>JAPXFY010000017.1:23400529-23413029 GCA_030674185.1 Monoplex corrugatus | reverse complement strand
ACATGGAATCAATGGTGCGTGGACATAAAGACACATGGAATCAATGGTGCGTGGACATAGACACATGGAATCAATGGTGCGTGGACATAGACACATGGAATCAATGGTATGTGGACATAAAGACACATGGAATCAATGGTGCGTGGACATAAAGACACATGGAATCAATGGTGCGTGGACACAATGGTACATGGACACAATGGTACGTGGACACAATGGTACGTGGACATAAAGACACATGGACACAATGGTACGTGGACACAATGGTACGTGGACATAAAGACACATGGAATCAATGGTGCGTGAACACAATGGTACATGGACACAATGGTACGTGGACACAATGGTACGTGGACATAAAGACACATGGAATCAATGGTGCGTGGACACAATGGTGCGTGGACACAATGGTGCGTGGACACAATGGTGCGTGGACACAATGGTACGTGGACACAATGGTACGTGGACACAATGGTACGTGGACACAATGGTACGTGGACATAAAGACACATGGAATCAATGGTACGTGGACACAATGATACGTGGACACAATGGTACGTGGATATAAAGACACATGGAATCAATGGTGCGTGGACACAATGGTACGTGGACACAATGGTACGTGGACACAATGGTACGTGGACATAAAGACACATGGAATCAATGGTACGTGGACACAATGATACGTGGACACAATGGTACGTGGATATAAAGACACATGGAATCAATGGTGCGTGGACACAATGGTACGTGGACATAAAGACACATGGAATCAATGGTGCGTGGACACAATGGTACGTGGACACAATGGTACGTGGACACAATGGTACGTGGACATAAAGACACATGGAATCAATGGTGCGTGGACACAATGGTACGTGGACATAAAGACACATGGACACAATAATGGTACGTGGACATAAAGACACATGGAATCAATGGTACGTGGAAACATCGTACGTGGACATAAAGAGACATGGACATAAAGAGACATGGACACAATGGTACGTGGACATAAAGAGACATGGACACAATGGTACGTGGACATAAAGAGACATGGACACAATGGTACGTGGACATAGAGACATGGACACAATGGTACGTGGACATAAAGAGACATGGACACAATGGTACGTGGACATAAAGAGACATGGACACAGTGATACGTGGACATAAAGAGACATGGACACAATGGTACATGGACATAAAGAGACATGGACACAATGGTACGTGGACATAAAGAGACATGGACACAGTGATACGTGGACATAAAGAGACATGGACATAAAGAGACATGGACACAATGGTACATGGACATAAAGAGACATGGACACAATGGTACGTGGACATAAAGAGACATGGACACAATGGTACGTGGACATAAAGAGACATGGACACAATGGTACATGGACATAAAGAGACATGGACACAGTGATACGTGGACACAATGGTACGTGGACATAAAAACATATGGACACAATGGCACGTGGACACAATGGTACGTGGACATAGACATATGGACACAATGGCACGTGGAACACACTGGTACGTGGACACAATGGTACGTGGACACAATGGTACGTGGAAACATCGTACGTGGACATAAAGAGACATGGACACAATAATGGTACATGGACACAATGGCACGTGGACATAAAGACACATGGACACAGTGGTACGTGGACACAATGGCACGTGGACATAAAGACACATGGACACCGTGGTACGTGGACACAATGGTACATGGACATAAAGACACATGGACACAGTGGTACGTGGACAAAATGGCACGTCGACATAAAGACACATGGACACAATGGCACTTGGACATAATTACACATGGACACAACGGTACGTGAACACAATGGTACGTGGACACAATGGCACGTGGTCATAAAGACACATGGACACAATGGTACGTGGACACAATGGTACGTGGACACATCGGCACGTGGACACAATGGTACGTGGACACAATGGCACGTGGACACAATGGTGCGTGGATACAATGGTGCGTGGACACAATGGTACGTGGACACAATAATGGTACGTGGACACAATGGTACGTGGACACAATGGTATGTGGACACAATGGTATGTGGACACAATGGTATGTGGACACAATGGTACGTGGATACAATGGCACGTGGACACAATGGCACGTGGACATAAAGACACATGGACACAATGGTACGTGGACTTAATGGTAAATGGATACGATGGTATGTGGACACAATGGTACGTGGACACAATGGTACGTGGACACAATGGCACGTGGACACAATGGCACGTGGACATAAAGACACATGGACACAATGGTACGTGGACTTAATGGTACGTGGACACAATGGCACATGGACACAATGGTACGTGGACACAATGGCACATGAACACAATGGCACGTGGAGACAAGGGTTTGTGGACACAATGGTACGTGGACACAATGGTACGTGGACACAATGGCACGTGGACACAATGGTACGTGGACACAGTGGCACATGAACACAATGGCACGTGGACACAATGGCACGGGGACATTATGGCACTGGATAAATGACATGTGGACATTATGGAATGAAACCGTATCCACCAGCTTTCTAGACTAGATTAGACTGGCCATTTACAATACCAAACATACACGTTAAAGATCCTGTAAGTCGTGACAGTATCTGATGGCTCTATGGAAACACTCTGCATGTATGCCCACTGGAGATGGAGAAAGCAGACTCTATGCAGCAACACACCGCCTGCACAGTGTGGGCAAAACGACGTGCATATACACATCCCAGAAAAAAAAACAAAAAAACAGAACGCTTAAAAGCCAGATTTGGACTCATACAGTTAAAAGTGGAAGATAGGAACTGCATGCAGGATGTCAAGTTTTCCTCGAGACAGCCTGGAACCTATGCAGTCAGACAACCAACCACACGTCCCCACAAACAGTGCAGGGTAACCCAGCCGGGTACCATGTACATACACATATCGCTCTCTTGGGCAACGCATGCCTTCGCACACACGTGAAATAGCTCATCACTCATGCAGACACGAAAGCTTCTATCCTCTGGCTGGTTGTGTCATAGTCAGCTGTCTGGTTATATATCAGAGCCGTGGTTCACATAGTTCACTTAGCATCTGGGTTGAAGGTCAAAGAGGGCAAGAAGAGAACCAGAGTATCATACCATATCAACCATCTTTCTTTTTGCTTTCCTTTAGTAACTTGAAAACCAATCAATCGCTCGAAACTTTGCGCCTGTCTTGTTTTGTGAATTAAGCAATCGTTTCCATTCCATTTTGCCGTGTTTCCATCTCCTGAATTACGTTCTCCTGCCTCACCAAACAGACTCCATCTATGAGGGATGGTAGTTGATTTGTTGTTTTTGTCATAAATCAAATGCATTTGTTTCATTCTTGTCTTTCGTGTACACTTGACAAAGGCCAATTAGTTGACCAAAAATTCGTGTTTGTCTTGTTTCGTCATTTAAACACGCGTTCTGGTTCTATTTTCACGTGTTTCTAGTCTCTTAACATTTTCAGTGATATATTTGACAATAACTTTTGTGCAATATTTCATTCGAAAAGGAAGTGGTCTTTATAATTTTTTTCAGCGACAGAACTAAATGTATGTCTTAATATACATATATTTATTAACTGATCCAGCTCAGATAATAAATGAACATGTTGAAAACAAACCAGTCCAAATTTTACATCATGTTTATTTTAGACAGTCTGCACCTAGGAACATGCTGGCTACAAAGTGAATACATGATCGACATTCGGTGAAACGCCGCCACACACACACACACACACATACACACACACACACACACACACACACACACACACACACACACACACACACACACACACACACACACACACACACACACACACACTTCTGTGTTAAAATAAATGGGAGGAAGGGATTAAATAAATGGTACTGTCATATTCTAGCTATCCCCATTTGTATACAAAACGTATTACAAGGAAAAAATCCAGATTTCAGACTCCTTCAGGTCACCATGATCTCGAAGAAATGTCAGTTAAAATAAAAACTTGACGTGATTTGTGTACAACTGGGGAAAAGAGACTGTAAATGTCGTCAGAAATTTCTCAAAAGGTACTCTTCTTCACCCATCTTCAAAACGCTGATTTAAAAGACAATTTCTATGGTCTGTTGACCTTGACCTTGACGCTATACCTTCCAAACTTACTCTTTCATGACTCCTCAATAGTCAAAAACCTAACCAAAATTTGGTAAAATCCATCCAAAAAGAAATGAAAACATTTTGTACATACATTCGGGTAAGGAGACAGACAGACAGACAAAGACACACGTCTTTCTCAGGTAAAATTTAACAGCTTCCCTTTGAAAAAAATGGATACGGATAAGTACTTGTCGACAATGTTTTTCACATACCATTGATTAATGTCTTTGACGTACAACCTCTGAGCAATTGTCGTACATTCAGTTCTACCACAGAAAGCCCACAACCGAGAATACCAGAGCTGTTGCGTATCCTTGATCTTTCAGAGCGTAAGGACGCAGAACAGACTTAGTGCCTGAAAGCAGATCCAGCCTGTCTTTCAAATAGTCACAGTAACCCTTCGTCATATAACGCTGCACCCATCCCTCTCCTCATTTCTCTTTTCAACACAGAATTCTTTTGGCCCATACAACTGGAATGAGCTTCTGCTGTCTCTTCGATAGTTACAGTCTTCCTTCAAGACTAACTATAAGACATACATTTTTGTCCAGCAGTTATCCCACACCACCCCTCTAAGTGCCACCACTTTCAATCCCCTCTTGTACTCACTCTGCTGGTGTGTGTGTGTGTGTGTGTGTGTGTGTGTGTGTGTGTGTGTGTGTGTGTGTGTGTGTGTGTGTGTGTGTGTGTGTGTGTGTGTGTGTGTGTGTGTGTGGCATTTTGCCGCTGAGTTTCTGTCATTGTGAGTGAATGTTTCAGTGAATGCTGAGAGTGTGCGCTTTGATTTTCATTTATGTATCAAGATTTGGTGCCTTGTTGCTGCTGCTGCTGCTGCTGCTGCTGCTGCTGCTGCTATCATCATCATCATTATCGTCGTCACTATGATAGTAATATTTTGGGTCCTCAAAATCAGCGCAACCTGTGTTGCTCAGGGAATGTCGGGTGGCTGGCTCCGTTAATAAATCCATGAACTTAAAGATCTGATTGTCTCGAATTAAACCCCAGCCCGCAACATAAAATCACTTGCCTGTCTGCTGTCTGCTATCCGCCTGATTGGTACAATCACCTTAGTGGCGTCAGTTTAGTTTTCTTAAACTTAATTAATTTCTTAAGTAAGTTCTAAACATCCCTTTTCTGCTTCGTTTCATGGTCTTGTCGGTGTATACGGTTTTGCGTAGATTCAAGCAGTCTTCCAGATTATCACCAGTAGACTTGGACGGAGCGCATATACAATTGTCCGAGTTCGGTGATTCTTTCTTTTAAACAAATTCAACAATGTAAATATGTTCAAAGGAATCAATTATGTTTCGACTTACCTTTTCAGTCTGAATTATTTTGATGTTTGTAACTACTATAATACTGACTGTATGAGTGTGCACCTAATAGACTGCAAGTTTACGGTGCATGTGATCGTGTAAAGGTACACCTCTCTCTCTCTCCTTCCCAAAATAAATAAAATTGTTATTGTTCTTATTACACCATGGTTTATTGTGGTTGGAACGATCATATATACAATCTCTCCTTGTAGAAATGGCAATGCATGCTTATGAAAATAAATCGCGAACTCTCTCTCTCTCTCTCTCTCTCTCTCTCTCTCTCTCTCTCTCTCTCTCTCTCTCTTCACCCCCCTCTCTCCCTCTTCCTCTGTCTCTGAGAGACCATGTGGATGAGGCGATAAGGGGTAGAGAAGGTGGATATTGCGGGTGCGCTGCATGTCTGCATTTACGTTTGTTTACGTTGGTCTGCTTGTGAGGGAGCACATGGCTACAGAAATAAACCGTTCACCA
Organism: Monoplex corrugatus; assembly: GCA_030674185.1. Lineage (NCBI taxonomy): Eukaryota > Metazoa > Mollusca > Gastropoda > Littorinimorpha > Ranellidae > Monoplex > Monoplex corrugatus. Next base: position 23,407,037 of record JAPXFY010000017.1, on the reverse strand, counting down.
TTTGATATCTTAATTTCTTTCTTTCTTGATTTCTTTATTTTTTTCTGTCCTGTCTTCCACCACTGATTCTCACTCCACTTAGTGACGGGCACGACTGTCTAGTGGTTAGGACACTGATCTCTCAACCATAAGGTCTGGGTTTGAACCTGCCAGGTGGATAAAGGATGGAGATTTTTCCGACTTCTCTGGTCTAAAAGTAAACATGTATGGACCTGTTGTGCCTCTTACGTGAATTTACGTGTGCAGGACATCAGATGTACATGATAAAGATGCTGTAAGCCTGTGTCGGCGTTTCGTGACTTATGGAAGCATGAAAACAGCCAGCATCCACACACCCTAAACGGAGTTATAACTGCCTTCATGGTGGAGTAAAAAAAATTAAAAAAATAAAAATAAAAATTAAAAAAAAACGCTGTACACGTAAACACCCATTTGTAATTTCAAGCAGACGAGGACGTTGCAGCTCACAGACGAAGAAAAAAACAAACACAAAATTCAGTTCAGTTTTCCAGTGCTTTACAATCCTAAAGATAATGTTCAATGTTTCAAAAATATGATTAGAAACATGTTGAAATGGTTCATTGTATTACAGTCCTATTGCCAGATAGTTCACCGTGACAGTGCATACCAGAGAAGACTTTGCAATACTGCAAGTTGACTCTGGTGGAATTCAGTAATACTTGCTTTAGTTGAGTCTACTTAGGACACCATGAAAAAAATATTGGACGGACTTGCACAGTGGATGAAGACAGACAGAGGAGTACTTGCAGAGACAAAGGATAGATTCATATGAAGGGCCATGATCGCCAACGCCATGCGGCAGGACACATGATGATGGTGACTCAGGACACCGTTTGATGTGGGGACAGTCCCTAGACCAATAGCCATAAATCATCAACAATGAAGGCCTTGCCTTCTACACTTTCTTTTGTAATATGTCCTTACATCAACCAGACCTGAGAGATACAGACACATGTGGTGTTTGTCAGGAAATCAAAAACCCATAAAATGTTAAAAACAGGAAGGGGGATTAACTAGGCCTGGGAAATACAGACACCTTCTGTGTTTGTAAAAAAAAAATCAGAAACCCTCAAAAAGCCAACACAATATGTGAAGTGGATGACTTTCAAATGCCAGGTGCCAGTCTTTCTAATTTAGCCCACAGTACATCACAGTCTTGAGCAAGAGTTGGCTGAAGCCGAAAAATCCCACAATCATTTGTTTTGGATAGATGGGATTCAAACCCACAATCTTCCACACCTGTTCCAGTCAAAAGTATGATGCAGTAAGGACGAGACAATTGTAAATTGGATGTGGTTACGAAAGGGTTAAGGACAGAAAGCTGCTGGACAGGGTGAGCGAGTGAAAGGTTTAAGTACTGGAAACACGTGGATAAGACGGTAACATGAAAGTGTTAAGGACGAATAAATAGTGGATAGGGTGTAGTTGTGAAACTGTTAAGGACATGAAACTGTCGGACAGGATGAGCCAGTGAAAGGGTTAAACACGAGAAGCAGATGGTATACAGTGTGGCTATAAAATGATGTAAGGTTGTGACTATAAAAGGATTAAGGACGAGAAAACGGTAGACAGTTTATGATTATGAAAGGGTTAAGGACGAGAACATGGTAAATAAGGTGTGGTAATGAAAGGGTCACGGACGAAAAGACGATGAAACGATGAGGATATGTAGCCGATGGATGAGGTGCGATTACGAAAGGGTTAAGGACGGGATATTGGTGGATAGGTGTGGTAATGGAAGGGCGATGAACAATAAACTGTCAGATGAGATGTGCGATAGAAAGAGATAAGCCGTAAGGATAGGGACCTGATGGTCAGGATCATTATCATCATCATGTACATGGCATGGCGATCATGGCCCTCCATATGCATCTATCCCTTGTCGCCGCAAGTACTTCTTCCACCCTCTCTGTCCTCCGCCACCCTGCAAGTCCGTCCAATATTTTCTCCCTGGGTCTACCTGGTGTTCTCTTTCTCTCCAACTTTCTTGTTGTGACCTGGTGTTCTAATTCTCCTTTCCTCATAAAATGGCCTATAAATGTTTTTATGTCTACCTCACCAGGTAGACCCAGGGAGAAAATATTGGACGGACTTGCAGGGTGGCGGAGGACAGAGAGGGTGGAAGAAGTACTTGCGGCGACAAGGGATAGATGCATATGGAGGGCCATGATCGCCATGCCATGCACATGATGATGATAATGATCCTGACCATCAGGTCCCTAATCTTCCTTATCAATGATCTTCTTGTGTCTACCTCTATCAAGCCTGTCTCGTTTGTTTTCTTTGCTATCCGTGAACTTTCTACATTCTTCTTAGAAACCACATCTCGGATGCCTCAGTCTTGTTCTGGCTTTGCGTGTTGACTGTCCACGCCTCATAACTGTATAACATTATCCGTTCTATATAACATTCAAGAACTCGATGGACAGAGTGTGAGAATGAAACGATTAAAGACAGGAAGCTGGTGGATATGGAGAGGAAGTATAAGCGTTAAGGACTGGAAGCTGACGGAAAGGGTGCGGGAGCGTAAGGGTTAAAGACAGGAAGTTGGTGAATATGATGTCGCAGTGAAAGAGTTAAGGCAGTCAGGACAAAGTACGAGTACCATTCGGATAACAATATGGAAGTGAGTCACATTGCATTTCCCGGTCAGACCTAAAGAGACACTTAGCATATCCTCCATGTGGCATTAAAGTCTTTCCATGTGTGTGTCAGTGTGTATGTCTGTCTGTCTGTGCGCGTTGTGTGTATGTGTGTATGTGTTTGTGCTCTCTCTCTCTTTCTGTATGTGTGTGTGTGTGCGCGCGCGCGTCTGCGTGCGTGTGTGCGTGTGTGTGAGAGTTTGCGTCAGTTTGTGTGTGTGTGTGTGTGAGTTTGTGTGTGCATATGTCTCTGTTTCTATGAGTTTCTGTGTGTGTGCACGCGTTCTCTCTCTCTCTCCTCTCTCTCTCGCTCCCTCCCCCCCCCCCCCTGTTTTTTTTTTAATTTACCGCACGTATATGTTTATAACGATGGGAGTTTTGGTTTCAGAAAAGTAAAACTGTTCAGATATACAATAAGTTTCATGTTTCATCTGTGTTTAAAAGATTACGCTCTGGAAATCAAACTGAACAAAACAAAATGGTGAGGGTGGAGGTAGCTGTTTATCTATTTGCTTTTTTTTTTTAACCAAAGCGACAGTATGATTTTTAATGAAACTGTATCTAAGATTTAACCATGTCATACTTTTTTTTCTTAGCTCAATGGGGCAGTTAGTCGCAAATATCTTCATTGCAATGCATCATCATCATTCATCATCATCATCATCATCACCATCATCATCATCATCATCTTCGTTGCAATGCAACATAATTTAATTCATCTGTGATAGATAAAAACGTCAACTTCTTAAAATTCTAAAAGAAAGACACACTCCAAAAACAACCAAAAAAAAAAAAAAAAAGAACATGTGGAAAAAGACAGAAAGAAAAGAAGGGAAAAAAAACAGAAAGGAACATAAGAAAAGAAAAGAAAAGAAGGAAAGGGCAACGAATTAATTAGGCATTCAAGATTTCAGCGGCTCAAGAATTTTAAAAAGAAAAACAAAACAAAACAAAACAAAACAAAAACCCGTCTTTCATCGCTAATCTGGAACGACCTGGCTACCCCTTAAAATCTTTCAAGTCCTCCTCAAACACACTGTAACAACAGGTACAGAGAGAAGAGAGAGCTGGTGCAAAAAAAAACCAAAAAAAAAGGAGGGGGGGGGGAGGGATGGAGTTAAGCAACCAATCAAAATTCTTCCGTTTTTCACCATTTGTGCTTGCCATCAAAAAACCGCCAGCGCCTGTGAAAACTAAAGCTGGCATGTGTTGTATACACATGCGTGTGCGAACATGATACACGCATGCCAGTTTCCCACATGACGCATGCCTAAAAGAATCATCTGGCATGAACAAGCGCGCAACCATACAAGAAAGATGGAATAACTCTCAGAGTACCCCCATGCAAAAAGTCATGCACCAAGATCTGTCTTAACTAAAAGACTTTTTACTATGAACGTATCAGAACAGACGTCAAAACTCAACAAAAATCTTTGTTCACTCACACATACACACACACACAAAGCATGGTACGACTTACCGCACCTTTCTGCTAGATCGTGTCTTGTCTCTCCTTACATAAGATGATGGTTTAGTTCACGCAAATCCAGCTGAGCAGCCTCTATGATGCTTGTTTTGTGCCGGAAAGACCGTACAAGAAAAACCGGATGGCAGTCGTAGCCACGCGCGCTGTGTCTGACGTCATAACAGCTGAAAATCGTCTGCTCGCTAGACGTTGGCCTAACACAAAACGACTCTGAACGCCTTTGTGTTTTTTTTGTGTAAATTACCTTTCTTTTTATGTACAGTGCTGCGTCAATAATATGTTGACTCAGCGTGTGCGAATTAGTGGCGTCTACCTAATTGGATGAGCCATGGGTTGCTCTCATAACATGACAGACATGTCTCGCTACAATTATTGTGAAGATGAAAGATTGTTTTGTAACTAAGATTTCTAGTGCAAGGAAAGGTTACTTTGTAACATTTCTACTGCAAGACTACCCTGAACATACACACACACATACACTCCCTCTCTGTCTGTCTGTCTGTCTCTCTCTCTCTCTGTCTCTGTCTGTCTCTCTCTGTCTCTCTCTGTCTCTGTCTCTGTCTCTGTCTCTTGTCTCTGTCTCTTGTCTCTGTCTCTTCTCTTCTCTCTTGTCTCTGTCTCTATCTCAGTCTGTGTCTGTCTGTCTGTCTGTCTGTCTCTAATTCTCTCTCCTCCCTGCCTCTCTCGCTCTCTCTCCCTGTCTCTTTCTCTCTCTTTTCGTAGCTGCAAAATACTCGATCTATGATAATGTCTAAACACATGCCGGCGAATCTACCACGGTCAGGTTGCACCAACGTTTAACATGCGAAAAGATACTTCAGTTACGTAAAGCAAAGCACCAGAGCCACGTGTATGTATTCAGGTCTACGATGTTACCTACCTACCTACCTACAGCTTGGGCTCAGCGTCAGGCTTACCTTACTCAAATCGTGCCGGTGTGTTGGTGCTCTCACTAGACGTCTACTTCATTTCCCCTCTTCATTTTCGGGTCGTCTTGTGGCTGTTCTTACAAGCGCAGCTCATTATAAGCTCATTACAGATGAAGATCCCCACAGTGACGGCTGGTTTCTTTATTTCACTGATATGGGATTTTCGGCTGTTTTTCTTAATGGATGTACCATCTCTCTCTCTCTGTCTTTGTTTCTGTCTCTGTCTATCTGTCTGTCTGTCTGTCTGTCTGTCTCTGTCTGTCTTCTGTCTCTCTCTGTCTCTGTCTCTGTTCTCTGTCTCTGTCTCTCGTCTTCTCTTCTCCTTCTCTCTCTCTCTCTTCTCGTCTCTGTCTCTGTCTCTCTCTCTCTGTTCTCTCTCTGTCTCTCTGTCTCTGTCTGTCTCTGTCTCTGTCTCTGTCTCTTCTCTGTCTCTGTCTCTGTCTCTTCTGTCTTCTGTCTCTGTTGTCTCTCTGTCTCTGTCTCTCTGTCTCTCTGTCGTCTTTTCTCTGTCTGTCTCTCTCTTTCTCTCTGTCTCTCTCTCTCTCTCTCTCATCTCTCTCTGTATTTTCCTGTCCTCTCTTGTCTCTGTCTCTCCTTGTCTCTCTGTCTGTCTTTTTCTCTGTCTCTTCTCTCTCTTCTCTCTCTGTCTCTTCTCTCTCTTTCTCTCATCTCTGTCTCTGTTTTCTTTTCTCGTCTCTGTCTCTGTCTCTCTGTCTCTCTCTCTCTCTTCCTCTCTGTCTCATTCGTCTCTGTCCTCCTCTCTCGCTTCGTCTCCTCTTCTTCTCAGTCATCTTGTCTCTCTCTCTCTCTCTCCCTCTCTTTCTCCCCCTCTCTCCCCTACTCCTCTCTCTCTCTCTTTCCACTCAATCTCGATCCATGTTTCAGTCTACATGTTCTTACCTCTACCTACAGCTGGCTCAGCGTCAGGCTTACTTTACTCAAAACGTGCCGGTGTGTTGGTGCTCTCACTAGACGCCTACTTCATTTCCCTCTTCATTGTCGGGTCGTCTTGTGGCTGTTCTTACAAGCGCAGCTCATTATAAGCTCATTACAGATGAAGATCCCCACAGTGACGGCTGGTTTCTTTATTCACTGATATGGGTTTTCGGCTGTTTTTCTTAATGATGTACCATCTCTGTCTCTGTCTGTCTTCTGTCTTCTGACTCTGTCCTGTCTGTCTGTCTGTCTGTCTGTCTTCTGTCTGTTGTTCTGTCTGTCTGTCTGTCTCTTCTGTCTCTTCTCTCTTCTCTCTTTCTGTATCTGTCTCTGTCTTCTCTGTCCTTGTCTCTTCTCTTCTCTCTCTCCTCTTCTCTGTCTCTGTCTGTCTGTTCTTGTCTGCTCTCTTCTCTTCGTGTCTCCTCTCCTCTCTGTCTCTCTTCTCTCTGTCTCTTCTTCTCCTCTCTTTCTCTCTTTCCTCTCTCTCTCCTTCT
>JAPXFY010000017.1:23275529-23388029 GCA_030674185.1 Monoplex corrugatus | reverse complement strand
CAGTGAATTTGTTCGTTTTGCCGTAATCCACGATGGAAATCACCCGAGCAACCGATGCTCTAAAGAGCACTGTCAGTACGGTGGAGGCAGATATCGACGATATCCTGCAGTCTGGAAACTACTACTGCACAGAGGAGATTGCTCGCGAGCTGTATGCCATCAGGAATGGCTTAGAACACATGAGGCTGGACAGCACACTGCTTGCATCTGATGAGTGGCAGGAGTCCTTCAATCCTCGGGACAATGCAGCATCACTGGCCGGTCAGGAGATCTGTAGTTTAGACATAGATCGAATGCTGTGTGCGCATGTGCATTGTGTGTGTGTGTGTGTGTGTATCATTGTGTGTGTGTGTGTGTGTGTGGTGTGTGTGTGTGTGTGTGTGTGTGTGGGAGAGAGAGAGAAAGAGAGAGAGAGAGAGAGAGAGCTGAATGCTGATTCCGTGTCAGTACATTATATTTACACATCAATTTAGCACGTAAGATTTATAGTTTGTACACCAACACGTCTACCATAACAAATTAGTAACAAGATAGCATCGTAGTCGTACAGCAGCAGAATAATCACTAGGTATCATGAACAAAGAAGAGTTGTTCTTTATAGGCAGATATGACTAGTTTCATTTTGTTGTTGTTGCTGCTGTTTTAATGTCAATGCTCTCCTGGTCAGCGAGATACAAGAAATGTGAGGTCTCTACCACCATACGCACTGTAACCTCAGCTTATGAGGCAACGTTTACCTTACTGTCATCACTTTGTTGGTTTGTAAAAACTCTGACGATAAAAGTTCTTTCTTTCCCGTTTAGTGGTTGAGCCTGTGGAATCTGGAGTCTGTAGGCTAGAGTTTGTTCAAGAGGGATTCAATGCATCCGGATAATACCATATTCACTCCAACCAAAACTGTCAGCAGTTCTCTGGCAAACACTCTGCTTTCAATTCTTGAAATGGGGAGGGGAATTGGACTGGTCCCACTAGAATGATTGAGGCATGGTGATAGGCAGCGAATAATCCACTCATTACAGTATTTAAGTTGCAGAATGATATTGATGACAAGCTTTTCAGTCTATGGCTGTATCAAAATAATTTTTGTTTGAACACAGCCAATGAGACAACTACAATGGTTCTATGCACAGCACAGCATTTCATAATGTCTTAGCTTAATATGTAAACAAGACCTCGTGTAAGTTTTGTAACGGGTTTAACAAGTGTGTGTGTGTTTACTGACCAGGGGCAACCAACGTGTTGGACAGAGCAGCAGCCCGACTGTTTGACTACAAGACCCAACTGGGGGCTGTGCCCACCGGTCAGTTGCAGGAGAATGAAGTGAGAGAGATGCACCAGTGGGCCATGACAACGCTTCAACAGATACAGCAGGTACACAAATTACACTGTCCGGGTACACAAATTCACCTGTCATGTTTTTTGATTTTTGGAATAATATACAGTAAGTACAAAAGTGTTGATTGAATGATTATTGTCTGATTGATTAGTTCAAAGAAAAATTATTGATTTACATTGGGATAATGCGAAACGGAAATGCGAGAGAATAAACAAGGGAGGCAATTGCAAGCATACAGAAAAGAACAAAAAGCTGTAAAAAATTACTTGGTATTATTTTTCGTTGATTTATTAAACTTGTTCCTTTACGTGTTATTCGTTTAATTTTCTTCTCTTTGCCGTCTACAAATCTTAAGCGTTCATTAATTATTCTGAGAACACAATGCCACTGTAGACATTTTTTTCTATGGTACCACCTACAGAAACAATTCCGAGAAGTTAGATTCAGGTCCAATGCCATTATACATAGATTTTTTTTCTATGGTAGGCCTACCACCTACTGAAACAATTCTGAAATTTGGATTTTGGTCCGTGCTCCACAGAGATAGTTTTTAATGGTACAACAGGTTTCGTTTTCTATACTTTCTTGAGAATAGTAGACATACCTGATCATCAATCTCTATTCTTGAGATCATTGGACCGTGCATATCCACGATTTTTTCAGAATTGCATCATACAAGGCCTAATTGGGGCACATTCCAGTCTGACTGCGCAGGTTCAAGGCTGGCTTAAGAAAACTTTTTTGCATGCTGCCTTCAATTCATTCGGCTATAATGGTACCTAATCTTGTGCAGGATTGGGAAAGGTAAAGCAGCGATGGAGTGGAGATGAACACCATCTTCATTATACTGTACTGACCTGAAGAAATGAAGAGATTTACACCAATTCATTACCCAACGACCTCAGGCTTATAAGACCGTCTTTGCCTACCTCAGTGATATTCGATGTATCTGTTACACAGGATTTGGAGCCCTACACCTACGGAGCAACTGGTCGCATAAAACAGTTTGGTGATCATATTGGGGTGACTGACCGTTACACGGGCTACAGAAATAACCTGACCTGTGGCCCGCGAGGACCACTCAAATTGGAGACCTCCTGGATGGACAAGGATAAAAAAACTGGTTACATGAATCCTGTGTCAAGATCTTGTACGTGTTCATCCGTTTCTTGTTTAAACCTTTCATTCCCTGATCAATCATCAGTCTGCAGAAAATAAAAAGAACAGAAAGTCAACCCTGTCACTCCATCGCCCTACCAGGAATTACTGGATGGGGTGAAGATTTGAAAAGATTCAACTTTCTGTTTGTTTGTTTGTTTGGGAATTGATTAATTTCGATAAATGTTTTGAAATTGAAGACGTGGATTGTATCGTCAGTTCGGACTTGTACATTTCTTATTCGAATGTACACAATACCATTTTATAAAAATGAAAAGTATTAATCAGTTGTTTTCAGACATTCCATTGCACCAGTATTAATCAGTTGTTTTCAGATATTCCATTGCACCAGTATTAACATTTTCATCAATAAAAATCTTTAATCAATTTACACAGTCAGCAAATGTTATACATAAGTTGGCAACACTCCTGTTGAATGTGAAAATCTTTTATGCACTCGTACTGGCAATACCCAAGTGAAACACTTCACTTTCGCATTGTCTGAAAGCTAATCTTGTTTTTCTTCTTAAACTTCTTTTTATTTTTTTATTCTTTACAATCCGAAAGTCATGTGCTGTATAACATGGAGCATATTTCAATCCGAGGAACGAATCAGAATCTACAAAAGAAGGAACAAAGAAATAAAAAAAAAGAATGGACAAAGGGGCAGAATGTAGAGCAACTGGTCAGTTATGACTTATTAAAGTTAACAACATAATACGTGCTGGTTGTCAGAGTGAGGCATACAGTACAAAGAGAAACTGTATATCGTCATTGCTACTAACAAATTCTGCATAATATGCAAAGAAAAGTCGTAATTGGTTAATCTCCAGTGGAGGAATCATTAATTGCAGAATAATACAACCAATCTGCCAGAAATTTGATATAATCATCTGTGAATTCTGCATTGTACTTTTCAGTTTTATATCTTTATTGCAGCTCATTTTTGAAAGCAGAAATGTTTGATCAAAAAATGTATCTCTTACCTTTATGTTTATACACATACATTCTAGCAAACAGTAATTTGAGCTTAAGTTCTGTGTCTGTCTTGAATAAAAAATCTGCTCAAAATAAAACCACATTTTCATTGAATTTCACAATAAATGAAAGAGAACATTTCTTCAACAACTTTTCAAAGCCAAAAGTGAAATGCATGATGATATCCATAAAACTGCTGATTTTTGTTTTTTATTTCACATTTTCGTAGATGATTTGAAAAAAAAAACGCCAGTATTATTTAGGGCAGTACCCAGATTCACTCATTCGCTACTTTGTTTTCACCTTCCATCGAAAGAGACTGATAGCCATTTACAGCTGTATGGAGTGAAGCGGGATGTTGAAGCCAGGGCACAAATATGTTCACTTGATGGTTCATAGAACATTTAGTAAAGATAAGTCAGTTCATTTATCTATTCATTGATGGTAATATACTGTCCTTTCGTTCAATTCGAAATCAGAACTTTCTTCAAAGAAGGTTTTCTGTGATTATGATAATAGTATTACTTTCATGTTTTACTAGTTTGACCAACTTGATTTTGAACACTTTGTATAATTTGTTATATCATTGTACTGTAGGGACTTTCCTAATGTTTAAGATGTTTTCTGCTTAGTTCGGTTGTCACTGGTTTGCTTGTGCATTGTGTTTATTTCCTTACTTTAAAGCCTCTTTTACAAAAATTATATAGACCTTCACAGACGTAAGAACAACCTAAACAGCTGTGTGTAAATCTCTGTGTTGATTCTGATGGACATCAATGAATTCTGCTCTTTATTTGCTGTTTCAGCTCAAGGATACCCTACCACAGAGTGCCAGAGACCCCAGATGTTGACATCTCAATGGGGCAGTGTTCCGCCTGACGATATTGGTTCCTTGGGTGCACAGATTCGGTTCAGCAACAGAAGAGCCCCTATGACTATCTACAGAGGTATGTGACGTGCTTTTTTCCCCTGACAGTTCTGAATGGAAAGTTCTGTTATATGGCATTAAAACTATTAGTTATATGGAATCCGAAGAACTCATCATTGTTAGGTTTATTTGCAGACTTTTTCTTTTTCTTTTATTGTTGTTTAAAGCCCAGCCGACTGCGCAGAGCCATACCAGGGCTAATTTGCAGACTTAAGCCTCTGTTACAGTTATTTCATATCTCCAGCACATAGCATTAATGGTGTAGCTGGCACTATCTGGATCAGGCTGAAAATAAACTTTTAGTCAAGACAACGTAGCCAAGAGGTTGTGCAACAGACTGTTGACTGGGAAATTGTGGATTTGAACCCCTTCAGTCCAAAAATTTTTTTTCCCGGACTAGTTCCTTCCCAGAGATGAGTGTATCATGAGATCATTGGGAAGACTGGGACTACACAGTCGAGTTTCGTCCATTTTACAGATGTATCATTCGGGGTGCTGCTCAAAGTTCCTGACCAACACTGCAAGAGTCTGTATCTCTCGGGCCTAGTTGAAACCAGGAAAGAAAGCATAGAGTACATCCCTGACACAGTCTCGATCAGAGATGGAACTCCAAAGCATTAAGATCATCATTCCTGTTATCATGAAATCAATTATCAAAGCATCGTAAAAACTGACCCCTTCATTTCCTAATCTTGTGGTGATCTCAGTTCTGTTTTCTCTACCACCTCCGTGGCCAAGATAAGTTCATGTTAGGGTCTTTAGTGTCAGTGGTTCATGGGGGATGTTGTTAGAGTGGTGTGGTGGTGGTCTCCTTCCCAGGGACTCGCTCACTCACTTTGACTCTGGAACTGAACAATTACTGTCATTAGTCGAGGGCTTAGTAGGCAATGTTCTTGATAAGATGGATCTGTACAGGCATCGTTGAACTCCACTGAAAAGACCCAGCAACAGCACAGAATCTTATCAGGTGGGTGGTCTTACGGTGGGTTGACATCACTGGCTCCTGTGGGCTTTCTGGCACTGGAACTTCCATTAAATGAATTGTACGATTGATAGCATGTTGAGGATTGGAATGAGCAGCTTGCGGTGAATACCACTGAAGCAGCCCAAAAGATTGGAAGTGGGGGAGGGGAGGCAGCAAAAAAAGAAAACAAAAAACAAAAAAAACCGAAACAAATTAGATATGAAGAGTTGCCCCCATTCAGTATTGTACCATTCGAAACCGAGCTGCGTCGTCTGAAAAAACGTCTGGAGTTCACCAGAATGACATTTAAGGTGGTGTAATGCCTGACGACATGACTAATATTCTGGCCGTTTCATAACTGTGTATACTACTGGTGAAGTACCAAACTTTATGTAACTTACCAGTTTACCCTCATTTCGATTTTGTACGGAATGAAGTAAGTAAAAAAAGAAAAAAGTTATTTTCACCAGAGACGACAAAGTCTCTGCAAGTATTTGAACATTTGACTCTTTAGGTGTATTTTTACATTAATTCCCTCAGGGAAGCAAATTGTACATAAAAATCAGATATAAAAAAATTGACTATGACAAGTATTCTGCTACAACAAGACAAGACGGGCGCAAATTTTCGGCCAACTGGCCTTTGTCAAGCGTAAGATCACAAACAAACACCAGATACAAAAATTAGGAGAAAAAGACTGAAATTTCCATGCTGCTCCGTCCATTTTCTCACACGGGACGGAGCAGCAGGAAAGTTTCAGTCTTTTTCTCGTAATTTTTGTATCTGGTGTTTGTTTGTTTATGATCTTACGCTTGACAAAGGCCAGTCGGCCGAAAATTTGCGCCCGTCTTGTCTTGCATTAAATACGCGTTCTTATTCTTTTTTTTCGTGTTTTTTTTCTGGTTCCTGTTCGCTTGAACGCGGGCAGTCACATTTGTTTTGGATTAGGTATTCTGCTGGTAAAGAATACCAGGATATTTACGTTTAATCGCTGTGTTTGCTGTCATTCAGAGTGCAATGGAGCACACATTTTTGTAACAATATCTTTATGGACCATTACAAACAATTTCTTTGTCACCTTATTCACAATGAATAAATGTGGATGACAAAAATACAAATACAGAGAAATCTCAAAATGTGAGGAAAACAAACTGACAACATTCGCATGATAACATATTTACATCACACATACGCGTGCGCGCGCACACATGCACACAATCAAACAAAATAAAGAAAACAAAACGAAAAAGAGAAGAACACACAGAGGCACACACTGTCGCACACAGTTTTCTAAAATGGAATATAAAGTGACAGATAAGCTTTACCTCAGTTGTGACTTGTTCTCACAGAGGGGGACAGAAGTCGAATTTAGAGGATATCAAGTTATTGGTATCGGTGGAGAGGGCATGAAATGACTCCATTGATATGTACTTATCATGTCTTACTGATACAATAATCGGCAGCACTTACTTGGCTGCGCCCTACCAACACTCATCCACCTATGCGGAATCGCAAAACCTGTAGGTGCATAGTGTGTGCTGTAACTTTCTTTCTTCCAACAACCTTTTTTTTTTTTTTTGTCCCCGTGCCTATTTCAGCTATGTGAATTTTCTCTGTGTTGCTCGTTGTTCATTTTTGTTTATAGCATATAAGGTGAGCAGTTTGAGAATGCCCTGATCTAAAGCATTACATAGTTGTAGGTGAATGTTAACTCCACTGAATACAAAATTACGACAGGCGTGACTTTATACCATATTTTAATGAATTACAGACATGTTAGAATATTAGGCGAACCCGAATTGATTGTTTTCATAATAATGGTTTACCATAGGACAGGAGGGATAATTTCCGTTGTTTTCAAAGTGGCGATTATAACGTAGCATCTAGCCAAAATGAAATACTGAATAATTGTAAGTCACAAAACTGTAAAATGTCCATTCTGAATGTATACCAAATGCACTGTACAGGAAATTGTCATCGACAGCTGTTTTATCAAAATACAGGCGCTGACTGAAGCAGTAAGCGATCATGTAAACATCAGTCGTCTATCTGCGTAGCGGTACATTACGTTCCGTCTCCACGAGTACGCTCATGTTTTGTTTATTTCTACTCAGATCTATTGTTTGTTTTAATTTACCACAAATTTATATAGTTGAAAACACACACACACACACACACACACACACACACACACGCACGCACGCACGCACTCACGCACGCACGCACGCACTCACACACACACACACACACACGCGCGCACGCACGCACGCACGCTCTTTTCCTTGTTTCATGGAATTACTATATGCTTTGCGAAAGTCGATGATTTCCGTCAAATTGAGTTCAACACTATCACTAAGTACGCAAGTGTATGGTCAGCCGTGATCGTCAGAATTTATAGTCTCCAGGAAAGAGCCTTCACTGAAAGGGAAAATACATGATGATGAGCACCTTCAAATATGGCACTGGAACTTGGTAATGAACTAACCTATGTTCGCTTATTGGAACAACGTTCTTAAGTCGACACAACTCCAGTTTGCCTGATGTTTATGGTCTGCAAATCTGGCCATTTTGTGTAGTCATTGACAAGATTAATGTCATTGTTCTTTGCCATGGACAAGATCCACTATGCATGATGGTATCTGTGCAGCTTTGAGACATATATCAACTCCCAGACAAACATCAAACAGTATACCAAGCTTTCAAAAATGGTGCTTTTGTTGTAAAAAAAATCAGCAACCATTATCAGCCATAGCCCCAAATCATGCACATGAACAGTACAATAAAAGAGATGGATGTACTGAAGGACTGACCACCAACCAAACAGCTCTGATAAAGTAAATTACATCAGGGACAGAGATTGCACGACTTCTGCGCAGATTTGAGACACAGAACCAAAGGAAATTACTCAGTTAGTCAGAACAGCAGCACAAAAACAGCACCTGTTAAGAAATCCTTCCCAAAGATGTGGCTTTGCTTGCAGTTGAGATGGTGAAAACCCCTTTGAAGATGACGGTGGCTACGTCTTTGCACCAGACTGTAGTAATTCAATAGTGGATACAATTCACTCTGTAACTGTGACAGACAAGCAGCAGTATGAAGATTTTCACAGCAGTGACTTGTTGACGGGTCAATACTAGTGAAAGCTTCAACATCGGCTGACAAAAATAGTGAAATGAAGACTGGTGACAAATCAGATTTGTTGTACGACTTGAATGTACCAGACAACTTTCTCACGTTCTGCCATCAGCGGACCTTGTCCATGGGAAAGTTGAGAAAGATGACTTCATTGCCACGCAGCAAGATGATGACAATTTTCTCCATGATCTTGAGTCAGTGTCAGCCATTGAAATCTCAGAAGTGAAAGAGGTACTGTTGCCTGCATGCCAACCACATAAATCAGAAGAGACAATTCTGCTCCACAAGTTGATGTTAAAATACTTGGTGGTTCCTTCACTGTTCAGGTGCGTAACCCCAAAACATACGGATTTTTCAAGAATATGCAGCCATGGTGTTCGTGCCATAAGCCATATATTCTCAGACAGCTGAATAATCTTGTGAGACTGGATGTGGTGTGGGATGTACATCTTCCTGATAGCCTGAAACATCTACACGTTGAAAGCGTGGAAAAGGATAATGGCGAATAGTGTCTAGATCTACACCTATACTAGCCAACTAGAGGGGAGTTCTGTGTAGTGGCAGAGGGGGGTGAGAAGATTTGGGTGGCAGAGGATGCCGTGACGGAGGGGTCCCAGGATGAAGGCGACATGGCTGATTGAGAGTCAGCGATCTCGTCTCGCTCGTGAAAGGGTTGGGGCTCCGATCCGATAGCAGGGCTCAACCGAGGAAGTGGGGGGATGGGGTGGTATGTCCTCAGCACAAGAGCTCTGTTGTGCTCCTTGTCACCCCGCTGAAAAGTAGGAAGATTGAATAACTGGTCCGCTAGTGACAGTTGCAAGGTATCAAACGTGGCGTGAGCTCCAAACCGGTTCAGGGCTACGCGTGAGTATCGACTGATTTGCAATCAGAAGATCGCAGAACGGATGGAGCCTCAAAGTGATCGATCGCTTCAGGAGAGGTGAGTGAGCTAGCCGTGCTTTTCGCAGCCATAGTGAAAGCCAAGGGCGGTGGAAAAATACGAGGCATACAAAGAAATGAGACAAAGCACAGACTCGCTTACTTGACACTGGGCAGCATGGGCAAGGACAAGAGCGTAACCTTCAAGCACTAATGCACCAAACACACAGAAAACGTGATGATAGGTGATGATTCACTTTCAGAGGAAGGTGGTAGTCCACTATTAGAAGATCCAATGACGAGGGAAGCGGCTATCAGCTTGTGCAAATTGTGTGAAGACAGAGAACTGCAGTAATGCATTAATTTTGCTCGTTAAGGCGCATGGCCAAAAGAAAGAGGATTGACACTCAAGTTCTTGTACGGCCTGGGCGGTCAGGTGGAGTTTGGCACCACCTTGAGGCATCCATCTCTTGACCGATTTCTTAGAAAACACTGGGTAGGTTACAGACAAAAATAGAGCGCTCGTGTATGCCATTCTGCATTAGTTGGATATGGTAAGAGTGCATGACGCTAAACCATTGACTTCTAGGCACCAAGACAGACAATGCACACTGGCCTGTTTGTTGGTATGAACAGGATACAGAACCATTGACAGCTAGACACCAAGACAGACAATGCACACTGGCCTGTTTGTTGGTATGAACAGGATACAGAACCATTGACAGCTAGACACCAAGACAGACAATGCACACTGGCCTGTTTGTTGGTATGAACAGGATACAGAACCATTGACAGCTAGACACCAAGACAGACAATGCACACTGGCCTGTTTGTTGGTATGAACAGGATACAGAACCATTGACAGCTAGACACCAAGACAGGGGTATAAACAGCATGCAGAACCATTGACAGCTAGACACCAAGACAGACAATGCACACTGACCTGTTTGTTGGTATGAACAGAGGATACAGAACCATCACTCTGAAAGACAGACGATGCATACTTACTGATCTCTGTTGGTATGAACAGGGTACAGAACCATCGACAGCTACAATGCTCACTGACCTGTTTGTTGTGACCAACAGGGTACAGAACCATCGATAACTAGACACCAAGACAGACAATGTACACTGCTGTTTCTTATCAACAGGCTACAGAACCATCGACAGCTTGTACCCACGAAGCACCACATTTACAGCTCCCGGTATAAGAGCAGGAGGAGCCCCCAACTACAGCGAACACGTTGAAAACGCACGTTTCTTGAACGACATGAACTATGCGCTGGCCTGCCAACCAAAAGATGAGAGCTTGGAGACGGTGACCACCACCGGCAAAAGAGATCCCAAAGCAACGACCACCACCAGCGAAAGGGTTCCCATGTCGGTGGCGGAGCAAGCAGGAATCAACACCACCTTCCCTAATCGTACAGAGTACATGCAGCGCTACACTGAGCCAGGTGACATCTCTCGCTGCACCGACTTTCTCATCAACCCCAAGCCTGAGATGCAGGTACGAGGCCGAGACTTAGGCACGGCTCGCTACGACCCAAATTTCACAGAATACAAAACTCGCTATGAATGGCCTGATGGAGGGAAGATTGTCACACGTCCGTGGATGCGCAGTTAGAAGTGGCAGTGGCCTTACAAGTAGAGGACAGGATTCTTTCTGTTAAGGTGTTTAGTGAGGTGCATTATTAGTGTGAACGTACAGCTGAAGGTCGTTGTACAGTGCTAATGTTATGGGGTTGTGAGACGGTGTTGACATCAACTTTTCTTGGACCTAGTATTGCAAGGTCGGTGCCTTTCTCGTCTCCCTTGCTTTATCTTTCCCTAATCTGAACGTGGTCAGGCATCCATTCACTGTTTAACTCGAGGCTGCATGCATGTTTTCTTGAGCCAGAGTCGGCAATATGTAGACAGAATGGATGGGAAGAGCTCTACCTCAGTGCCCACCAGGCCTAAAGACAATGTGAATAGGACCCGGGAATAACTCTGCAAACTTTTATCTTATTTATAAATAGTATGCCAGTGTTTTTTTTCAGGACTTAAAACATTTTTGAAAGAGAAGTTGTACTGCTGTCTTTGGGAAAACCACACCTGTCACCCATCAGCATCATCGAGTTTGACAGCGCTGCAGCGGACATAACAACTCTCCTCTACCATACTAGTGAAAAAAATGTTTGGAATTGTCTATGAAATATTATATTTTGAAAGAACAGTTAGCAGATTGAAGAAGAAATTGTGTTGGTCATGACTTCATTTTATGTTACCGGTACCTATGCTTGTACAGATTCTGTCAAAAGCTATTTTGCTCAATAATGTGAAGCATTCAGTGTACTGGTTTGTTTGCAAGAAATCAATTATTATCAGTTTTCTGAGCAGCACTGAAGGAAAGATAATTGTATAAGCCATTTCATTCTCTTATATGTATATTCAAATGCTTTGTGCAAATCTTTGGAAGTAACAAGTGATTCTTACTGCTCGTAAATGGCAACATCGAAGATAGTCACTTCTGTGTTTTGGGCTGGCCTCCTTACGATACCCCACGGGTGCTTCAGGCCCTCGAGTTCTATGTTCGCCTCCAGGTGTTCTTGAGTTCTCCTCTCTTGCTTCTACCATCTCCTATCCATGCCCATTGAAGGGCAGTTCAAGGCATGTTATCCTGCTCTTTGGATGAACTACGGTAGTGAAACTTTACTTTAAACATTTCGTCCTGTGCTTTTTAGTGCTTTGCCTTCCAGTACATTTTATGGCACTTTTGGAGTTGAAATAATTTATCAAATATGATGAAAATTTTACATTCCTGTATTTTAACATTGAAACGGTTTTCCAAATATAAATAGATGCTTTACATTCTAGCGACCTTTTACAACAATGTTTCAGTCCCAAAATCACTGACCAAGAAAAATTGTTTGCATTCAAACACTGCAGTGTTTTCAGTATTAACATTTACTAAACGCCAGTATATTCTATTTCATCAATGTGCAGTTTCATGAAGGAAAAAAGCAGAATACTGAAGGAAATATACACAAGTCCAACCACATGAGATTTTCTTTGTCTTGCAAAATCATGTGTGTGTGTGTGAATGTGTACAAACATGTGCATGTGTGCGTGTGTATGTGTGAGAGAGAGAGAGAGAGAAAGAGAGAGCATACATGTCAATATTTGTATATGTGGCAAGTACATATCCTTGAAAATCGAATGTGAAAAAAATAGTCATGAAGTACTGCAAAAAGAGATATCTACAATCAGAACACGTACTAATTCAGTCAGTCAAATAGACAATGGCAACTGCACGGATCACACGTGAGAAAAATGGGTTCGCCTAAAATGCAGGGATCTAAATTCCAAACCCAAGCAGAATCTAGACAACTTGTACGATGCACAAAAATTCTGATCTGATCCCAACAAACTGTCTGAACAAGGTCTGGTAAAAGATAATGGTCTTCAACTGAGATTGATCCCAAAATGGTAGGGGAATCAGGATATAGTGAGATGATGGCCAACATTATGAGAGTGATGTTCATCTTTCTCCCTCATTGCTTTACCTTCCCCCCAACTCGAAAGAAAGTCACGTAGGCCTACAGCTAGGGAGACTGGAAGCTGTATGTATAAAATTCCCAGAGCGTGACACCCACCTATATAAACTCATATGGGCATATCGGAAGCCAAGTGTTCTATCTCTGCTAACCTCTAAACCTCTGAAGATAAAGGTTAGCATATGACCTGTGAGGGTGTAAGAGAGTGAGGTGTTAGAAACCTGAATTTTTCTTGGTGCCAGTGTTATAAATACAGCACCCATCTTTTCTTTCCCTCTGCTTTATCTCCCCTGACCCATACAATAGGTAGGACCTCAAGACTTTGCCAGCACATAGGGCTTATATGTTGGCTTAAGGCTTACGCCATGACCGTTTAGTGTATTTTCCATCACATAGCATCAGGTCAGTGCATGTGGAATTTACTCCAAGAGTGGAGATGTTATCTTCAGAAACAAACACGTTTATCCATGATGAAGGTAGCTATACTAGGGCAATGTGCTCATATCGTAGCATGAACGTGGTCATCTAATTATCTGGGAACCATGTTTAATTTCAGTTTCAGTTTCTCAAGGTAGTGACTCCATGCTCAGAGCAAATTCCATTAGCACCAACACCACAGATGCCATGTGACGGAGCAGATCCAAAATGATCATGGCATAATCATTAGCCTGTGCCTAAGCTCTATGAATCAGTACAGTCTTGAGGTGCCATCTAGGTTATGGGTTTTTGTTTTTGTATCAGTATTTCACAGGGACAACCTAGACTACATTGTAGTTAAATGCACATCTCCATCTGCAATATTTAAAAATATCTATATATGTACATGTATTATATATAGTCATATGCAAAACAGAGAAACAGATGAAAACAATACAGCCCTCCAGTGTGAACTTACACCCTACACAACCACATCACAGAAACCTTACCTGAAATGACACGACATACAGCCTCCATCCAATCACCAACACAATTATCGTCTCCATCACCCCAACTCCCAAAGTCCATCACCAATCAAAACCACCACCACCACCACAACAACAAGTATTCTGACCAGCACATTCCTCTTTATCGCCCCTCAATCAGGACAAGCACCAAACTTTCCATTCCATGTTACTGCCCAACAAACCACATTCTATTATGCTTAGCCCTTTGACTCCCTCCACCTGTTCATAGGAAGCTGGTGGATAGGCTGAGGGAGTTAAAATGTAAACCTTTGCTTCAAGGATGAGGGCTCTAAGAACTGTAAACACAAAAACGAATGTTGGTGGTATTCAGTCTTTATTCACGGTACAAAGAGTCGAAGGACACACACATTATTCAATGGCCAGTTTTAGTGACTCGTATGCGATGATATACATTTTAATTATATTACTGAATTGTAATGGGCCACACAGAACTTGAAACACCTTTCAATCAATTCACAAGCTGGGATTTTCTTTATGCATAATTTTTAAACCATTTTAACAATTTATGCACTGACAATGTTATTTAACAAGTTAACATAAAAAGTGCCCAAGCGGCTTCTGCAATGATTATACACTGAAACATACTATAGCTAGTTAGCGATTTTATGCAGTCATTGTCTTTCTGAATAAGACAGTTCCATAACCCTAAGGTCAAAAGGAAAGTGGTCCAATAAGATCATAGGGAAAATAGCTCCATAATTATAAGGTCAAAGGGAATGTAGGTTCCACACTCCTAGTATAGGGAAAGTAGTTCCATGAACTTAAGGTCATAGGGAAGCAGGGTGAAAAAGAGGCCTCAGTATTCTTGGGTAAGCTTTCTTTGAGTGAAGCCCCCACTCTTTCCTTGTTGCTTTATCTTTCCCAACCCTGAACAGCATCAGGTATCCACTTACAGCTGCTGGGTGGGCTGGGAGCCATACACATAAAGTCTTCTTGAGTCAGATTTCAACTTGTATTGTCAGACTTAAACTGTTAAAGATAGGCGTTTTAATTCTATTCCAACGAAATGCTTTAAATATATTATATCTCAACACATTGATTAAGAATGCACTTTTCTCTCTTTGTGTCTGTTGTAGTGTACAGGTTTCAAAACATGCACACACGTAAACAATTGGAACAATTGTACAAATTATACACACGCTGTACAGGTTTTATTAACACTTAGTCACTAATTTAACTGACAAACAATTATAACAGAGCCTAAGAACACCATAGCCAGTCGTAACAAAGTGCCGGCCATTGATAGCATATCTACATAAATGTTATCTAAATACACCTGCTTAAAAGGCATCTGAAATAAATACATGTAATACAAAATAAAACTTTGTGTTATTCAAAGCCAAAATTTGGCATCAATATAATCAAGCTGTGACCCACCTGTTTAACTGACCAAAACAACAACAAAATCCATTTCAATATGAACACAACGTTTCAACTTACAGTCATATTATCCAGGCTAGTTGCTTGCCTGTTAAGAATTTCTTTTTAATCTCTTGTTTGATTTTTTTTTTTGGGGGGGGGGGGGGGGGATTTATTTTATTTCAACCCAGAACATGAGATCAGATTTACAGTGATGGTTCAGTGCCTGAGATTAGTTTTATGGTGATACTTGCTGGTTCACAGATTCACAGTGATACTTGATGGTTCACAGTTTTACAGTGATACATGATGATTCATAGTTTTACAGCGAAACGTGATGATTCATAGTTTTACAGCGAAACGTGATGATTCATAGTTTTACAGCGATGCATGATGATTCACAGTTTTACGGGGATAAATGATGTTTCATACTTTTACAGTGATACTTAGTACATCGCTGCTTGAGATGATTCATAGTTTTACAGGGATACATGATGTTTCATACTTTTACAATGATACTTAGATTACTGCCTGAGATTAATTACAAAATTCAATGTCCATGTGCTGCAATGTCTGATAGAGTAACATTACAGCTCTCAGCTAAGCAAGCTCTTACTGAAGGTGCACAACAGACTGTAACAAAATCACTGAAAAAGGAAAAACCTAGAATTGTTAACGTCAAGTAGAGTATTTTACAAAGTCTTTGCTTTTACTGAATAGACTAGCCCCCTTGTCAGTGATGCACATACACAAGTACCATTCAAAAACTTATTTTCAGTAGATCTTGACTGGGAGGGAAATAAGGATTTCTGGTAAACTCTTTCTTGGATCATGCACTCTGAGTACTGCGTAGGCAGGTTGCACAGGGCAGGTTAGCCCAATCCCCCTTTTCCTTCTTATGTTGACCATGGGTCACCTATTTTTGTCAGGTATGAGTGTGTTGGGGATTCCACGTGTTGCTGGTGCCGTATTTGGTAGAGTTAAGCACAGTAGGCCTATAACTTTGGTAGTTATGTTGTATTGTCACTTGATTAAGAGTTCTCTTGGTATGCAGTCAAGCCCCCCGGTTGCAGATGGATTTCTGTCCTTGAGCCTAGAGGGAGCAGAAGTTGGTGTTTCAATGTCAGAGGCCTTTGTGTCTACAAGAAACCAGAATACACCAGAAGAAGTTGGTATTTCAGTGTTAGCGGCCTTAATGTCCACAAGAAACCAAAATACACCTAGCCAAGCCAATGGTTTTCAAAGATCTCAAAGTCATTCAGAAACATGATGGTAGAAAACTAAATACGAGAGTCATCAAAAAGAACCTAAAAGACAAAGTATCCAAATCTGACAAAAAATGACAGTGTACTAATTCTTGTAAACTACTGGGCATATGCCTTCAAACTCCGAACGAAAAACAGATCTCTGTACTCCATCAATGTCTATGTGTACCCAAGATCCTGTACCTTCAGAAACGTTAAACTTCCATGAAAAAATTCAAAATGAACAAGGAGACACTAATGTGGAATGTGGTGATCTCAATGCAAGATCTGCAATGTGGGAACAGAATGGTATGAATGCCCAGGGACATGCTGCGGGAGAGATACTGTGTGCCAAGGAAACAGACAGTACTGTTGATACAGCACTCATTTCTCCTAAACTAACACCATTAATGACTGCACAAACACTGAATACACATGGCAGCGACCATGTACTGGTCGTATTCAGCATAATAAAACATCATCAAGGAACTCAATAATTCAACCAAGAAATCTATTTCAAATCATGCTGTATTGTTATTATGTTTACTATTATTATTACTATTATTACTGTTATTATTACAAATTACCTTTCCCCCAAAGACCAGTTGAGCTGCCAAAGTGGCAGCAAAAGGAAAAAAATGGTCAAATACATTATCATCCATGTTTCCCAATTCTGAACATTCATTACATATCACATACATGTATACATGCATATACACACATGTATACACACACACACACTTACAAACACACACATATCTAAGCGTAGAGACTATAGTAAGGGGGAAAGATGCTGACAGCTATGCGAGCTGGTGGCAGGGCAGGCAGCTGAAAGGGAGATGAAGACCAGAGTGGGGCAAGAGAGGGGTCTTTCATTCTCTCTTGGTCCAGAAGCTGGGCTGGACCTGGTTGATTTGCATTGTGTGGCCATATCTTGGCGTTTGTCATCTCCCCACATTGCCATTTGGCTTGTAAGGATGACTGGGTCCAAACAAGTCATGCAACGCATGGACAATCCACCTCTGCTTGAAGAAATGACAGAGACAGAAGACAAACACAGGCAAAGAGATACGCAGGATGCTCCAGTAGATGCTACACTACAGTATATATAACATGATGTTACATCTCCATTGCATAATCTTATGCACAGGTTATGTCCCCTGAGCAGATCTGTCCTGATGAGTTTAAAGCACAAATGAGCATTTACAAGTATTCTGAGAAATAAGAGGGGTCCATCTAGACAAGTTATTTCAACAATTTCTACATTTTCTGCATGCTCAAACATCCAGTCACAATTCTTATCTTTAAACATTTTGAACTTGTAAAAAGAAACAACTTTGTCAATATTTTGTCTTTTTCCATGAGAAAAATTAACTTTCAGGTTGTCCTCAAACCTGTGTGACTGAATGTCAAGACTATCATAACTGGCCTTCCAAGGCAATGAAGGCAGTACATTCCACACTTTAACAGGGTATCATTCCAAACATGAACTTATTACCTATCTTATGTGTAGGATAGTACACATCCACACTATAATGGCATGTCATTTCAACCATGAACTGTAACCTGTCTTAAGCACAGCATAATACATGTCCACACTTTAATGCTGTGTCATTCCCATTGTCATGTCTTGTATGGAGAGTGGTACATGTCCACACACTAACAACATGTCATTCCAACCATGAACTATTAACTGTCTTACGTACAGGCTAGTACACATCCACACTTTAACAATGTGTCATTCCCACCATGAACTATTACCTGTCTTACATACAGGCTAGTACACATCCACACCTTAACAATGTCATTCCCACCATGAACTATTACCTGTCTTAAGTGTAGAGTAGTACACATCCACACTTTAACAATGTGTCATTCCCACCATGAACTATTACCTGTCTTACGTACAGGCTAGTACACATCCACACCTTAACAATGTGTCATTCCCACCATGAACTATTACCTGTCTTACATACAAGCTAGTACACATCCACACCTTAACAATGTGTCATTCCCACCATGAACTATTACCTGTCTTACGTACAGGCTAGTACACATACACACCTTAACAATGTGTCATTCCCACCATGAACTATTACCTGTCTTAAGTGTAGGGTAGTACACATCCACACTTTAACAATGTGTCATTCCCACCATGAACTATTACCTGTCTTAAGTGTAGGGTAGTACACATCCACACTTTAACATGGTGTCATTCCAACCATGAACTATTACCAAACTTTAACAGTGTGTCATTCCAACTATTAACTGTACCAGTCTGCCATGCAATCAAGAGAGATTTATCGCACTTGGGCAATGCCATATATGCTCCATCCAATCTGCCATCCGTCATTTGTCAGGCTCCTCAAGCCATTGTTGATAGGGTCTTGCAATGGGGAGAGAATCTTAACCTATGAAACACAGACACCTTCAGAATGATTGGAGCATTACCATGGGCAGCAAACTTTGATGTTTCTGGCTGGGACAGAACTCGAGATATGAGATACTGAATCCTCAATTCTTTCAAAAGAGCCAGCCCTCTCCCCACTCTCCCCCCCCCCTCCAAAAAAAAAAATCTTCAGTCACAAAACCAAAAAAAAATGAACAGTCTTCTCTTCACCCCCCAAAAAAATCTTTAGTTACAAAACCCCCCAAAAAATGAACAGTCTGTCTTTCTTGATGTAAAATTCACACACATACACAACATATAACCACTATTACATATAATCGATGTACAAATAATTCTACCACTGTGCCTCATACACTGATCCACCATCACCGTGCTGCCTCTTGTTCAGAGTGTGAAGTTCCATCTGGGAATTCCAGTTTTTCATACAGCTGCACTCTGATGGGCAAGTGGTTGCTGATCTCATTGGCATCTGTTAGAACGTTTGCAGGGACCTGCCAAACAAAGTGGATAAGTAAACTTATGACTGAATATTTACAAAATATGAACACCAGGGCAGTTTATTTCCCAAGCATAACATGAATCTCTTGTCGTCTTCCTCTCCATTCTGTCAATTTCTCCTGAATATTTTGCCAGATTTTCCAATTTAAAATAAACATGCACACACACTCACACATTCCTGTTACTTGCTTTTGTTACTTGGTGTTTGTTAACTGTTTACACTTGGGGAGTGAAAAAGATAAAGGATACCATTTTTTTCTAACTGGCATACAAAATGGATGGTTTTCATGGATTACAAGAGGTAATAAAGCATAAACTGTAATAGTACACTTATTCTAAAGTCAGTATGATTTCTCAGATTTTGGTTCAGATGAATAATTTTTACTGATTTTTCTGGTCCTGCAATATCAGTACTCATCAAAAATGTAACATGACTGGTTTAGATAAATCATTTTTTTGAATAACACACGTTTACAGACAAGAAGAGGAAGAAAGAAAGAAAAAAGATTTACTCATCAGCACTGTTTAATCACAAATCATACTTATCATGCTTATTCTATTTGAAAAAAGAAAGAAGCTGGGCTGTGAAAGTTTGGACGGTTTGCTTTGATCAGCTGCAGCAAAGTCTAAGCTAAGTCCTCTTTCCTGAGTTTTCATCCAACTTGTCCTATTCTCACTCTACAATGTCTTGTTAGATAACCATGGTTGCCATTGATGGAGTCCAACAATGCACTGCACAACACAGGCAATATTACCAGAATGTACCATATGAGAACTGGCACAGTTTGGGGGTAGAGTTTGCAAAGTGGGTAATTTAACAACGTAACTCTATGGATTTTTTTTCTGAAGAAAGTAATCAGAGAAAATCAATTCTTTCTGCTGAGGAAATCTGCAGACCCAAGAATTCCCAATCCTGCCACAAGAAATCATAAAAGTTCTACAACTGTAACAGGTACAGTGATGATGAATTTCACCACACTTACCTTTAAGTTTTGTGCCATTTCATCTCTGGTGGTGAATTCCCTCAGAAAATAGTTCCAGTCGTTCTGAAATGAAGGAAATGAAAACAATAATTCACACTGAAACAGTGGGTACAGCCATCCGTACAAAGACACACAGGACTCAAAGACACGACTCAAACAAGTTACACAGGAGAAACAGGAACCAGAAACAAATAAACAACAATCCAAACTGAAAAAGCAGGCAGACTGTACTGCCAATCCAATACCCAACCAACCAACCAACCAGCAAACAAAATAACCACCAAACAGACAACCAAACAAATGTGTAAATTATTATCTTTATCACTGTTTAAAGTCCAGCCAACTGCACAGAGCCCTCATCATCATCATCAGGTGCCTTGCCGCATGGTGTTGGCGATCATGGACTTCCATCTGTCTCTCTCTTGTTGCCCCAAGCATCTCCTCCATCCTCCTCGTCTTCAGCCACTCCGCAAGTCCGCCTAGCATTTTCTCCCTGGGTCTACCTGGTGCACTCTTTCCCTCCAGCTTTCCCATTGTGACCAGGTGCTCCAAATCCCCTTTCCTCATAAAATGGCCTATAAATGTTGCCTTTCTTTTCCTAATCTTCCTTATGAGTGATCTACTTGTGTCTGCCTCCATCAAGACTGTCTCATTTGTTTTCTTTGCTGTCCATGGAACTCTCAACATTCTTCTTAGAAACCACATCTTGGCTGCCTCAATCTTGCTCTGACTTTGCTTGCTGACTGTCCTTGCTTCACATCCGTACAACAGTATTGGTTCTATATAACATTCAAGGACTCTCTTCCTGATGTTAATTGATCGGCATTTGTTGGTAAGAATGCTTGTCATCTTCTTGAATGCTGTTTTGGCTTGGCCGATTCTGCCGGCTATTTCCAATGTGCATCTGCCGTCTGATGAAATCACCATTCCCAGGTAATTGAACTTATTAACCTGTGTCAAGGTTGTGCCATTTGCTGTTATTTTGCATGAGGGGATTTCATGTTTTTTTACTGATCACCATGACTTCAGTCTTCCTGCTGTTTAGTTCCAACCCCTTACCTTTGCTTTCTATTTCTAGTATATTCACAAGGTTTTGTAGGTCCCTTTCATTTTCTGCAATTAGCACGGTGTCATCTGCGTATCAAATGTTGTTTATCATTTTCCCTCCAACCTTTAATCCAGACTCTTCTTCTAGGTTTCTCATGATGTTTTCGCAGTAAAGTGAAAACAGATCTGGTGACAAAACACAACCCTGTCTGACTCCTCTTTTGATGTTTTGGAAAGAGCTTATATTGTTTTCTATTCTCATTGCAGCTGTTTTTTCCCAGTACATATTCCTGATTATTCGTACGTCTTTTCCATCAACATTGAGTCTCTCCAGTTGGTTGATCAGTTCTTCATGTCGTACCTGATCAAAAGCCTTGGTATAGTCAACAAAGCATAGATACAAATCCTTATTCATCTCAATTGACCCCTCTATGATAGTTCTTAGGATGTATATGGCATTAATAGTTCCTTTCCCTTCCACAAATCCACACTGTTCTTCTGCTATTTCTCTTCTGATTCTATTCCTTGTCCTCATCATGATTATTCTTAACAGGATTTTTGTTACATGACTCATCAAACTGATTGTGCGATGGAGTTCGCATTCTATAGCCCCTGTCTTCTTTGGAAGTGCAATGAAAATTGATTTTGACATATCTTTGGGGATTTATCCAGTGTCGTAAATTTCATTTAGGAGGAATGTTATTTTTTCTATGCCAAATTCCTCCGGGGCTTCAATCATCTCTGTAGTAATGTTGTCTAGTCCTGGGGCTTTTCCTGGTTTCATCTTTTTCAGTGCTGCTCTAATTCATCTTTCATTATGGGTGGTCCTTCAAAGTTCTTTTTTATAATGTGTTCTTCGTTTCTGTCATCCTCAAAAAGGTCTTTAATGTACTCTCCCCATCTGTCCAGTATTTTGTCTTTTTCCATGATAAGCGTGCCATCTTTTGATTTTAAGCAACCAGTTGATGTGCATGTATTTTTCCTGTGGACAATTTCTACCAGTTGATGTGCATGTATTTTTCCTGTGGACAATTTCTTCAATTCGTCTGTACATACCCTGAGGATCCATTTTGTGTTGGTTTTCTATCTCTTTGCATTTTGTGTTCAGCCAAGCTTCCTTAGCCTCATTGCACCTATACCTGATTTCTTTGTTTATCTTCCTGTATATCTCCTCGTTTCTCTTTGCCCTCCTCCTTTCCTCCATCAAGCCCAGAATTTCATTAGTTATCCAGCTCTTTTTTGCTTTTCTATCTGCCTTAGGGATTTCTGCACAAGCTTCATTTATCAAATTTCTCAACCTTGTCCATTGTTCCTCACTGTCAACAACGTCTTCCAGAGCACTGAATCTGTTTTGAACATGTACATTAATTTTTTTACGTATCACTTCATCTGTCTTTAAGAGTCCAAGGTTTAGTTTGATGTTGCTTTTGGTCTGCTTTCTTTTCCTCAATTTCAGCCTAAACCTTCCCACTACAGGATTGTGGTCACTGTTGCAGTCTGCGCCTGGTAGTGTTTTTGCTGACAGTAAAGAATTTCTAAATCTTTTGTTGATCAGGATGGAGTCAATCTGATTTTTGGTTTTATCTCCTGGACTCATCCAAGTACATTTTCTTCTATTAGGTTGCTCAAACCAGGTGTTTCCTACTATGAACTCATTCATCTGTGCCCATTCTACAAGTTTCCCTCCCCTTTCATTTTGTGTACCAAGGCCATGAGGTCCAACTATATCCTCCACACTATCCTGTCTCACTTTAGCATTAAAATCTCCTATTATGACTGTAACTTCTTGTGATTTACATTGTACCTTGGCCATCTCTAATACTTCGTAGAAGTTGTCGATGTCTTCCTGAGTACTTGCGGATGTTGGTGCATACACCTGTATGATGTCGGACACAGCCCTGTATCCCTTAACTGCTTTTGATTTGTCTTTGTCCATTATGATGCCTACTCCTCTATCATGTGAATTACCACCAGAGTATATCACTGTGTATTCTCCTGATGTTACCATGCCTGCCCCCTTCCATCTCACTTCCCCTAGTCCTAAAATACTGATGTTAAGCCTTTCCATCTCCATTTTGATGTTGTCTAATTTTCCCTTCTGCAACAGTGTTCTGATGTTCCATGTTGCTATTTTGGTGTTTCTAAGTTTGACTTTAGGTTTGACGTTGGTCGCAGTAGCTGGCTGACGGTCTGGTGTCACCTGCGCTGCATGGCAGTCCCTACCGGACGAAGGTGCTCCACAGGAGCACCTATTCACGTCGTTAACTTCATTCTTCATCTTTCTTTTGTCCATGATTGTCCTGGGGACACTACGATGGTGGTTTCCCCTTGCCTTCCATCGGTTGTTTTTTCAAGGTTAACTCCCTTAGCCTTACTCTCTCCTGAGATGTCCACAAGGCAGTGGAGCTATTTACCCATAGCTTGGGGATCTGGTTCGTGGGCACCAGGGCATATCCACACGCCAGTGGGCCTGCATGCCGCACGTCTGGGGGCCAGACCTCCTCCAAGTCCCACAAGATTTAGCCCGATTCCATGAGGTGCTCAGTTACCGCCTGTCGTCACGAGGAGGCACAACGATGGGCTTGCTGATGGAGAGGCTCTGTACTGACAAGAAGCGACTTACGCCTTCTGCTCTTCTTTTCGCTTAGTTGCAAGCAGCAGTGCTAGCCAGCGGTGTAGGCCGTGAAAGTGAGAGGTGACAAGCACGCAGTCACTAGTCACTAGCCGACACACTAGATGCATTAATAATAATAATAATAATTACAATATTTATATAGCGCAAAATCTTGATAAAATCAAATCTAAGCGCTGAAACAGACACACACACGCATGACTATAAATGGGGAGAAAGAATAAAAGCAATGGAAAATTATAGAGAGCATATCATATACAATTATATATTACAATGTGATTCCCCTCCGAGTGGAGACAGGCTGCAGAGGGGGTTGAGTGAGGTCAGGATTTTATGCAGAGGAGAAAAGGTGAGTTTTGAGAGCGGACTTGAAGGAGACAAAAGTAGGTTGCTGATGGACTGAGAGAGGAAGTTTGTTCCAGGAGAGTGGACCAGAAACAGAGAAGGCTCGTGGACCATAGGTATTGAGCTTAGTGCGTGGAAAGCGAAAAGTCAGAGGATCGGAGGCAGAGCGGAGGGTACATGACGGAACATAGATCTCAAGTAGGCTTGACATGTAATCGGGGGCTACATTATTGAGGCTTTTGTAGCACATGGTGTCTAGTTTGTACTGCATGCGTTTTGATACAGGGAGCCAGTGAAGTTGTGCCAGGAGAGGAGATATGTGGTCAGCTTTTTTCTTTTTGAGTACAAGGCGTGCAGCATTGTTTTGAATGCGCTGTAGGATGTGAATGGTGGAGGCAGGAAGACCAGACATGAGTGAATTGCAATAGTCAATGCGAGACATTATGAAGGAGAGAACGAGTTTTGCAATTGTTTCGACAGAGATACTTCCTGATCAGGCTTATACGATGGAGGTGATAGTAGCAAGATCTGGCAGTTTGAGAAACAAAGTTGTTCATGGAGACAGTAGAGTCAAGGCAGACACCAAGGTTTTTAGCTGAATCAGAAATTGGGACTGATAGCCCTATCAGTGCTATAACCATCTGGAAACATACACAACACCTTGCTGACCCTGGAAAAAAGAAACATATAGACACACACCTGGAAAAGAAAATTGGGTAATCTTATCAATAAATTTGTATATAATCTGAGAATATGCCCTGGTGTCAACCATTACACTCAACTTACCACCAGCGATTTGAGAAAAACAAACCTGAATACAAGTGTAAACATACCTAAGGACACTATGTACAAAAAATGACATAAACTGTCTTAAACTGCTTCAGTATGTTATGTTTCCTTGAGCCAAAACTGCAGTTAATACATGTACAAAATCATCAATCTTAATAGATAACATGTAAGGCTTTAAATAAAACATACAGGTGAATGGACCAACAAGACAAAAATAAAAAAAGGAAAAGATGACAGAAAGGAAAGAAGCAAAGCAGAAACAAAGACAGTGACAAAAACGAGGAAATTTCTAGCACAGAATTTCCAGAAGGGGGGATACTATTCATATGAAAAAGCTGCCTGGCATCCCCATGGGGGGCATCATGCCATAGCAGACATCTCACCTCATGATATATCCTTGTGTCAGAGATCCGCACTATCACCTGATCCACACGCATGAAAAATCGCAAGAGGATGAAGAAACTGGTGGGCATGACACGCTGAGGACAAACAACAATTTTACTCCTCTAAGAAACAGTTTCATTCATTTTGCATGCAAAACAATCACACCTATACTACTATAGTCCCATTATCTACACCACAGTAGCTGGCAAAGTTTACACAATGCAGTGATGAGGATGATAATCATGATGCTATGGAATTCTATCTAGGACTGAGACTGCATGACACAGCTGTACTCTATGCTTAGTACCATAATATATCCTGGTGTCAACCACATTCAAGAGATACAAGCACCTGCAGTATTGGTCAAAAGATTTGAGCAGGGCCTCAATGATGCATCCATGAAAAGGATGAGACTTGATTGTGTGGTCCCAGTCTTTCCAATAAGCCCATACTACACTCAAACCTGGGTAGTATCTGGCTAAAGCCGAAAAATCCACAATGATTTTTGAAGGGACTGATGGGGATTGGAAGCCACAACCTTCCAGTCTGTAGTCCACTGCACTAACCATTACATCATAATGACTGGTGATAATAATGATGATGATGATGATTACAATGATGATGATTAGGATGAAGATGATAATGATGTGATAATAATAACAACAACAATAATTGTAATAACAATACTATAATAATAACCATGACCATCATCATCACTACCATCATCATCACCATTTCACTTATGACATGTTACAAGCTTGTTACAAGCAAGCTCGATATATTTTACAGAAATAAAACATTATTAAACTTTCACTCATTTAAAAATAGATGGCTGACAAAACATGAAAATAAGTATTAGGAAGCACAGTAACATAAGCATTAGGAACCATTGTTTAAAAAAAGAGCTAAATACTATAAATGAATACAAATATTCACAGGCACAATGAACACACACACACACACAAACAGACATGCACGCACACACACACACAGACACACACACACGCATGCACGCACGCACGCACGCACGCACGCACACACACACACACCACACACACACACACACACACTGCTAAGCTAGGGTACACTCATCCTGTTAGGCATGTCACATTTATCCCAGCTTTAATTCCACAAACATCCTCTGTCCGCCTCACACACACACACACACACACACACACATAAACGATACTATTGGGAAAAAACATTCAGACTGCTCTAATGTGTTACTGGAATGCGTGTCTTTGAATCGGAAACCTCTTGAATTTATCTTATATTTACAATTTGAATACAAACAACTTAGAATGCAAACAATAGTCGGATATCATGCCTTTATAAAAACAAGGGGAAACTCAGTACCAGAACATGACTTTAACAGGCATGGGCTAGGCAAAATTATTTCACAAAATGCAAAGCGTGCGTGCGTGCGTGCGTGCGTGTGTGCGTGTGTGTGTGTGTGTGTGTGTGTGTGAATGTATGTTGGGGGATGTGGGGGTAGGTGTAGGTGTATGCGGGTGTAAGCATGTGTGAGCTCAGGTGTGCATGCATGTGTGTCTTCTCTGTGTGTTTGCATGTGCATATACTCTGACATCCATACTGAACAGTGTTGTCGCTTACAATTTTGACGTTGAGAATAGAGGAACCATTATCAGACAGTTCATCTTCAAACAACATAACATCTTCATAGAAACAGATACGTTCCCGCTGCTTCAACTTCTCTATGTCAATTCTCTCCTCTGTCTGTGATACCTGAAAACAGAACAATACAAATGAAATGAAAAGCACATAATATTATGCACTAAATTACGTCTGCTTATGTGGGTCCATCAGACTTACTCCTATTATGAGGTTCAAAGCTCAGCAGAATGGCAGAACAATATTGGGGCTATAACCATTTCACACAAAATGCACACATCTAAACACACCAATGACCATGGAAAATACAAACCCAAGAAAATAAATTCAAGTACAAATATCACTGCATTCATGAAATTAATCTAAGGATATGCCTCTGGCGTTGGCTGTTCTGCCCAAATTATCACCATGGAAATTAAAAAACAAACCAAAAACAAATGCAAAAACATTACTAAGTACACAAAGGCATACACAAAACCTGGCCTACAGTACCTCAAATTGCCATTATGTAGTTCCCATTTTTCTTAGAGTTAAAAATGCAGTTAATATATGTGTAACCAATTATCACTCCTAATGCACAGAAACTATGTGATGTTTTATGGAAAACATATGGGTGAATGGGCCCACAAGGCAGAAAATGATAAAGGATGAGGTGACAGCAAACAAAGGAGCAAGGCAGAAGCAGAGTGACAGAAAAAATGAAACTTCTAGCACAGAATTTCCAGGTGATGATATTCATTATACTGAAAGAGCCCCCTGCATCCCCACAGGGGATATACGTTAGAGTTAACTGCCAGCTTGCCCGTGCTTACATTAAAATCAACTACTAGCTTACCCGTTACCTCAGACTTAGCTACCACCTTGCCCATGTGCATACATCACTTAACAACCAGCTTGCCTATATGTAGGTACTGGCAGCCAAAAATTAAACTTCTGAAAAGGTTATTAAAGTACAAGAAAAAATAAGCACAATGCAAAAAAAGTACGTCTCTAGCTGTATTAGGTCCAGAGATAACACTTTGAAAATGGCAATTTACGTATGTTTTCGCCAATTGTGAAATGTAGCAAGTTTGCAGGAACCTAAATTTTCCAGAAGTCCTCAGACAGAGAATGTCATTCCTGATTTTAATTCTTAACAACATAAACTACATAAAAAAGCAAGCATACAAGTAGATCTGTTCATACATTTACACAGCAGTGCTGCAAACTTCATAAATATACCATTTTGTCAATGTTCGAAATTGCATGACAAGCCATTTTTGCACCCCCATTACACAAAAATAATAAGACAGAATTGGCTAGAGTTCACTTTTTCTCAGAAACAATGTTATTGTATGAAACTTAAATTTTGGGGGGCAGCGTAAAGTGACACAAGGTCATGAGTTATGTGGCTCCAAAAATGGCAAAATATCTCATTTGAACGATGGAAAAAGCACGGTTCACGTACCAGACCAAATTAAAACGCACATATTTCACTTATTTTTTGATGGATTTCCTTGAAATTTTGCATGTGAATCAAATAGACAGAAAGCTACCAGTAAATTATTTTCTAACTTAGTTATATTCAAGATATAAGATATTTTTTATGCATTTGCACCCAAATAATGTGAGGGCCCATGTGTCGGGCCAACTTAAAACAGATATAACTCACATTTTGTCTTGATGGAATCTCCTGAAATTTTGCATGTGAATCAAATAAAAGCTACAGCTTCACTCTTTACAGGCAAATGTTGCTAATATACGAGATTTTGTATGCATGTAGGCCCTACAGATTTAGTCTGAAACAATGTCATCCACAGATGACTTTGTATCATACTAGCACAGAAAGACATCCTTCTCAATAACATAATGAAACTAAAATGTGTAACAGCAGAAGATACATGCCTGGCAATGCAGTATATGACTTACAGCCATTTCTATACTCATTCCTAATGTTTATCAATGAGTTATTTTCATCAGTTATTTCGCAGTAACATGCATCTTCCCATATCCATAGACAAAGAAATTTTCAATGTCTGGTCTATCTACTGAAAATCTCTCTGCTTCTTTAAAAACTGTGTCAATTTTTGTCTTCAGAAATTTAGCCCCTGAGGTGATGATTAATCAGTGTTACTTATTTCTGAAACAAAAACAGTGTTCTCGTCCTGCGACTTATCACACTCAGTTCTCAACAGTTTTAACTGTAGAAGTAGTTTTAAGTTTATTAGTGGGTGTCTGCTGTTGAAGTTTTGGTGGCAGTGATGGTTAATTTCATCCACAAAAAAATTATCATTGCCTTGAAAATAAATAGAAGTAAAATCCTAACTTTTTCTCAAGTGTTTTCTTTAATTTGTGCCAGCTATTACTTTTGAGAGTAAAGTATTCTTATATTTTGCCATTAGAAAGGCTCATTGGACTTTGTGGAGCTACGAGGGTTGTTCAATTTAAGATGTCACCACCCCCTTAAAAAACGTACCTCTCATCTCAGCAACTTGAAACTTTTACATCCCCTCGAAGTATTCTCCGTTGGCTAGGATGCAAAGTTCAAGCCTCCTACGCCAATTCTCAAGCGCCCTCTGATAGTCGGTTTTAGGCAGACCAGACAACTCTGATCTTACGGCTTTGGCGAGGTCTTGTACCCGGTCAAACTTACGCCCAGCGAGCTTTTCCTTCAGAACAGGGAACAGCCAGAAGTCGCATGGGGCCAAGTCGGGGCTGTAGGGTGGGTGGTCCAAAACTTGGATCCCTTGCTCGCTCAGGAAGGTTGTGGTGACCTTCGCCTTATGGGCACTGGCATTGTCATGCAGAAGAAGGGTCCTCTGGGTGCCGACGGTTGGGCGCTGCTCATGGATTTTTCCTACAACTTTGGGGAGCACAACTTGGGTATAGTAGGAGGCAGTGATTGTTGATTTCTCAGGCAAAATGTCAATTGCCACAAGGCCTTGCGTGTTGAAAAAAATAGAAAACAGTCGCTTGCGACTCTGGAATCCTGGGCGAAGAACAACTGGTCGGTCTCCGTCAGGGCCAACCCACATGCGGTTGCAGCGTTTGTTGGGGATGCCGTAGAATGTGAGCCAACTCTCATCTCCCGTCACTAAGTCACACAGTCGTTTTGGCCCGTTGGGCTCAAACTCATCGAGCAGTTTGCGTGAACATGCCACCCGCTGCTGCTTCTGATCATCACTTAAGAGATGTGGCACCCATCTTGCAGCCAGTTTTCTCATGTGAAGGTCTTTGTGCAGAATGTTGTTAATGGTGCCAATTGAAAGCTCACATGCCTCGCTTAATTCCCGCACAGTCGAATGTGGATCCTCCTCTATCAGTCTTTTCACATATGCAATGTTTTGTTCGTTCCGAGCTTGTAAAGCTCGCTCTGCACGATTACCCCTATCAGATGGCACTCTACCTGCTCCTAATTGTTTGACCCACCTGCAAACTGTGCGGTAAGACACACAATCCGTTCCGTAAACAGCTTGCAAATCTGCGTGTATCTTCCTACAATCGTCACCAAGTTGTAGCCTTGTGAAAGTGTAGAAACGAAATTGCTCATTGGTGACGTCCATTTTTTTCAGGCTCAGCTATTTGAAACACATTTGTAATTACGTCATACTCCGAGTTGCGTCATGATGTCAACTTTATTTTCTGCATGCTAATCAGGTAAACTTTAAAGTTGTGTTTGGTATAAACATTTTTCTGTGCGTTGCTTCGTTTTCAAACGGCAAGCCTAGTGTCATCTTAAATTGAACAACCCTCATATGTGTCCATGTTTACCTGATGCTATATAGTGTTCTGATAATTTGTGCGTATCTGTGTGCATGCGTGCGCGCGTGTGTGACTGTGCAAAACCGCTGTTTGCTGTTTCTTTGTGATGATAAAAATTGTTGAATCTGATCCGATAGACGACATGCACTCGCCGACCAACTTCCGGTTTGAATTTCTGGCCGAGTACTAGCACAAATTTTATGATTTCAATGTATTAAAAACAAAATTCCATCGTATTCATTAAATACCAGCAATATAAACACCTTTGGAAAGCAGTCACTTCACACAGTTTTACTTCTACTAGTTCCAGGCCGCTTAAAAAAAATCCCTTGGCGATAAAACATCGAACCGGAGATCGTACTTTCTATTCTTTGCTTATGCAGGCTATACCTGTCGCAGATTTCTTTTAAAACCTTTCTAAATAAAGAGAAACATTAAAAACAATTCACTGAATCAAACTTCTCAATCAATTTTCATGAAAAATCAGTCGATGTTTACAACGTTTGTCCTTCAGCTTGACGATCACTGGTATAAATTCTTTGACTGGACTTTCAGCGATCGCTTCGAAGGCCGCCATGATTCGAGGTTCCCACATGCTAAAATGGCAGATCACGGGTACTCGCCCTTCGGAGACTCGCGCACATCCAGTAGAGGTCACATCTCATAGTTCCGTATACGGTTAAATTCAGCAAAAAATAAGCTGTTTACGCATCCGCGGATGCGATCTAATATATCAAGGAGGTCCTCAGATATTCTTCTTCAAAGTTTGCCAATATTCCGACCTTTGGAAGACTAACAAACTAATAATCTTCTAAAATAAATATTATACGGGAATGAAGGACAGGTTTCGACCTGTCAACTGTACTAATTTGCATGAAGGTAGTCCTGTGTGACCCATATAATTTAAGTTGCTGTTAACCAGTCGCCCAAGCACTGCCGTGAGCCAGTCGCCATTATGTGACATGCGGTGAAACTTCGTCGGTCGGCATGGGTTTTTTTGTTGTTGTTTTTTGGCGCAGGTTTTCGTATGGGTGCATTTATAACAAAAACAAACAGCACAGATCAATAGAGGAAAGACCAATCTTTATCTTCATGATAACAACTTTGTCATTCATGTTCATCTGCAAGAATAATTGACTGATAAACATGTGCAATTTTTCCACTGACTGACACAATTCCCGCATTGCTGAAGAGAGGCTGCCAGTACCTACTATATGTGTACATCACCCTTAATTGCTAGTTTACCTATGTATGCACATTAGACTTAACTGCCAGCTTGACTATGTGTGTACATCACCCTTAATTCTGTTGTGACTGGGCTTGCCTCAGGGCAGCTGCTGTGCTGACCTGAGATTGCCTTCAGAAAATATGGGGCAAATGCGTACTTTTCATTTTTGTAAAATAGCATCTCTTGTTATTAAAACAATTACACAAGAAATTTTACACACTTATGGTAAAATGATCTGGGAATTTGAATCTGTGAAAATAAAAACTGTTGTTTCAGTCACCATGACCCATTGTAACACCTGTCTGAAAATGACTCTGACTCCTTCTCCTGCTTGCACTGGTTGATAATGATGCTGCAGTGACCTTGCGGTCAACACTAGCACTTGTAGAAGGCATTACATCTGTTTCATACTCTTCTGAATCACTTTCTTGTTTTGCCTGCTTCTGAATCACTTTCTTCATCAGAAACTTCATTTTCACAATTACTAGAGTTGAGCAAGCTACGGGATCACAGGGAAGACTGGTATCACAAAATGAATATCATCCACTTTACAGATGTGTCATACAGGTGCTGCTCAAATGACCTGGCTAGCACCAAATTGTCTGCATTTCTCAGACCTGGTTGATGCCGGAACACATTATGAAAGAATGTGTACTGTACAAGCCCTGTTACATACTCTCCACAGCATCATCACAATAATCTTCATTCTCATCATCACTGCCTTGGGAAAAAAAATTCCCATGTTTTGCAGCACTTCTTGCTTTGCTTTCATGTGGCTACAGTTTTGGTGAGTCTCGGGGGGTGTTTGAGAGATGAAATGAGAATGAGCAGCATGGGGTAGTGACACAGAAGTGGTGCAGAAGATGGGGCAGCTAAAAGAAAAATACATAATACAGAAAAACATACGTACTTTCCACGCAGCATCTGGCTGATC
Organism: Monoplex corrugatus; assembly: GCA_030674185.1. Taxonomy (NCBI): domain Eukaryota; kingdom Metazoa; phylum Mollusca; class Gastropoda; order Littorinimorpha; family Ranellidae; genus Monoplex; species Monoplex corrugatus. Next base: position 23,354,921 of record JAPXFY010000017.1, on the reverse strand, counting down.
AAAGAGCTTTCCCTTGTAGTCTGTGGTGAAGGTCCAGTCAAAGGGCTTCACCACATTTTTGATGTGCTCACAATCTGCCCTGTACACACATATATACACATCACATATACAACTGTCTGCCCTGTAGGCACACATGACATAATATTTGTATTGAGGCACAGGCTTACGTAATTATATTTAGGGTCCACTTGCTTGTTTCTTGCCTAATAATAATCCATAGTGCATAATTCTTGTACAAAGTCATTCTCCAACTCATCTGGACACACTGCAAATTACACATTTACAAGACACAGATTGTAATGGTATAGAAGCACTGATATCTCACACACACACACACACACACACACACACACACACACACACACACACACACATATACACACACACTCATATACATGTTTGTTTCCTTTTCCCATGCTTGTTTGTTTTTCACCAATTCCTACCTGGCCTCTCTCCACACCTTGGCTGCTGCAACCTGGAGGGGGTCATTGTGAGCATCCACCAACTTTAAAGCATCTAAGGCACTGAAGGATATCCCAAAGCCATCTTTGTGCTTTAGTACCAGTTCATTGCCTGCAAACACCATCTCTGGAATCTGGGGCAGCTTCAGCTCTTTTTCAAATCTATACAACATACATGATCGGTATGAAATTTTTATGGATGTGAGAAAACATCACATTGCTATGGCAAATACAACCACTTCTGTCATGCTAACTTAATGCCTCATCCTAAATAAGAGAAGAAAAATTTTATGGCATAATGATGAATAAATTAACTGGCCCTGCTGCGTTTATCTAGGCATGTGTGTAATATATGTATGTGATAAGTATGGGTGTGATATGTTTGTGCTTGCCCAGGGGCACAGAAAAAAGAGAGGAGAGAGGGTGAAAAAGAAAAGAAAAAAGGAGGTGGAGAGAAAGAGACAGGGAGGGAGACAGAGAATACGAATACGAATGTTTTACTGTTTTAGGCTGTCAGCCCATTCACAGGGAACACAGGGGACGGGGAGCGGTGGTCAGTGAAACACTGACACTGACAAACATGATGGACTTTTAACATGATCATACATCGTGACCTGGTAACCATGTCACGGTTATGTTAAAGTCATGTATCACTCATCACCATTATGTACAGTCACTGGTGGAAAAAACACTTGTTCCAGTCAGTCAGTCAGGTGGGTGATAAATCTGTCCTGTTTCTATTCTGTCCAGTTGGAAGGTCTGCACTTGTGACAGCCCCAGCATTGGAATTCTCTCCTTTTTCTTGGCTGGAACTACTGATAGGACTGTCCATTTTCTTTTTCAATTCATTGAGAGTTGCCATGATATCACTGATTGTGACATCGGGCTTGTCAGTAGATCTGTGTTGTTGGTGTGTATCATGGACATCAGTTATACTGCTGACACTGTCTTCACTCTGTCCATCAGTTTGATCGTCTGATAGAAGAACATCAACCACAGTACTGTCTTTCATTATTGACTGTGTTTCTCTTTACCATACACACTGTAGACATTTTCCATGTCAACAATGTCAGTATTCGTTTCCTCGCCTGACCTGTTTTTGTCGTGGAATTCTGTGTCTAGTTGCGCGGTCGTGTTTGGCTGCAAACAATCCTGTTCAACAGGCCGTGTTTCTCGTGCTGATTCAGGTACACAGAAAGGGGTAGGGCTGTCGTACTGGAATGTGTCACACACCGTAATATTGTCAGTTGGCCTTGAATAAAACAAACTTGGTGGGGTGGGAAGAAACAAACCAGATGGAGAGTAAACATGACTTGCCTGATCTTTCTTTAGTGTACTTCTGTGAGCCTCAGCCCTTCGTCTGTATCTATAAACCTGAGATGGACATTTTCTTCTATACACAGCATTGTAGCCCTCTTCTTGTGTCGCTGTGTGTTGACTGGCACATGTGTTCGTCAGGCGCAACACCACCACTGTCTGGTTGCCCCTACCATCAATTTTAAACGATGAGAGAACCTTTTCTTGCAGCACTGTGTTCAAAAAACTTTCTAACGATGCTGGAAGTCCTTCAACAGGCATGCTGGACAACTTTGATACAAAAAAACACAATGTTTTTGTACTCACTTTTGAACAAGCGTCTTGCCGGAAACCGAACAAGGAAGGCAACCTCCGAGGGAGACAGAGAGAGAGAGAGAGAGAGTGAGAAAGACAGAGAGTGAGCGAGAGAGAGAGAGAGCACAAATGAGAGAAAGAGAGAGAGAGAGGCCTGAGTGATAAAAGTCAAATGAATAAAGGAACTGTTCAGAAGGAACAATCTACACAAAGCCTAAACTTCATGTGATAGCAGTGAGGATACACAAACATAAATCATAACTATAAATCATCAGACCTCTCTCTGTCAGGCCCTTCTGACTCCAGTATGTGAGATCGGACAGACCGTACACTCCATGGTCCAAACTCTCCCTGCTGTACCACTGGTTCCTTACGAGCATTTGGACCTCTGACAGCCATACTGAATACCTGTCTACAACACACACAGACACACAAACCTTGTATTTTATATCTATGTATCTATCGATGATCGCTTGCATTCAAATCTCCTAAGGAAAGCTTTATTCCACTGCATCAATAAACGCTTGATGACCTTGCATCTTTTGCTCACTAAAGATTACTTCGCTATGTCATCAGTGCTTATGTCTCAATGATGATAAATCCAGATGATGTCAAACAAGCTTCTATGAGGAACTCAACCATCTTCTGCCACCATCAACTGTAAAAATAAGTTCACTACTCTTGGAGATTTCAACACTCATGTGAGAGCAGACTGCTCCACCTGGCCAAATGTCCTTGGTAAACAAGGTGAGGGAATCAAAAGGTTATGTTTTTGTTTTGCTAGCATGGTTGACAATGCTTGATGCTGGTGGATAGAGTGCGGTAGTCAAAGGGTTAACAGAGTCATCATCCATATAGCCAAGCCCATTATTCCAGAATCTTGGCATGCCTTTCATGGTGGGAGAGGCATGAATGACATGGTGCTTGCCACACAGCTGCAAGATGAGTGTCATGAATAAAACCAGGCGCGTCACACAGTGTTTGTAGATCTAACCGAAACATTTCACATCATTAACCTGAAGGGCCTGTGTGAGATACTACGAAAGTTATGGATCGATGCAAACTTTAGTTTATAATTTATAGTTTGTATATTATCAGTTTATAACTGTTTCCAGTTTTTGTTTGTTTGTTTGTCTGTCTTCAGTCACAGTCTCATCCTTTTACTTCCTCTTTCTGCCAGCCACATGTGGTGATATGACACACACATAAACATACTACCACAACTTTAACTGTAACAGAAGGCCTGGGATCATCCTGACAAGCATTGCCCATTGCGTAGCTCACAACGTTAGCCAGCTCTTCCCAGAAACCCTAACAAAACCCAAACACCTGACAACATAGACTGCAATGATCCTGTTACCTTCAATTAGGCATGGATTTTCACAGGTCTGCAATGATGAAAAAGACAGGATCTATTATAGGGCAAAAAGCAACAGGCCTTTCACCATCTACCAGCCATGGACATCCACCTGGGTCTGCTTACTTAATGATGAAACAACAAAAAATTAGCCTTCACCCCACAGTTTTAGGACATGGGTCCAATTACAACCTAGTGATCTTGTCAGGTAATAAACTGCAGCTTGGTGGTTCACCCATGCATCAAAGTGACTGCTTCTACTCTGATGCACAGTCAGCATAGTTTTCATGGATCTATAAGCCTTTAGAGGTGAACTTGGTTCAATAAGTAAAACACTAAACACACAAGCTATCTATGATCTACACGCAACATGAAAAGACAAATCTGAACATAGCTCTACAAAGGTGTCCATACAAACATGCACAAACACACAAACAAAAAGGCACTAATCCACACATACGCATACATCAATACATGCAGCAAAAACTTAACTCTGCACAAGCCGCATGCAGCTCTTAATTAACCGCCAAGTCACAAATGAACTGACAAATATTTAAAAAAAACAGAAAAATCTTTACATCGATTCCAACTATTTATGTGAATCTATAACAGACTTGAACAGATTGCCAACATAAAGCTCTTGAAAGGCACGTCAAGATTAGGGTTAGTGTTATGACCTTTTTTTTTCCATCAAATCCAACTCTATGTGCAAGTATAACACACTTGGATAGATTGCCAACAGAAAGCCCTTGAAAGGCACTTCAGGGTCAGGAGGGGGGGGGGGGGTAGTGTTATGCCAAATCAGCATCCATACTGTTCAGGGAGGTGTAAGAAGAACAGCCAGATTTTGGATGCACAGAAAAGCGGAGTTGTAAAGTTTACATACGCCCAATCCTTATTGTTTGTAAATAAAAACATAAGAACACAAAAATGCGACATATATAATAGTACTTGTATTGATTTTCATAAATGGATTGTGATAGCCTAAAAAAATGAAGACGGAGTCTGATGTGTGTTGCTGTAAGCGTAACCTGTGTAAGCTTGTACACTATTGACAATTGACGATAACGGATAAGTCTAAGCAGTCAAAGAAGATTGTTTCTTCAAGTTCTAAAGTGAGCACAATAATTTTTTTTTTCCATGATGGCATATTCAAAGTCTATGTGGTCCTTTCGGACTTTGTTTATGAGGCAGGAATGGCAAATTGCTGTCGCTTATTGCATCAGTGAGCCACGGTACAGTATGTGTAATTCCTTCCTTTCCTGGCTTTGGTGCCCACAATCTTGAGGGTGATCATTCCGGCACATAAAGTCTATGTTAATTAAAGTCTATGTTAAGATCTTAGAATGTAACCCACTGAAAGAGCTGTGACTGTCACTGCCTGTGGCTTGCCGCGGTACAGTCATGTTAGTTACTTAGTATGACTATGACAAGTATGAGTATCACTATCATGACTATGTGACTATCAGTATCATCATATGATCATTTCATGTGTCAAGATCCAAAACAAGTGTGACTGCCCGCGCCCAAGCAAACAGGAACCAGAAGAACAAGAAAACCAATATAAGCGCGTATCCAACAAAACAAAACAAGCGCACATTGTCGGCCAACTAGCCTTTGTCAAGCGCGAACGCACGGTCACAAACAGATCACAAACACCAAACAATGGATAATAAAAACAGGACTAAGAACTTCCCTGCCGCCTCGTCCAGTGGGTAAGAAGGGGACCAAAAGGGGACCATTTCATGTGTGTTATTATCATTGTTCAGAGGAGGAATGTCGGCAACATTCTGATCAATACTGTTTGCAGCATTTGAACATGAGCATACATACATATAGCCTAGACCTCCGCTGATTTGTACGTTCAATGGTTTGAAGTCAAGTTCAAACCATGCTAAGTTTGCAGATCCCCAAGTCAATGTATTGATGAATGTTAGAAACACTTTGTTGCTAAAGCTAACATGCAAACATTGATAAACCATTTGAGAAAATACAACTCTGAGAACTAGCATACGTAAAATTCGCAGAAAATCCGATGCATATTTTCAATTGACCAACATAAACAAACTGCCGTTCTGTAAACTTGTACGACCTCTCATTCTCTCTTAACCCGAGGGAATCACACAAGAAACTAGTAACAAGAACATCGATGAATCAATCGCAAGTTATTGCTGATTTGTTTGTATTCTTTCATGGGTAACTCGCAGAAAAAGTGCAGTTATCACTTGACAACAGAGGGCCCAGCTAACATAGATCGTCTGCTCTTCACCTGACAGCTGACACTGAGAAAGGTTGGATATATTTTCCCTTGTGCTGTGAGATATTCTAAATGACTACTAAAACATCGCACCCGTATATGTTAGATTTTTTTTCATAATTCAGTTGTCTTGAAATCAGTACAAAGTATAGACTAAGGGTGTCTTGGTAACCAAGGCTAGCGATATGAAAAATGAATGGAAATGATATGGAACGATGCAGACTTGTACTTTCGATCTTGATTCTGAAAACAGACAAGAAAACCAGGCACACAGGTGAACAGGCAGATAAGATTACATAACATTCTGTAATCACCAAGACTTTGGAGTTTGTTCAAAAGAGATTCATAGTGTCACGCTCGGACAGGTCCACTTGCGCGCCATCCATACCTGCCAGCAGTTAGGCTATCTGGCAGACTACCTGAGCCTGCGCAAAACCATATGCACTGGCAAGGTCTTGAAATGGGTATGAGGAGGAGGGGGTTATGAAACATTCAATTGACATCCCCAGAATGTTGAAAACATTAAGATGGGCGATGAACAGACCAGTTTTTAATGTTGTGAGCAAGTAATGAACTCAAGATATCAGGTCTCGAGTCCACATCTCTACAGTAAGAACCAACCAGCCCACGAAATAATATAAGGGTGATAGATAAGCACTTGCGTAAGTCTTATGTTTATCATTTAGAGACGAGCAGGCTGCAAGCAAGCAGACAGCCAAGCAGGCTGATGGATAGGCAGATATGTAAGACAAACAAATAGGTAAGCAGATAGGCAGGCGGGCAGCGAACAGGCATCCAGACAGGTAGGTAGGCAGCCCTAGGCAGGCAATCAAGCAGGTAGATGGTTAGCAGGCGGGCAGGCAGGCAGGCAGCCTCCAAGCAAACAGGCAGGCAGGCAGCCAAGCAAACATATAGGCAGGCAGGCAGACAGCCAAGCAGGCAGCAGGAAGGCAGGCAGACAACCATCCAAGCAGGCAGATAGGTAGGCAGGCAGGCACGCAAGCAAGCAAGCAGGCAAGCAGGCAGATATCCAAGCAGGCAGCAGACAAGCAGGAAGGAGGCCTATCGGGCAGCCAAGCAGGCAGACAGGTGGACAGAGAGACCAAGCAAAGCAAACAACACATAAAACACATTCTCATTCTCTGTCTTCCATGTTTCATAGTCGAACCTACACATTTATGTCACTTTCCCCCCTACACAAGTATGTGTGTGTGATAGTGATGGTAGTCAGTCTGTTTAATTAAAAGAATGAACTGTCATGTGATTTTTTTTCTAAACAAAAAGATATTTTCATTTACACTAATTACAGCAAAGTTTTTGATGTGACAAAAACAAAAAACAACAAACAAACAAAAAACAGGGGGAGGGGGGGGGGGGCATTTCTGAATTGACAGTAATATTCTGACTGAACTGCAGTAAAATGATTTGAAAATATCTAAGCATTTTGGTGTTTGTTTGTTTGTTTGTTTGTTTGTTTGTCTGTTTGTTCGTTCGTTTGCTGTTTGTTTGTTTGTTGTAGACATCGTTGAAGGCAAGCATTTTGGTGTTTGTTTGTTTGTTGGTTCGTTCGTTCGTTTGTTTGTTTTTTGTTTGTTGTAGACATCATTGAAGGCAGATGAATTGATATGCACATCGTCCTGTTCTTGTGAGACTGAATAAATTGCAAAGCTATGATTGTTTGTCTTTGATATAGCCTAATATAGCTCCAGCAGTGTTTTCTTTGCAGTCAGTCTCACTGCTCTGTGTGTTTATTTCTAGATTGTATACAGATCAGCCATGTCGAGTGAGGACGTGAGCATCTCGACCATCACCACTCTGATGGACGACATCAAACTCCACGTCAGCATAGAGGTGTTCAAACAACACCTGCAGAAGTGCTCTAGAGGTAAACTAGAATCTTGGACTGACGAAAATGACTTCAGTCTTCTTCACCACGCCATCCTGGAAAACAATTTCGTGGTCGTGGTTACTTTCTTCATCCTTGGCTACTTTAAGCCACCTCACGAGGTGGTAACGTCATGGACTTACGTGCATTTGGCATCAGTTTTGGGACTACGGACTGTCGTCTCCATGCTTTTGCAGGAACGGCCTTTCGACAACAACAAGAAGGTTCTGGATTGGGATATCTTTCATAAAGTGATCTGTCCCAAACTGGACATCAGCCATGTGACCACCTCCATCGTTCCTGCAGCACAGAAAGAGAAGGAGTACGCTTTTTTACCTGTAGATCTAGCTGCGCGCTACGGACATATTCAATGTGTCAAGACCATCTTAGACTTTCATATTTTTCGATCTCAGCAGTCCCAGGGCACTTCCAGGAGGTCGTCCTTGGCAAAAACTGGCCATATGAATATGGCCTGTACGCTGGATTCTCCTTTTGCTCTGCGAATACTGCTGACAGACAATCCAGAAACTGATGATGTCAAAAATGCCTTGGACGTTGCTCTCAAGATGGCCAAACCAGAATGTGTCGACGCTTTGCTTCGTTTCGGTGTTGATGCTAAATCATTGTTTGGCGGGATGAATCTGTTCCATGTTTTGTACTCTTATAGCAAGACATTTGAAGAGTCATGGTTTGAGTCTTTCGTCACGGTGACGACAGTCCTGGTGCGTCATCGCCATGACGTCAATGCCTGCAGACCTTCACGCACGTTCCCTCTTTACAGTCTGTTACGTTGTACACGGATCGCTAACATGGAGAAGTCGGCCCCGTTTGTCATGACAGCATTGCTTTTGCTGCTACAGGTAAGGTGGGTCACCTGATGAAGATTTTACTGGAAGAAAATTTGCACATACATTCTCTGCCACTATACATTACAGTTACTGCTTTTTTGTTTGTTTTGTTGTTGTTATTTTGTTTTTTTGTGTGTGTTTTTTTGTTTTTGTTTTTGTTTTTTAGCGTTCCAATTTTCTTGGACACATGTATACATGTATTGCCCACACTGTGCAGGCGTAATGTTTCTGCACAGTCTGCATACAATGTCTTCAGTGGGTGTGTATATTGGACGTTTTCATGTTTCCAAAATATTCGGAACACTGATATGGCTTACAGGATCTTTAAAGTGTGTGTTTGATATTCTGCGTGTGTATACATCCGAAAGGGGTTCAGGCTGTTGTAGATTTTCTTCTTCTTCAGCTGCTTGCAGTATGGAATCCCCCAGGGATCTGTGTTGGGTCCCATTCTGTTTGTTCTTTATACCCAATCATTCTCCGACATTGTTGCCCATGATAGCCACTCTTTTTCTAATGACAATCAACTCTACATGTCTTGTGATGTTTCTCAGCTTCCTTCTATTATCCATCGCACACACTTATGTTTATCAGATATAAAAACACGAATGACAAACAACAACCTTCAGCTGAGGTTTGATAAAACTGAAATCATTTCAGTGCACCTAAAAGACCTTTGCCCACTGACTCTGTCCACTGTTCTGTCCAACTAGAAAGAAAATTGCGTCATTCAGACCTCTGCGCAGTTTGAGTGTCACGACAGCTTTGCTTTTTTCACGACAGCAGTATTGGGTCTATTTGAAGGAGGAGAAGAGCTGGCAGCTATGCGAGTTGGCAACTAGGCATGCTGTCACGCTTGCTACTTGGAGCCTTTTGCATCGGGCAGTCTGAGTGTTACACTTATCAAACACTTTCTTTTCTATATATTGTTTCCTCTGCCTGTCACGCTTGTTACTTGGAGCCTTTTGCTTCGGTTCTGTTCGTCATCTCTTGTCTGAGTATGCCATCAAACCTCTTATTTTTGCTTCTGTTTTCTCTGGACAGGATTATATGTAATTGTGTCCTTGCTGGCTGTCCACAGAATCTACCCCTCCAACTTCACAAAATAATGTGGCTGCTCGACTAACTTTTAAGTGCTCTAAATCTACTCATAGCACTCCCTTGCTTCTTTTTCTTCACTGACTCCCCATCAAAAAACAAACTGACTGTCAACTGTTTCTATTGTGCTTTAAAATTAAATCCTTGAAACGGTATGGATCCTTCCTACGTTGCTGATCTCCTTTACCTGTACACTCCACCACGATAGCTGCACTCCTCATAGGATACGCGTATTCTCTGTATCCCTCGTTTTCATAGCAAGACTCCTTGCCATCGTTCATCCTCCTTCCAGGCTCCGTCTGCATGGAAGAAACTTCCTCTCTCACTCACAGTAGAAGACAAAGATTGCAGTAGTATTGGGTCTATTTGAAGGAGGAGAAGAGCTGGCAGCTATGCGAGTTGGCAACTAGGCAGGCTGTCCAATGGAGAGATGAAAGCCCAGAGCACGGCGAGAGAGGGCTCTTCCATACTCTTTTGGTCCGGTGGCTGGGCTGGACTTCGTTGTGCACGTTGTGTAGCTATGTCCCGGGGTTTATCATCTCCCCACCTTGCCAGTCGGTTTGTAAGCAAGGTAACTGATACCCCCCCCCCCCCCATTTTTGTTTGTTTGTTTGTTTGTTTGTTTGTGTGTGTGTGTGTGTGTGTGTATGTGTGTGTGTGTGTGTGTGTGTGTGTGTGTGTGTGTGTGTGTGTGTGTGTGTGTGTGTGTGTGTGTGTTGAAATGGCTGCCATGTGGCGTGGGGACTGGTGATTGTCCGGAGAGTGTTGGGGATTAGATGCCATTCAGCAACTTCGTTTATTTTGTTGTTGTTGTTGTTTACTTTGGCTTCAGGGAATTAAACTTGATGGTCGTAGGGAAAGTCCTGTGACAGCTCAGAAAGGCAGCAAACTTGTGATCCTTTTGGTGTTACGTTAGACCTTGCTAAGAAGCAAAATAGGCTGTGTCCAGAGAATCATGCCTGGCAGTCTTGCGGCCGTTTGCACACCCTCTATGGTTGAAATAAACTAACTTTGGGACCTTCCGAATGCTAAGTGTCAGGACTATTGTAAAAAGAGAAGAGCTGGCAGCTATGACAATTGGCAGTTTGGCAGGTTGTCCAATAGGGAGATGAATGTTCACAGCAAGTCTAGAGAGGGCTTTTTCAGTCTCTCTTGGTTCGGAGGTTGGGCTGGACCTCGTTGTGCACATTGTGTGGCTATGTCCCTGGAATTGTCATCTCCCCACCTTGCCATTCGGTTTGTAAACAAGGTAACTGATGACTGAGCCCGAATAGGTCATACAGTGCATAGACAGATCCCCTTCCCTCCCCCTTTGCTTGGTGAAATTGCTGTCGTATGGCACCGGGAGCTGGGGAAGTGATTATCCAGAGAGTGGCGTTGTTGCTCTATGTCCCATTCAGCACCCTCGGGTGTTGTTTATTCATTTTTACTTGTGAAAGAACAGCGCTTACTATTATTTACGTTATGTTTCTAACAACTCGGTCTTTGTTGTTGTTGTTGTTGTTGTTGTTGTTGTTGTTGTTTTGTTGAAAGAAGTGAATTTAATTTTGATGGGAAATTCCCAATAATTTTTCAGGAATTAGTTCTGGTCTTGAGTTATCATAGAACTTTAGAGAATCACTAAGACTGTAAGAAAGTCTTTGAATCGCTCAGCCTGGTCACCAGATTGACGTTTTATGAGAGCCACTTCAAAACACATGAATGTTCCTTTGCAGCTTCTCAGCTTTCGCTTTCCGCCAAACTTCTTTCCTGTCTGTTACCTAAAACTTTGTCTCTCCCCTGACTCACCACCATCACTAACACCACCATGACACACATGCTTCCAGCTTGAAACTATTTATTCTTAGAGTACAAATCAGTGCGATTAGTTTTTCGATCAAACAGCAACGGCTTTTGAAATAGGGTCCCAAGAAAACGTCTTGCTCGAAGATCCCAACAAATTAAATATTTTGTGAACCATAAGCTCGCACCTCATTTGGGATTCCCAACGTGAACACGGTTGACCCCAAGATAGTTGTTCAGTCTGCTTTATTTGAAAACTTTTTTGAATATATTCTGCCTCGTCAAACTACAAAAAAGCAGAACAGTTAGAACATGGCTACAATATTTTATGTATGTTTGGCTTCAAGCAGAAGTAGATTCCAACTTTGACAAAGAAGAACGAAGCATGGCTAGAATATTCCACTTAAGTGTGACTTCAGAGAAAAATAGAGTCTGACTTTGGCAATGCAAAACAGAACATAGCTACAATATTTTATTTATGTTTGGTTTCAGGCAGAAGCGGATTCCGACTTTAACCAAAAAGAATGTAGCATGGCTATAATATTTCATTTACGTATGGCTTCAGAAAGAAATAATTCCGACTTTGGTAAAGAAGACGGAGTATGTTTGTAATAGTGTATTTGTTGTGGCGCAGCTGTAATATTCTGTGTTTATGTGGCTTCAGGCAGGAGCAGATCCCAACTTTGACGAGGTGATTGTGGAGGAAACAGTAAGAGACAAAGAACAACACACAGCATTTGGCAGAAAGCCCTATCCCTCCGCTCTGCACTGTCTCATGGACGCTGCTGTCAATTACATGGAAGAGGTAATTGCATTAACTTATAACCTGGTGCCCTCTTGAACAAACTCCAAACTCCTGATGTGTTTACCGCACACACACACGCACATTCTCTCTCTCTCTCATTCTCTCTCTCTCTCGCTTTCTCTTTCTCTTTCTCTGTCTGTCTGTCTGTTGTCTGTCTGTCCGTCTGTCCGTCCGTCTGTCTGTCTGTCTGCCTGTCTGTCTCTCTCTCTGTCTCTCTCGCACAATCACACACACACACAAGCAGTTAAAATGTGAAACGAAAGGAGAGAGAGAGAGAGAGGGGGGGGGGGGGGGAACCAAATTGTGATAGACTTCGTCTCACTTCAGTATTCCAATTTTAATTGGAATAAGTTCTTGTTATCACGACCTGTATGTTGTATCAATGGATATTATTTACAGAAGTAACTCTCGTGACCCAAAAGAGGGTTGGGCAAAGGTGATTAAAGTAGTACACCTCGCTTTATTTTGATTTCGATGGAAATTTGTCTAAACGATCATGAACAGTGCGGCTAAGCCTACACGGTCGAGAAAAGTGATTAATGGCTGTACAGCAAACTTTAGTGTGATATTGACTTGTTTGGAGGGAAAGGAATGAAACATATGGTTGACAGAGTATAACTGATTTTTTTGTTGGTGGTAGTCTGGTGTGTGTGTGTGTGTGTGTGTGTGTGTGTGTGTGTGTGTGTGTGTGTGTGTGTGTGTGTGTGTGTGTACGGAGGTGGTGGTGATGGTGGAGGAGGATGGACCAAGGAAAATCCGTGACAAAGACGGTAAATTGTATCGGTGAGCTGAAGGAGGGGGTATACCATGTTCTTGGGGGGTGGATTTCAGTTATATGGTTGTGAAGAGTGTTGGTGCGATAAATTCGTACTTGGGTTGGGATATTTTTCGTCCAAATCAATGAGTTTTTTATATTTGTTTATTTTTATTTTTTTTTACTTCATGGAAGATTGCAGACGATGGTGTGATTTTCACTGCAGTATAGCAATTTTTTTTCAATAAGTATTGATACAAAGCTGTACATAGGAACTATACGCTAGATTGGACCTCAAGACCTTGCCAACACGTAGGGCTTATGCCATCATCAGTTTGCACCTTCTCTGTAACAGGACATCTGCGGCGTCAGTATATATGGAATTTAGTCCGAATGTAGAGACGCTGTCTTGACAAAACAGAAACTGAATTGATTAGAATTATTTTCGTTTGATTGAGCAGAATTATTTTTGTTTATTATGAACAGGTTGCAGACACAGAACATGTCACAAAATACATGTACAAGTGCTCAGAGCTGTTGCTACACCACGGAGCTGATCCTTCGTATGTGGGAAAGTACCGCGATGCTCACAACGACACCACACAGAGGCGAGGTAACGCTCTGCATCTCCTTTGTGACGTCGCACCGCAACTTGGACGCGTCAACAGCCCTCTGCTGCTCTTACTGTTACGTCATGGTGCCAACCCTGATGCCTGTATTGATAGCCGGTATCCTCTTATGTCGTATGTCGACGCCCTTTGTCCTGGATCCACCTCCCCGCGTTCACAAGAAAATCAACGCAGCATGGGCATGGCTGGTTCACCGTCTCGGACGAGACGGAACGCCTCCGTGCAAACAGCCACCGGCAACGTGTCATTCGACGACACATCCGACTTGGTTGTTGACGTCAGACGAATGTGTCGCATGGTGGGGTTCATGTCACGCAAGGAGCAGCTTGACTGTGCCAGGATTTTGAGGTCTAGAATGAGCACAGGGAGACAGCAACAACAACAACAACGTCAGAGTTCTTCTTTGCCCTCTTCTGAGGATGGGCAGCTGGTTATGAGAGTGGCGCTGAAGGAAGTGGAGAAGTACACTTCGTCTGTGCCGTCATTGCGTCGCAGTTGTGCCATTACCGTGTGGCGTCATTGCCGACGTCATGTTGGTAACCTGTATAAACTTCCCATACCCAATCCTTTGGTCAACGTTGTTATGGATCATGTGTAGTCTGACCTGCAGTATGACCATTATTACGACTGAACTCCCCGATTATATCAGTCAGCATGGCAAAAGAGGTTAGCTCAACAAAGTGCTGACTGGAGTGTCGTGGGTACGAACCCCCATCAATCCCAAAAATTGTGATGAGATTTTTTTCGGTCCTGGCCGGCTCTTGTCTAGGATTAAGCGTGCATTGGGTTGATTGGGGAAGGTATAACATGAAAGTAAGTGTATATAATTGTGTTACGCAGAGTGTATGGTCCTGTCATGCAGTCTCGGTCTGAAAGTCTGAAATGGAACTCCATGGCATTATTACTGTCTCCATTCTCATCATCAGAATATTTTGAAAACTTGTCCCAGCGCACCAGCCTACTGACTGGGAAGTTGTGGGTTCAAAACTCCCAAAGATTATTACGGGATTGTTTTGCCCTGATTGGCTTCTTGCCCAGAATTGAGCGTACTGTGGGCTGTGGGTTCACTGGGAAGATTGGGATCTGACCGTCGAGTCTCATTCACTTTATAGGTGTGTCAGTGAGGTTGTTGCTCAAATGTTCTGACACATTCCACAGATGTCTGTATCTGTCAGATCTGGTTGACACCAGGATATATCATGAAAGGCAGCATAGAGTACAGTTCTGTCCCACAGTCTCAATCCGTAATGTAACTCCATGGCCTCATATCCCATTCTCATCATCATCATAGAATTGTAAAAAAACAAAAAAACAAAAAACAAAAACCAAAAAACAACAACAACAACAACAACAAAACCACCCCCGTCATGCCCTGCTGTCATTAATGACCTCAGTTTTCGAGGGGTTTTGGAAAGTCAAAATGACTGCTATAAAGAAGTGACCGAGGAATTGCGCAGAACATGTGCAGAAAAAAAATCTCTGACCATAGACGTAGAGAGACCGTTAAATTACGAAGCAACTGCTGGACCGTTAGATAAGTTGGTTAGAGCACTATGCTGACCGTGCAGGGGTCGTGGCCACAGAACTTTTTAAAAAAAAATCATGTCTCGAGTTCATTGCTATCCGCACATTCCTATTCCCTGTTCATCCTCATACTCCAGTCATTATGGTGCTATCATTCAGTGTTTCGTGGGACCCGTTCCCCTTCCCGTTTTCAGACCTTGCTAACGCATAGGGTTTTGCACTGCGGAAGAAGTCTGCCTGATAACTACTGGCAGATTTGGGAGAGCTCATTTTGAATTGTCTGAGTGTGATGAATCACTCTTGAACAAACTGCTAATTCCAAACCCCGCAACACGCAGTCTATGTCTGCCTCACTTTGCCATCCCGCAGCCTGTCACACACATCATAGCGCTGCAGAGGGCTTGGAACAGCACAAGCAACAGATTTTTGTATTACATACGTGCAAATTGACCTTACTTTAATCAACCAAGATTGCGATCACCAGTCTCTTTTTTCGTATCTCTGCCTTGATTACTGTATTACATGTGTTTAAAGGAAAATTCAAATGAAGATAGACATCGTCATAAATCGTGTAATTTGACTTGTAAACCATTTGATAATTATCACCTTGATCTCGTGTTGAGTTGTCAACCTTGAATATCATGGATTTATTGTATTTGAAGAAGAGCATGTTTTAAGTGGTAAATGTTGGACTTCAATCGGAAGGTCCAGGGTTTGATCTGCCTAGACACGTCAGCCTGGTGGGGAAAGGGTGGAATTTTTCTGATCTCATAAATCAGCATATGTGCAGACCTGCCAGTGCCTAACTGCCCGTTTTATGCATATGCATGCAAAACATCAAATGTTCATGTTAAAGATCTTGTAAGTCATGTCAATGGCTGGCTTGTGGAAGCATGACACCTAGCATGTACGTTCAAGAAAGATGCTGTATGTAGACTGTGCAGCTGCTGCCACTAGTATAGTACAGGGGGGAAATGTGCATAAACGCATCTGCAAAAACTCAGAAAGCTTATAAATCTGAAAACTTATTTGAAAGTGTTCACTTCTTCAGGTTTCTGTCCATCCATCTGGGTGTTTGTTGGTGGCTGCTTTTTGTTAGAAAGTAATGGCAAGAATTTTGTTTTTCTTTGGTATAGTGGCGAAATCCTGCAGTTCTGTATTAGTGCCTTCCGTAACGTCTGTTCTGGTTACACAGAGGCCATTATCTGATGGATATAGAGTTATGGATGAAACAGTCTCCCGCATAAAGTTCTCTGATCGAATTTCAAATAGTACTTGGGAAAACAGACAGCCCAGGTGAACTACCAGAGTTTTCAAAGTGTTCTTTTGTTTGTTGCTCAAGTTACTATTTTGTTAAAAGTTGCCTTTCACTTGATCAGCTGTCAGGATCACATCTATGCAACAGTGTTTTAAAACCATAAGAAGAGTGAGACTATTAGTGTGGCTTGGCTGTGTTTTTGTTTTTCAGTTTCTATTTTGGATTATCTGATTCATTTATCTTCATGTTATTTCTTTTTTCCTAGTTATTATTTCAAAGTTATTATGAACACTTTCCCAATGTGCACTCTCAGAAAGCAACTGTACCCTCTTGCCACATGCTGCATAGCAAACGTCAATTGCACAGGTTGGCCGCCCCTGCTTTAGTCGTCAACAGGGAAAGGTTTGCTTGCCCTATATGTTGAGAAAAACTTGATTTTGTTGTTGTTGTTGTTGTTCTGAGATTTTTCTGTCTGGTGGGTGTATACATGTTGTTCTGGTTGTTTGGCATAATGTTTTGTTGCCACACAGTCTGCATTGTCTCTCTTCGGTGGGTTACCTCATCATTTGGGCAGACGTACCAGTATTTCTTTTTTGAGGGTGGTGATGATACACGTAGGGTAGACCGGGTTGGAAAGGCAGCTGGGCTGGACTTAAATTCAAAGAAGACAAAGGTTATGCATGTTGCAGGCAAATATAACACTAGACAGGACCAGATCATGCTAAACCAAGTCCCTCTAGAAAATGTCAAGGACTTTAGATATTTAGGTTCAGTCAAGACACACGATGGAACATGCTCAAAAGACATAAAGATGAGAATTGGAATGGCCAAGAACAGTATGGTTCAATTGAACAATATTTGGAAAGACCACAGCATAACAGCAGACCTTAAGATAAAACTCTTACAATGTCTTGTCTGGCCAGTGATGTTATACGGCTGCGAGGCATGGACAATGAAGAAAGAGGATGAAAGACGAGTGGAAGCAGCAGAGCTGTGGTTTTACCGAAGACTGCTGAGGGTCAAATGGACGGATAGGCGCTCAAATGAAAGCATACTGAATGAGTTGGGTACTACACGCAAGCTTCTAGTACTCATACAACGGAGGAAACTGAAATATGTTGGACACGCAATCCGTAATGAGAGAACAGACTTGATGTCCACTGTCCTCCAAGGTAAAGTGGAAGGAAAGAGAAACAGAGGACGGCCACCTGCATCACTTGCTAGAAACATCACAAACATCAGTGGCAAGAAACTCCAGGAGGTGGTCAGACTTAGCCAAGATCGAGAGTGCTGGAGGCAACTTGTGAGGACATCATGTGCAGCGGCCAACACTGTTCCCGGTGACGCCGACAGGTGAGACAGGTGAGATGATACACGTACACGTGTATGCTGGGTATTTTCATGTTTCCATAAACCATCAAACACCGACATGGCATGTGGTTCTTTAATATACACATTTAATAATCTGCATGCGTACACTCACGAATGGGGCTCAAAAATAAGGTTTTTGTGGGGTTCTGTGCATATGCTGACCTGGGAGGTTGGGAAAATCTCCACCCTATACACTGTCCAGACAGATTCGAACTAAGGTCTTCTGATTGAAAGTCCAATGTTCTAACCAACTTGGCTATCACATCCATCAAATTTATGGAAAAAAAAAAAAAAAAAAAAAAAATTCTGATCAACCTTCTTGTGACTGAAACTCCAATGTTAAAACCAACTTGGCAATTGCATCCATTAAATTTAAGAAAGATCAATTCTGGTCAAACATGTTTACCTGTAAATTCCTATAAAAGCACTGTAACAGAAAATATGTCAGAGCTGTTTGTTAGGACAACAAAAAAAGCTAATGCACTGAAATGTGAAGAGATGTTTACCTGTAAGTTCCTATAAATGCACTGTGACAGAAAATATTTCAGAGCTATCTGTGAGGACAGCAAAAAAAGCTGATGCACTGAAATTTGGAGAGTTGTTTTCATAAAGTTAACTACCGGTGTTTCGTTTTTTTAATTTGGATTTATATCTTCATTTGACTGGTGTGTGTGTGTACCCTTAGTGTGTGCATATGTGTGATGTGTATGTAGTTATAGAGATGCATGTGTATGTGTGAGAGTGTGAATGTATATGTTGCATTTTGTCTTTTTCTGCAATACTTGTATGTCTGAAAATAAAGTGCAGTCAAATACCCACAAACACAGCCACAAAGACAACTTTTGTGCACACACTTTTATTGTCACAAAACCATCTGATCTCTATCTAGTGGTACATGTAACAAATAGTACACAATGTTAATACAATATCTGTTATAATATATAACGAACTTTTTTTCATTCAGTGTGAAGGATCAGTCAGTTAAACAGAATCTTGACATCTAAAATTAACTTCTAGAAAAAAAAAAGGATGCAAAAGCTAAAAAATTTCAAACCATTATAAAATATCTCCGTATCTGATAACAGCTTTCACATTTCAGTCCAGATTAACAACTTCACGCATTCATAACCTCTTGTTAAACCAGACCTGTGAAATTTATTCAAGATCCATATACAAATAGCTAAGAAAGCTTTTCATGTACCTCAGCTATGAAACTTTTGTTGACAATTCTGTTTTTAGACACACACACACACACACACACATGTGTACACACAGTGCCTCTCTCCAGGCAATATAAAACAATCTCCCCCTGCCCTTTTCTTTATATATTCATATTTTAATGGGATATTGGAAAAAAAAACAACGAAGACTAAAAAGAAACACAATGAAACAAAAGACTCTCATAGTGATATGAAAATTTAATAGATATGTTTTGTGACAGTTTCAATCCTCAATTCTACCCAACAACTGATAGCAGTATTTTTTACTAGATATGTTTTGTGATAGTTTCAATCCTCAATCCTATCCAACAGCTGATAGGAGTATTCTCAACAGTCCAAAAATATAAAAGCACAACTTGAGATTCAAAGTGTATCACGATTCGTTAAACACTTCTAAATACACAATTAAACATCATCACACTCACACATGACAAATACTTTTGTAAGGAATGTAAAATCAAAATGGAATGAATAATCAACAATGAATAAACACACATGCAATCAATCAGGCCAGAGACGTGAACAGAGAGACCAGCGTGCACCATTTTCTTGGTGATTCCATCTTGCCTGATCAGAGCAATAGCCAATCTGCATGTGTGCAGTATATCTGAAAACCAAATTCTGTGGTTTGTACTAACTGCTGTCCCAAACTTACCGCACTGCTGTGAGCAAGGAGCTGTAGCTGGGAGACATAAACGATGTGCCACAGAGCATAACACCTATCTATATGTTTATGTCTCTGATCACAAATACAAAGACTGAATGGGGGACTAGTGCCATGTTTAACCCCTTTGACTCCCACATCCTATCCACCAACTGTTAAAACTTGACCATGTGACTCCCTCATCCTATCCACCAGCTTCCTGCAGGCATCTGATGGATAGGGTGAGGGAATCAATGGGTTAAATTTTTCCTTTGCTACCATGGCTGACAATGCAGGATGCTGATGGAAAGGGTACGGAAGTGAATAAATCAAAACAGTTATATATGCATTATATATGCAAAGTGATAGTTATGGAACATAAGTGTTTTTAAATAAATTAGTGAAACAGCAGTGCTATAAGAGTTTAAAGTCCAGCTGACTGCACAGAGGCACATAAGGGCTATAAGCATCTCCAAACACGCACAACACCTTGCTGATCCTGAAAAAGATCATCTAAACCCTTTGACTCCCACACCCTGTCCACCAGCATCTTGCACTGCCAACCATGCTAGCAAAGCAAAAACAACCCTTTGACTGCACACCCTATCCACCAGCTTCCTGGGGAACTGTCGGACAGGGTGAGCGAGCCAAAGGGTTCATTTTTTGCGGTTGGTTGATAGGGTGCTGAAGTCAAAGGTTAAGTACACGTATCAATGCATTCACGTGCATAATCTCAGGACATGCTCCTGGCATTGACCGTTCTGCCCAATTTATCACCACGGGAATTAAACAACAACAACAAAACCAGACCTGAATAAAAATGTATAAAGGCAACTAAATACATAAAACTATATCACAACTGGCCTAAACCACCTATATTTGCTTCAGCACATCACATTTCCTTACAACCAAAAATGCAGTTAATGCATGTAACCATTTATCAATCCTTATTTGTAAGGCTTTATTGAATATATACAGGTGAATGCACCAGCAAGGTAGAAAATGATTGGAAGAGATGACAGAAAGCAAAGGAACAAAGAAACAAAGAGAATGTCAGAAAAGAAATTTCTAGCACAAAATTTCCAGAAGGTGGGGATACAATTTATACTGAAAGACTCCCTGGCATTCTTGAAAGGGTCAAATAACATTGTCATACTGAACAAAAAACAACAACAAAAAACTCAACCAATATCAGAAAAGATTAGGTGATAAGAAAGTTCTGCAATGGATTGTTACTTAAAAGTCTTAAAAAACAAGGTTCAAAACAATGAAATAATCTCTCAAGATAAACTTGAACAACTGTAACTAGCCTAGTATGCAAGAACGTTTTAGAACAACAACTGACACAAAATATCAAAAACAAACAAGCAACAACAACAACAAAAACCCGAAAGAAAACAAAAAAGATATGTACAATTTGTTATTATTGTTACTGTTGTTTAAAGGCCAGCTGACTGTGTAGAGCCATATCAGGGCTATAACCATTTCAAAACATACACAACACTTCAACAGGGAAAAAAAAGGAAAAGAAAATTAAATACACATATCTATGCATTTGCGCACATCATCTAAAGAGAGCCCCTGGCTTTGATTACTCTGTCCAATCTATCACACAGGGGATTTAAAAAACATAACTGAATACAAATTTAAATATAACTAAGGATACTATAACATATATAAAAATGGGCTTAAATTACCTAAAATTGCTTCTGTATATCACAATTTCATAGAGCCAAAAATGCACTCGCGTACTCAAATTTCAATCCCATGAGAAAGGACATAAGACTTTACTGAACATGTACAGGTGAATGGACCAGCAAGGCGGAAAATGATAGGAAGAAATGACAGAAAGCAACGGAACAAGGCAAAAATAAAGAAAGTGACAGAAAAGAGAGAATTTCTAGTATAGAATTTCATGAAGATGGGGATACTATTTATACCAAAAGAGTTCCCGGCATCCCCACAGGGGCACACCAAAAAATGATGAATGATTGAAAACATATACAGTGAGTATTAAGGACTAAATACATGCCTTCAGCTGTCAAGCACTGACCAGATATCAAGAGTTGTCAATCTTTTCACAAACAGAGCAACATAACACTTAATACAATACCTGATAAACTACTTTAACAAAACAGAGCAATAGAAAGAAATCACACACTAACAAATAAAACCATTTATATAAACAAACAAACAGCAAAAACAAACCAGAAACACATGAAAATGGAATAAGAATACATGCTTAATTGACCAAACAAATGGGCAGCGTCATGTTCTAGCTGTTTCTTTTTTTTTCATGTTTCCTGGTTTCTACTACTTGCTTGAACACTGGCAGTCACTTCAATTAAAACTAAAAGCAACAAAAGCTTATGCAGCACTATAAATTCTCATGTATTCCTTTGGTACAAACCAAAAGCAGTAGCTGCAATGACATTCAATAGCAAAAAACCCCCAGAGTTCCGTTTTTTTGCTTTCTGTAATCTCCTTTAACTTTCTGTGCTGCAAGTGAGTAGATAAACTATGCCACTGCTTAAAGGAACAAGACACAGTTCACTTCAGTTCACGCTGAATATGGATCAGCCAATCACTAAAGCCATATCAGGGCTAACATCTCATTAATAAACTTATAACACCTCTTCAGTCTAATTAAAAAGGTAACAGTTTCAAGTCACAATGCATTTGAAAATCTTGGAATAGGAGACTTTTATCAAGTTAAAAACATGACTGTTCAGCCATTCTAATCATCTTTTCTTTTATACATGAACTTTCTGTTGCTCATCAGAAAACAAACTTTTGTACTTCTCAAAGCAAACGTGACCTTCAAGGACCATAACATGAACAAAATAAAAACTTGACGTGAAGCGAGGACAATGGGCAGACTGACTGTCACAACAGTGATAACAGAATGTTAATATTGTTTTCCTCTTGCTGATTTTTGGCTCTTTTATTTTCAGTCTGGGTGGCCTTGATCTTGGGTACCATGACTTCCAAACTGACACTCATGTGATTCCTCAACAATCCCTACCTTAGACCCAAATTTGATCAAAATCCATCCAGAAGTAGTGGATTAAATCTTACTAACACAATTTTGTCACAGACACAACTCTCTCCAGTAATATGAAACTCTCTCCTATTAAAAAAGAAAAGGAAGGGGGGATTAAATGAAGGAGCGGGATGATTGTAATACTGGGAAGAAAATGAGTATTATCATATATCAACAGTATATCAAAGTTTAAACTGAAGGCTGCATGCCAATCTCTCACATCAAGATTTCATCAGAAAAACAGATAGAAGCATTACAGCTCATTCTGCAACTTTGCCCACTGTTCAAAAATAAAACGTTCAAGCAGAGGGCAAACGAAGCAACTCTGAAAGAACAGCTTTGAGACAGCAAAGAGAACTTTCTGAAGACCACATCCACCACCCAGTCCACCGGAATGACCATATGAAGAATGGCCTTGCTTGAACACACAATTTGGCCATTTTTGAATGTAAATGAAGAAAGAAGCAGCAGCCTCCTGCCATCAAACCTCTAGTTACAACTCACATTAAAATCCACTTCGTTGTCTTGGCCAAATTAACCCTTTCATTCCCACACTTTATCCACCTGCTGCAAAAAGCTGATGGATAGGATCATTCTTCTTGTTGCTTAAAGACAAGCCGACAGCACACAGACATCATGGCTACAACCATCTAAAAAAATACACCACTCTTCACTTAAGAGACAGAGAGAGAGAGAGGGGGAAAAAAACTGGGAAAAAAAATTAAGTACATATATCAATGCATTCGTGCACATAATCTAAGGATATGCCCCTGACCACTTCATCCAATTTATCACCAGGGGATTAAAAAAACATAAACATAACTGAATACAAATAAGAACATACCTAAGGACACTAAAATATACATATAAAAATGGGCCTAAATTACCTAAAGTTATGCTGTCTTAGAACCAAAAATGCACACACACACATGTACCCAATTATCAGTCCTAAGAGAATGTATGTAAGGTTTTATCAAACACATACATGTGAATGGACCAGCTAGGCAGAAAATGATAGGAAGAAATGACAGAAAGCTTAAGAGCAAGAAAGAAACAAAGAGAGTGACAGAAAAGAGGAAATTTTTAGCAAAGAATTTCCAGATGGTGGGGATACTATTTACACTGCATGGAAGGTTTTAAGATATCATTTTACTATGATGGCTGAAGACTGTTTACCACTGATATTTGCTGTGTGTATGATTGGGTCATGAAATGTTTACTCTGAATGCGTACAATATCGTTAACTGATTACAAATTAACAAACTGCAGAGTTCAGTAGTCTTAACTAAACTTAATTTCCAGTTGGGTTAGTAATAGTTGCACCTCAGACATCTTTTAATGCCTGCTAGAAGTTCTAGTCAATTGTTAAAGATTTCTCTAATCTTTTAATAGTTTTCTCTTTCAAATCTGTTTTATGAACAAATTCACTAAAAGCTCAATGTAATTTTTATTGGACACAAAATAGGTTGATAGTGCGGGAAGCTAGTTGACTCGGGGTGAAGAATAGGGGGTTTAAAGGGTTAGGCAAACAGTGGTGTTGCATGGACTTGACACTGCTGTCTATCTAAAGGGGCCAGTTATATCAAAAGACTGATACACTGTTACTTTGGTGATGGAGATTAAACACCTGTCTATCTAAAGGGGCCAGTTATATCAAAAGACTGATACACTAACAAAACCTGTCTATCTAAAGGGGCCAGTTATATCAAAAGACTGATACACTGTTACTTTGGCGATGGAGATTAAACACCAGGACATAGGTTGCACACCTGTCTTAGACAACTGGGACACCATAAACTGGCTCACACACAGACCTGAGGACCAAACTCCAGGGAACAATTAATATTGGCAAAGGGTGCCCAGTTCATGACATTGCTGGTCAGACACAACCATTAAATGAGGGGGAAAGGATGTAAATAGCTTTTCAGCTGATATACAGATAAAAAGTTCTCAGATGCCCAACACAACAGTATATAAAATGGACAAACGTTTTGCTTTTCTCCTACTAAAGACAGCACAATCTTTTCCAAAATATGAAGGGCATCCTCTTCTTTCCTTCCATTAAAGCCAGCTCCATCTTTCTCTCGAAACAACCCCATTACTTAATCTTCTTTTACTGTACTGAACTATGTCCTGGCTGCTGCACACAATCAAAATCCTGTAACATACCACAAAGTTCTCTGTGGTCAAACTATGCACAACTGTGAGTGGTATTTGCTAAATTTTCTTTTTCAATTATGCATACAGAAGAAATGTTTATCCATTTACCATATCTTATCTTCTGTGTTTTGGTCTTAGCACCATTTCTACTTGTGCATTTGTATATTAACAGGTTATTTTGAGGCAATAAACACAACTATGAAAATAAAAGCATCTGGGTGTTACTCAAATTTGACCATGATCAATATAATTCTGAACTATGACAGTAAATTTTCCAACATTAAGAGTCAAATCCAAGACTGTAAACATGAAAAACAATAGCTTAACATAAAACCAGAAATTATCAAGAGATAGTGGTCTCATATGCATACACACATATACAAAAGCTATAGACAATAATATTAAAGCCATCACAACCACTTCCTCACAAGTGTGACACTGTTACCTCTGAAGTACAGAAATCCTGCCTTCAAAGTTCAAGCAAGTTACACAACGCCCATTCAGTAAAATACATGCTGTACAGAAGATGAAATGTCAAATTAAATTCATACAACTTACAGAGTATTGGTAAAAGTATGATATGACACAATGTGGCAGGCGCAATAGTCATGTGAGTAAGACATCACACTTCCAATCAGATCTTAGGATTGATCCTGCCTGGATACCTACCACCTGGTGGGAAAAGGTTTAAGAATTTTCCAACCTCCCCGGTCAACATGTGTGCAGACCTGTTACCTTAACTTCTTTTTCTGTGTATATATACACAGAACATCAAGTATGCAGGTCAAAGATCCTGTAAGTCATATTGGTGTCCTGTGGCTTACATGCTCACTAAAGATGGTGTATGTACACTGTGCAGCAACATACCGCCTGCACAGCGTGGGCAAAGCAACATGCATACACACATCCAAGAAAAATCAGCACGCTTTTAAAAAGACTGCCTATGATGTGTATGTACCAATAAATTGTGTCCTGTTTTAGATCAAATTCCATTCACTTTAGCATTATTTTCATTATAACACACAAATATACAACTCAAGTTGTGATTAAAATGTTCTCTTTTCAATCTTCTTCCTTTAAAAACAATTCTTGTGTGTACCATACTTGCCACCGTGTTTAGAACAGTTTATCCTCTTTGCTATTATAGTTGATGTAGAGTATTTATCTGACGTAGTGTATCTATCCACATTCAACTCAGAAGACACAACAAAATAATAAGCAGCCTTGCATATCTGTTCACATTTCACTCTATAGATGCAGTCAAGAGACAACCAAACTTTTTCTTTTTGATTTATAATGAAAAGAAAGTAATTCAATTCAGAGGAAAATTGCCCAAGGCATGTCTTAAATAAAGTAAGAAATAAAAATGAGTGCCCCCTCCTCTGGTTGTTGTTGCAGCTACAGCAGAGAGACTGCCATAAAACAGAATATATTTCACATACTGTGTTATAAAATGATACTTTAGTCCAGTGTTGTTATTTTCAGCGTAACAAGTTAGCTCTGTTCAAGTACACAATGCCCTTTCTCTCTCTCTCTCTTTTTTTTTGTAAGTAAAAATGAGCCCCCCCTCCTCTGGTTGTTGTTACAGCTACAGCAGAGAGACTACCATAAAACAATATACTTCACATACTGTGTTATACAATGATACTTTATTCCAATGTTGTTATTTTCAGTGTAACAAGTTAGCTCTGGTCAAGTACACAATGCCCACCCCCCCCCCTTTTTTTTTTTGTCTTTGACAATTTCATTACTATTTCAGACAGCCACAAGGTACAAAACAATAAGGTGCCAAGAAATGAAACATAAATAAGTAAAGGAAATCAACAGTAACAAATTTGATTGTCCATACCAAAATCCATAAAATACAAAAATCCAATATCTGAAACACAAAAGAATCACACAGTTTACATAACAAAGTTTGAAAGATGTGCAATACACATTGTACAACATAAACAGTTACAATCCACATCACTGAATGTGCAACACTGAATATCATCATTTTAAGTCAGATCATGATTATTCAATTCAACCACAAGAAAAAAGGAACAAAAAGTATAAAGCTTTGTGATCTACAATGTCATGTGA
Organism: Monoplex corrugatus; assembly: GCA_030674185.1. Classification (NCBI taxonomy): domain Eukaryota; kingdom Metazoa; phylum Mollusca; class Gastropoda; order Littorinimorpha; family Ranellidae; genus Monoplex; species Monoplex corrugatus. The sequence continues at coordinate 23,328,133 of JAPXFY010000017.1, read as the reverse complement.
CAACAAATATAACATTAAAAGATGACATACTCTGTAGGCAATTGTCAAAAAAGGTACTATATACATACACAAGTCAATACGTTTTGTAATCCTGAAAAATAGCCAATAAATCCCCTCTTCAATGCAAAAAAGCATCTTCCCTGCAGTCACTCGTTGTTCTAGTATATTCTTAAATACACATCAACAGTCTACAAAGAATGCCAAATGTGAGACCAATTCCATAATTAAAGAATCAGTGGCCTTCCTCCCCCACCAATGTCTGACCTCCCACCCCATTCTATTCAGTTTATCAACCATAAAACGAAGTCCCAACAACATATCACATGTTTATCAGACTCATGGTACTAAAATTTCAAAAGAAAACCACATTACTGATATTTACGTACAGAAATAACCTCATTCTTTAACTACCTGCAAAAAAATTATTTACAGCAATACGTTTGTTCTTAAAGACTGTCCAGCTGCACATGGTGAGTAAAATAAGAAAAGTTAAATTAAAAAAATCAATTCAATATTACGGACTTTACATCAGTAATAACAGTGGCAGTATCAGGGACATTAATGTACTGGTTGTCATCCAGAATCAGATGATTTAAAATTTAAAAAAAAAAAAAAAAAGATGGCCTAGGGTCAAAAAGTCTCATTTTTTAAACAAAAAAATACAAAAGAAAATCACGATTTTGTATTCCCAAGGTCACTGTGATACTGGAGAAAGATTTGTAAAATAAAACTCGATGTGAAGCAACAACAATGGTACATTGTCACAACAGTGCAAACAGACTGTAAATATTGTCATCGGTTTCCAAGAAAGTTCTGCTTTCATTCCTTCCTCAAAAAATGCTGATTTCAGGCACTTATTTAGACCTTGTGATCTTCAATTTGGCACCAAAACTTCTTAAGTTATGCATATGAACTCCTCAATGGTCTACACATTAGACCCAGTTTTGGTAAAGATCCACTCATTTTTTCACAGTCAGATAGACATCTGGTTAATGTGAAACACAGACATCTGGCTAATATAAAACAATCTCCTAGATAAGAAGAGAAACTGACCACAAAAGACTGTTTCTAAATAAGACTACTAAGTACAAAATGCCCAAAACTTGATGTCAGCTAACTGAGAATGACCAGTTGTGACCCAGCCATATTAAGCTTAATCAAGGCCAGAAAAAAAAAACCCAGAAATAATAAGCATTAACACATGCGACATTTTGTTGTCGATTACACAGGTACCCATGTAAAAAGTGAGTCAAGAGGGAACAAGTGAGATCCAGTTTGTGCTCCAACATCACAGAACATCTATTTATTCACAACCACAGGACATCTTATTTACATCACATTAGTTTTCACCAAAAATAAAAAGAGCAAGCCATACTAAAATTTCCATTCCCCAGCAACCCTTACAAATACTTTGTTGTTTTTAACCTTTTCATTGCTGCCCCTCCAGCCAGACAGTGCCCTGTAAACTGGCCTCAAACAGCTAAGCATAGCTGAATACTGTTTACCCTAGCAGAATACTAAAAGGCCTCACCATAGGTATGCTATACTGTCATTATACATGTACTGTAACTCCATCGTCAGTCTTGCTCTGACTCATGCGAAATAAAGTTACCTAGAATGTTACAACATTCAGGCTGACTAGCATTAACTATTGCTGTTTGACCGGTGTCCAATGGGGTTGCCTGCAGTTCTAAACACATACGGCTGACTTTAATTGCCAAAGTGGGTGAAAGAGTTAACTTGCTCTAAGCCAGTCCCCCCCCCCCCCTCCCCCCTTGTTAAACCCTGTATACCAGGCGTTTGAGTTTGAAAGGAAAATACTGTTAAAAATACAAATAAAATGCTAGTTGTTTGAAATTTCAGGATTCAGTTGTTGAGCTAACATTCTGTAACTCAGCAGAAAATCCATTTCATGTACTCAATTAGTTCTTGCATACTGCAGTACCATCGCTTTTTTTCTTTTTGGTAAAACAACATGCAATGCAGGATACAAAAGCAGACCCATCTGATCATTTATCATTATTATAAACATCTGACTTCTCATTCCTAAACATTTTGATTGCATTATAAATGCTGAACAACACTTTGCCTTGCCTGTAGTGGTGCACAAGGTCTCGCACATTGCTAATTTCATCTTTACACATGAAACAAAGCGGTATAACTTCAGCACTTTCCATAACGTATGATGGAGAGTATATGCACAGTGTGGGTGCAAACAGTATAAATAACACTAAGCATCACCTCTGCCTGGTAGTTTTGAATGCAAATATCACCACAACAAGAGGACTTTTCAAAGTTACGGCACAATGAGTTGCCAATGCCGATATCTGCACAGAGTAAATGTAAAATTCAAATATCATACTGATCACCCAATGGTGGTTCATTAACATAAAACTCCTTTTCTTTTCTTTTATCTTTCCACTAACAGATATTGCACACAATTATCACAAAAAAATTTTCTTTGAAAAATAGACATTACTGTCAGAAAAAATCATTTTGACATTACTACCAATGTTCAAATATTATCACTGTTATTGTTGTTATTCAAATTATCGTTGTTGTAACTTAGGATTTTCCAACAGACTAAGCGATTCATAATGTAATGACTGAAATCTGAGAGAATATACAGTTAAAAAAACATTTGCTTACTTTTTTGTACACAAACACATACACATCACTCAGATGATATGAACTGATATCCACTACAATATCTTTTTCAACAAGGGCAAATACAACCAAATCAAACAATATTTCAATATTAACACATTTCTATGGTTTTCAATTTCTTTTTAACACCAATAACACTTGAGTAATATTAACACACTTCTATTGTTTTCTATTTCTTTTCAACACCATAACATTTGAGTAGAAGCTAATGTTCAGTTTTGTAATGAGATTGCTTGATTAAGAACATCTGCCATCACTGACATGCAATGGTGACAATATATATTTCACACCAAGCACTAAACATACAAATTGCAAAAGTAACAACAACTAAACAACAATTCCATAAACAATTAAGACCATCACATATGTTTAAAAAGTACCTTCTCATGATTAAAACAGCAGAATCAAACAAAAGAAAATGCCCTCTTCCACCTCCCTTTTTTGAAAAAAAAATGTATACTTGTACAAATTTTAATCTACTATTGTAAGGTAAAATAATGAAATAAACAAGATGGCCGAATATTTTCAAATTCAGCTTTTTCTGACCACTGCAGATATTTCATGGATTAATTAATCAGTGTATGTAATGAATTAAATGTTTCATTAAGAGATACAAACAGAAATTCATCCCTGAACTGTGTACGTACACAAATTACTAACTAAACATCTTATAATAGGCACCACTACATACTTAGCGCTGAACAGTTTTGATTTTAACGAAAATGGTGTTTTCTTAGTTTATCCTTCTGCTGTCATGTATTCTAATCACCAACAACCCTCAGTAAAACTTTCTTAACAACAGATGTGTAAACTATAAAAGTATTAGGGGAAAATAAAAACAACAGTAACCCCTGCCCACACACACACAAACACACTTGTCATCACACATCACAAGCATATATATGAAAATAATTTACATCTGTGCTGTTACAATTGACTGACATATTGTGTAAACAGATATTCTGTACATATTCCATGAGTGCAAAATGTCAGAACAAGACAGAGCAAAATGTCAAAAAAGGATATATCAAGTCATTCTATTAATCAAAATGTCAATTTACAGGTAACACAAGTCAAACAAAAGAATGAGAACAACACATTAATTTCAGTGGTTATCTCCCTCCAAACAAATTGTCCTTAACGCAAAATTTGACCAGAGCATTTTTTAAAAATAAAACGTCAACGAACACATTTTTTCTCAACCATCAAGAGCATTACTACAGAAAACACACCAAACAAAATAAAGCAATGATCTCAAACTTTATGACTAATCAAATGAGCGACAAGAATGTATGAAATATTTAGTCTCAAACTTTATGATTAATGAAATGAACGACAAGAATATATGAAATATTTACAAACATACAATCACACTACAAGTGATTATCATGTGGCTCATCTCTGGCATTTTCACAGAACTTTTCCACCACCCATCTGATTTTAAAACTTCTGGTGGCATTAGTAAGCTATTTATGAAATGTATTATGTAGCAAACACTACAAAAACACTTATCTATGTAGCAAGCACTACAAAAACACTTATCTTAAAGTGAAAACAAATAAATGTTAATTACAATTTTGTGTACAAATGGCATTAGAAGTAGTGCCCTCAATCAATTCACATTGTTTGAAATATGTCCAAGAGGGAATTATCAAACTCGGACAATTCCAAATGTGCTGCACTAAATCTGCCAGTAATTATTTGGCAGACTCCTTATTTGTACAAAACACAATATACTGGACAAAATACTGAAATGGGAAGCAGGCAGAAAGACTCAACTGACACCATCAGAATGACTGGAGCATTAAGATTGGCAGAAAACAGGCCAGTTTTTATGATGCCGGCTGAGATTGAAGTTAAAGCATAACAATGATAGTAATAATGACAATGACATTTATAAGGCGCCAAATCTTGATACAAGAATCACACCAAAGTGTGCACTCTCATCATTCACCAAAACAATACCCAACAACGACCAAAATCAGGGCACAAAGCACACACAAACTACGAGTACGACAGGAGGGGTACATGCAAAAGAGTAAACATGTGGAGGGGCAAATCACTGGTGGACAAAAAGGTATATCTCAAAGCTAGAGATAAAGGAAGGCAGAGTTTGTGACTGTCGAATAGATGGGGGAAGATTGTTCCAGTTGTATGGACCAGACAGAAAAAGAGTGGTGACTGACTGAGGTACATCTGTATAAAAATTTTTCTAAACAACTAGTATCAGAAGCACAATGGAGCAGGGGTGTACATTTGGTGGTGGTCACAAAGATAAATAGGTACAGTACCATTGATACACTTGTAGCATAATGTATTAATTTTGTATGAAATTCTTTGAGCAACAGGCAGCCAAAGGTGAAAGTGAAGCAAGGGAGTGATGTGATCATGCCTCTTTTTATGAAGGGCAAGATGGACTGCAGAATTCAGACCATGCTGTAGAACAGAACTGAAAAGTCACAGCTGACGGTAACACGACTGACACACTGGAGTGATGAACTTCTGCATAAGAAGTTATGGATCACGAACAACACCAATGTTCTTGACTGAATCAAAGTACAACAACGCTGTCACTTAGTTGAACAGAACAAGCTTTTACAGTAGAAAGCTTGTACTGTGTGACAATGAGCATAGCTTCAGTTTTATTTCCATTCAACTGTACCTTATTCCATATCATCAATTCTGGAAATCAGCATATAACTCAGAGGCTTTGTAAAGAACAGTTGAAAGATTTTCAGGCGATGCATTCCTGTCAAGCTGAGAATCATCAGGATAGAAATATTTTCTGGGATTTAGACTCATTTAACAAGACTGACTGAAAGCAGTCACACAGGTACGACACAAACCACAAAGAGCACTAACCTGGATTCTGAATGTGAGTTTCAGTCAAGAGAGGAGGATGTGGTGGTCAATGGTGTAAAAAGCAGCAGCAAGATCTAAAAGAATAAGTAGTGAAATTCGGCCATAGTTGGCTGAAAGTTACAAATCATTCATAATGTGAACAAGAGCAGTTTCGGTGCAGTAGTCAAAATTGTAAGCTGACTGAAAAGGATGATAAAGACTGCCGGCTGAGAGATGATTGTTCAGCTGTTTCAAAACCACTTTCTCGAGCTTGGAAAGGAATGGCAAGCTGGAGACAGGACGACAGTTTTTGAGAATGTTATGGTCAATATTATGACAAGAGAGGTCTTGATGATATGCATTATGGATGAAAGAAGCTCAAGAAGTGTATGTGAAAAGAAAGAGGTAGGTAAGTAGTCAAGTTCACAAGACTTGCATCACATTTCTTTCAGGATGCTGGTAATCAGTTTCAGAAACTGGTTGAATTTCAGAGTGGGAGGCCTGTGCCCGACAGATCAAAAGTAAGAAAAAAGGTTTTGTTTAGCTTGGCTTAAAGATCATAAATTTTGGAAGAGAAAAAGGTTGAAAAGGCTTCTGGGAGATCTGGATGACCGACGTTAGAGGGAAATGGAGATGACTTAGCAGTACACAAAAGATCAGACATGACAGAGAACAGGTGCAGATTAAAAGATCCGGACAGAATAATAGTTTTAGTTTTCGAGATAATTTTCATGACTGTTTTCACATGCTCTCAAAATATCTGCGACTGAACTGTAAGTTTAGAGTACCGCCACTGACATTTGGCACGTCTGCAAGCTTCTTTGGCTACTCGTGTTTCATTTGTACGCCAGGGTGCAGATGGGCGGTCAGGCAGGACACAGTGTTGCAACTATCAGGATTGGAGGAATTTGAAAGAAAGGAGAGACAATTTACAACTTCAAACGAGGACTTAACACTGATGAACTTCAGGCTCTACTGCTATGAAAAGGGTAGAAATCCTGTGGAATGATGTCATACTACATACTGGCACACAACAAAAGTATCATGGCAGCCAATTTGTACTTTGCTAGTGTAATGGGATGAGCATGTTGACAGTGACTGATCTAGGTCACCATCTCCTTTCCCCTCCCATTTTCTTTCCAGATTTGCACATATCTCAGAAATGGCCTCTGGGACTTTTACAAAGCCTGCATTCCGCCTAAAGGTGGAAAAATCTCTTGCTTGCAAAAGTATCTAGTCAGAAATATGTGAGATAGAATTTCAAGAGATGGCAAAACAGCTACGTTGTTAGGCCAAGGGCTTCCTATCGGAACGTCTACCTAGGCAATGCATGATGGGTATGGGTAGAGATTTTTCTAATCTCCCAGGTCAACATGTGTGCATACTTGCTAATGCTAAACCCTCTTCATGTGTATACATATACAGAACATAAAATATGCACACTAGGGATCTTGTAAAGCATGTCAGTTTCAGAGGCTAAGTTTCAGCCAACTTCCCCTAAGGTATCTGGCACTTCAAATCAAGTCAAATTAATAATCTCCAAAACAGAAATTACACCGTAGTCTTCAAGTAAAATGCAGCACAAACATGTAAAACATCAGCATTAATATATCATACTGTAAAACAGAAACTCACTCTTGTATGTAAAAATACAAACCAATATAAAAACAAATATGCACATCCCTAAAACGCACGTGTCCACACAAATCACCACAGTAAGTCACCACAACCACTATTGCCTAACACTAAATCACTGAAATGAACAGATCAAACAAATAAAGTGATCAAATATATTTAAAAGCAATCGTACACATGCACATGTGCATGCACAAACACACACACATGTACATATACATGCAGTACACACTCCCATATATTCAATACACATGCACTCTCCAGACTGCATCTGATTCAGTAATTCAATTAATTCAGGGATGGAACTTCAGAGTATACTTTACTGTTCTACTTTTGAAGGAGCTAAAGCATTTTCCTGATGGCAATACTTCATACTAAAATTGACAGAAATCAATAGAGTAGAAAAACATTTTATTATTGTTAAAGGACATACATTTAGGTGAAAATTCGATAGGGTAGAAAACCATTTTACTATTGTTAAAGAACATATAGTTAGGTAAAATTTTTACTAATGTTAAAGAGTAAGCAGTTAGATCTCTTTTTTGTCATCTAAATACAAGAAAGGCCATAGGTCCTGATGGCATTCACGGAAGACTGCTTCAAGCCTATGCCTCTCAGCTTGTTTATGTACACTGCATTCTCTTTACATGGTCTCAAAGGGAAAGTACTGTACCACAGCTGTGAAAATGTACCATCTGCCCTATTCCAAGAAAATGTCACACAATGCAGCCATATCTTTTGATTCCCTTCCATAAATCTTTAACTTTTTCTTTGCAGTCTTTCTTTGCTTTTATAACTCTGGCTGTCAGTTTCACCACCTCTAAACGTCATCAACACAAGACAGTAGACAGATTCTACTAGTTGGGCAGTACTGTGAACAGCAACGGACCTCTTGATGCTGAGATGTGAACAGTAATGGACCTCTTGATGCTGAGATGTGAACAGTAATGGACCTCTTGATGCTGAGATGTGAACAATAATGGACCTCTTGATGCTGAGATGTGAACAGTAATGGACCTCTTGATGCTGAGACAGCACAGCACATCTTCAAAGCTAGCTCTGCCTTTGGAATGTTGACCAAGAGGTTGTGGCGATACCATGGCATCAAGCCTGCCACAAAAATTGTCCAACGCGGTAGTCTTGAGTGCCCTACCAGAGTGCTGCAAACACTGGACTACCTACTGATGGCACATGCAACAGCTACAATGGTTCCACCAAAGATGTCTTCACAAGATCATTAAGATCACTTGGCAAGATTGAGTGTCTAACCTTCAAGTTCTGAAGAAGTGTGGCTAGTCATCAAATGTCAGCTTTGCTGGATAGGACACATAATCTGTATGTAAGACAATTGCATCTCAATGATGCTCCTGTATGGAATGCTGAAGCAAGGTTACCATTACCTGGAAAGACCCTTAAAATGTGACAAAAATACTCTGAAACTAATGAAAGCCAACATCACGAACTGTGTCAACACCACCAACAGGGAAGACACTGCCCACAACCAAGTAAGCTGGTGGCAGCAGTGCACAATCACATGTGAACAGTGCAAGACAGCTGCTATTCAACAGAATAGGGGCCGGTGGAAGCAGACTCTAAGGCTGCAGGACCCCTTTCCATGCAACACCTGTGGAAGAAGATGTGCTCCAGGATCAGTCTTGGATCCCACATGAAGACCCATATTCTTAACATGGGGGAGAAAGGTGATCTGGGCCAGTACAATAGGAAAAAAACAGAAACAAACAGGAATGGAGGTGGGATAAGTCCATACCAATGACTGGTCAGTATCAAAGACTAGTCCATACCACTGACTGACTAAGTACTGTTACTCATTTTCTTGCTTCAAATTCAGTACATGAATGAAATCCATTCCTGACTCAACTGATAACACAGTTACTAGCTTCAAATTCAGAAAAGAAGAGAGATCTATCAATCACTACTCCGATTTAACACTGTTACTCCAATCTTCCTTCAAGTTTACTAAGTAAGCTACTAAATGAGTGAGATCTACCAGGGACTCAAAAACTGATCACTTTAACCCATTTTTCACTTTTCAGAGTCAGTAAATGAATAAGGTCTGCCAATGACTCCAACTGATCATATCATTCCATTTCTTGCTTCAAATTCAGTAAATGAATGAGATCTTCATCAATCAGAGATGCAGGAGTACCAGTTCCTCTGGCCCCTCTGAACAACGGGGTGACCATTCTTCTGATGCGATCTCCTGCATCCACATCAGACACCCTGGGCCTGATGTGTGTCAGCAAAGTTGGGTTCATTTTGCGGCGACTGGGCGAATTTCTGACCACAGCAGCTCCACTGTGACTGGCAGCTGCTTTTGAGGTGGAGGACTGATGGAAGGCAGAGTCACGTTTTCGTTGTTTGGCCGGGGAGCATTCTCCTGCAGCACCAGCTAGAGAAGAAGTTGAGCTTGTCCTGAAAGCATGACGAGATCCAGATGCAGGTCCTGATGTACCCCTTAGAGAATTCAAAGCCAAATCAAGCGGCGAATCACTGTCTGTTTCGTTACCGTTCCAGTGATTATAGCTGTGTCTGCCACCCCCATAATTCAGCAGTCCTGACTGGGAATGGGCAGCTGGCCCATCAGACATAGTTTTCAGATCTTCTGCACTGAGTGTGGTGGCCTGTACAGTGACAGGAGCTTGACCACGCAATGCACTAGGAGTTAGTGAGATGTTCAGCAGTATGTTCATGTTGGCCCCATCACTGCTGGTGCTTTTGTTGTCAGCACTACTGTCATGGAAACTGGCATATTTCTTTTTCCTACCACTGCCTTCCACTGGGTTCTTGCAAACTACTTGGCCTGCACACATATGATACATGCAATGAGACAGTACATTATATTATGAAAAGTAGGTAAAATGTTTTACAATCCATAGCTACGTCATATGTTGAATAACAGCTTCCTCAGAAGCAAGAGGTCCCAGGATTGATTCCTATTAGCATTAGCAAAGGGACTTTCCTTCCCCTCTCCATCAAATTTGAGGGGTAGTCTATGTGCTAGTCTTTCAAATAAAACAATACAGTAAAATAAAGTGCAGCATGCATCTACCATGTAGAATTAACTCAGATCAATAGAACTTAAGGTTGTCCAAGCTGCAATTGTGTATGAAAGTCAAACACACAGAGGCAAAAACAATGAAAAAAAAAAGAAGGCTGTGGTTTCCCACCAAAACAAAGAAGATAATTCATTATCCACTAAAGATAGAATAAGCAGACTGTATAACAACACAATGATGAACAGTTTTAGTTTTAGTTTCTCAAGATGACGTCTCCGTGCTTGGAATGAATTCGATATGCACTAATGTCACAGGTTCCATGTGATGGAGAAAATGATGAACAGTGTGGCCAAACAAGCAGAGCAATGTATACATATCTCAGACAACATTCTGCAAATGCAGAGGAAAAAAAAAAAATTCAATATTCACCTGTATGAGAATCCCGACCGATGGACATGGTTTTCAGCCAGCGGTCAAACTGTGCCATGTCCATTACGTCCATTCTGCGAATGATGTCCGTCACCAGTTCTTTGGCTTGTTCCATGCCGATAAATCCACTTTCTTCATCGTCATCTGAAACAACTGTTGTTATAATCTTCAAATAGTTTGGTGATTCTAATAAAAAAAAACACTGGCCTTTTGCTGCCCCTCTTAAGGCTCCAATCATTACAGAGATATCAGCTCAATCTTTCAAAGGTTCTCCCCCCCGAAAAAAAAAAAGATTCCAATTGAAGACGTTGCCAGCGTAATGAATCTGTCAGATTATCAATTGTAGTTACTGATAGAGCACATATGGAATTGTCCCAATGTGATGTATCTTTTAATTTACTGAACAAAACTCAAGCTTAATAATTTACTTAATTAACAATAACAGACATACAAAGTGGACATTTATTTAGTAAAACTATAATTAATTTTTATTGCTTCTTTTACACTGTATTCTTATCTGGTTTAACATGGGTTGACAACCATTTCCTTGTGAAGTACATTGGGCTCTTGAGAGAAAAGGCTGTGTATAAGTAGTTAGCATTATCATTAATTACTCTGACTGCTTTAGATTACTACCATCTGAGAGTATATTTGTGTCTGACAGAGGCTTTTTGTTCTTTCCGCAGTTTGTGGTTCTGTATTTGATAAGCGCGCTTGAGATGACAGCTGCCTCACAGTAAATGTATTGGTGGTTCTCGAGATAAAACAGTTTTTGTGTGTTTGTTGTTTGTTTTCGTGTGTGTATTAGTGTGCATACATTTACGGTGGAGATAAGTCAAATTATTTTATGATCATTTCAAGTTTATGCAAATTACATGATTTCATCCACACATTGTAGGCCTACTTTGTAGCCTATAAGACGGTTTGCATTTCAATCGTCTCAACAATTTGTTTTCCTGGAGGAGCATACCCTGGTCCCTCCTACATTTCTTTAAAAAACTCCCTCAACCAAAATCATAATCCACTCCTGCCCACCATTTCAAATTCAATACTGCTGTCTATCTACAAAGCATGAACTTTATCCTTTCCTTCTAAGTGGAGTGGTGGCACAATGGATAAAGTGTCCACCTATGTATCAGAGAAGGCAGAGGTCCAGGATTGTAATTATAGCTGGATAAGGACTTTTCTTTCCCCTCTGCTAGACCTACCAGGTGTTCTGGATGCTAGTCTTTCAGATGAGATAACAAAACAAATGAAGTATAAATTTTTGTTTGTGTGCATAACAGAATCCATGGTAATACTGTCATAAAAATTGGTAGAAGCTCCTCAGATTTGATTCAGATAAATTCTTCCCATTCTTATATATTGTGTTTAAATGTAAATTGTTTTTCCTAACCTGTTTCATCAAACTGAGAAGATTGGGCCAACATCTCTCGCACTCTGGCAGCATTCATGGTTGCTACTTGGTGTTGGAAAGAATCGCCCCCATCAGCAGCTCCTGCCATTGATGGTGACATCACTTCACTCTCCTCCTGTTTCACTGCACCTGGCGATTTCAGTGACTGTTCATCACTGCTTTCTGATTCCCTCACCAGAGACAGTGGCTGATTCAAAGCATGGGCCATACTGCTGATCAACTCTGTGTATGACCCATCGATATCAATAGTAAGCTGAGGTGAACTGCTTCCTATGGCATCTTTGCCATCCACGCTACAATGTCCTACACTGTCTGCATTATGGTCATCCTTTGAACTAGGATCTGAACTTGCATTGGACAACTCTGATGTTACTGCCGAATTTGAAAGGATGTCTTGTGAGATGGTAGGGGGTACATAATGTTGAGAACTGTTGTCATCAGCGATTGGGCCTGTGAGATCACGGACTTGTCGAACAATTTCATTCAGCTTGTTGACACCCAATGCAGCAGGTCGATACCAGCACTGACTTGGCAAGGGATTTGCCATATTTAATCCCAGATAAAACGGAGCATCATGCTGATTCATAGTTGAGGGGCGTTTTTGTGCATAAAACTTATACAGGGTGATTGGGTCTCTACTGGGAACATCTGGTTCAGCCCAAATTCTGGTTTCAGCAATATTTTTTTGATTGAACCGCTGGGAAGACTGAACTTTGCTCAGCATCTGCTGTGAGAATGTCAAGTATTCTCTCTTATTGTTATCTTGACATAATACAATGTCTCCCCATAAAAGTTTTTTGTGTTCTATGGACTTACGAAGTTTGAGGTACATACAAATAAAGAAACACAATGAGAATATTACTGAGTTTGGACTGTGTGATCCCATTTCATGACACTGGAAAAGATGACTTATCTTTCCTTCTCGCATGGTTATTGAATGTGAAACCTCCGGAACTGGTTTCTGTCCTTTGCCAAGAGAACGTAACATTTGCTGTTTTGATCGTAACGCTTTCCTCATATTGGAAAATTCTTTGTCTCTTGTGAGCGAAGCTGGATAATTCTTTTGACGAAGATAACGTTCAATACTTGCTAGCATCGCACGCAAGCTGCAAGGTTCGTACTCACTGCCATCTGTTTTCTTAATTATCAGAAAGAATGCCGACAGGTTTTTGTCCAGTTCAGTTGGCGGAATAGTTTCTAGCGGTCTCGTCTCATTAAGTGATTTCATGAACGTGCCCAAAATTCTCAAATCGGCTCCAGTTTTTCTGTGTGTATTTCTGTTCTCGCTGCCTGAACTGATGCTGGGGTCCGAGAATGAAGTATCCTGCAACTCTGCGTCTGTTCCGTCTGGATCCAGTTCTAAACGTGGATTTGATGATACATCTCTTTGGTCTACATCACCTGCTAGAAAAGGCGTCTTGTCATCAGGATCGGGTATACTATCATCTGCCTTTACTTCAACAGTTTTCGTTTCATCCTGATCGTTGGCTGACTGCTGATCTGCACCCACTTTTTCTGTCAGTGTCATATGCACTTCGTCTGCATTTTGCGGCTCTGCACCCACATTTTCTGTCCGTATCACATGCACTTCATCTGCATTTTGCGGCTCACTGTCGTCTGCATCATGCAGTTGCGCCTCGCCACAATCCGAGCTTCGATTTTCCATTGCCTTTGGGCCTGTGGTCAGTATCTAAGTCATGATCACGGCAAAGCTAAGTACACACTAATTAACATTGCAGAAGCTGATAAATTGACATAAGATCGCTGCAACTAAACAAACAACTTAGCTTCTGCACGATCATTCTGCCATCTATACTCATCAGAATGGGAGCTAACTCTCAACATCTTTTAATAGACGATTGTTGTTTATATCGAAGCTCAAGCTGTAAATGAGGTGGCGTAGGGATCACTCACATATCATGTATGTTTCTGAAAATAAACGAAGACCCATAACTGACACCTCCTGACATACAGAAGAGGTCTGATAGTAGGCTTAGTTGTCGTAGTTCAGTTTTCTTTTCTCGGTGTGTGTTTAAATAGATAGTGAAACTGAAAGTTGACCCCCACCTCTCCCACCACGTGATCATGTTGCTGCTTATCTTCTTGAATTTGATGTCTAGTCGTAGAATGTGAAGTGGTATAAATGCGATATAAACTCTTTCTCTCTTTCTGTCACCTGCATGTAATACCGGGGCGAATTCCTTTACTGGATTACGAGTTTATAGAAATGTTTAGCCGCGTTTATGACAATTGTCGAATTGACGAGTTGTGGTTTCTGCGACGTAGGCCTACAGTACATTACTACATATCAAGATAAAATTTACTATTTAGGATTGATGATGTTACAGACAGCCAAAAGAACCTCAGAGCTTGTGCAAAAGGGAATGAAGGTCTTGAAATGGGGAAGAGGGACCAACAAAACACAAAGATCATAAGATGACACCTCGAGAATGATGAAAACGTAAACTTTGATGCATGAAGCAGCAAGAGTGCTCCAATGGGTTCAGCTGGCAGACTCAGAGGGCATCATTTCAGTTTCTATCCACTTGTTGTTGATCCGGGTCACATGTGTGGCACCAGTTCATTTTTTTTTTTTATCTTTCCCTCCTTTGCTGTCATCCTGGGTTCGAGTTCAGGATTTGGTTTCAGGTCTGGGAGACAGCAGCTTAGAGGCATGACCCAGCCTACCAGTCAACATTGCAGATGATGTTGGTAACTGAGATCAGTTTGCCTTTTGACCTTACTTCATTGTTTGTCACAAAGTCTTTCTGTTTGATGCCCAAGATCATGTGTGGGCACTTTATGTCAAGCTTAAGTTATCTTGTACTGATGGTAAGTCCAGTGCTGTTCACATGCATACTGATATCACTGATGAGTGACTGGAAGTCTTGAGTGTCACTAGCTAGTGTGGTGATGTCATTTGTGATATCCAAATCGGGCAGACATGCCCCCTCATGCCACTGGATGCTGGCCCAAAGAGAAGTAGTGACAAGTTGCAGTACTAGTAACTACCATCAGCATTTCAAACCAGTCATTTAGATCATCTTTATTCTAACACAGCATCTTGAGTTGCTATAAATGTTCTCTATGGCTGTAATTACTTTTGGTGGCATTCATAGGCTCACATGATCTCCCAAAGCGATGGTTTGTGGATGTTGTCAAAGGCCTAGCTGAAGTCAATTAAGCTGATGGCCAGGGGCACTTGGAATAATGTTGTATTGTGTGAAAATGTGTTCTGTGCAGGAGTATTATGGGTGGAATCCTGCTTGCTCCAACATCCCACATTCTATCTAAGATGAGCTGGCAGTAAACTTTGCCCATGATGGATAGGAGAGTGACCCCTCTCTAGTTATCACATTCTGTCAGGCTGCCTGTCTTGGGAGGGTAAATTTACTGTAAACCTGTTTTTCCAGTCTTCAGGTACTTCACCAGACTTTCACGCTTGTCTGCAGAGAGTGCACATCCACTTGACAAAATTCACCATTCAGCATTTCTGATGTGATACCACTGATACCAGGGAACTCTGTGCTCTTGAGGCTTCTGATTGCATTTCTCACTTCATCTTTGAGAAGCCATCTATGTTGATGGGCAGTAAGTCTGGAGGATCTTCAAAGTCTGCTGGTAAAGCTGGTTGAGGTCTGTTCAGCACCTCTTTATAAAGTGTTCAATTTTTTTCTTCCCTTAAGATGAGAGTGTGCCATTTTTCATGCTTACTGGTCTGGAACTAGCCTTGGTGCTGCCAATGATCTTCTTTGTGATCTGGTAAACAGCTCTCATGTCATTATGGGCTGCTGCATTTTGTACCTCACTTGTCTGATCTTTGAGTCATGTGTGTTTCCTTTTGTGCATTACACTTCACCTCCTGGTCTTTCTCAATGTCTTCATTGCTTTGTCATCTGAAGTGTCTGTGTTTTTTTCTGATATAGGCTTTTCTTTCTGCAGTTATGTTCCAGGTGTGGTCAACAATTCAGCAAGCAGACCAATTTTTATAAGTTGCTAACAGGGATTGTACTCAAGATATTACATTTTGAGTCCACAGCTCTATTAAATGAGCCAACCAACCTGTGCTTTGTAGCATATTGTACATTTTTTTTTTTTTTGGTACCGGTAAGTAGTCTCCCCACCCACCCTCCCCTACCCCCAGGATGCTGGGGGCTCTTTCAGTTTAAATCGTATCCCCCTACCTTCTGGAAATTGTGTGCTAGAAATTTCATCTTTTCTGGCACTCTTGTTTGTTTCTCCCTTATTCCTTTGCTTTCTGTCATTTCTTCCTAACATTTTCTGCCTTGCTGGTCCATTCACTTGTATGTGTGTGAGAAAGTCTTGCATACTTTGGTGTCTTAGGATTGATAATTGGGTATATCATCATCATCATCAGGTGCCCTGCCGCATGGCGTTGGCGATCATGGACTTCCATCTGTCTCTATCTCTTGTTGCCCCAAGCATCTCTTCCACCCTCCTTGTCTTCAGCCACACTGCAAGTCCGTCTAGTATTTTCTCCTTGGGTCTACCTGGTGCTCTCTTTCCCTCCAGCTTTCCCGTTGTGACCAGGTGCTCCAAATCCCCTTTTATCATAAAATGGCTTGTTAATATTACCTGTCTTTTCCTAATCTTCCTTATGAATGATATATCTGTGTCTGCCTCCATCAAGACTGTCTAGTTTGTCTTCTTTGCTGTCCGTGTGTGTGAATGTATGTTCACGTACACATTCACAAATTTTTGTGTGTGGTCTGAGTGTGTTGTGTGTGTGTGTGTGTGTGTGTTGTGTGTTGTGTGTGTGTGTGTGTGTGTGTGTGTGCATAACATGTAATTGTGCTTTTGTGTACAATCACATCTCCGAACAGTTGATAATTCCTTGAGTACACATTGTGTCTTCACACACACACACACACCACACACACACACACACACACACACACACACACACACACACACACACACACACACACACACACACACACACACCACACAACCATGCACATACACAGAAAGAGAACAGAGTTTTCATGGAATAATCATAAATATAATGTAACAATGATAAGCTTTCTGAATATATCAATTGTTAAAGCCACATACTTCAAACATAACTCCCATAAACAATACCCACAACTGCTATCACAATTTCTATAAAAGTATAAAACATTAATAACACATGCATGATAAACAGATCCCAAGCTACCTGTGAAATTGATAATGTAAGAAACAGCTCATACAACATCTTCATTTACTAATCAATGTCCTTAAATCTGTATCACAACAAATTTCTCAAACTTTAACTGCACTTCAAAAACTAACAGATCAGGAATGTGATTTCTTCATTTTGTGGAAAAGAGTTCCAGTTCAATACCAGCTGCGAAGCTTGACTATATGACTGGATTCTCACCAGGGAATGAGTCTGCTTCCAAGAAGAACAAACAATGTGAAGAGTATTTTCAAGAGGGATTCATCCACTTGGACAATTCCAGATGCACTCCAATCAGGTGGATAGCTCGGGAATGATGCTCCGAGATGCTCTGCTGCCCAAAACCACTGGAGCGCTCATGCTGCCTCATGTGTCACATGACGAGGGCGCGTCTAAGTCTGTCAAATCTGCCAGAAAAATATCATGCAGATTCACTGAACCTGCATAAAATCCTATCTGCTGGCAAGGTTTTGAAATGGGGAGAGGGGTAGGGACCTATGAAACACTACGAGAATGATGAAAATATCAAGACAGGCTGCAAACAGGCCAGTTTTTAATGTTGCTGGCTGGGATTGAACTCAAGATATCCATGGCTCTAACAAAAGAATCAGCCAGCCCGTGTAAAAAGTATATGATTTCATCATTTTGTGGCAAAGAGTTCCAGTTCATTAAGAGCTGTGAAGCTCGAGAACATCCAGAGTGGATTCTCACTGTGAGTATATCCTAGGAATGAAAAGTTGCTGCGATACAAGTATCAGCGTGAGATGTTAACCTTTGATACAGCCAGTTATATTTTTAAGACACAAAGAATGCATCCAGCCTGAAGGAAAAACAGCTTTGATCTGTCAGAATTTTATGAAAACCAATTAGCATACCTGCATACATGAGACAGACAGAGAGAGTTCATCAGTAAAGATCAGCAGTTATATTAACACCAAGGTTCCATGATAGTTATAATACACATATCATTCCTAGGTATGCTAAGTTTAACAGTGTTGCTTTAACATCCTAAATCATACCAAATCAAAATTTTGCACTTTATCTTATCATCACCTTAGCAGGAGGGCTTGTTTATTTGACAGAGCCATGGATTCAAGATCTGACATCTTGAGTTCAGTCCGATCATAAAAACTGGCATGATTATTGCCCATCTTAACGCTCCAATTATTCTGGTAATACCTGCATTTCATATGTTTTTTCTCCCCCTGTCAGCACAGGGCTCAGCACTGGCTAAAGAAGCATGACAGATGATCGCTATTAGTCGATGGTGGAGCACACATGGAATCGTCAGAGTACGATAAAACCCTCTTGAACAACTTTCAAACTCTAACCTCCATCACTCATCAGCTATGCATTACAAATGCACTCCATAAATAAAGATAAACATTCCATCAAATAGATTTGAAAAGTAACATACCTTCACAATTTTTGGAATGTTGGCTACTGTGAAAGACACTGGTTGACAAATGCACAAAATAAAATATTTAATTAAATGTGCAATTATATCTTTTGCAAGTTTTTTTGCTTGCAGCATGAACACGTTCAAAATGTGGAGTTCATATTCAACATCAGTTTACTTTCTAACATGAAGTGAAAGCGTGTTGTATGATGAAATTGCTTGTTCATTCTGTCTCATAGAATACACATTGAATTTCACATAAAGTAACAAAACTAAAAGAACTTGATTCTTTAACAAAAGTCCCATTTTAAAATAAAATTGCATATTTTCAGTCAAATATAAAATATGTTTAATTTTCACAAGAAGTAACAGTAAGTAACAGTAAAAGCACTTACTTCTTTGACAAAAGCCCCAATTTATAATAAAATTGCTCATTTATTCTGTTCTACAAAATACAAAATAAAAGTTTACATGACATAACAATGTTCTATAACATACAAAATAAAATTTTACAAAACTAGTAAAAGCATCCATTTCCTTGCCAAAAGCACCAATTTACACAAATGTATTCTCAAGCTTATCTATTCATCACAAACCAGTAGAGTGTGTTCATGATCCCACACACAGACAATGCTTACTAAAGCTCAGTAATTAAATGAAACAAATACAAATATCACATACCATATCAAATGTTGAATAAATACTTGAAAGACAAATATTTTACATCTCATATGAAATATGAATATGAAAACGAAAACAAAACATTACATTTCCAACCTTGGAGCATGTAAGATGAATCTCTACACAGCATCACTTGAAAATGAGCACCCAAACAGAGAACACAATGATAACATTAACCCTTTTACTTCCAAATCTATCCACCAGCTTACTGTATGAAGCCACTGGATAAGTGAAGCAGTGAAAGGGTTTATATCAACACAACATCACTGGAAAATGAGCACCAAAATATACACAGGACACTGAAACATTAACCCTTTCACTCCCTGACCTGTCCACCAGCTTCCAAGAAGAAGCCATTGAACAGAATGAGGAAGTGAAAAAAATATCAGCATCACTACAGGCTGAATCTAAAACTGTCCTTGCCTGCCCTTGTAGGCAAATCACTGCCATGACAATTCTAGATCCTTTACCATCACACACATGACATTGGCATTATCAGTGTACGTGGAACTTTCTGAGCATGCAGACATCCTCTCCTTGAGAAAGCTGAAATTATAATTGAAGCTGACAGTGTCAGTTTCACAACGATCTCCATAACTAGGGCAGAGCAATGCATGTTAAGCTTTGCATGAGTGTTTTGCAGTCAAACTTGGTTTTTAGTTACAAACCTGACTTCCAGATCAGTCAGTGTGGCAAAGTGGTTAGTGCAGCAGATTACTGAATGGGAGGTTATGGGTTCAAACCCCTGTCAGTCAAAAAAAAAAAAATCTTGTGTGATTTTTTAGCCTTGAATGACTCCTTCCCAGAAACGAGTGCGGTATGGGCTTCTTGGGAAGACAGCCCACACAGTCGAGTTTGATTCACCTTATGAATGTGTCGTTCATTTTCACTTTATGAATCATTTTGAATGTGTCATTCATTGAGTATGCTGCTTAAATGCCCTGATCAACACTGCAAGTGTCTGTATTTCCTTGGCCTGTTTGATACCATTATGAAAGTAAGAGCAGAGCACAGCCTTGTCTTGTGGTTTCAAGCTGAAGTAAAATTTCTTAACTTCATCTCTATAAATATCATTCTCATCACAACAGCACTGTGAAAAATTGTCCCAGGTCCTTAGGCTCTTTGTACTGCACTCTCATGGTGACCTCAGTTTCAGTGGGTATGAAGTTGTGTCAAGCTGCTGACACAATCAGTGTGAGGGTAGTGACACAAGAACAGTGCAAAAGGTGGGATAGCAAAAACATTTTCAAAACATAACTTTCAAGTCCTCTCTCGGTCATTTCACACACTGAGCAGAAGACATGTTCGAAGTCCCAGTACACATCCCAACAATTCCAACCGCAAGAAAAAGAGAAATATCATTGTTATTTTTCAGCAAACCTGTTGTGATTAGTAACTGAAAGAAACACCAACAATAATTCAACAGAAACTTCAGTGTTAAGATATACCACAGTTGTATTTCTCACAGAATTCAACAGAAACTTTAGTTTTAAGCAATTATGCAGCTGTATCCTCTCTACAAATCAATCTAAAGAGTTTGTACATGAAAGAACATGGCACTTCAGCAGTCTAAGCAGTCTAATGTACACTGAAATCTGACACCTCACAGTTCATGAATTAACTCGAAAACATCCACTTGACAAAATGCACAAAGCCATAAAGTCCACTTCAAAAAATGAACAAAACCATACAAACATCATGATTTAAAAAGACAACTCTAGAACTGACCACTTAATATTTATTAGCACATCGACTGACACACACGCTTTCAACTACTGACTGTTTTTGCTGTGTGAACCGGGTTATACAATTATGTAGACACTAAGCTGCCCTATGACCCTGAGATCTAGGGGAATGAGGTGGTACAGATCTAAATTTTTCTAAGGGCCATCATCATGTGGGTGGTGCCTGCTCCCCTTTGCTGCCTTTCTTTCCCCAACCCTGAACAGGGCCAGGGTACCATGCACAGCTTGGTGAGCTGGAGGCCACAGAATTTTACTCAAACCAGACTTGAACCTGTGCAGTCAAGTTAGCAGGCAGAACTGAACTTTTATATCAATCAGGCCTCTTAACATAGTTAAAGTTTGTACAGAGCTGCTAAGACCCAGAAAGCACAAAGCATAGCATTTTGACATTTTAAGTGCAGCATTTCAAATTTAAGCAGAGTACTTGTGTTCAATATCACGGCTTTGCACATGCCATGATGGTAGATTAAGAAGATTGAAATATCACATTAGTTATCACATGGTTTTGACTTGACCTACAAATGTTCAAAATGGCCAACAACAAAACCAATTGATAAGGCAGCAAAATCACGATAATCTTTAACAATTGTCTTCTGCTTTTTCTTCTTCCCCTTGCAAACATTTGCCTTTTTTTGATGAAATAAGTTTCCAGTCTAAAGGTTTACATTGCTAAGTTCCGTTTAAACCTGCTGCCAAGTTTGTGAAGCATTTTTTTTTTTTTTTTTTTCTCTGCATACTTTTTCATCAGAAAATGTAGCAGTATAGTATTCTCAAGAAAACCATAACATGCTATGCAAAAAAAACAAAAGAAAAGAAAAAAAACAGTAGGCTACTTAGCAGCTCTGCTCGTAAAACAAAATGTCAAGACTTTTTCAGACACTAGCATTCAACTGAGATTGTGGCATCCAGATGTGCAGCGGCCAACACCGAACCCAGTGACACCAACAGGTGAGGTGAGGTGAGACCATTCAATTAAATGTAATTCAGCAACTATTCATTGTCCCAGCAGCTCAGTTGTTTAGACTGTCATGCTGATAACAAGGGTGTTCACAGGTTTGACCCCCATGTGGCCACTGAATTATTTTTCACAGGTTCGACGTCCATGTGGACTGGTTGGTTCTTTTGACAGAGCTGAGGACTCAAGATCTAGTATCTCAAGTTCAGTCCCAGCCTGCAATATTAAAATCTGGTCTGTTTACTGCCCATCGCAATATTTCCATGTTTCTGGTGGTGTCAGCTTAGTGTTTCCTAGGTCCCTTCTCCCTCTGCCCTCCCTGTTTCTACACCTTGCTAGTGCATAGGGTTTTGTGTAGGCACAAGGAGTCTGCCAGATAAATACTGACAGATTTGGGTGGAGCGTATATGGAATTGTCTGAGTGCAATGAATCCTTCGTGAATACACTCTGAACTACACACTCACTGTCAGATTAATCAATGCTGTGCTGACAAGAACATTAACACAGAAATTCATGACAACTGAAATGATAAAAAAAAAAATCAAAAACAAAGCAAACAAGTCTTAAGCATGCAAAAAATGGGAAAAGGATAGGATAAGGAATCACAGATGATGTTAGTTAAAATGTAAGTTGATCATACAGTACCACTATATTATGCACAACACATGACATCTGCCATGATTTTTTTGGATATCTATCACAGAATAACAATAATAGTAATAATAGTAATCAGCATCATTATCATATCTTCATCATCAACATCATGATCATCAAGATAATAAACACAACAATAGTGACGATAATTACTTGCGCAATATCTCATATCACAAGAGGCCTAAGTGCTTTGCAAAAGCACAAGTGATAGAGGTGGACATCCATACAGCAAATACCTGTCAACCCATAATACCATGATGAAATGGGCAAACTACAAAGAACACAATGTTAAATGAGATACAAAACATGGATTATCACAAAATATCACTGACCACATATCCATAACTTTACAACTGATTGAAAAATGCTTAAAATTACATGCCTTTCTGAGCAGTAATAAACACATCTCTCTCTCTCTCTCTCTCTCTCTCACACACACACACACACACACACACACACACACACACACACACACCTTCTCTCTCTCCCTCTCTCTCTCTCTCTCTCTCACACACACACACACACACACACACACACACACACACACACACACACACACACACACACACACTCACACTCTCACACTCATGAGACAACATGTCTGTGAGCAAGCTGAAATCTGAATCTGAAACTTTGCTTGTATGTTGATCAAACAAACTATAACAGACCTAAAGGCAAATGAAGAGCACATCTGAAATTCACAAAAGCACACATTAACCCTTTCACTCCTGCATCTTAACAGGTAGAAGCTGAAGGAAACTAGTTAAGGAAGAATTAGGTAGTAAAAGGGTTAAACATATAACAACCAACCGACAATGTAACAACAATGGTATGCAATTAACCCTACTTTCTCTAACCTTATCCACCAGCTTCTGCAGGAAGGATGAGAGAGTAAAAGGGTTGATACTTCTTCATCCAAAAAGCCAACAAATACACCACCATCACAATTTATCACAAGCAAAACAATCAAGATGAATGGTTCTTGTTGTTTAAAGCCCAGCCGACTGCATACAGCCATATCAGGGCTATAACTTTTCAAAACATACAAAACTTCAGCAGGATAAAAAATGAAAAGAAAGTTAAGTACACATATCAATGCATTCGCGCACATAATCTAAGGGCATGCCCCTGGCGCTGACTTCTCCTTCCAATTTATCGCACAATGGATTTAAAAAACACCTGAATACAAATTTAAGCATACCTAAGGACCTCAAAACATATCTAAAAACAGGCATAAATAAATTACCTAAAACTGCTTCTGCGTTTCTCATCTCCCTAGAGCCAAAAATACATTTCATAAATGTATCCAATTATCAATCCTAAGAAAAAGTACATAAGACTTTATCGAACACATACAGGTGAATGGACCAGCAAGGCAGAAAATGATAGGAAGAAATGACAGAAAGCAAAGGATCAAGGCAGAAACAAAGAGAGTGACAGTAAAGAGGAAATTTCTAGCACACAATTTCCAGAAGGCGGGGGATACTATTTATACTGAAAGAGCCCCCAGCATCTCCACAGGGGGAATCAAGATAAAATGTCTTCAAGTAGGCCTATTACAGGTATTTTAACCCTATGGTCAAATAAAAATGCACTTTGACCTGTTCACAAACAGCAAACTATGTACACTGTACTATTGTCAACATTCCAGTTGTCTGTATTTCAATTATTTACTTACAATTTTGTTATTTCATAAACTGAAACAGAATAATAGTTTAATTATCTAGATCAAAACTGCACATTAACTCAGCTTTCTGAATGTCTTTTTGATCTGAACTCCAAAATTAAACGAGTCAGTGAGTGTTGAATAAATCAATATTGTTGTTTAGTTAGTAAATACATGCCAGCACGAAAACCAGTAACAAAGCACCAACAAAAGAAGAGGCACATAGTGAGCTATGGGCTCGTTGAGAAGACTAGGACCACATGGTCAAGTCTCTCGCACTTTATAAGCGCATCACTGAAAATGTTGCTAAAATTTTCTGACCAACACCGCAGTGTAAAGCCTGGTTGAAGCCAGGATATGTTGTTAAAGGAAACATAGAGCACATCCCTGTTGAACAGTCTCAATCCAGACTGGAACTCCACAGCATCATCACACATCATCCCCAGTCTCATCATTATAGCACTATAAAAAAGTGTTCTGACTCTGTGGCCCTTCATGCTTTGGTATCATGGTGAGCTCAGTTGCAGTGGGTTTCAAGGTGTGTTGGAGAGCTGAAGAGACAGGCAGGGGGTTAGTATTACATGGGGTGCAGAAAATAGGGCATGAAAAAATTTTCTTTTCTTGATTGGTTGGGACTGCCACAAGTTTGGTGGCACCAACCAGTCAACTTTGCAGGTGACAAATGAGAGATTTCTTTGTTGCTTTTGATGGCAAAGTAAGGAAGCAATGTTCATACTGACATATACACTATATTTCTTATACACACGAAGTATGAGGTATAGACAGAAAGAACTGTGTATTAACACACATATGCCATTTTCAATATTGCAACAAACCCTTTGAACAAAAAGAATACTTAACTAAGATGATAAAGGTCAGGTATAAAAGCATGAGCAAACAAACTAAACACCAGTCCATACATTTGTCACTGTGCATAATAGATATAGCCGTATCTTTTACCAGCAGGAAAACTGACAAATTCACATGCTGTGATTCATTCATTTTACCAGCAAGAAAACTGACAAATTCACATGCTGCAATTAATTCAGAGTATCAGAACCGAAAATGCAATAAAATCGAAGATGACTACAAGCTTAACAAATGAAACACATGCATTTTCAAGTTTAATGGACTTAAATAAGCAGCAGAAGAAAACACAACAATAAATAAACAAGACTACCAAAATATAGGACACAAAAAATGATTTTAATGAAAAGCACTTCCCTCTGGCTCTGTAAGTGTCAGCAAAATCAAACTGACCCAGGGTTCAGACTAGATGGAGAATCAGTATAATGACACACATTTTCCATTTACTGAAGATGCATAAAACACTACTTCTGCATTTCTGAAAATTCCTTTAAAATTTAATGTAGAAAGGCAATACTGGTAGTAGCCTTGATCCCGCAAAACAGGAATGTAATAGTGCTACAACAAATAAGCACTCAGACATGCAATCATCCCTCTTCCATTTCAGACATTCATATATTATATACAAAGCAAGATTGTTGGGATGAAATGTTTCAAAGTGTGGGATGAAATGTTTCAAAGCACACCATCTAAAACTAAAGCCAAAAATGCTGACTTCTCCAAATTATTCATGATCAGGCCAGGTAAAGACAAACAATAATGATAATGCACAGACATAATAATAGGAATGAAGTTTTCCAGTCTTTCAAGCAATATGGAGACAAACATGAAATATGAAACAGGAGACATGCAATAATTGCACATAATATACAAAGAAAATGAGGTTTTACCTTAATATTTCTGTTTCTTCAGATAACACAAAATATGAACAAATTCTTCAAAAACAGGAGCATAACTATTATACCCTGCAAACAATCCAAATGCACAAAACCTAAATGACAAAAAACTGTGTAAAGTGTTATATTAGCATGACATTTTATACAGTTATTGTCGTGACAATTGGAATGTAATATGAAAGACAAATGGACAGATGATATACATCAGCAATATTAACACATTCTTTTCAAATACAATCTTACAATCTATGACTGATTGATCTGCATAGGATGTCCCTTGCAAAATGATTGGGATTTTTTGCACATATTAAAGAATTCATATCATACTACATGATAAAATCCATCTTCTTCATCTTCATGAATTACCTACTTTGCCCGAGGCTCTCCCATACCAAATTATGAAAGTTTTGCTGTCAAGAAAATAATGTGATTAAAAAGCACCAAGATATCATCATGATAATAATGGGAAGAAGATTATCACAACAGCAGCAACAACATCATCAACATAATAACAACAACAACAACAACAACAATGATGATGATTGCTGCTGCTGCTGATGATAATAATAATAATATTAATTTCATTTTCATAGCATAAACAGTTGATGTCAGAAGCATGCTCATTGCAATTTATAAAAAAATAAAACAACAAACAAACAAAAAGACATAATACCAAATGAAAATAAGCGCTAGAAACCATAGTAAAAAGGAGAACCAAATGAGGTACATGAATACAAGTATTCATAGACACACAAACAATGCACATGTGTACCCCACACACACACACACACACACACAAGCAATGCACATGTGCACATGCTCGCACACACACACACACACACACAACAATGCACATGTGCACATGCTCGCACGCACACACACACACACACACACACACACACACACACACACACACACACACACAGAGGATGCTGAGCTTGATACATCATCCATCACATGTCATCCAATAACCCTCAAAGCTGCAATACAAAGACCAGTCCAGAACACCTCCACTGCCACTGCTGCTCAAGCATTTTTCATATTAAACTAATGTCCTTATTCTCGGGGTTGCATTTCCTTTGTACAGAAATGAATTAGGGACAATTACCCTTATCTTCAGGTTTAATTTTTAATGTACCTCAGAGCTGTGAAGGCCTAGAAAGCATAAAAGTGAGGTATTTTGACATTTTAAGTGTAGCATTCCAACTCCATCAGTTTTGGCAATATGGCATGAAAATGATAAGAGGATCAACTGATCATCTTTTCAGGCAGATATGTAAGATTTAAGTTCACTTGCTACTTTGCCAGTTCTTTCTCCACACCTGAGATGAAAGGATTCAAACGACTGGTTGTCTTTGTGAGACATGATGTAAGGTTTAAGCTGACTGGCTGTTTGCAGGTCATCTGTCCAGGGCGAGATGTTGGTGAAGACATAGTTCCATGAGTAGTTCGTTGTCTGCTGGCTCCTTAAGTAGACCCCTGTAGAACAGATTACTATTAATAATAATGATGACAACGATGATAACTACAACAATAATAATAATGAAGACACAGCTCCATTCAGTAGTTCATTGTTGGTTCTTTATGTAGTCCCATGCAGCATATACTACTACTACTACAAATGATATTAATAACAATTCCATTTACATAGCACAGACATACATTTCAGAGAAAGCTCTTTGCACTTTACAAACAGCACAAATACTGCAGTGTTAACTCACTCGGTACGACGGAACGCTATAGCGGTCGTGATGAAAGGCACGGTTGCGTACAACGGAACGCTATAGCAGTTTCGATAATTAAAATTTTTTCGACGCTCCCCTTTTGAGCCTGCATGCCTACCATAGCCACAGTGGTCACTGCAAACATGTCAAGGGTCAAATGGAAAGTTACCTCGTGAGATTCCGTAACACTACACTCGTCGGGAAGCGATTGTCTTCGGCACCCCGAATGACTTGTTAATCTGCATTCGTGTCGAAAATGGCGTCGCAGGCGAGTACGAATTTTAAAACAAATTAGATCGCGACGGCCGCGTTTTACTGCTGCTAAAGTGATTGAAGTGCTTCAGACTGAAGGATTGGACATCGAGGAGTATGCTGAAGATAATGGTGAAAGTGTATCAAGTGATGGAAGCTGCCAGCAAGAAGGTACTGACAGTGACCCAGTTTCAGACGACAGTGAAGTGGAAAAGGGAGGTGGGCGTACACGTCATGAGAGGCGAGCAGTCAGCAGGCCAAGAACAGCGAGTCGCATGTCTGATGGAGGTTTCATTCACTTTATGAATGCATGACTGGCACGAAGATTTTAGTTTTTCTCCCACTTTGCGTCCTTCTCTGGCTCTTGTGGCCTGCATGTCTCATTTGAGTGCCACGCCCCCATAATTCCCCTGTGTAACAATTTGTAACATTTATTCATATAATATCACTAATAATCTTTTTTTTTTACCCTGAGCAAAGTCTACTTTATTCATGTTGTTTTGTGCATACAAAGACCTTCTCACCTTTGACTGTGTGTTCATGGAGCTGATCAGAGTGACTGACTGTACAGTGATCCAGATCACAAAATTTGAGGTATTTTCAACATGGCACATGATGAAGAAATATTCAAGGAAGAACTTCGATATTTTGGCATGAACTAACTCAGCATGTAAATATTCATATCTGAAAGTTTCATTTTGATCCTTTATGTTTTGGTTTTTTTGTGATTTTTTTCCTAACCCTTCAAAATGGGCCGTACCTGGGGAAACGCAAGGGGAAAAACTCTCTGTACCAAGTGAGTTAATACAGCAATGCAGTAAAACTATCACATACTTACACTCATACATCAATGCAGCATACACGTTTCCGTGCCAATATATTATAACATGGTACAACCATATGGGATATATGTATATACCAATATATCAACACAACATGGTTCATCAAAAATAACAATAAATATGTTTTCAGTGACAATCACACACATGAAAATACACACACATACAAGCATGAAATGCACATACACACGCACATGTATCCTATGCACATGCGCGCGCACTCACACACACACACACACACACACACACACACACACACCACACACACACTCACACACACACACACACACACACACACACACGCACACACACACACAAACACACACAACACACAAAAGACAAATTGCAATGCCACTGATTTTAAAAGAGCCACAAACATCAATTCATGATTCATGATTTTTGGAAATATTTCTTAAAGAGATGTGTTTTGAGGTGCTTTTTGAAAGCAAGCAGATAATGTTTTGTCTTAAAGATACTGGAAGTGAGTTCCATGTTGTTGGGCCAAAAACACAGGAAGATTTCTTTCCCCAAGTTGTTAGTCAGAACCAAGGTTCTCCTTGAAAACTGAGAGCTTTGGAAAATGTGTATGGCAGGAGAAGTTCTAATACATACATACATACATACATACATACATACATACATATATATATATATACATACATACATATATACATACATACATACATACATACATACATACATACATACATACATACATACATATATCTACATAAACATATGTACATATCTGTACTCAACTCTTGCTTTGACTGGTGGCCAGGGTAGTTTTTATAAGGGTGCTTTTGCATTGCTCCATTTGCACTCTTGTAGGATAAATCAAGCTGCACTGTTTTGGATTCGTTGGAATCTGGACAGCTTATCATTAGAAAGTCCAGTTAAGAGAAAGTTAGAGTTGTGTAGTCTGGATAGAATGAAAGATACACACAGCTTGCTTGTGGCATCAGCAGAGAAAAATGAGCGGATCTTGCTTCTTCTGTATAGCTGGGGATACAGAATTTTACTAAGGTAGTTAACATGATCCTGTCTCCACATCTCTTCAGCATATACACTGAACATATCATGAGAGAAGCAGACATAGAAGACATGGGAGTAAATATTGGTGGTAGAAACCTGTCAAATTTACGCTACGCAGATGACACAGGATTACTGGCAGACAACATTACAGGCTCTAGGAGGATCCTGTACAGGGTAGACCGGGTTGGAAAGGCAGCTGGGCTGGACTTAAATTCAAAGAAGACAAAGGTTATGCATGTTGCAGGCAAATATAACACTAGACAGGACCAGATCATGCTAAACCAAGTCCCTCTAGAAAATGTCAAGGACTTTAGATATTTAGGTTCAGTCAAGACACACGATGGAACATGCTCAAAAGACATAAAGATGAGAATTGGAATGGCCAAGAACAGTATGGTTCAATTGAACAATATTTGGAAAGACCACAGCATAACAGCAGACCTTAAGATAAAACTCTTAAAATGTCTTGTCTGGCCAGTGATGTTATACGGCTGCGAGGCATGGACAATGAAGAAAGAGGATGAAAGACGAGTGGAAGCAGCAGAGCTGTGGTTTTACCGAAGACTGCTGAGGGTCAAATGGACGGATAGGCGCTCAAATGAAAGCATACTGAATGAGTTGGGTACTACACGCAAGCTTCTAGTACTCATACAACGGAGGAAACTGAAATATGTTGGACACGCAATCCGTAATGAGAGAACAGACTTGATGTCCACTGTCCTCCAAGGTAAAGTGGAAGGAAAGAGAAACAGAGGACGGCCACCTGCATCACTTGCTAGAAACATCACAAACATCAGTGGCAAGAAACTCCAGGAGGTGGTCAGACTTAGCCAAGATCGAGAGTGCTGGAGGCAACTTGTGAGGACATCATGTGCAGCGGCCAACACTGTTCCCGGTGACGCCGACAGGTGAGACAGGTGAGAGTTAACATGAGCTTCCATGACAGGGATTCATCAAGAAAAAAAACAAACCAAGATTCCTTGCAGATATGCTGAGGTCTATAGTACAGTATGAGAGCTATGGTCTTTGAGTTTACTTTCTTTAGGTTTGATTTTGTACCCATGTACATTAGTTGTGTTTTTTTCTTCATTCACTTCAGTTTGTTGTTTTCATCCAAGCAGCTGTTTTCAAGGGTGTTTTTAATTTGTCTAGCTGTGCTGAAGATGTCTTTCAGAAAAGTAGAGACATACAGTTGTGCACACTATCTGTTCTATAGCTAGTGAATGGCTCTGCAGTCTGGTCAGAGGAGCAGTGGGGAAAGAGTTCAGATGGATTGCAAATAACCCAACTTGCTCTTAATTGAATGTTTAACATAATGATACTCAGTTTCCAAAAACGTTCAGGCTAAAAGGAAAAAAATCCAACCAAAGCCACAATTACCTGAACATATCATGAACACTGCTGAGGCTGACGGGCTGATTGAATGTTTCACCTGGTGTTGTCTGTCGCATCTGCTGACTACGGTCCCACTTCATGATGAAGTTCTGTAAATGTAACAACATTTATAGTTTAAAAACCCCATAAATCATAAACACATATCAGTTTTAAAACCTTTAAAAATTGTAAAAAAAAAAAACTTACTTAAAAACTGCAAAGTAATAAAATATTTCATGAAGAAGTAACATACAGTTTATGTGGGCTGAATGATTTTTTGACAGAACCCTAGACTCAAAATCTGGTATCTTGAGTTCAATCCTAGCCCACAACATTCAAAACTGCCTGTTTGCTGCCCATCTTATTGTTTCCATAATTTTGGTAGTGTCAGCTTAATGTTTCATAACTCACTCACTCCCACCAATATTTTAAGAGCTTGCCAGCACACAGAATTCTGCACAGGATCAGGGAGTCTGCCAGACAATTGCAGGCAGATTTTGTGCAGCACATATGGAATTGTCTGAGTGCAATGAATCTCTCTTGAATGACCACCAAACACCTAGTCCTCTTTCAGTATTTGTCACAAGAAAGAGAAAGTCAGTGTAATTCTTAACCCATTCAAGACACTACCGCCTTAGGCTAACGGTACTCCTGCCTGACGCTGCCAAGAAAAATTAGAAAATACGTACTGGCACAAAAAGCACATTTTGCTCTTATTTCTGGACAGATCTGATTACAATTTGGCATGTTGAAAGGGATGGTATGGTCAGAATTTCTGTTGCTGTAGTAACAAACTGATAGCTATGTTGGTTAAAGACATAATTTAACAAACACACACTCAAATATAAGTATTTGCAGATCAATTCAGTATCGATTTCTTCCTCAATATTGTCATCAATGGGGCTAATGAATAACTGGGCTCCCTGTCACCGTTCATGAAAAGTTAACGAAGAACTTCCTCCACCATCTATTTCTAATGTTTTGACATTTTCAGTCTGAAAATTCAAAGAAACACTGCCAAACATAATTCACATGCAAGCAGAAAGACTGGTATAGTAAAATACTCAATAAACATTGAGACTGACAAAAAACAGCTACAAATGAGTTTCGGACACATGCTATTATGATATACTTGGAAGTTAGTACTGAGGGACACACTATTATTCTGAACAATATTGGAATCCATCCGAAATGAGTCAAACCTAGATGTCCCTAGCGTCAACCTTCTACAGCAATTTATCACAGAAGAAATTCAAAAAAGGATGAAAACAATTTCAGAAAAAATGGATGAAAACAAAACTGTTTTAAATGATAAGTCTGGCAAGAATGTTTTAAATATTGTCCTAGACATTTCAATGTCTCTCAATGGTCATCTAATAAAGAATTCTTGACCTGGTAATTGGACCAATCTTATGCAAACTCAGGTCATGACCAAACAGCATTTTTAAGTGCAGTTTTTCAAGTACAAAACTTCCAGTACTTCATTCCCACTTTACAACTGATTAAGTCTAATTGTGAAGACTTTACCTCCATAATCAGAGCAGTAAAGAGATTCAACACAATGATGACTGATATCATCCACCAGGCCACAAAGTACAGGTATGACCATCTGAAAAGCAGTAAAGATTAAATCAAGTCATTCATGAACATAGTATACTAGACAACCTGCATCAATGAAACAGTAACATAACTAACTGAAAGAAAGAAATCATGACAAGAAAAAAGTGCACAAATGTGAGGATATTTTCTCATGTATGTCAACTGGTACACTCACCTAACTAAAAACTATAACTAACCTGACCAGTGTAGCTCTCTACCACTGGAAAAAAACAAAATATTCTGGATTAAAACATTTTAAGATAGTCATATGATAATAAATACACATCAAGGGAAAAAAAAAGAATATCAGAGAATACTTTGTATGTTTACAGAATAATGTATGTTTACAGAATAAGCATTTGCATCTGATTTTGTTCTGGGTTTTGATTTATGTGAACACTAGCAGTTACTTTGATTTCAATCATAGTAACAAACACAAATAAAATAAACCACCGTCAACAACAAAGAAAGTAGGAACCAGAAAAAAACACGAAAGAAGAAAAAGAACGCATATTTCATACAACAAGACAAGACAGGCACAGCAGGTAAGTTTCAGTCTTTTTCTCCTGATTTTTGTATCTGGTGTGTGTTTGTTTGTAATCTTATGTTTGACAAAGGCCAGTTGGCAGAAAATTTGCGCCTGTCTTGTCTTGTTGTATTAAATACGCGTTCTTATTCTTTCGTGTATTTTCTGGTTCCTGTTTGCTTGAACACGGGCAGTCACACTTGTTTTGGATAACAAAGAAAGTAGCCACGTACAGTCGATACAACATAAGTTACTCTGACAACAGATGGTTGTTGAATTGAACTGAAAAACACTACACCAAAAAACATACAAAGAGAGTATAAAAACTTACTTAACAAACAAAACAATACACAAACAACACAAACCAGCATCAAATTCTTGGCTGTTTGTCTTTTTCTGCACACTAGATAAAGGACCTCTGGCAGGTAGTGTTTACTCGTTTTTTGTTAGGTTCATATTCTTTTTTTTATGTTTCTGTTTCTGATTTACTCAAACACAAGCCCCCATGGGAATGCCACAGGCTCTTTCAGTATAAATAGTATTCCCACTTTCTGGAAATAGTGTGCTAGAAATTTCCTCTTTTCTGTCACTCTCTTTGTTTCTGCCGTTATTGTTGACTTCCTGTCATCTCTTCCTCTCTTGTTTTTCGCCTTAAAGTCCAACTGCCTTTATATTTTCCATAAAGCCTTATATACTTCCTGTCTATTAGAACCGTTAACTGGATATGTATTTTAACTGCATTTTCAGCTTGAAGGAAATGTGAATAGCTTAGTTGCAATTTTAAGTAATGTACGTTAATATATATGTACATATTTGTGTACTTGGTTATGTTTATGCATTTGTATTCAAGTTTTTTTTTTTTTTTAACCTACTCATGACTGGCCAATGCCAGAGACATATCCAAAGATTATTTGTCTGAAAACAATGATATGTATACTTAATCTTCGTTTCCAGGATTTCCTTTCTCCAGAGAAATAAACATGTTCAGATATGTGTGTTATGTTTCACATGGTATAGATTAGATACGACTATGAGCTGTCAACTGGGATTTAAACACTAATAACTTGAACACTGGCAGTTACTTTGATTCAAATGACATGCAATTGAAAAAGTTGAATGATCTAAGAGATCTGCTCATCCTTTCACATTGAAGTCACAGTAATCAACTTGACTATTCACCCAGGCCTTCTGCTGTTGAGTATCATAGTTGCTGATCCATCAACATGCGCTTCCAATTGTAAATACAGATAATGTGGTATCATATAATCATTCATGCATGTATGCTTATGGTTGTGTATACATAGCATGTGTATGCTCAGGTGTTGTTGGCATAAATTCATTTGTACAAGTGTATCAATGTGCATGTTCTGATGTAAGTATTCATGTGTTTGTTCTGATGTGTGTACATGCGATATATATTAGTGCTTCTGTGTACATTGCACTCCACGTCTTGTAAAATGCAGTATGTAATCAGTATGTCCAAACAATACTGGAGAAAAGCACTACATAAGAATGGTTTACTAACATGTTTATAGTATACAAATATACATTGCTATTGGGTTTTGCTGTTCTTGTTTGTTTGTTTCGTTTACAAAACTGAGAAGACAATGAAAACTCACGCAGAAGTAGCCGTCCTGTACACCTCCAGGAACACCATCCAATTATTGACAACCATCACATCCCATAACACCACCAGTGAGGCCTGAACACAGACATACCACTGATTGCACTTAGTGTGTATGTGTGTGGTGTGGTGTGTGTGTGTGTGTGGTGTGTGTGTGTGTGTGTGTGTGGTGTGTGTGTGTGTGTGTGTGTGTGTGTGTGTGTGTGTGTGTGTGTGTGTGTGTGTGTGTGTGTGTGTGTGTGTGTGTGATGTGTGTGTGTGTGCGCGCGCATGTGTGTGTGCATGTGCACGCACGTGTGTGTGTGTGTGTGTGTGTTGCTGTATGTGTGTGTGTGTGCATGTGCATGTGTTGTGCATGTGTGTGTGTGCGCATGTGTGTGTGCATGTGTGTGTGTGCGCATGTGTGTGTGCGCATGTGTGTGTGCATGTGTGTGTGTGTGTG
Source organism: Monoplex corrugatus (assembly GCA_030674185.1). NCBI lineage: Eukaryota > Metazoa > Mollusca > Gastropoda > Littorinimorpha > Ranellidae > Monoplex > Monoplex corrugatus. The sequence continues at coordinate 23,292,666 of JAPXFY010000017.1, read as the reverse complement.
TGTGTGTGTGTGTGTGTGTGTGTGAATTCATTTGTGTGGGGTCTGTAAACATAAACTGGATCATTCAGATTTCATGCATGGGGAACAAAGAAGGGTTGGCTAAATCCCTAATACTGATTCTGTTTTCATTTCACATAAACACACAGAAACACATACTCATATATACAATTTTTAATACAATTGTGTATGCACTAGTGCTCAAGTGCTAGTGTGTCTGTGTCCATGACATGTGTAAACAAACACACACAACAAACACACACATATGCACACACACACAGAGTCACACTCACACGCACACACTCCATAGATATACACACATAATCACACTGATTACATAAAACCACCACCACAATATAAGCAAACTATATAGTGCTCTATGTGTGCATATATATATAGATAGATATATACACATGAGTGTGTGAGTGCATATGTTTGCCTGAATACCAGCGGACTGATCTGCATTAAAAAGAAAACTTACGGCAAAATCATCAAAGTTGTTGGACCAGTACTGAAGCTGCCTGTAGGTGCCACACTCAAAGGTACGATTGCTGCAAACGACAATAATTGTTTTTATAGTATAATGATGATGATGACAATGATGATGACGACGACGACGACGACGATGACGATGATGATGATGATGATCATAATAATAATAATAATGTGGTGTGTTTGTGTGTGTGTGTGCATGTGTGTGTGTGTGTGTAAGTGTATGTGTGTGTGTGAGTAGGTAAGTGTGCATACGTGCAGACGTTAGAAATTTCCTCTTTTCTGCTGCTCTCCTTGTTTCTCCTTGCTCCTTTCTTTTCTATCATCTCTTCCCATCATTTTCTGCTCTGCTGATCCATTCACTGTATGTGTTCTACAAGGCCTTACATGTTCTCTATTAAGAGTAATAATTGGGTACGCTTACTAAATGCATTTTTGGATTGAGAGAAATATGATGTGCAGAATCAATTTAATTCTTTTCCCGCCATGGTCGCAATCAAGTGACTTCCCGTACGACCGCCATGGTCACATTTGTGCAACTTGGAGGGGTCATGCTAAACAATAACTTTTCACGCAGGTACAAAGCTTCTGTCAGCTCCACTGGTGAATGCAGGCGACTGTGCTATTTTCAAACTTTACCCAGCGACCTAATTTTTCAGTGGTAAGGCTGAAGTGTGGCTTTGTTAACTGTTGGAATTTACGTCACGTTTTCTCCGAAGCGTTTTCTCCAAAATGGCTGCAAATTGACATGCATTGTCTACCACTCCGAGTAGAATAAGCAGACAGCTGACTTTGTGTGTAGATTTTCCACTGCTTTTCCTAATTCATTATAATGATATCTGGTGCACAACTAACGAAATACTGTCAGTAGTACAACTAATAAAAAGTATGAAAAAAATTGTTTGTTTTTCTTTATAATAAGATTATCTGTAGAATAATCAATCAAGCACATAAACATAAGCAAGCATTCATATATAAATACAAATCTGCCCTTTACACAGCCTAAAAAAAAGTAAGTGAAAATCTTTAATAATCTTTGAGATATAAGCTTTTAAAAATGCATACTACGCTGCAAAATTGGATGCCCAAAATATACTTGGCACTGAGGAGTGCCGTTTTGGGGGAAACTTGGTGGTGAAAGTTTTTATGTAAGTTTTAATATAGTCATGTTCATACACTTATATTCAGGTTTGTCTTTTTTAAACTTGCTAATGACAAACTGGGCGAAAAGGTCAACACCTGGGGCATCCCCTTAGATTACATGCGCAAAAACATTGGTATGTATACTTTGTTTTTTTTCCAATTGAATTTTCTTCTTTTCAGGGTCAACAAGGTATTGTATGTGTTTTGAGATGGTTAGAGTCTTGACATAGTTGTGTTCAGTTAGATAAACAGTACTACCACCACTACTACTAACAACAACCTCAGTATCATGAGGGTTGGACCCATCTCCTCTCCTTTGCTGCTTTACATTCCCTAAACCAGAACATGGTCAGATACCCATTCACAGTGCAGGAAGCACACACAAAGTTTTTCTCAGGCCAGACTTGAACTCTTGTCATCTGACTGGAATACAGGAGCAGTATCTCCATGCTAACCACATCTTTAATGTGCAGGGTTATAAAATGCTACAGACCAGTCAACACGGTGACCTTGTTAATGCAATGGACTACTGACTGGCACATCATTAGTCTGAAACCCCATCAATCAAAAAAAAATTGTGTATGATTTTTCATGTCTTGACTGGCTCCTATCCACAGATGAGCGTGCTACAGAAGACTGGTACCATACAGCTGAGTCTCATCACTTAACCCTTTGACTCCCGCACCCTGTCCACTAGCATCCTGCATTGTCAACCATGCCAGCAAAGCAAAAACTGAACCCTTTGATTCCTTCACTCTATCCACCAACTTCATGCAGAAAGCTGGTGGATAGGATGAGGAAGTCAAAGGGTTCAGTTTTTGCAGTTAGTGCATAGGGTGCGGAAGTCAAAGGGCTTACAGATACATTATTGAGGGTGTTTCTCAAATTTCCATAACAACACTGCAGGTGTCAGTACTTCCTGAGCCTAGTCAATTCCAGGATATATCATGAAAGTAAAGAGAGTAAACCCCTGTCAAACATTATCAACCCAAATTGGAATTTCATAATAAAAATCACCATCATCCCCATTCTCATTATCACAGTAAGAAAAGAAATGGTCCTAGAATCTGTCACCCTTCATTCGCTGTTCTCATGGTGATGTAAGTTTTAAGGGATCTGGAGGTGTGTTGGAGTAGGTAGTGACACAGGAGCAGTGCAGAAGATAGAATAGAAAACCAAAAAATTCAAAAGCCAACAGGAGCACTACACACATCTTTCCTTTAACTGACCTGTCTGTGATGTTGTTGAACTTGATTACACCATGGAACAGTTCCATTCCCAGGATAGCAAAGGCATAGTAAATCACCTAACACAGACACCACAAAGACATCACATGTAGTTGAACCAGGTAACACCATGCAAAAGTTCCTGAGTAAATCACTAGATGCGGGGTCTGCCACCCCAATCTAGCGTTAACACCATGCAATAATTCCTCAGTAAATCACTAGATGTGGGGGTCTCCCATCTCAATTTTGCAGTAATACTGTGCAATACTTCCTGAGTAAATCACTAGATGTGAGGGTCTCCCACCTCAATCTGGCATTAACACCATGCAATACTTCCTCAGTAAATCACTAGATATGGGGATCCCCCACCTCAATCTGGCAGTAACACCATACAATAGTTCCTCAGTAAATCACTAGATATGGGGATCCCCCACCTCAATCTGGCAGTAACACCATGCGATAGTTCCTCAGTAAATCACTAGATATGGGGATCCCCCACCTCAATCTGGCATTAACACCATGCAATAGTTCCTCAGTAAATCACTAGATGCAAGGGCAGCCCACCTCAATCTGGCTCTTCAACTGAGTGATCATTGTTGCTTGTATGAGACTAAATGGACAGTGTCCCTAGCAAGCTGCATTAGAACAGGCACTGTGGAAATCCATCCAAGACCCAGCAGCAGAGCAATCTCCTCTGGAAGGTGGCTTCACTGCAGCCTGACACTGATGGCTCACATGGGTTTCCAGGCACTGGGACTTTGACTGAATGAACCTGGAGTTGCTGATATCAGGTACCTTTTCAGTCTGTGTATCCCTGATCTTGACATTCTGCCCTCCAAACTTACGCAATTATGACTCCTCAACAGCCTAACACTTTGATCCAAGTTTGATGCAGATCCATCCAGAAATAACTGAAAAAATGAGAAAATTTTACCAGATGCATTTGTGTTAAGACAGACATACAAATACAGACAGATACCCAGAAAGATCCTCTCTACCATCAATATGAAACAATCTTTTTAAAAAAGAACGGGGGGGGGGGGGGGGGGTAGAAAGGTTAAAAAGCCATCAGCAATTCAAAAGACAGAACACAAACATGCAAAATAGAGTGAAAATGATTGACAGAGTGACAGTGACTGACAGTGAGTGAAAATGACTGAGTGAATCAGAGTGACTGATAAAGTGAGAGTGACTGACAGATTGAGGTAGAGTGACTGACAGAGAGTGGATGACAGTGAATGACAGCGACTGATAGTGAGAGTGACTGATAGAGTAAGCGTGACTGACAGACTGAGGGAGAGTGACTGACGGTGTGAGAGTGACTGACTGAGTGAATGAATCAGAGTTAATGACAGAGTGAGTGAGAGTGACTGACAGAGTGAAATGAAAACCAGAATGACTGATGGAGTGAGAGTGATTGACAGACAGAGAACGCAATCAACAGACAGAGTAAATGAAAACCAGAATGACTGATGGAGTGAGAGTGATTGACAGACAGAGAACGCAATCAACAGACTCAATGAGAGTGACTGACAGAATGGGTGAGAGTGATTGGCACAATCAGTGAAACCAATTGACAAACTGATTGACAGTGAGTGACAGTGACAGACCGACAGACAATGACAGTGAATGACAGAGTGAGTAAGAATGACTGACAGAGAGAGAAAGAGAGTGATTGACAGAGCCAGTGAAAATGACTGATGATCTATGAGAGTGACTGATAAAGTGAGAGTGACTGACAGAGTGAGAGAGATGGTCAGAGTGAGTGAGTGACTAACACAATAAGAATGATTGCCAGAGAAAGAGCAACTGACAATAAAAACACCTGACAGTCAGGATGCTTGACAGAGAGAGAGACAGACAGACAGACAGACAGACAGACAGAGAATGAGACTGATAGAGTGAGAGCAATTGACAGAGTAACAGTGAGTGTCAGACTTGAGAGAGTGACTGACACAGTGAGAGTATGGTTGGTGGACTGAGCAAGAGTGATCGACAAGTCAAGAGAGAGAGAGACTTACAGACTGAGAGACACTGACTAACAGACAAACACCGAGTGATTGACAAGAGTGAGTGAAAGTGATATACAGACAAACATAGAGTGATTGATAGACTAAAAGTGACTGACAGACTAAATGAAAATCATTGACAAAGTGAATGAGAGTGACTGACAGACAGACACAGGGTTACTCATAGAATGATTGACAGTACAAGATTGACATACTGCATGTGTGTTTGACATAGAGTGACTGACAGAGTGAGTAAGAGCGGTTTATATACTAAATGAGAGTGTTTGATAGAGAGAGACTGACAGAGTGAGTTGTGTGACTGATAGACACAGAGTGAGAGAGAAAGACTGACAGACTAAGAGAGAGTGATTAACAGAGAGTGGTCAACAGACTGACAGAAAGTGAATGACATACAGACAGTGATGGACAATATGGGAATGACCGACAGACAGAATGACACTGAATGACAGAATATGAGAATGGCTATGTGACAGACAGTAAATGACAGAATATGAGAATGACTGACAGACAGAATGACAGTGAATGACAGAACATGAGAATGACCGACAGACAGAATGACAGTGAATGACAGACTAAATGTCACTATACAGTGAGACAGAGCCCACCGACAGACTTACAATGAGAACTCCAGCAAATGACTTCATGTTGCTGACAAGATCCAGCAGGACGCTACTAATGATTTGCATGGACTGCACACACACACACACATAAAAATGGCATTTTTACAGGCAGTTGTGATTTTTACTGATGTTTTAAGTAGCTTGGTAAAGTGTTTTTGTAAGTGCCAATGAAGGTTCTCTTGATGAGCCCTAGAACACACACATGCATATGCATATGCACACACACACACACACACATTCAAAAGCGCGCGCACACACACACACACACTCACACAACTACATACACAAATACATGCACACTCACACACTCATACAACTAAACACACACACACACACACACACACACACACACACACACACACACACTTACACACAAATACATGAACATGCACACACAAACACACACGCACATCACCTGTCACCTGATGTTAAAGTTTCAACAAACAATGTCTTCTAGCTTTGTTTTTTTTTTTTTTTTGTCCACTACTATTCATACTGCTGCTAATCATGACATTTCTTTACATGGTGCCAAATCTTTGACATACAAATCAAATCAAAGCACACACTCTCAACATTTACCTAAGTATTCACTTGGAATGACCAAAACTCAAGGGTACAAAACACACGCAGACTGGGAAGAGGAAGACAGGAGGGGAGTAAGACGAAAGGGTGGGCACATAGAGGGGGAAATCACTGCTGGACAATAAAGTGTGTCTTCAACTTAGACTTGATGGAAGACAAAATACATTACTGTTGAAGAAACAGGGGAAGATTGTTCCAGTTGTATGGAAAGACACAGAAAAAGTGCGGCGATTGACTGTGGAACTTCTGTATTGAAGAAATTGTAAACAAACAGCATCAAAAGCGAAATGGAGAGGTTGGGCATGGGTATATATTTGGAAGTGGTCACGAACTTAAACAGAAATAAAGTGACAGTGCAAACGCTCACCTTCAAGTGAGGGATGATCTTCAGCAGGCGAACCATGATCAGAATGTTAATAATACGCAGAATGTTCCATAGAGTGTTGATACTGCTCACGTTATGCCTGTCAGCACATGTATGCGCGCGCACGCACACACACACACACACACACACACACACACACACACACACACACACACACACACACACATACATATATAACATACACACACACATCACGTGCACATACAATTTGATATTAATGCATGTATCTGTTCTTTAACAGCACTTCCAAATATTACAGAAAAATGGAAATGAACCACTATAAAAAAAATTTAAAAATCAAGGCACACACACACACACAACACACAACACATAACACACACACACACACACACACACACACACACACACACACTCACTTCCAAATATTATAGAAAGACGGAAATGAACCATTATAAAAAAAATAAATAAATAAAAAATTTTAAAAAAACAAGACACACACACACACACACACACACACACACACACACACACACACACACACCACACATATACATACACACACACATACACAGAGTTATATCACTTACATTACACACACACACACACACACACACACACAGTTATACTCTGCACATCACATTCTACCTCCTACAGCAGTAGAAGAGGAAAAGACAGCATAAAAGAAAGGTCAGCATTAACTGGCAAAATGAAGACCATTCTGTTGTTAAGCAGTGTGCAAGCACCCGATGAAGACCATTCTGTTGTTAAGCAGTGTGCAAGCACCCGATTTTACACAGCAATGAAATAACACACTACATGTACACACACACACATAACATCTACACACACACACACACACACACACACACACACACACACACACACACACACACACACACACACACACACAGAGAAACACTCAAGACACCAGCTACTTACTTGCTGTAGAAAAATGGAACCCCAAACTTAATGGTTGAATACATCTCACATGCCTGTGGGTAAAAAAAAACAACAACCAAAAACGGACATACTAACAGTACATTTTTATTTATGTGTATCAAAGATTATCTTTCTATTTTTTTCTGTTCACAGTTGGAATTGTTTTAATTTTCATTGGTATGTAAGAATTTTACACTGCATTAAACTTATAGATGTTAAATGTTGAGTCCATGGCTCTATCAAAAGAACCCTCCTAAGGGAGAACAGTGGCAGAATGGTTCAGATGCTCGCCTAAGAATAACTAAACTTGAGGTTCCAGGGTTTGCTCCCCGTAGAGACCCCGACTTTTCTCCACAGTCTGACTGGAAAATTGAACTAAATGTCTAGTCCTTTGGAAGGGGACCAAAAATGAGTCGGACCCGTGTGCCTTCTGGCTGTGCATGCCAAAGATCCCACTGCAGTTGAAAATCATGAAGAGCAGGGATCTGCCCGGCTGCTTCAGTAAAAAAAAACGTTGGAGAGACAGGTTGATTTCCCAGGTCCCATCCCTTGAATACCAAATAGCCTTCTTGCCTTTCTGAAGTCTTGATTAAAAAAAAAAAGCAAAAGAACCAACCAACCCAACACTAAAGATTGTGGCCCATCTGAGGGTGCACTCACAACTCTTGCATTATAAGTAATGGGCCACTATTGACACAGGCAGTAGCATTTATGAAAAACAAGTTACACTTTAACCCATCATTTAGGTAGAACCACATGACCTCACCAGCACATACATTATTATCATTCTGAATCATTTTCCATCACAGGACATCCAGGGTGTTCACCTGTACAAAATCTATCTGACCTCTGTAATGCTAATCTGAAGAAAACTGCAACTAAACCTAAAATCAAGTGAGCCTCTTCCTTCCCCTGCATCAAGCCAGCAGTGGGTTCTGCAACAAAACTGTTAAGAACAAAATGAAGATACACCACTTAGCAGCCCACTCCCTCCTACCCAGGGGATGCTGACAGCTCTTTCAGTAGAAATGGTATCCCCAACTTCTGTAAATTCTGTGCTAGAAATTTCCTCTTTTCTGTCACTCTCTCCTTTCTGCCTTGATCCTTTGCTTTCAGTCATTTCTTCTCATCATTTTCAGGCTGGCTGGCCCATTCATGTGTATATCTTGTACAAAGCCTTATGTACTTTCTATTAGGATGGATATTTAGGTACATGTATTATCTGGAAAGAGACATGCAGAGGTGAGTGTTGTACAAAGCCTTACATACTTTCTATTCCGATTGATAATTGGGTATGTGTATTAACTGCATTCTTGGCTCTAGGGAAATGTGGTAGGCAGTGGCAATTTGTTAATTGAGTCCAGTTTTTATGTGTTTTAGTTATCTTCATACATTTGTATCTAGTATTTTTTTAACCCCTTAGTCATAAAATAGGCACAACGGTTGATACAAGGGGCATATCCTTAGATAATGTGCATGAATTGAATTCATTGCTATTTGTACTTAATTTTCTTTTCCAGGTAGTTTTTTTTTCCAAGTTCAACAAGGTGCTGTGTGTATTTGACATGGTTATAACCCTCATATAGCTATGCATAGTTGGCTAGGCTTTAAACGTTTATAACAATAATAACCACTTACCACCAGAGCCAGTGTTGTAAGACAATCAAAGATGTTGGTCTTGTAGTGGAAATAACGACGCAATCCATTGGCCCACAGTTTCAACAACTGTTCCAGCACATAGTAATTGGCAAAGGCAAAGTTGGCCATCTGTAACAACAACACAAAACAAGATAGCGCTGAGTGGATGGGAATCACAAAGTGAAAGAGGAGGAAGGCCATGATGATACAGTTTCAACAACAATTCTACCACAATACAGCCAGCAAAACTGGCAGTAGGCCTGTGCTGTGTTTCATAGTCACCACCTGAATGTCTACCACCATCCTAGCTTTACACATCTCTACCTGTTATCTACAACATCATCTGCATTCAGTCTGTGTCACATCACAACCAGCTTTAAACAGAGAGAGAGAGAGAGAGAGAGAGAGAGAGAGAGAGAGAGAGAGAGAGAGAGACAGACAGACAGACAGACAGAGGAGATAGAGGAAGAGGGAGAGGGAAAGAAAGAGGAATGATGAGAGAGGGGGGTAGGCAGGATGGAAAGAGAGAGGAGAGAGAGATACATACAGACAGAAACAGAGAGACACAGACAGACAGAGACAGACAGACAGGCAGGCAGACACACAGGCAGACAGACACAGACTGTGAAAGACAGACAGAGAGACAAACAGAGACAGACTGAGAGGCACAGAGAGGGGGAGAGAGAGAGAAAGAGACAGACAGACAGACACACGGACGGACAGAGACAGACACAAGAGATGGGCAGACAGAGGGGGAGAGAGAGTGGGGAGAGGGTGAAGAAGAGGGAGAGGGGGAGAAACAAAGGGGGAAAGGGAGAGAGAGAGAGAAAGAGAGAAAGAGAGATAGAAAGAGGCTGATGTGGAGGGGAAGAGAGAGAAAGACAGAGAGGATGAGGAGAGGGAGAGAGAGAAAGAGAGAGGGAGGAAAAGTGAAGGAGGAAAGGAGAGAGAGAGACAGAGAAAAGGGGACACACAGAGAGGGAGGGAGAGTAAAAGACAGAGAGAGAAAGAGGAAGACAAACAGAGAGAGAGAGTGAGAGAGAGAGAGAGTGAGAGAAAAACAGACAGGTTAACAACCATGTCCTTACTCTAAGAGCAGAGCTGCTGTCGTCAAAAGATTCAGCATATTTTGTTGCCAGGTCAACCTGTAACACATGTCATAGGAATAAAAAAAAAAAAAAAGAAATGAAAAGAAAGAAAGAAAAAAAGGAAAAGAAGACTGACAACAACAACAAAAAATTATGAATATGAATGATAAAAAATTATAATGAAACTGCAGACAGAAATAGAATACAAAATAAGATCCAAAGAAATTCATAGAAATGATGAAGACATTGCAAAGAGAAAAAAACATAAAATAATTAAATATAAAGAACTCCAAGAAATTATGATGACATTACAAAAAGAAATAAAATGCAAATAAACTCACAGAAATGAAAAAGACATTACAAAAAGCTATCAAATATAAAATAAAACACAAACTTACAGAAACAATGAAGATATTGCAAAATAGAAATAAAAACATGAAATAAAACATGAAATACTCAAAGAAAATGATAAAGAGATTGCAGAAAGAAATAAAACAAAATAAAATGCAAATAAACTCACAGAAATGAAAAAGACATTACAAAAAGCTATCAAATATAAAATAAAACACAAACTTACAGAAACAATGAAGATATTGCAAAATAGAAATAAAAACATGAAATAAAACATGAAATACTCAAAGAAAATGATAAAGAGATTGCAGAAAGAAATAAAACACAAAATAAAATGCAAACAACCTCACAGAAATGATGAAGACATTGCAGGAAGAGATAAAACGCAAAATAAAATGCAAACAAACTCACAGAAATGATGAAGACATTGCAGGAAGAGATAAAACACAAAATAAAATACAAATGAACTCACAGAAATGATGAAGACATTGCAGGAAGAGATAAAACACAAAATAAAATACAAATGAACTCACAGAAATGATGAAGACATTGCAGGAAGAGATAAAACACAAAAAATACAAATGAACTCACAGAAATGATGAAGACATTGCAGGAAGAGATAAAACACAAAATAAAATACAAATGAACTCACAGAAATGATGAAGACATTGCAGGAAGAGATAAAACACAAAATTACAAATGAACTCACAGAAATGATGAAGACATTGCAGGAAGAGATAAAACACAAAATACAAATAACTCACAGAAATGATGAAGACATTGCAGGAAGAGATAAAACACAAAAAATACAAATGAACTCACAGAAATGATGAAGACATTGCAGGAAGAGATAAAACACAAAATAACAAATGAACTCACAGAAATGATGAAGACATTGCAGGAAGAGATAAAACAAAAAAATACAAATGAACTCACAGAAATGATGAAGACATTGCAGGAAGAGATAAAACACAAAATACAAATGAACTCACAGAAATGATGAAGACATTGCAGGAAGAGATAAAACACAAAATACAAATGAACTCACAGAAATGATGAAGACATTGCAGGAAGAGATAAAACACAAAATACAAATGAACTCACAGAAATGATGAAGACATTGCAGGAAGAGATAAAACACAAAATACAAATGAACTCACAGAAATGATGAAGACATTGCAGGAAGAGATAAAACACAAAATACAAATGAACTCACAGAAATGATGAAGACATTGCAGGAAGAGATAAAACACAAAATACAAATGAACTCACAGAAATGATGAAGACATTGCAGGAAGAGATAAAACACAAAATACAAATGAACTCACAAAAACACAAAAAACAAAAAAATAAGAATGAGAAGAATTGCAGAAGAGATAAACAAATACAAATAACTCAAAAAGATGAAGACATTGCAGGAAGAGATAAAACACAAAATACAAATGAACTCACAGAAATGATGAAGACATTGCAGGAAGAGATAAAACACAAAATACAAATAAACTCACAGAAATGATGAAGACATTGCAGGAAGAGATAAAACACAAATACAAATGAACTCACAGAAATGATGAAGACATTGCAGGAAGAGATAAAACACAAAATACAAATGAACTCACAGAAATGATGAAGACATTGCAGGAAGAAATAAAACACAAAATGAAATGCAAATAAACTCATAAAAATGATGAAGATATTGTAGAAAGAAATATCACATGAAATAAAATGTGAAAAACTCCAAGAAACGACGATGACATTGGAGAAAAACATACAATTTAAAATAAAACCCAAATAAACTCATGGAAATGATGAAAACACATTGCAGAGACCTAAACTATAAAACAAAATGTGAAAAATTCAAGCAAATGATGATGACATTGCAGAAAGAAAGAAAGAAATAATGAAATGTGAAAAACTCAAATAAACTCACAGAAATGATGATGACATTACAGAAAGCCACGAAGAGTCCAAAGTAAGAGAAGAAGTCATGAACAATGACATTCTGAATATAGCGAGCCACCGGATGTTCAAACCATCGCACTGCAACCTCCTTGAAAAACAACAACACAAAAAAGCAAATCAAATGCTGAATCAAAGCAATATATCATCAAAAAAACTGATCAAAATGTGCAAAAACGAACAAGGGAAAAAAAAAGAACAAATATCATTACCTACTGCAAATCTACAGTGCCAGTATCTTGAAACAAAATCTAGCTGAAGCCTCTGTGAGGCCACTCAGCAAAGGTGAACCTGTATTACTACTGATTAATATGGCTTTTTGTTTGCCCCCAATTTCTGTGGCAAACAGTTCTGTTACAACAACAAGTGAATCCAATCCAATGCAACACACAAAACCTCACACATACACAACACACACACACACACACACACACACACACACACACACACACACACACACATAACACACACATAACACACACATACAGTACATACATACCACAGGAGGTTTGGCTTCCATATCAAGAGCCAGGAAGACATGTTGAAAATCTTTGGCAGAGTGCATCATTTCCAGGTTATCCCCAATTTTCTGTGAACATCACACATCAACAATGAAACCATTTCAACAATGTATGACAGCTTTGTCTGTCTGATCAGACAATGGATGTGTCCAATTGCGGACTCACTTGACCGAGGCTGAACAATTCCTGAGTGGCACTCCTTGGAACAGTTAACACACATAAAGGCTGATGGCTGTGGCTGGTACATCACTGCCACATCTTTCCTTTATTCTCTTATTCTGTTTCCTGACAATAGTTTCTCTTCTGCAATGGAGAAGCCTGCATGTACAAGCTTGTTGCCAGGCACAGCAATTTGTAGCTGTCTCTTCCTAGTGTTCACAGTGGTATCAGTGGACTTAAAGTCATGTTTACAGACACCCCTATAACACAGCAGTGTGAGCCCTGTAGACCAGGATCCCACAACAAACTCTCAACACAGGGAATCTTTTGGGATGCAGCCAACCTGCAAGTGATGGTGGACATGGCTAACTTAATGCAATTGTCCCCTGCATGAAGATAGCATACATGCTTGCCATGCTGACCTGGTCCGGATGTCCTTGTATGGGAAACATGCAAACAGGAAATGCCCAGAATACTATGACTCAAGCACCACAGTTGGAAGCTACTGAGGCAGTGCTCTTTGCATATCGTGCATGTAGGTTGTCCAGTTTCTCTGCTGTAAAAAAGGATACTCAATAAGCAAGCCCTGTACACTCCAATCTTAACAACACATACAGTAAATATGGGTAGGTGGTCCCCAGCCCAAAGAGATGGAAATCATGGCTGTTTGCCTTGTAATATAAAGACCAACAATTGGTTGGCTGGGTTTTAGTATTCTAATTTCTCTTGGATGCAATGTATGCACTTTGTTTTACCCACACTGCACAGGCAGTAAGTTGCAGCACGGCCTGTATGCTCCATCTACTGTGGGCATGCATGTTGGCATTTTCACATTTCTCTAAGCTATCGAACACTGACATGACTTACAAGATCTTTAACGTACATATTTGATGTTCTGAATATGCACTTACATGGAGGGAATTTAGGTGCTAGCAGGTCTGCACACATGCTGACATGGGAGATCAGAAAAATCTCCACCCTGTACCCACAAAGCAGAAGGCACCCATGCAGGATTGAACCAAGTCATTCTACTTGGAAGTCTGACGTCATGTCATTGTGACTTCTACACCTGTCAATCAGTTGTTTGTCCATACCATTGCATGGCAGACAACCCTGCCTTCCCTAACTTGGGACTAAGCATCAGTTACCTGTATTTACTCTTTTTGAAAGGACTGCCCCTGACAATAATGTCTGTTTATAATCATTTCTGTTTGTAACACACCTGGTGCAAAGAAAAATCTCCTAAAACTGAGACAGTTCTTTCAGACGTGATGAAACAAAATTCCCGGATCTTCCCTGAGTTTTTCACAACCAACACTGAAACGCAACATCTCACTGAGAAAAAGATAACCTTGAAAAGAAAATACACATATCAATGCATTCAAGCACATACTCTAAGGAGTGTTGACCAATCTGCCCAATTTATCATCAGAAGGTTTAAAAAAACAAACCAGAACTCAAAGTAAACATAACATGAAGTTCCATTCTGGATTGAGTGACAGGGCTGTACTCTATGCTTCCTTTCATAGCATTTCCTGGTAGTAGCCAGGTAATAGTCATGATGAGGACAAGGAATAGAATCAAAAGAGAAGTAGCAGAAGAACAGTGTGGTTTGTGGAAGGGAAAGGAACTATTAATGCCATATACATCCTAAGAACTATCATAGAGAGGTCAAATGAGATGAATAAGGATTTATATTTATGCTTTGTTGACTACACCAAGGCTTTCGATCGGGTAAGACATGATGAATTGATCAACCAACTGGAGAGACTCAATGTTGATGGAAAAGGTCTACGAATAATCAGAAATATGTACTGGGAACAAACAGCTGCAATGAGAATAGAAAACAATGTAAGCTCTTTCCAAAATATCAAAAGAGGAGTCAGACAGGGTTGTGTTTTGTCACCAGATCTGTTTTCACTTTACAGCGAAAACATCATGAGAAACCTAGAAGAAGACCCTGGATTAAAGGTTGGAGGGAAAATGATAAACAACATTCGATATGCAGATGACACCGTGCTAATTGCAGAAAGTGAAAGAGACCTACAAAACCTTGTGAATATACTAGAAATAGAAAGCAAAGGTAAGGGGCTGGAACTAAACAGCAGGAAGACTGAAGTCATGGTGATCAGTAAAAAACATGAAATCCCCTCATGCAAAATAACAGCAAATGGCACAACCTTGACACATGAGAAATTCAAATACCTGGGAACGATCATTTCATCAGACGGCAGATGCACATCAGAAATAGCCGGCAGAATCGGCCAAGCCAAAACAGCATTCAAGAAGATGACAAGCATTCTTACCAACAAATGCCTATCAATTAACATCAGGAAGAGAGTCCTTGAATGTTATATAGAACCAATACTGTTGTACGGATGCGAGGCGTGGACAGTCAACAAACAAAGCCAGAACAAGATTGAGGCAGCCGAGATGTGGTTTCTAAGAAGAATGTTGAGGGTTCCATGGACAGCAAAGAAAACAAACGAGACAGTCTTGATGGAGGCACACACAAGTAGATCACTCATAAGGAAGATTAGGAAAAGATAGGCAACATTTATAGGCCATTTTATGAGGGAGGGGGATTTGGAGCACCTGGTCACGGCGGGAAAGCTGGAGTGAAAGAGAGCACCGGGTAGACCCAGGGAGAAAATGCTGGACGGACTTGCAGAATGGCTGGGGACGGGGGGGGGGTGGGGGAGATGCTAGGGGCAACGAGAGATAGAGGCAGATGGAAGTCCATGATCGCCAACGCCATGCGGCAGGGCACCTGATGATGATGATGAGCCAGGCCTGAGATGTACAGACATCTGCAATATTGGCCAGAAAATTTTAGTAACACCATCAATAATACATCCTTGAAGTGGATGAAACTCAGCTGTGTGATCCCAGTTTTCCCAGCACAAGCTGGTTGGGTCTAAATATTCCCACAATGACTTTGACAGGACTTGATGGGATTCAAACCCACAAACTTTCAGTCATTTGAGTGTTGTGCTAATCACTGCACCATAGTGACTACTCTTTCTTTTCTCCTTGTTTTCCCCCAAACGGCCTTCAATGGCCTCATTTTCCCCAAGATTGCCAAGGTTTTTGTTTTGAAAAAGTTCCATTCTTTTTGCAGACTTTGACATGGTCAGCCCAATTTTCATAATTTTTCCAGGCTTGAAAAAAAATCTACTGAATATTCCAAAATACTTCTAAACTGTGAAAACCTGCACAAGCCCTGTTAAAAAAACAAAAGACAGAAAAAAACACAAAATAAACAAACACTAAGAAATAAAACATATAAGCAAATCACTTAGAAAAAGTTCCATATGTGCTCACCTCCATAATGGCTTCTTTGATGTTCATGGGCAACATGACTTTGTCCACCATTGACTTGATCACATAGCCACCAACACCATCACTAATACCAAACACAATAACACATTTTATAACATAGTCATCAGTGTTGAACATACAATTCACCATCAACCATTGACATGGTTACACAACCACTAACACCATCACTAAAATGAAATAAACAAAAAACGATTTATCTACCAGAGGTCAAGTGTTAAACAAGAACATACACTGCACCATCAATCCACAACCTCCAAGATAAAACTGTCACAAGCGCTAACAATTTGGACTTTGCCGTCACCTCCTTCCTTTTTTTTTTTATCTTTTATTTAATTACTGGAAAAGAAATGATTCAATCGACATGTAGACTTGCAAGATCATAACTATAAATATTAACGTTATATCTATGATGACACGCAAGAGAAAGACCAGGAGTGAAATGAATATGAATATGCGAGTGTGCACAGCTGTCACTGCAACAGAGCATGCTGACAGCAGCAGAACACTCACACACAAAGGCATAATCACAAATGAACAGTGCAGAACAGCTGCTTTTCAACAGAAGAAGAGTTACAGAATCACAACTCAGAGCCACAGGACTCCTTCCCATGCATTTTTGCGCAGAAGAATGTGTATCCAGGATCGGTCTTCTATCCCATATGAAAACCCACATAAGGCACCACAGGCCAATACACGTCTTGTTT
>JAPXFY010000017.1:23265529-23270529 GCA_030674185.1 Monoplex corrugatus | reverse complement strand
TCATGACCTGGATGTGGCCCGGCCCCCCGAGAGTGTAAGGAATTCAGGGCCGAAACACTTGTCTAAAGGGGGTTACTTCTCTGAAGACCTTCTGTTGTCTAGCTCTCCCTAGAGTTTCTTTCTACCTGCACATGGTCAGTCCATTGACTTCCGGGAATAGTTCGGAGGACATTCGGGAAAGACCGAAGGACACTGGGAAAGACTAGATCTGCGGGCTTTGTGGGTTGGCTTCCCACCTTGCCTTTGATAACATGCCACGAGTTTTCCAAATGAAAGATGCTCCCAGGATTCACCGAAAGGGGGAGAGAATGATGAATCCATCGGCACTGACTCCATCACGACTGGAAACGCACAACGGACCATGATTAATGACCAGTTGGAATTTCCGTGTGCGTGTGGAAGGAGATTCACCACCAAACGCGGCATGAAGATCCACAGGACAAAAATGGGCTGTTTGAAGACACATACGAACCAGCAGCAGCGCACTGCGATAGCAGGTGAGACGTTGGATGACCAAGGCCAGGAATTAAACCATAGTGCCAAGGACATCCACGCTGACGGTTCTGATGCGGATTTTGCACAAGCTCTTAACGCCAAACGTGGAAAACTCAATTTGCCGCCTGCCGGTGCAAAAGAACAATGGGAGAAATTAGATGAGGAACTTGTCCTTAAGCTGAATGCGCTAATAGGGAACAGTACGCTGGAACACAAACTTGACACATACGGAGACATCATATACTCTATCTGCAGGGACACTTATGGAGTGAAGCAGCCAAAGACAAAAACGCCTCCCCAGAAATCCAGAAGACAGCAACAGATGGAGAGCATCCGGAGGGAGAAAAGGAAGCTTAAAAAGCGAATGAAAACTGCCTCAGAATTCGAGAAGCAAGGGCTCCTGGAACTCTGGAAAGATCTGAAGGCCAAACACAATGCTCTCAGCAAAGTGGAATCAGCAAGGCGAAGAAAGAGCAAAAAGAAGAAGACTCAAGATCGTTTCTTCAAAGATCCCTTTGACTTTGCAAGAAAGCTGTTTGAACAACCCAAATCAGGGACTCTCACAGTGGGCAAGGAAACCCTAGAGCAGCATCTCAGGGAAACATATTCCGATTCTCAGCGCGAGGCACCACTTGAAATCCAAAATCTGGTTTGGCCTGCAGCGCCAGAAGGAAAATTCAATAACAAACCACCAACACTGGATGAAGTGAAGAACGTAGTAAAGAAAGCCAGAGCCAAGTCAGCACCTGGACCAAACGGAATACCATACCTGCTCTACAAGAAATGCCCAAAAGTGCTCGAGTGGCTCCACAAGATGATTCGATCAGCATGGAGGAACCAGAAGATCAGCGACCAATGGATGAGAGCTGAAGGAGTGTACATTCCGAAGGAGCAGAACTCCAGCAGCATCAATCAGTTCAGGCCAATATCACTTCTGAACGTCGAGGGGAAAATCTTCTTCTCTGTTATGGCAGCAAGATTGACAAAATACCTGACTGAAAACAAGTATCTGGATATGTCAGTCCAAAAGGGAGGCATACCAGGAATGCCTGGATGCTTGGAACATGCCACGTTGATTTGGGATGCCATCCAAAAAGCAAGAACAGAGAAGAGAGACATTGACGTAGTTTGGCTTGATCTGGCGAATGCATATGGATCAGTTCCACACGATATGATCCAGCTGGCTCTTGAAATGTATCACATCCCAGAAAACATCCGAACAATGCTGAGGAAGTATTTCCAAGGGTTCTCAATGCGGTTCTCTACCAAAGAATACACCACGGACTGGATAGACCTAGAGGTGGGCATTGCAATGGGCTGTGCAATCTCTCCCATACTGTTCGTGTTGGCAATGGAAGTCATCTTGAAAGCTGCAATGAAGAGTTCAGGTCCAGTGAATCTGGGAGATGGATACCAGATGCCTCCTCTGAAAGCTTTCATGGATGACACAACAGTCTTGTCCACGGATGAGGAAGAGACACACCAAATCTTAAAGCAGCTGGATGAGCTGGTGGCCTCTTCAAGAATGAGGTTCAAACCTAAGAAATCCCGAAGTCTCTCACTGCGAAAAGGAAAAGTGGCAGATTCAGTCAAATTCATGGTAGCCAACCAAGCCATCCCCACTGTCACAGAAGAGCCAGTAAAAAGTCTCGGAAGATGGTATGATGACTCCCTGAAAGACACACAAAGGGGATGTGAAACCAAGCAAACAGCAGAAGAAGGCCTGAAGAAAATAGATAACTGCGGACTGCCAGGCAAATACAAAGTCTGGTGTCTACAGTTCATGCTGATACCAAAGCTGCTGTGGCCACTGCTAATCTATGACATTTGCACCAGCACAGTCGAAGCAATGGAAGCCAAAATCAACAAATACACAAGAAAATGGCTCGGTGTCCCACCTGGTCTCACTGATGTTGCATTCTACTGTCGTCAAGCAATGCTGAAGCTACCTCTGAAATCCATAGTGGAGGAATACAAAGTTGGAAAAGCAAGACTGTTGAGCATGCTGGAGGAATCGGAGGACAATATCGTGAGAGCAGTTCATCCAAAGCTGAGAACTGGCAGAAAGTGGAAAGTCCAAGAGGCTGTAAACAATGCCAAGAGAAACCTCAGCATCAAAGAAATAATTGGACACACGCAAACCAACAGACAGGGACTGGGAGCAACAAAAATGCAGTGGTGGTCCAAAGCCAAAGGAAAAAAGAGACATGATCATACAGGAGTTGAAGGAAGAAGAAGATGTCAAAAGAGTGCAGAAGGCAGTCCAGCAAGGTCAACAGGGGCAATGGACAACATGGGACAGTGCACTCCAAAGAAGTCTCAGCTGGAACGATATGTGGCACATGGCTCCTCTAAGGATAAGCTTCCTCCTCAGATCTGTATATGACCTGCTCCCCTCGAATGCAAACTTAGTGAAATGGGGGAAAGCAGACGACCCAGCATGTCCGCTCTGTCAGAAGAAACAAACAGTGGAACATGTCCTAAGCTCTTGCAAAGTAGCGCTAGCCCAAGGAAGGTATACATGGAGGCACAACCAAGTTCTGAAAGTGATCACAGATGTGGTTAGCGAAAAAACCATGACCCCAAACGCACCAATTGCTATGACAACGTTCTACAAAGCAGGAGGGAAACAGGTCTGGCCCGAAAGGGCTATGACAACCAGCACATTGCCAAAGGGTCTTCTGGATGGAGCAGTCGACTGGGAGTGTACAGCAGACCTCCCAGAGTGGAGAAATTACCCAGATGTCATCAGCAAGACAGGCATGAGACCAGACATCGCTCTCCACTCTGACTCCTCGAAACAAGTGATTCTGATAGAACTCACTGTGCCATACGAAAGCAGAATGGAAGAAGCACATATCTACAAGACCGAAAAATACGCCGGTCTTGCCAGCACCCTGAAGAAAGCAGGTCTGCGGGTCAAAATCTTCGCCATAGAGGTCGGGGCAAGAGGGTTTGTGGGCACCTCCGCTTATGATCTCATGAAACAACTCGCCATTTCTGGGAAGAAGAGGACTAGAGCCCTTAAAGCGATGGCAGAGGCAGCAGAAAGGAGCTCAAGCTGGATCTGGGCAAGGAGGAACCAAAAAAGTGAACTTCATAAGGATTAAATTCCCTACAGATGATGTGTGCCCCGTTAGCACATTGGTAAAACCGCGTACCGCAGTTCTGAAGCGCAGAATCGCCCAGGTTCGATCCCCGGCGTGGGAAAAAAAAAAAAAAAAAAAAAAAATAATAGACAACAGCAGAAGGGCATCCAGGAGTCATGACCTGGATGTGGCCCGGCCCCCCGAGAGTGTAAGGAATTCAGGGCCGAAACACTTGTCTAAAGGGGGTTACTTCTCTGAAGACCTTCTGTTGTCTAGCTCTCCCTAGAGTTTCTTTCTACCATGCAACCAAATTATCAAACCAAACAGTATGTAAGGCTTTATAGAACATATACAGGTGAATGGATCAGCAAGGCAGAAACTGATTGGAAGAGATGATAGAAAGGAAAAGGAGCAAGGCAAAAGCAAAGTAGTGACAGAAAAGAAGAAATTTCTAGCACACAATATGCAGAAGGTGGGGATACTATTGATCATGTTCATATCACACAGATAACAGTTATGTTCATATCACAAAGAAAATAGTTATGTTCATACACTTGTATGTGTACAACAATAATAATCAGTATTAACATCACACACAGAGATAATAATTATGTTCATAGACCAATATGAACAACAATAACAATCAATATTAAAACCAAGGTACCGGTAATCAATAAAAAAAAAAACAACAAGTAATCTCTCATGTGAAATAACAGCAAATGACAAAACACTGAGACAAGTTGATAAGTTCAAATATCAGGGAACAGTCATCTAATAATAATAATAATTACAATATTTATATAGCGCAAAATCTTGATAAAATCAAAATCAAATCTCACCACATGGTGGATGCACATTAGAAATATCCAGCAGAAATGGCCAAGCGAAAACAGTATTCAAGAAAACGAAAAGCATTCTTATCAACAACTGCCAATCAATTAACGTCAGTAAGAGAGTTCTTTAGAATTATTTAGAACAAACACATCTGTATGGATGCAAAGCCTGGACAATCAATAAGAAAAGTCAGGACACAATTGAGGCAGCTGAAATGTGGTTTCTAAGAAGATGTTAAAGAGTTTCCTGGACACCAAAGAAAACAAATGAGACAGCCTTCAAAAAAACAAACACAAAGAGAACATTAATGAAGAAGATTAGGAAAAGACAAGCAACATTTATAGGATATTATATATGGCAAGAGAAATTTGAGCATCTCGTCACAACAAGATAGCTAAAAGGAAAATGAGCACTAAGTAGACCTAGGAAGAAAATATAATTTTTGCAGATTGGATGAGGGCAGAAAGCGTAGGGGGTATATAAATTGAACTACACTGAATTGAATCGAATGGAACTGAATCTTTCTTAATAATCTTCAAACCCCAATGAAATGGTGATCCTTCATTTGTTACACATGGTCTT
>JAPXFY010000017.1:23218029-23263029 GCA_030674185.1 Monoplex corrugatus | reverse complement strand
TGTAAATGAGAGAGTCCACAAACAAGCGAACAAAAGTGTGTGAGTGACTTTGTGTGTGTGTATGCGAAACAGAGCAAGCAACAAACAGAAGTAATGTTTCTTCCTTGTAAATCTGGGCTTAAGCATGATTCTGAATACACACTAAGAATAACTTGATATCATTTTCACTAATTACAGCTCTGTGTTGGACCCAAACACAAACCACTTAGTTTTCTGCCTCATCTTCTGCACTGTTCTTGTGTCACTATCACCACATCACTCATATCAGCTCTCCAATACACCTCCACACTCTTCAATACTAAAGTTAACATGACAACAGGTATGAAAGGCCAAGGAACCTGGAAATTTTCCCCCACAATATTGTCATTATGAGAACAGGGATGATATTAATGATGCCATGGAGTTTCGTTTCAGACTGAGACTGTCTGACAGGGCTGTACTCTATCCTTACTTTTGTAATATATCTGGGCATCAACCAGGCCTGAGAGATACAGACATCTGCAGCACTGGTCAGAAAATTTCATTAACGCCCTCACCAACATATCCATAAAGTGTATGAGGCTAAACTGTATGGTCCAAGTCTTCCCAAGGAGCCCTATCACACTCAACTCCAGGTAGAAGTCAGTCAAGGCTGAAAAATAACAAAATAATTTTGGGGGCTGATGGGGGCTGGAACTCATAACCTCCCAGTCAGCAGTCTGTTGTATCAATCACTTTGCCACATTGACTAGTTACTCTTAATAAAACTTAACATTGACTAGTTACTCTAAACTGAGATCGTTTGCAGCTGAAACATTTGAATAAATTCCTTGCTGACGTACATGTTCACTGATCTCCTCTTCCTCTTCTTTTTTTTCCCCTTAACTCCAAGAAACTGTCACTGGGACACTGCACTAAGAACTGATCACAACATTCATCCAGCTCTGTTGGTTGTATGCCAAAGCCTGGGTCTCTGCAAATGGTTTTTCTTTTCGCAATGTTATTAGTCCATCGTTATTTTGTCTTCTCCTCTCTCCCTCCCTAAACAGCTCCCTTGAGGATTGACTTAGCAAGGTTATTGTTCAGAAATACCCTGGTCCTAACCCATATTATCCTAAATCAGTTTCATTTTGAGCAAAAAACAAGAAGAACAAGAAAAAAAACTGATCTAAATCTAGGGACACTTAGAGTGTAGTTCAACATACCGTACAAAGACATCAGTAGAACTAATCCATTATCTATACCTACAAATTCTGCATCAAAAAAAGAATCAAAATTATTTGTCAATAGATGGAGGTAACAATGTACTCACCAACAATCAGAAACAGAATGAAGAAGATGGAGAAAAAACGATTGCGACTGTAGGCAAGCATAGTAACTGAAAAAAACACAAGAATAACATTTTCAAATAACAGATTTATTTGCGTATTTTTTATTCACATAAGACTGATTGACAGTACATACATAATGAATCATACTGTACAGTGGCACAGATAAATAATACTGTATATGTTTGAGTGAAATTTTCATGAAAAAATATCCAAATCAAAGTGATTGCCAGCGTTAAAAGAAACCACAAATCCACGAAATTAGAATGAGAACATGTATCTGATTGATGAAACAAAACAGGTGGAAATTTTCTGCCACCTAGTCTCTGAGTGGAATCATATCTTCTGTGGGCTTTGTAAGTTAAAAGCCATTGCTGCAGCTACAGTTGAACCGCAGTAAGAACCAGAAGAGTGGGGTTCTAGCTTTAGGTATACACAGACAGCTCAGGTTAACTTGTTTTATCCTAAATGTTCCCCTGGCTAGGTATTTGAATCTCACCTGTCTCACCTGTCGGCGTCACCGGGAACAGTGTTGGCCGCTGCACATGATGTCCTCACAAGTTGCCTCCAGCACTCTCGATCTTGGCTAAGTCTGACCACCTCCTGGAGTTTCTTGAATTTGAATAGCAATCTCTAATTCATCTATCTGAACAGCAATCTCTATTTCATCTATTTTCAAAATATACCAGTACAACATTTTGATATCCATCATATTCCACCATCACTGATAACACTATAAAAGAATGTAGCTATCTGCTGAAGTTTTCAGAATGTCAATATTGACAGGATGGCTAGCTCTTTTGATGGAGCCGTGGATGCGAGATCTCATGTCTTGGGTTAAATCTCAGCCTACAATATAAAACTTGACTTGTTCGCTGCCCATCTTAACGCCCCAATCATTCTGGTGGTGTCAGCGTTTCAGTGCTTCAAAAGTCTGGTTACTCCCTACCTTTCATCCCTATTTTAAGGCCTTGCCAGTGCACACGATTTTGGTGTATGTCAAGGAGTTTGCCAGTAACTGCTGGCAGATTTCAGTGGAACATATATGGAACTGTCCAAATGCAATCCAAACTCATGATTTTAAATCTAACACACACACACACACACACACACACACACACCCCATCATCATCATTGTAAACTATTTATTGTCAAGCTAACACAAAAGTTGTTTTCACACACACACACACACACACACACACACACACACACACACACACACACACACACACACACACACACACACACACACACACACACAAATCACAACACACACCCAAGAGAATGAAAAACAACAACAACATTCATACCATCAGGGTTGTTGGCTGTTGTAAGAAGAACCAGAAGATTCATGAAGGAATCCAACAGAGATGAAAAATACTGGTTGCCTTCTGCATTTGTTGGGCTCTGAACAATGCAATATGAAAGCAGGTAAGAAAACACATGTGTACACATCAGATAGCTAAACATACCCACATATAGATCAATTAAGAAAATACACACGTGTACATATGAAGGCACACATACAGAATCTGGAGTTCAAAGTTTGTTCAAGAGGGATACATCACACTCGGTCACGTTTATAGGCACTCCACCCAAATCTTCCAGCAATTATCTGGCAGACTCCCTGAGCCTGTGCAAAATCCGATGCTCTGGCATGGTCTTGAAATGGGGATGAGGGGGAACATATAAAACACTAAGCTGACACCACCAGAATGATGGAAAAATTAGATGGGCATGAATACGCCAGTTTTTAATGTTGCAGGCTTGGATTGAACTCAAGATATCAAGACACCAACCATTATGTACTGAAATGTACAGATGAGCACCTATTTATGCACAGGTGAATACACAAATACACCCACACACATGACCTGCTTATACATGCATACTTGCATCCATCATTATATAGAGATAAACATGCTATACACACACACACACAAACATAAACTTCAGTTCCATTTTCTCCAGGTGGTGTCTCTGTGTCTGGAATAAATTCCACATTTACTGAGACCATAGATGCCAAGTGATGGACAAGGCCTAAAATGATCATGGCATGATCCATAACCCTGCGCATAAACCCCATGCCCTGGCAAGGTTTTGAAAAATCCCTGAGTGGCACGCTGAGGGTCAAACCCATGGCCCCTGTATTATCAACATGACACTCTGATCAACTCAGCCAATGGGGCCCAAAAGCACTGTTTTTGTTTACTTTTTAAATTTAATTTGTTCTTGATCAGTGACCTTTTGTTGGTACACTAGATCTGAAAGTGATGATCAGGCACTCTTGTTGATATGTAAACACAAAGTACTCTGTACCAACAATTGACAGTACTTGTTATACACAGAGACAGACATGAGTTCTGACTGGAAGTGATACTGATCATTGACTGAGAAACGTTACAAGTATGCAAAGTCACTGAGGAAATCCACAAACACATACAAAACCACATAAGCACAGATACACATACAGACATAAAACAAATACATGAGACAACACACACATACACACAAAACCACAGACACAAAAATGCAGACACACACACACACAAACGCACACACACACAAAACACACACACACACATGCACACACACACACACACACACACACACACACACACACACACACACACACACACACACACACACACACACACACACACACTCACTAACTCACGACATACACACACTCACTCACTCAAAGATATATATATATACACACAGATGAACCTACAACTGGTGATTCTGTAATATTGCTGAAAGCCGATCCTGCATCACGCCTCGTTGGTTTACGATCACTGTCCTGAAAACAGCACAACCAGACAAATGAAATACAATAATAATGATAATAATGATGATAATAATCTATTTGTACAGAGCAAACCGTCCATGTCAAAGAATGCTGGCAGCACTTTATATAAATATAATTCAGGGTAGCAGGTGCCTTGTTAATACATTAATGCCGTACAAACACAGTCAGATATGCAAACCAACAAATCCAAGCAGCCTAAACATAGTTCATCAAAAATAAGAACAGAACAGTATTAAATCGATGAAATGAGTTATTGGTATCAATTAAAAAAAAAATCCATCTGATAAGTAGAATCTATACATGTACACATGTGCACACCAGAGAGAAAATACTGGATGGACTAGTACGGTGGCTGAGGACAGAGAGGGTGGGGATGTATTTCAGCGACAAGAGAGATTTGTATGAAAGGACATGATCGCCAACACAGATTTGTATGAAGGGCCATGATCACCAACGCCATGCGGCAGGGCACATGATGATGATGATACATGCGCACATGTACGCACATTAGAGTTGGGACCAGTTCCCAGTGTTCCTACATACAGCTCTCCTGTTGGAACTGTATTGCTATTTGCTTTGTGGCTGAATTAGCTGAGTTGTAAAAATGGACATGGACTCTGCCGACTCTTCCAGTTCTTGCCACTTGCCACACAGGATATGACCAGTGATTGTGTGAACCCTGTGAAAGGCAGAGACAGCAATCAGGTGGATATTGATCACACCAGTCTGTCTGCTGCTTGGCTTTTGTCTGCTGACACCACTCTGTCTGCTGCTTGGCTTTTGTCTGCTGACACCACTCTGTCTGCTGCTTGGCTTTTGTCTGCTGACACCACTCTGTCTGCTGCTTGGCTTTTGTCTGCTGACACCACTCTGTCTGCTGCTTGGCTTTTGTCTGCTGACACCACTCTGTCTGCTGCTTGGCTTTTGTCTGCTGACACCACTCTGTCTGCTGCTTGGCTTTTGTCTGCTGACACCACTCTGTCTGCTGCTTGGCTTTTGTCTGCTGACACCACTCTGTCTGCTGCTTGGCTTTTGTCTGCTGACACCACTCTGTCTGCTGCTTGGCTTTTGTCTGCTGACACCACTCTGTCTGCTGCTTGGCTTTTGTCTGCTGACACCACTCTGTCTGCTGCTTGGCTTTTGTCTGCTGACACCACTCTGTCTGCTGCTTGGCTTTTGTCTGCTGACACCACTCTGTCTGCTGCTTGGCTTTTGTCTGCTGACACCACACTGTCTGCTGCTTGGCTTTTGTCTGCTGACACCACTCTGCCTGCTGCTTGGCTTTTGTCTGCTGACACCACACTGTCTGCTGCTTGGCTTTTGTCTGCTGACACCACTCTGTCTGCTGCTTGGCTTTTGTCTGCTGACACCACTCTGTCTGCTGCTTGGCTTTTGTCTGCTGACACCACTCTGTCTGCTGCTTGGCTTTTGTCTGCTGACACCACTCTGTCTGCTGCTTGGCTTTTGTCTGCTGACACCACTCTGTCTGCTGCTTGGCTTTTGTCTGCTGACACCACTCTGTCTGCTGCTTGGCTTTTGTCTGCTGACACCACTCTGTCTGCTGCTTGGCTTTTGTCTGCTGACACCACTCTGTCTACTGCTTGGCTTTTGTCTGCTGACACCACTCTGTCTGCTGCTTGGCTTTTGTCTGCTGACACCACTCTGTCTACTGCTTGGCTTTTGTCTGCTGACACCACTCTGTCTGCTGCTTGGCTTTTGTCTGCTGACACCACTCTGTCTGCTGCTTGGCTTTTGTCTGCTGACACCACTCTGTCTACTGCTAGGCTTTTGTCTGCTGACACCACTCTGTCTACTGCTTGGCTTTTGTCTGCTGACACCACTCCGTCTGCTGCTTGGCTTTTGTCTGCTGGACAGCTTCAGAAACTGGCCGTTTCTGTGTCTCAACAGATAATCCAAACACTTCCAGAAAAGCATGGGTACTATCTTCATGAAAAGATGATAGAGATGGACTGACCACATCATCTGTAGCATGTGCAAGAAGAGCTACACATCAGTTTAAATCAAAACCCCACCACCAACTCTTGACATCCCTACCTCCTATTCTGGCTGCAAACGACAAAACACCGTGAGGTGACAAGCAACATATTCCGTTGTGGTAGAAAAGCCACAAAGGTAAATCAAAATTCTCACCTGCGGGATAGGGAAGAGCAGCATACCAAACAAGGTGAAAATATACAGGTGCATGCCCAGCATGATCAGCACACTGAAATGAAAAACACACATACACTTGAAAACCTGATCACAAAAAAATCCATGTTTGCAAAATCAAGTATACCTTTCACCATCAAAAAAGAAAAACAATAGCAACAACAGCAGTGGCAATTACATCAGCAGTGTCAGGAGCCATAACAACAACACACATAACCAATCAACTAACCAACTGATTGACTGACCTGCTGAACAACTACCTAACAAATGAAAGAACAAATGACCAAATGAAGCAAGCAACCAACAACCACAGCTTTTTATTTTTTCTTTCTTTTATCTGCCTGTTTGCACCATCTTAGATGTGTAGGGGAAGTAGAGCCAATGGTCAGCAACGAGCTGAAAGGCCTGAAGAGCAGAAATACTGCGTGATGTCAAAGTCTCCTTCACACCATCAATCCAAGTCTTCCTTGGTCTGCCTCTTGTTTTAAATCCATTTATCTTTCTGTTGCACATTTGTTGAGCCAGCTGGTGGTGTTGCATTCTGATCAGATGACTAAACCATTTAATTCTTTGCCGATGAATATGATGAAGGACTGATCTTACTCCCACCATTTCTCTGATCTTGGTCTTTCTGATCATGGCACATTTGGTCTTGTAGACAAGTGTTCTTAAACAATGTATATGGTTACTTGTGCTTCAGGGAATAAAAGCAACAACAACAAAATAAAAACAGCATCAGCATTAACATCAGCAACAACAAATATCACGACACAACAACAGCAAAAAAAAAAAAAAAGAAAGAAAAAGAACACACAAAAAAATCCCAAACCAACCAACCAAAAATCAGCACTAGCAATAAAGCCAATACAACACCTACAATGTGTATAACCTGTACAACAGGTTTTGGTTTCAGCAGAAAGCGTCTCTGACATTTCAAAAATATCACAGAACTTATACTGTATGTCACACAGAAAATTACCTTATCACTTCGGGCATGGTTCTGCGAAGACAGTTCACTATCTTCTTCATCAGTGATGAATTTTGTACAATGAAATATGGTCGCAGTATCCTTCTGAATCTGACTATCTGTAAAAAACAAAACAGAACAAAAAAAAATTCAGAAATTACCTGACCACACACACTTATAAACAGTATAGTGTTCACAAATGTTTGCAGATTTAGACATGTTTCTTTATAAGAAAATCACACTGCTATCTGTTATCACACCTGTATGCATATTCACATGCAAGTGAGACAATAATACACAACTACCCTTGCAAAAAATTATGATAATAATAAAAAATCATTCTTGTGTAGTGCTACTCTCCAAATTCATTTGCGTTCAATGTGCATTACATATCTGTAGAGTGTAGTACATAAATAAACACTGACACATCACACATACATACATAAACACTGATACATCACACATAAACATATATCTGAATGCATACGTATCATCACACATGTGCACAAATGAATACATACTAACAGAGTCTAGACATAATATACACATATTACGGTCAGAAATATACATACATGAATGACTGCACAATGCCATATGACCAGTAGTTGGATGTGACAGAACATGCTGATGGAGAAGTAATTATGATATAAAAATGGCATGGGTGAACAGGTATGATTATTTGGTCATTTGAGAGTGAAATCCAACTCCTAAAATCTCAGTACAGCTGAATGTCTAGGAAGTTAAACACAAGCTAGCGGTACCGGTAACCCTTTTTCACTCTCTTAATGGGATCATCATATTCATGCAGTTTCAGTTGTGCTCACACCATATTTTTTATGGAGCTCAGTTGCATGCAGACTGTGAAGCACACTGCCTTTACATTTCTTTTGTTTTTATGACTGCTTAACATTTTTTTCTTTACCAGTTGTTCTTTTAACAAAATACCAGTGTATGTACATTATTTACTTGCCAGTACATGTAGTTTTTATAACAAAATGCTAGTGTATGTACAGTATTCACTTACCAGTCATTTGTTTAACAAAATGCCAGTGTATGTACAGTATTCACTTACCAGTCATTTTCATAACAAAATGTTAGTGCATGTACAGTATTCACTTACCAGTCATTTGTATAACAAAATGCTAGTTTATGTACAGTATTTACTTACCAGTCATTTATATAACAAAATGACAGTGTATATACAGTATTCACTTACCAGTCATTTGTTTAACAAAATGCCAGTGTATGTACACTATTTACAATCAATAAACAGTGGCCCCATAAGCTCAGTGTGTTAATACATGATACTGATAATGCAGGAGTGATGGGCTCTATCTTCAGTGGACCACAGATGAACAGGTTGACTGGTTCTTGTAATAAAGCCATAGACTTTGCTGATGTCTTGAAATTGATCCCAGCCCGTAACATAACAACTGGGCTGTTCACTGCCATATTAAAACCCTGATCGTTCTACTGGTGTTAGTTTAGTATTTCATAGATGTCCCCCCCCCCCCCCTCCCACTTCCATTTTAAAATGTATGCCAGCGCTTAAGATTTTGTACAGGCTCAAGGAGCCTGCTGGATAACAGATGCCAGAATGGCTGTCATGATTATGGAATTTTAAGTGCAGTGAATCCCTCTTGTATAAAATACTTAACTCTAAAGTCAACAACATGGATAGTTCAGAATTTCATTTTCAGAGTTTCATTAATGTTTGACACTTATAATTACCTATGTATGGATTGTATCATGACCACATGTGACAGATGTTACAAATTATGCCAGTTCATTCTGATGGGAGAATTATGAAATATAACAATTGCAGAACTGAACATCCTTTTTAGCGTTATTTCTCTTAAGTTTTTGCTTTGCTATCATGACTGATATTACATGAAGCTGGTGGACAGGATGAGGGTATGAAAAAGCTGGACAGGGTGAGAGTATGAAAAAGTCAAGCTTTTGTACTGGTACCAAGGATGACAATAATGATAATAATTCTATATGTGCAGTGCAAATAGCCCATGTTAAGGCATAAGTCCATGTCAAGGCATATTCGTTGCACTTTACATAGTACTGAAAAAAAAAACAAAGAGAAAAGTTAAGGGGATGCCATCTCTACACATCAATGCAGTATAAACACAGTCAGACGTAAACAACAATGCAGCATAAACATAGTTCATCAAAAATAAAACAGCTAACATAAGAGGCTGGTAGACAACGTGAAGGAGATGGAGACAAAGCGTTACACAGACAGAATACAGAGCATGATCTCACCTCTGTACAACCAAAGCCAGCTGACACAGACCAGTCCACAATGGATATCAGCAGCAGAATGACAGCACCCACATCCCACTTGTGGCGCATGAAATAATACCTGCCAAGCAGGTAGCCCTGTAAAAAACACCACTGACTTCTTAAAGCTTTGTTTTTAGATGTGCAGGTAGACCTGTAAAAAACATTAGTGTTCCCTTAAAGCCACGACAGGACTATATAAAAAGACGTGTGCCCAAGATGTCAGCTTCATTTCTAACAGCAGACATCACATCTCTCCAATGTTTTCTTGAGTAGTTCGATGCAGAAGCAATAACACAGCTTCATATTTGGAAGAATAGTAGCTATTATTACCTCCTAATACTTCATTAAATATGACGCAGCATTAATGCAAAATACCATGGCTAATCAAACAAAACATTTCAAATCAGGGAAGATTTGAACTATGATGGGTGGAGTAAGTGTCTGGTGCGCACATCCCACCTGACACCACGGGCCTAAAAATAAATGTTTAGGTCTGTGGCACTGTTTCTGGGACCACAATAGGGCTGCAGGTATATCACTTTCAGTCTAAGCTTGACAAAACTATAATTTTAGGGTCTACCCATGTGTATGTGTGAATATGCGTGGAACCCTCATAGTGCCCCACTCTGCAATAACACAAGCACAGCACACACGTGGAGATGAAAATCTGTGAACAAGCTCTTCTCACCCAATCCTCAGATCAGCTGCCAGGCTTTTAAAGCTTTGTTTTTTAGAATTGTAGGTAGGCTTGTATAAAACATTTCTTAAAGTTTCGTTTTTTGATGTGTAGGTGGCCCTGTAATAAAAATCAATGTTCTCTTAAAACTTCATTTCTAGGTGTGTAGGTAGATCAGTAAAAAAATCAGCGTGCTCTCAAATCTTTGTTTTTAGATGTGTATGTAGCCCTATAACAAACATAACTTAAAACTTTTGTTTTCAAATGAGTAGCTGATCCTGCAAAAAAAGAGTTCTCTTAAAGTTTTGCTTTTCGATGAGTATAACTGTTTATAAAATGGGCAGCAAACTTTTTTCTCTTGGTCTTGTTTTTATTCTTGTTATTATATTTCAGCAATTTTCTTTTCTCTTGCTCTTATTTTTGTTTTTGTTATAATTTTTTCTGTACTTGTCTCCTTTTGGTCACACTGGAATTACCATGTGATCTTCCTAGGGAGAGCATGTCACTTCGGGGCTGTGCCACCTTTTTTTTCTGTTTATCTATGAAAGTTAGTTATCCACCATTTCTTTTTTATCTGTTTATCTATGAAAGTTAGTTATCCACCATTTTTTTTTTCTGTTTACCTATGAAAGTTAGTTATCCACCATTTGTTTTTTCTGTTTACCTATGAAAGTTGATTTCATCACAAACTTTTGCCAGCCATTATTCTTTCAACTTTAATGTGCATTTCTAATGCAGTAAACAGATTAATGTACATATAAAGTATATGTTTTTATACGAAATACTGTTTACATTAAATACAACACATGCACTCTCCACACGCAGCACTCCCTCATCTGTACACATGCTTACTGATGATGCATTAATGTTTACATCATAAAAAACACACATGTACACACACAACACAAGGCAGGTTTATAATCTCTTATATAAGCATGGATTTGGCTAAGCATGCAAGATGCAGATAGTGAGACATGTCCATCAATTCATTTCACTGTTCAAAGACAGACTGATGAACTCCTTTCACCAAAAATGGCATAGCGACCTCTCCTCAAGTGTAAAATACTTGTCATACCAGCCAGAAATTCTTAAAACAAACATTATCAGACAACTTTAAGCATACATGCGCTGTCACGTGTGCGTGTGTTCAGGTCCATGTTGCTTATAGCCTAGCTGACCTTTTAACCATTAGTTTTGTGTAGTGTGTGAGTGTGTATGTGTGAGAGTGTGTGAGTGTGAGTGTGTGTGTGTGTGGTGTGTGTGTGTGTGTGTGTGTGTGTGTGTGTGTGTGTGTGTGTGTGTGTGTGTGTGTGTGTGTGTGTGTGTGCACGTATGGTGGTGGTAATTGATTTAATGTCTATTCACTTAAAGTTATTCTAGACAACAATGAAAAAAACAAAAAAACAATCAAAAAACAAACAACCAGAACAAAAGTATTACCTATATCCCTTGGAAGCAACCATGTATATGTTCTGTCTTGTCTATGTGTGTGTGTTTGGTCAGTTCAAAAATAAAAGACTATGTCAATCTTGAACATAAGACCAATATATTGTATGTATTTCTCTCCTCTCTCATAGTTGTGTGTAGGGTAGTTGCAGAGTATAAAGGTAGGCTTGGGCGCTCCTTTTTTGAGGAGTGTTCTGAGCTTGCTGTTTTTGTACTTTGTATCTGCTTCTATGCTAGCTGAATGGGTAGCGTAAGCTGTGTTGGATTTGAGAAGTTCTATACAACATGGGAGATAATTCTCAAGAGTTGTGTCCTTTGATTATAAAAGAATAAAGAAAAAGAAAACTGTCTTCCACATAATTCACATTGGAAATGCCAGTAGAGAATATGCAAAAGCTACTTGAGAGTTTCTACCCTTTTTCTGGCACTCATATGGAAAAAGTCAACAATAAAATCAATTGTGTAATTACAACATGACTTTCAACAGCAAAGAAGAAGAAAGGAAATGTGTAGCCAACAAACCAAGAAAATGAAAAAAAAATATAGTAGTAATGAAGATTTATATTGTGCAACAGCCTGGGAAGCATGATCCTAAGTGTGTGTGCATGTGTATGTGTGCTGATGTGTGTGGTGTGTATGTGTGTGTGCAACTGCAAGTGTGTGTGTGTGTGTGAGCACAGTAAGTTATATGTGTGTGTGTGTGTGGTGTGTATGTGTGTGTGTGTGTTGTGTGTGTGTGTGTGTGTGTGTGTGTGTGTGTGTGTGTGTGTGTGTGTGTGTGTGTGTGTGTGTGTGTGTGTGTGTGTGTGTGTGTGTGTGTGTGTGTGTGTGTGTGTGTGTGTGTGTGTGTGTGTGTGGGTGTGTGTGTGAGTGTGTTCGTATGTGCGCGCATGTGTGTGTGAGTGTGTTCGTATGTGCGCGCATGTGTGTGTGAGTGTGTTCGTATGTGCGCGCATGTGTGTGTGTGTGTGTATGCACTTATATGGAAATGTGTTCTCATTTTTCTGAGGAGTTATCCTTTTGATTCTCCTTGCTGTTGTAAATCATGCTGTACTTATATGATTGATTTTATTGTTGACTTTTTTATAACATAACAAGTTCTGTAAAATACAAAGCACTCAGATTAGTTAGAAGCATGCTTCCCAGGCTGCTACACGATATAAATCTTCACTACTACTGTGTTTTTAATTCATGTTTTTTCTCTCACTTTTTTGGTGTGTGGGCTGCATATGTCCTCCTTTCTCCCTTGTTTTCAATGATGTAAACTTTATTGAAGTATGGCACATTCCATGTGTTTGTCTTGTTAATCATAACCTGTTATTGTAACATGCATAATCTACTGTATATTTGGCTTTTAAAATCATAATGATTTTATGAACTGCTCATTCTACTGTAATGGTTGTCCCATCTTGTGTGTTTACTGCTTAGAGGATGAGAAGCTTTCATTAACTCTTATCCCATGAAACTAATCTAAAACTATACACACTGTGTATAAATGAATAAATAAACAACACGCAGATAATATATATATATATATATATATATATATATATATATATATATATATATATATATATGAATAAATAAACAAATTAAAAAATAAAAGCAGAAATTTCATTCAAATACACATTTGGCTATGTCAGACTCTTAAGCATAATGGCATCAATAAGTCTCCCTGTCTCAGTTGAATTTAGCGTAATGTGCTTAGATGAACAGAAACTAGTTCTGCTGTTTTATATTATTTACTTGTTTGTTCATCTATTTATTTACTTATTTACTTGTTAATTTGTTTGTCTGCATGTTGTTTATTTGTTTTATATGACCTGGGTTTCCTCCAGCGCATGTGCGCACATAAGGGGCACAAAGGGATAGGACCATGGGCAAGTAAATAAGTAAACAAACAGATGAACAAACAAATAAATAATATAAAACAGCAATCAAACTCACCCTGATAATGTTGTCCATCAGCAAAAACAACAAACACATAAATTCAATCATCTCCATCAACCAGCACGGACTTTCAATCCGATCACCACGGTAACGTATGTCTGACGTCCATGTCAATGATGATGGACTTTCGAAAAATGCCAGAATGTGAAGAACGAAGATGACAATCCATCGAAACCTGCAAGGAGAGCAAGGAGCATAACAATTAAATTAAAACACCCAGAGTATCATGAACAAGCATAATGATGTTATGTGTTCAACTTTGTTTATGTAAGGACTTGAAGTGTAACACATGAGGAGAAAGACAGACTTCAGAAGAAACAGACAGACAGACACACCAACAAACAGACTCAATGAGACAGAGACTAACTGAGAGAGAGGCAGACAGACAGACAGAGAGAGATGAAAAAAATGAAGAAAAAAAAAGAAAGTCAATAAAAATATGCAAACATGGCTTCATAGGATCATAGGGTTTGAGGCATTTACTTCATATACACCCTTTGCAGGAGTACGTCATTTATCGTCTTCTTCCCTAAAAACGCACAGGTGCCCATTCACAGCTGGTTGGACTGGGATGGTGTGTTGAAGCTAGGGTCCGAATCTGGTCATCCGTCCATTTGACAATCATTGCTGATTATATTTAACCAGGTTACCATGCAAAAGTAATTGTTCAAAAACATCTTTTTAATCATGAAGGCATCAAAGACATCAAGTATTAACTACAAAAGTATTGAAAACAGTGCTGACGTAAATTGTGTTCCTCTATTCTGCACAGTTTAACAAGCAAATATAATTATATTGAATAATAGATGTATTAAGACAGTACTCACACATGGACAGACGTAGAATGGTAATGGCGATAAAGACGCAGGCATGATTCATCCACTTTGTGATTGATGGAACGATACTGCAACAATCAAAAGGTTGTGGATTTAAGAACAGTAAATACACATCTGATAATGCAGATCAACGCCTGATTCTGTCACACATGATTATATACTGAAATGATGGCACTGATGGGAGGGATGAGAAATACATGGGGCAGACGGCCAAATTACAAGGCAGTAGGGTCAAGAAACATCAAAACACCACGAAGGCCTCATTAACAGGAAGCAGGAGAACACTGCAAATAAAATGGATACCAACTTTCATAGATAACCATGACACTGGCCATTGCAAATCACTATTTATGATGAAAAATTGCAGAAAGACTGGAAATAGTGGAAGATCAATCACTATTCAAAGATAGATCTGATTTGAACTTCTTACCATCTACAAACATGATGTCACAACATGGGCACGCTGGTTCTTTTTATATGGAGTCAAAGACTCAAGATCTCTTGTCTTAAGTTCAATTTCACCCCAGAACATAAAACTGGCTTGCTTGCTGTCCATCGTAATGCTCCAATCATGGCGATGGAGTCAGGTCTCACAGGTCCTGTTCCCTGCTCATTAAAAAAAAAAAAATCATTCTGGATCTTCTCCATCACAGCTGTGACGTTAGTGCATATGGAATTCATTCCGAGCATGGAGACGTCATCTTGAGAAACTGAAATTGAAACTGAAACTTAGAAAAACTGCCAGTACACAGGATTTTGTGCATGCCCAAGGAGCTTGCCAAACAACTGCTGGCAGATCCGGAACTGTCCAGTGCAATGAATCCCTCTTTAACTAAGTCCAGTGCCTCATGTCTGCCAGTCATCCATTAACAATTGGGTCAGCCATGCAGCTGACACGTGCCCTATTAACAACTACAGTTGTTAGAGGCCATGCTCATAATACACAGGTTGTGCACTCAACCATCAAGCAGGCCACACTTTTTAAAAAATTTTTTTAATCTTAGTCTAAACCCAGTCTACACCATAAAAGTTTACCTGTTTGCTCTGATCATACTGGTGGTGTTATTTTAGTGTTTCGTAGGTCTTGACCCTTCACCCCTATCCCATCCCCACCCCCACCCATTTCCTTTCATGTAAACCCTTGCCAGTACATAGGGCTTTGTACAGGCTCAAGAAGTCTACTAGATAATGGTTGGCAGATTGGGTGAAACACATATGGAATTGTCTGAGTATGAAGAATCTCTCTTAAATAAACTCTACACTCAAAAATCATTTCTGACAAAGACCTCAAGAGAAATACAGAGAACAAAACAAGTCACTGACTGCAGTAAGGATAACTTTGTTTTATAACAGTAAATATGAACCAGAAAAACACAAAAACAGAATCAGAATATACATATTTAATATAACCAGACAAGATATTAAATACGCACTCTGATTCTATTTTCGTGTTCTTCTGGTTTCTGTTTGCTCGAATGTGAGCAGGCACACTTGTTTTGGATTTCCCATAACAGTAAATACTCTAAAACAAAAATTGTGAAACATCAAACTATTTGATCTACTCACACAACATGACTCATCAGCCTCAATGCAGGCTAAGAAGACATATATATTTATTATATATATATATATATATATTATATATATATATATATATATATACAGACACACATAAGCGTGCATGCGCACACACACACTCGCGCACACGTGCACACACACATATGATGACATATACAGACATGTACATGCACGTACATATAAACACACACACACACACACATGCACACACACACACACACACACACACACACACACACACACACACACACACACACACACACACACAGGGACAGCCAAAAAAATTGTTATGCCTGGTGACTAACTGAAAAATTATCTTAATTTAAATTATTGGCAACTTTACACATAAAGTTTGGAACTATACAAAATTTACAAAAACACCCATCACCTAGGCAGACAAACCATAAGCTCATGAAGACATCAAAAATATTTCACTCACAATGCTCAATGGTTCTTTTACTATGTATTTCAAAAAAAATTTTCTGCCTATTCTTCTTTGCTGCTTTTGTATCACTACCCCTTTGCTGGTAAAACCGACGCGCATAAGCTCACATGCGTGTATGCATGTGTGTTTGTGTGTATAGATCTGCGTGTTTGTATGAGAGTGTGAGTGTGAGTGAGTGAGTGTGTGTGTGTGTGTGTGTGTGTGTGTGTGTGTGTGTGTGTGTGTGTGTGTGTGTGTGTGTGTGTGTGTGTGTGTGTGTGTGTGTGTGTGTGTGTGTGTGTGTGTGTGTGTGTGTGTGTGTGTGTGTGTGTGTGTGTGTGTGTGTGTGTGTGTGTGTGTGTGTGTGTGTGTGTGTGTGTGTGTGTGTGTGTGTGTGTGTGTGTAGAAGATGGGCCAAAGAAATAGTTTGAATGGGACAATAAATTGTGTTGGTGAGCAGATGGACAGAGCGTAAAGTGTTGTCTGGGTGTAGATTTCTATGATGCAGTTGTGTATGGCATTGGTCCAACTTGTACTGGAGGGGGAGAGAGGGGGCTGGATTTTGTTTCTCCATCCATTTCTACAAGACTTTTTTTTTTTTACTTCAAGGGGTACCGCTGATGGAAATATGGAGATAATAAATTCACTGCAATGAAGCTTAAGTTGCTGCAATGAAAGACTGATCGAAAGACACAGAATCCACATGCTAGGTGAGACCTTATGATCCTGTCAGTGTGTGGGGCATATAACAAAATTAAGCACAAGCTTATGGCTTATGCTACAGTCATCACATGGCATCTATGGTGTCAGTACATATATGGAAATTACTCTGAGAATAGAGGCACTATCTTTAGAAACTGAAACTGAAATTGAAGCTAAAAACAATCAGAGGGAAAATGGCACAACAAGGTAGAAGTCCGAAATACATTCAGTTTTAAAAGGCATATTTAAACTCAAGAAAGGAAATCTTAAAGAATGTTTAATGTTTTGTTGTGATGACTCTTTGTGTATGAATAAACATGAAAACTGTACGAATAACCTAGGTAATTTCATACACAATAAAAACATGAACGGGGCATGGTTTGGAGGTTGTGGGGTTTTATGCTTCAGATTCACATCTGTGCATGCAATGGGAGTCCTAAAATCCTGTTTTAGTAGTACACACTGCTATAATAATAATGGCTATCATAGTATCAATGTAGCTCTACTTCAAACATTATCAGCAACCCATAACAATGTGAATGGTGATGACTTTTTATATAAATACATGAAACAACGGGCTATAAACTGGTAAACAAACCAATCTGACTCAGGGTACTGGAATTTGAAAACCATTGTTTCTGTTACACTTACAGCTTTTGATGATAACCCAATAATATTACAGACAATCCACACATCACTGATATAAATGAGGCTATCTGATAAGATCACTGCAATTGTAATTGTGGCCTTTGTGCTCAAGTCACAGTCATTTACTTAGTGCTGCAGAAGATGACTCATTGTTTCTTTTGGCCTGAACAGTACCATGGCTTTCTACTATTCATCAAATTTCCTGTGATCAAAAGTGTTAAACTGAAGGCAGATTCACATCCTTCTATCTGTGTCAGTATGTCCTTGTGTGTGAGTGTGTCTGTATGTGTGAGAGAGACAGACAGACAGACAGACACAGAGACACAGAGAGTGTGTGTGACATGTATGTGTGTATGTTATGTGTACATATGTGTGTGTGTGTGTGTGTGTGTGTGTGTGTGTGGTGTGTGTGTGTGTGTGTGTGTGTGTGTGTGTGTGTGTGTGTGTGTGTGTGTGGACACGCCCATGTGTATGTATGAAAGGGACTCGTTCATATCCTGTTCAGGTTACTCTGTGTGTGTGGTGTACAGAAATGGAAACAATAATTGGACTAAAATGAATATATGAATCATTATCAATGCTCAGTGCAATCAAGGTCACGCTGTATAATATCAATATCAAACCTTGTATGCATCCTCAATGAAGACAACGGCCTGAATCAGTGCTGTTTCATCTGAAACAGAAATTAGTCATAAGTGTGAGTCACAATGAAATAATGTCCTCCTTACAGTTCTAAGAACAAGAATTCGAAGATTTTGCAGTCTGATCAATGTTGAGGCTTAATTGGTCAGAGGCATTTCATTTTCAAGCAGTGGCCTTTGAATCTGCCAGCCAAATTTGTGCAAGTGGCATCCAGTCTATCCACCTATTTCTTTGTACTGTATTTATTTATCTATTGTCACTATGGATTTCCAATATGAAACGTTGACTGCTTGTCTGGGTGACAGCATGTCATTACAGAGCGGTAAGGTCAGTTATTGTTTTTTTAATATTATATAGGCAATTTACCCTGTCTAAATGGATCTCTGATTCAGAATTTTGCCAGGCACAACTCCCTTCTTGCTCAGTTGCTGTGAGATCTTTAACATGTACTTTGTTGACTGTCTCATCCAAAAGACTTGCACCTAGATCACCATTTCAGTCCAGATCTGGTGGCAGAGGGTGTCTCTCCCTGCCTAATCTGTGCTTCAAACCTGATTATCTCATGTCCTCCTAGAATGAAATGGGTATATGACTTTCTTCAAAATTATAGTTTAAAACAATAAAAGATGTTAAGAAGTAAAGCGGCAAGAGAAAGGATGTGATGAACTCTGCTCCCATATTGCTGGCCCTAAAAAAAGTTGAGGTCTCACCCTCTGTCTCCTTAATGATCACACAGGGTTATGAAACAACCTTTACCTACAAATATAATATTAAGTCTGATCAGAGATTTACAGACATTCCAGCAACTAACCATTTTCACAGGTTTCCACAGTGAAACAGATAGACTGTGCTGCAGATCAAGTCACCTATTTCTCTGAGTTTCTCTCACCATATGTCTGTGTCACTTTGTAAACTCTTAATTGTCTTTCTAGATATACATGTATAAATATATATATATTATTATATTATATATATATATATATATATATATATATATATATATATATATATAATTACATATATGCATACTTTTATGTGTGTACATTACATATCATATGTATATAACTGTGTGAAAGTGAGAGAGACAGACAGAAAGTGATGAAGAGAAAGAGAGAGAGATCTATGGATTGTGATGTGCATGTTTACTTTATGCCAGTGTGTGTGTGTGTGTGTGTGTGTGTGTGTGTGTGTGTGTGTGTGTGTGTGTGTGTGTGTGTGTGTTTGTCTGTCTGTCTGTCTTCTGTCTATCTGTGTGTCTATGTGTGTCTGTCTCTGTAGCCTATAAACTGTGATACAAGTGCCATATCTTTCAAATTCAGCCGTTAAATTGTTTGTTAATTAACAACAGTCATAATAAAATTGCAACAGAAGAAA
The DNA here is from genome assembly GCA_030674185.1 of Monoplex corrugatus. Classification (NCBI taxonomy): domain Eukaryota; kingdom Metazoa; phylum Mollusca; class Gastropoda; order Littorinimorpha; family Ranellidae; genus Monoplex; species Monoplex corrugatus. The sequence continues at coordinate 23,243,203 of JAPXFY010000017.1, read as the reverse complement.
AACAAACAAACAATAATTTAGCTGCATACTGAAATACTATTTCTCACCAAGGCCAATGAATTGTGCATACTCCTCCATTGATCGGGCATTGGTGAAGTCCCCCATACTGTCAACAGAGGCGTACTGCCAGGGTGTGCTGCGACCCAAGTCACTGCTTAAGGCAAGATGCACAGAACCTGCCCGAGAGACCGTAAATACGTCTCCTTCAGCGTCTATCCGGACATTACTGTCATCTCTTACTCGGATTCTGGCCGTGTCAAAGTCCGCCGAGTTTTGTGACGCTGTCTGATGACCACTGTCTTCCACGCCCGCAGTTTTCTCAATACTCATATTGTTCTTGAACTCAGTCGACGAGGTCATGTTTGAAGAATCAGTGTTTTGTCCCTGACTGGCCTGAGGGAGCAAGAACAGTATTGTCTGAGCGTGAAGTCATTTTTTTACGCTTTGCTGACACAGTAAAACATACACACGACCCGTCTCTCTACTAGGTAATAACGACTAACTGAAACGCTCGTAATCACACAACCTCCATGTGCAGTACTTTGATGTTACAGCTGATCACACACCCGATTTCCTGAGGGACCACCCACTTCCTGTTTACAGGTGGATAACTATTTGAAGATTAAAATGAATAACCTGTTCTTTCACAGTTAAATTTGACAGCAACTTCATATGGTATGAACAGGTCACTTTTTCACCTATGTTTTAGTAAACAGTGTAAAAATATTTTTTAAATCTTGTGTGTATGTGTGTTCAGTGACACAAACAGTACAAATAACAGTTTCTTAGGTGTGTTCCTAGTTGGCAAAACTTTAAAATGTTCACTTCAACGAGTGTTTAATGCATTGTGGGATGGTGGAAGGGAGCGAGTTTCAAACACATCATGAGTTCGTCAGATGCTTGCCGTGCGTCTGCTTCAGGTTCACACTCCTTTAATTTAGAAACAATACCTCTACGTGAATCAAAGGGTAACCTTGGTAAGTTATCTTCATGTCATTTTCAGTCAATTGTGACAACACATCTAAGCAAAGTGCACTGCTAATCCCCAGACACTGACAGGCAAACTGGTACCAGTACTGAGTACGGCAGTAGCCTGAGTAGGCTTAAAACAATTTTTTTAAACAAGTAGGCCTAATTAACAGAAATGACACAGTCAGTCACATCTGCCAGTGAGCTGCAGAGTACTTTTGTTTTCAAATGCCTGTGGCAAAAACGCGCACTGGCTGACTTGGCTAAAACTAGTAAAACTAGTGAAGACTGATAGTGATATTGAAAGTCGGAATGATTTACCTGGTCTGCTGCTTGGTTTGCCTGAAACTAACAGTTTAACACACTTAAACTGCTCATGTCTAGAAATCTGAAAACATTTTATCACCCAAGGATAATGTTATGAATATGGCCCAGTGGACCCGCCCTACAGCTACTGAGCTAGGCCTTTCTACAAATTCTACTCTAGTCTACACATTATAATTATTTATTAGCATACAAACACAGACAGCAATTGCTTATATTGAAAAAAAAAAACACCCAAAAATCATTTCTTAGATAAAAAAAAAAAAGATAATTAAAATTAAATGGTTCTCATGTCTAAATCTGACTGTATTTTGTCTTTTTGATCTTTCATCTTTTTTCACCATCAGTCTTTTATGGCTTTAAGATCACTTTGCACAATCTGCTGTTCAGGAGTCATTTGGTTACCACACATAGAGGCCAGATCCAGCAGAGGATGTTCTTAGGCAGAAGATTATGAAATATTCCATCTAGCAGAATGACAGATCTAGCCTTGAGCAGACGTATAAATAGCCATGCAGATATGCTGAGGGGGATGTGACTGGCACACTGTGTGAGTAACGCACATACTTGTCATCTTACTGTACACACACCCACACTCACACCCACACACTAACGCGTCTGCAGACAGCTCATCAATCAAATTCACTTATGCTCCAGATATGGGAAATTGCAGCTTTTTGTATTAGTTGCTGATTTTTTCTATTAATTTTTTTAGGAGGAAATCATTAGTTAATAAGTTATGCTTTTTGGTTTAAGTTTGATTATTAACAGTTTTGTACCTACTTACCTCTGTGGTTATCTCTGAATCAGTGAATGTACACACCTTTTTTCTATAGTTGATCACCATTTGGTTGGGTTTTTTTTTGTGTGTGTGTGTGTCTAGTCACACATCTTGGATGACTTTCCCCTGTCTTTACAAGAGTCACTAACGTTCTTCCTTCAAGTCTGACCTGAACTTGAAAGCATATCTTCCTTTCATGCATCCACCCCTTCATCCTACTCCCCTCTGTCATCCCCCTCCCAGTATGCATGTAATTTGTGCTCTTAAATTATTGTTGTCAATGTCATTATAGTGAATGATGGAAGTGTGCACTTTGATTTGATTTATACATTGAGATTTAGCGCTCTATAAATATTATAATTATCATTATCATTAAATCATTTCTACCTACTCTCTTTGATCAAGGCTTGCTTGGCATAGAGGTGAATTTCCGCCTTCCTATCTGATTGCATGGGTTATGGGTTAATTTCTGCTTCAGAAAAGCTGATTGTCCTCCAATCCACCTGCTCCTGTTTGTTGTTGAGAAAGATAAAGCGTTGAAGGAGAGAAAATGAGCACAGCCCTCTTGATAATAAGTAGGCTACAGGAAAAGTTCAGGTCTCTGCCATCTCATTTCCTTATGATCTTGGTGTTACACTTTACCTTTTTTTCAGTTGTTAAGCACATTAGTTTTTAGTCATAATGAAAAAAGTTGTAATGTTCTGATTTTGTGTTCATATTTGCACAGGCCCCTTCAGAGCAACACAGATATGGAACGAAATGATCCAGCACATGAAGAGCAAAGTGGAACTGAAACGACGCCGACATAAGATGCGTTACTATGACAACTGTTTCACTGGCACAGATGCTGTGGACGTAATTTTGCATTACCTCCTTAGTGACAAAGAAACATTTTCTACTGACTTAACCAGAGAAAAGGCTGTAAAGGTGAAATTGTTTTTTTGTTTGTTTGTTTGTTTTGAATTTTGTTAACAAGTTATTGAAAAGAATGTATAAACTATAATGTAAGTTATTTTGTGGTAAGCTGTACCCTTTTCCGCAAAATTCCACTCCACTTCAGTGGCATTAAAGGATTACTCTTATCAAGCCTTTAAAATTAACACAATCAAGCCCAGGTTCATTCAGTTGAAGTCTCAGTGCTGTGGACTCATGATTTGATACATTGTTTAACTCACTCGGTACGACGGAACGCTATAGCGGTTGTGAGGAAAGGCACGGTTCCGTACGACGGAACGCTATAGCGGTTTCGATAATTAAAATTTTTTAGACGCTCCCCTTTAGATCCTGCATGCCTACCATAGCCACACTGGTCACTGCAAACATGTCAAGGGTCAAAGGGAAAGTTACTTCGTGAGATTCCGTAGCCATACACTCGTCGGGAAACGATTGACTTCGGTACTCTACACGAATGGCTAATCTGCATTCGTGTCGAAAATGGCGTTGCAGGCGAGTACGAGTTTTCGAACAAAGTAGATCGCGACGGCAGCGTTTTACTGCTGCTGAAGTGATTGAAGTGCTTCAGACTGAAGGATTGGACATCGAGGAGTATGATGAAGATAATGATGAAAGTGTATCAAGTGATGGAAGCTGCCAGCAAGGAGGAACTGACAGTGACCCAGTTTCAGACGACAGTGAAGTGGGAGAGGGTGGTGGGCGTACACGTCACGAAAGGCGAGCGGTCAGCGGGTCAAGCACAGTGAAACGCATGTCTGATGGAGGTTTCATTCACTTTCCTATGCATGACTGGCACGAAGATTTTAGTTTTTCTCCCACTTTGCCTCTGTTCTCTGGCTCTTGTGGCCTGCATGTCCCAGTTCAGTGCCACGCCCCCTTTGATTTCTTGAATCAGTTTGTGACAGAAGACTTTCTAAATTCCATTGTCATAACAGAAGGCATAAGAGAACTGAGTGGCAAGCAGAATGAGCACTTCTCCTGACCTTCTCACTTTGACTGTGTGATCATGGAGCTGATCAGAGTGTGTGACTGTACAGTGATCCAGACCACAAAATTTGGGGTATTTTCAACATGGCACATGACGAAGAAATATTCAAGGAAGAACTTCAATATTTTGGCATGAACTAACCCAGCATGTAAATATTCAGTTCTGAAAGTTTCATTTTGTTCCTTTATGTTTTGTATATTTTGTGATTTTTTTCCTAACCCTTCAAAATGGGCCGTCCCTGGGAAAACGCAAGGGGAAAAACTCTCCGTACCGAGTGAGTTAACCCAGCCTACAACACTCGAAAGTGACCTGTTCACTGCCCATCTTAATGCTCCAATCATTGTGGTGGTGTCGACTTATTGTTGCTTAGATCTCGCTTCCCTCTTTTTCTTCTGCATTTTGATACCTTGGCAGCACATAGGATCTGCAAATAATCACTGACAGATTGGAGTAGAGCACATAATATGGAGTTGTCCATGTGTGATGAATCCTTCTTGAGCAAACTCTGAACAAACCCCAAATTCGCAGCACGTGCCAAAAAGTCTACAGAAGCCACCATTAAACCGCCTTAGAATCATCACCAATGGAGACTGCATAGCTGCTGGTGTCTTAGTAGAGTTCAACAGTGTCTGTTATGATCCAGCATGATAAACAGGACATTGGCTGCCAATTATTTGTATTAGACCCTATACTGACTTGTAACCCCCTAGTCTTGGATTTGGAGCCAGATTTAGTGAGTTCCCTCTATCTTATTGTCAAACATTGCAAAACCTTTTTTGTGTTCATAGGAAGACTAAATTTAAGTTTGAAGATAAGCAGGAAAATTGCAGAGTGTTTACCACTCACCCACAGATCATATACAATATCTATACTTCTGATATTTATAATCATCATCATCATGTCGAGCTTGCTCGGCTATCCATGACACATTTCTTCCATCCTTCTCTGTCAGACATTGCAGCAGGTAGCTCATCATACTGACAGCCTGTATGATCAATCAGTTGGTCGATGAAGGTCTTCTTTGGATGTACTGGTCTGTTTGCTGTGACTGGGTCTCCATAGTAGAACATCCCCCACCAGTTCTTCTTTGCTACGCCAGCAGTGTCCCACGAAGCGCAGTCTTTTGATTGGTGGGATCTTACCATATAACTCTTTGTTAGTTGGATGTTCTCTCCAGGATTTGTTCAGGGCTGCACGCAGCATTCGTGTGTATGCTCCATCAGTCTTCTCCAATGTCATTGTAAGGGTCCAAGAGATTGAGCCATATGTAAGAACGGACTCTACTGCTGCTTGGAAGAAGTTCCTTTTCAAGTTGTCTGGTAGATTGGATTTCCAGATTTTGTCCAGTTGATTTAGTGCGCCCCAGGCATTTCCGAGTCTGGTGTTGACATCTTGTTCTGTAGAGTCAATGTAGCTGCCAAGGTATTTAAAGTCTTGAACTTGTTTGATCGCATCTCCATTGAGACTTCTCATACCTTCTGATGCATCTTGATTCAGACAGATGAACTCTGTTTTGTTCGCATTGAGGTGGAGCCCGATCTCCATTGCTGTTCTTTCGATATTGTGAAGGAGAGATGTTGCATCCTTTAGGAGGTCTGCGAGAACAGCCAGGTCATCAGTGTAATCCGCATCTGTTATCTTTACCGCAGGGTAGCGTCTGCTCTTCTGTTCTGCGAGGGTAAAGCCGAGTTTTTTGTTCTTATCCACTGCTTTCCTCAGCAAATAATCGAGACAGATGATGCAAATGTAGGGGGTAAGACATTTATAAAGTATACAAATAATTGTGTTTATGCGACAAGGTCTTTTTACAAAACTGTTTGATTGTGGACCATATGTTTTAATTGTACAGGTGTGTCAACTGTTGATGTCAAAGAAAGCATTTGAGCCGGTCAGCTCTCGACATAATGACAGCTCAAAACACACATTTGAGGACAGTGGTGGCAAGCTGTACTGTTTCCCAGTAGACATAAACAACATTGAAAATGAACAGCCACCGACCGAGGATTCTGATGATGACTCCTTATGTGAAGACAGTGACCATGCTCTCTGCTCAGACAACAAACGGTAATGTGATGCATGTGTTGGCTGTAAATGTAATTGTACAGTAACTATGAATAATTGTTGATGCTACATTCTAAAACATGTCCACAATTCTGCAGAAACAGATGATCTCATGATTTTACATCTGGTAGTAGGCCTACTACTACAGATTCCTTTTTTCTTTCAGTGTTTTATTTCATATTTTGGTTGTTTTTTCCCACTCAATATCCCATTTCCTGGATTAGTTTTGTAGCTCTTCAACAATGACTTTAATTTTTCTCTTGACAGTGACAGCAAAAAAAGGGAGAGTGAAATGTTTTTAATACATGCTTTACTCATGAAATGTATACTGCACTCTAGTGGAAAAAGTATATATTGTACTAAATATTGATTTGGATGTCATGTGGTTTGTCACATGATTGCTGTGCAGTTCAGATCCTTTGAATAATTCCAGCAGTTTTCTTAACTGTAACATATAGCAAAAATAGTACAAACTGCGTCTTCAGTCAAGATACACTTGATGTGGTCTAATCTAATTTCTTTGCAAAATATCATCTTTGATGTAGTTTTATGCAGATTAGTCTCATTCCTGTATAAAGTGATTATGATGTAATATAACATACAGCCTGTGTAGTCTGTTTCTTTTGTAAAACAATTTTCATATATTATACAGCACAGTCAAAATGTCATGCATGGAGTAAGGTTTTAAAAAGAGGTGATTTTTTTTTTCTTTTCTATCAGGTCAACATGTATGCGAACCTGCTAGTGCATTAGCACCATTCATGTGTACACACAAGCAGAACGTCAGCTGAAATATGCATGCTGAATATCCCGTCACTTAGTATCCAGTGGCTCATAGAAACATAAAAACACCCAGCATGCATGCCCATGAAAAATGGAATAAGCAGATTGTGCAGCAACATATTGCCTGCACAGTATGGGCAAAAACAACATGCATGCACACATCTAAGCAAAAATCAAATCACTTTCAAAAAAAAAAGATTTGACTGCTAGATGAGTTATACTCATGTGGGGATGTTAGTGGCTCCAGTTTCAGTATATAGGTAATAGAATCCCCACCTTCTGGAAATGCAGTGATTAAGATATCTTCTTTAAAGTTTTAACAGTATTACTAAATTTTACTTTTTGTTGCATCCCCTTTCCTCTATTTTTGCCTGACCAGTCAATTCACCATAATTAAAATATATTTCATGCCTCTTTTGCCTATGTCCAAGTGACAAAATTTGGAATATTAGACTTTGCAGCAACATTGTTGCCTGCACAGTTTGGGAAAGCCCACCAGATCAGAGTGCACATGCACATCTGACTGAGCAAACATGAACATGTGTGTCAACCAGGCCCGAGAAATACAGATATATGCGGTGTTGGTTTGGATGTTTGAGCAGCACCCTCAGTGATGCATCTATAAAATGGACAAGACTTGACTGTGTGGTCCCAGTCTTCCCAATGAACCTATAGTATGCTCAACACTGGGTAGAAGCTGGTCATCATTGATAAAAAGTCCCACGATGGTTTTTTTTTACCATTACATTACCACTTCTTTTGGATGACTGCTTGTAATATAGAGTTTGTTTACATGCAGTTTACCACTGGAGGTGTTGTCAGAGCACAGAGCACAGTATGACCATGAGGCTGATGCCGTAGTGTCAAATCCTATGACCGTGAGGCCGTATGCCAGATGTAGTAGGGGTCGTTGATGTCAAACAGCACCAGCTCAGAGTCTCTTCGATCATTGATTGACTCCGACCGCACTGATGGAATGGCCAACCTTTCCAAAGATGGTGAGAGGTTGAGTGTGTCATAAAACATTTGTAATCTTGAATACTTTCACTTGACTTAGCAACTAGACAGCCTTCCTCATCCACACTCTTTCCAGACTAACACCAACTTTGTTCACCCTTTCTTTCTCTCCAGTACACCTTCAGCCTCTATCTGTCATCTCGTTTATAAAATCAAAACCAAAAAATCAAAATAGTGGGGAAAAGACACTTTTTTTATTTATTTCTCGTAAAAGTATATTATTTCTGGTAGATGTCTACTAATTTGGAAAAAAACTGATTGTTGCTGCCCCTTCTGCATTGCTCTTTTGTCACAAACCCATTACCGCTCGTATCTGCACTCAACTCATCTCCAAACCTCAGAAACTGAGGTCACTATCAGAACAGAGCATGAGTGGCCTCAGAATCTGGAACAATGTTTGATAATACTATGATGATGAGAAGGGGGATTGTAGTGATGATGGCATGGAGTTCCATTTTGGATTGAGACTGCTGGACATGGCTGTACTCTCTGCTTTCTTATACAATCAGGCTCGAGAAATACAGACACCTGTGGTGTTGGTCAGGAAATTAAAGCAACATAGTCAATCCATACTGTGAGAGTGATTCAGCTGTGTGATTCCAGTCTTCCCAACAACTTGTAGCATGCTGAACTCTGGGTAAGAGCCAGTTCGGGTAGAAAAATCCCACATTGAATTTTTTTCTTCCCAATTGGTGGGGGTTTGAATCGATGGCTTCCCATTCAGAAGTTCATTGATTAAGCCACTTTGCCGCATTGACTCTAGAAATATTCTATTAATTTGATATTGAAAATTTTGTCTACAGCATTTTAACTAATGGCATACATTTTTTTTTTTATTCTGACCAGTCACTACAGTGTTTGCCTCTTTTCCAATCACAGTGGTGGAAGAAACGTGGAGAGAGGTGGCGCTGGCTCAACTGACCACCTTGATCGACCTGACCTTCCTGGATGGTGTGCTAGCCCCAGACAAGCCCAGCAAGCGTCAGCAGCAGCATCACAACCTGATCATCTCCAATATTGTGGCCAAGAATTGGCATCTCCCCGTCACGCAGAGTCTCCTCAACCTGAATGAAGTGGGGCTGGAACAGGACCAGGAGACTGTCCTGAATACTGCAATTGCTTGTATTGAATGTCTTCCTAAAGGTAACACACAATCTGACATACTGAACCATTTAATGTGGTGAAGTGGATAATGCAATGAGCCACTGACTGGGAGGTCATGTGTTTAAACCCTAATCAGTCAAATTAACATTGTGGATTTTTTGGGCCCTGATCAGTTTCTACCCAGAGTTAAGCACATCATGGGTTTAGTGGGAAAACTGGAACCACACAGTCGAGTCTTATCCACTTTATGGATGGTACATTCAGGATGTTGCTCAATTTTCTTGTCCAACACCACAGGTGTCTGTAATCTCTCGGGCATAGTCAACACCAGGATGTATTATGAAAGTAAGCGCACAGTTCTCATGCAGTCTCAAAACCAAAACAGAAGTTCATAGCATATCAGTGTCATTCCCATTCTCTGCATCATACCATCTCCAGAGTCAAATAACCACACCTAGACAGAAATTATTTTAAGACTGAGTTTGAGGATGGAAATTAACAGATGAAGTGTTAAAATCTTCCAGCAACTGATTCTTCATCATGCAGGAAATTTAACTGTTTCAATTAAAGGTAAAGATGTTTCCATTTTAGCGGGCATAGAGTCTGGGAGAATTTTTCACAATGCTGTATGATGCATGAGGATGATGGTTATGATGCTATGTTCCATGCTTGATTGAGAGTGGCAAGGCTGTACTTTACATTTCCATTCATAATATATCCTCACATCAACCAGGTGCAAGAAATACAGAACACCTGTGATGTGAGTCAAGAAATTATACCAACACCTTCAGTGACACATCTGTGAAGTGGATGAGACTAAGCTGCGTGGTACCAGTTTTCCCAAAAAGCTCATAACATGCTGGTAAGAGCCTGTCAGTGACTAAAAAATCCCCAAGCAACATTATGCTGCGCTGTAATTCTCCAGGTCAACAATATGTTACGGATGATCAGAACTGGAAAATTACTTGTGTGCCTGCAGTTGTGTTTGTTTGTTTTTTAATTTTATTCTCTGTTTACTTTTGTCTGCTTGAAATCCTTTAACAATTCAATTCTTAATCAGCATGTTTTGTATTATATTTTGAGAAACTTGTGTTTTTATTTTCATTTTTCTTTGTCCTACATAGGTAAGTACTGACAGTTTTATGCATTGAGCTTACTTTCGACATGGACTATTTTGCACTTCACAAATTAAATCATTATTAAAATTAAGAAAAAAAAGTTGTTTGGTGTCATATACTATTACATATTGTACCATGTCAAATGGTGCAAACCCAGGCTATTAGGTTTGTTTTGCTGGTCTAGAATTTCCATGACTAACAGAAGCTTCAAGATGGGTTCTTCCCTTCCACTAGCGCTTTAACTTGGTGCAATTCCTCACTTCCATGGCCAGCACTTTTTGAAACAGATGCAGGTTTCTTTGCTCCACTTTTACCACTTGTGGTGCTTTTGTAGTATGATTCCTTGCACTTTCATGTGAGCTAAACCTCCAATAGAGCAGTCAGTCTCTCAGTCTGTGTTCTCGCTCATTTTTTCTATCTTTTTTCCTGATCTTTTGGTCTGTTGACCTCCTTTCCTTTTATCTTTACTTTCCATCTCTTAGCACTGCCTTGATGGGAAGAATATGTCTCGCAACTCAACTGATCATCAGATTTGCAGCAGTCTTGAGTCTATCTTGGACTTCTGCATGGGCCTCAAGTTCAAGCCCAACGATTGACCCACTAGGTCTGTCCCTTGGGGGATATGGCGGGGCTACAAGGATGGTGTATGGCAAGAAAGATGCTAGTCCCTCCTCCACCGGCCCCAAAGGCGCTTCTACTGCGATGTGCGGGGACCTGGCAGCTCCAACTGGCTTTGCCCTTCTCAAGGGCAAGCTAGTCAAGCATTGCACTTGCGCTGGCATCCCAACACTCATTGCCTGTTAGTAAGATCCTGGAGGCAGCCTCTTTGCGTTCTGCAAATCTCTTCATTTCTCACTACCTTAGGATGATTGGCTGATGGTTCCAGAGGAATTACCTTTGCTGTGGCCAGCAAGATCATTTCAGAGACAGGGACCATCAAGTGAACCACTAGGGCAACACCCTCTTCCTTTTCTTCGAATTCTGCACCAGGTTTACATGGTACAGTATATGACGCCAAAATGGGAAGTTTGCCATGTCAAACTCTCATGCCCTGCCCCTTCCCCGTCCATTCCTGCTTCTGATTGCTGTGGTTTCCTTTGGGGTCATTTTAGAAGCATGTTATTGTAAGTGAGAAATTGCACTGAGTTAAACTGCTGATGGGATGGAAGAGCACTGATTGGTTAGCAGACGATGTGTGCCTGAGTCCTTCTTAAGACTGCTATTAGCCATGAAAATTCAAGGCCAGAGAAGCAAACTTACTGGCCTGGGTTTGCACCACTCTGACATGGTATACTAATCAAACAGGAAGTTAGCAGAAACTCGTCATTTTTTCCTCCAGGGGCATCTCTACTGGCAGGGCACTGTTTTGATAAGAATGACAGCAACACAAAGCGGCAGGCCTTCGACATAATCCGCAAGCACTACATCAGTTTGAATGACACGATCCTGCCAGGACGATTCTTTGACCTGCACATGGCAATCCTCAACTTGATCCTGCAGCACCAGGAGAAGCAGGCAATAAAAGCGTTGAGACTGGACATGGTTCTGTTGCCCCTGGCTGTGAAGGAGGAGATCCACAGGCTGCTCAAGTTTATGACAGCTGTGTCTCTGGACACCACTTTAGTCTTGGATCCTGAGGTAAGGGGTTTTCCGTGCTCATTTCATTTATTAATGTTGATCAACATATATCATGTGTATATGGTCTAGTTTTCACCGAGTTTGTTTTGTTTACATTTGTTTAGGTTGGTTTTTGAAAAAAAATGGGAACTTTAAATGTTTTACCGCTGTACATTTTCGATATTGAGGCTTTTCGATAAGCCCTACATTATTTTATTTTTGTATGTATTCTAACCAGATGAATCATTTACATGTTGTCTAGTTTGCATTGAATTTTGTTTTGTATTCCTATATTTGGTGTTGATTTTATGTTGTGTAGCTTGTATTGACTTTTTTCATCTTTGTTTAATGTTGATTTTATGTTGTGTAGTTTGTATTGAGCTAACTTTGCTTTTATTTGTTTACCCTTGTTTAGTGTCGATTTCACGTTCTTTTGTTTGTAATGACTTCAGACTTGCTTGTATTTTTTACCTTTGTTTAATTTTGATATTATCTATCCTCCACTGAGAAAATAGGAGCTTGACAATTTGCTTGACTCTTGGCATCCCATTCTACTAGAGCGTAAGAATTCGCATAGTTAGTGTGTCTGATCATGCCAGAGAAGGAAGGGAATGGAGTCTTTTCTTTCATTTGTTTGCAGGCCTTAAAGAGTGCACATTTAGTTCAAGTTAGTGTATTGATGTGAATTATTGATAAGTATGTTTCTTGATTGTGACCAGTTTGTGCTGGTACGTCCTTTGCCTGTTCTTTTTATTTTGAATATGTGTTTAGCAGTTTTCCTAATGTGCATAAAGTGGTACTTTTGCAAGCCTTTCCTGACTTGATATTTTGAACCATGTATTTTGAGATTAAATGAAGTGATGTTTTTAAATATATATGTAACCATTCTGACATGCTTTTTCACAATTCAAAGAGTGTTTTTTTTTAAGAGTGGCAGTTTCTTTAACCTATAAGTATATTAGTACGTATCTTCAGAATTTAAGTAACCAGCAGTTTTGAGAAAACGGTTCTTTTGATCTGTGTTTTTTTACTTCTTGATTTAAACAGTGATAGTTTTGAGAACATGAGTATTTTGAGCTGTGTGTTTTCAGTATTCAGATGAAGGACGAGAACATAATTATTTTGACAATGCGTTTCCAGGTTTGAGATGGAAGTATTCATAAGATTTTTTATCTTCATATTTTTGGGGCATAAAGAAGGTATCATTTCAGAACATAATTATTTTTGATCTGTTTATTTTCAGGATTCAAAGAGTGATGGTTTTGAAATCATGATTTTGACCTATGCATTTTCAGGACTTGTACATAAATGGTTGTAATAGTGTTGATCTGTGTATAATCAGGACTTAAATGAGATCATTTTCAGATGATTATTTTCAGGATTCATACAAAGTAGTAGTTTTGAGAACATACTCATTTTGATATGTGTATTTTCAAGATTCAAATGAAGCAGTATTTCTGAGGATATTTCGATCTGTGATTTTTCAGGACTCAAATGAAGTGGTGGTTTTAAAAGGTTTTTCTGACAGCATCTTCCGCCACAAACTGCTGGCTCCAAACCTGGGTTCTATCCTTGTACAGTTCATGATGCAGCATCTGACCAAAATGTTTACTATTCCAAGTAGTTTACGGGAAAAGGTCTCCTTCAAGCTGTATCAGATCAAGACTGGCCAGAATGTGCCCGCCTTGGGTTAGTTTATCCCCTCCCTTCCTTCATTTATGTCTTGTTTTGTTTTTGTTTCTGTACATGTGTGTATGTTGTGCTGGGTTTTTTTAATTTGAAATGTCATGTGAATCAAATTGGGATCACACACCACCTGCACTGCTCTTTCATGTTTGTAAATTTATGTACTGATTTATATATGCCACGCCACTGTAGCCAGTGTTTTGAAAGACATATTTTACATACATCTCAACTCAGTCTTTTAGGTTAAAAAACAAACATCATTTAAAACTAGTTTGTTCATTTTCTTTTCTGTTGTTGGTTGTGGTGTCAATTTTTGTGTGTGTGTGATTTTTTCATCCTTTGTCGTCATGCATGCGTATGTATTTCTTCGCTTATGTTCAAAGAGGAAAGTAAATTAAAGTATGTTTTTCATTTCTACTTGTTTTCATAAAACATTCCTTTCTTGCTCAAGTATTAGACTTTATTTAAAAGCAGCGAATAGAGATTTGGTGGCAATTCTAATCCAGTAAAGTTTCGTATGTGTGTATCATTTGATTTACTTTAAAAATCCTGTTAATTTAGTGGAAATTTGGTAGCAATTTCTTCTAATCCAAGTAAAGTTTAGTAGATTTTATTTAAACTATTTTTCAAAGTCTGTTATTTTATTGAAATATTGCTTTCTTGCAGAGAAAGCAACAAATAAAAATCTGATGAAAGTTTCTTCTTATCCATGTAAAGTTTAAATGTTGTTCTTTTGAAAATACTTATTTCAGTAAAACATTAATTCGCTTTGAGCTTATACAGATACAGAAATTGATGACTTTTTTCTAATGTGTGTAGTGGTGTGGTTATGCCCACAGCTCTGCTAACTGGTGTTTCAGATACAGCATATTGTGACCGTGTGTCAAGGGAAGAGTATGCCCGCCAGTCCAGGGACTGCACTCAGGAGGGTCTAGTGGCCATGATGAACAGTGTGCTGGACGATACCAAGCTCACCTTGAAGGAAAAGAGGCAACGCCTGAAGCAGTTTCAGAAGTGTTACCCAACATTGTACGGGGAGCATTTTTCAGGAATAGTGTGACACAATTTTATCTGCGCATCTTTGCTGTGATTTGATTGTGATTAGGTTGTGATGCTGCAAAGAAAACAGTCATACTGAAAAACAAACTGACAAGAACAACATACAAATTTTCCTGAAAACAATAATATGTAAGTTTTCCTGAGAATAACATTATGCAAATTCTCCCCATAGTAATAACATGCAAATTTTTCTTTGACTAACAGCATGCTGATTTTCCTGAAATAACGGTATGGGAATTCTCCTGAGAATAACAGCATACATATTCTCCTAAGATGAGCAGCATGCAAATTCTCCTGAAAATATCAGCATGCAAATTCTCCAGAGAATATCGGCATGGAAATGCTTCTGAGAATATCAGCATGCAAATTCTTCTGAGAATATCAGCATGCAAAATAACCTTCAAGGTCAAATTTCGTGTTGTGAAAATTAGAGTAAATCTCAGCTTAGTTGTGGATATTGTGAATTTTTTGTAGACAAGCTAAGGAAATGTGAGCAGTGTTGTTGAATTCAAGGATAATGCCACTTTAAAATGAAAGTGTGATATTTTTCTGCAGATATTTGTAAATAATAGTTTATTTCTGCCACTTGCTTTATCTTAGTGTGGAAAAGTATGAATACCAAACAGATGACTGAACAAAGTTTGGGAATGAAGGTAGTTATCCATCATGAGTGTATAAAACACTGATACCAAAACATGCCTGTGAAATGAGATTTACTGCTGAAATGATGTAGTATCAGGCTGGGGAATTCTCAGCGGATTCGTTATTTTCAGCGGAAAACGACAAGATTTCCGCGTCAGAAAAAAAAAATTCAGCTGTCTTCTTGCAGGAAATTACAACTTTCAACATTTTCTGCCCATATAATTTTGTGTTTGCTATTTTTAATGGCCCTTATACCAACGTAGTTTTGTATTTTCAGGCTTCTTGGTTAACTTTTATCATGATACTTACAAGGAAAGGAAATATACACTTGTTTCTAACACAGTGTTGTTGCACAATGTATGACTATAAACGTGCACAGAATACAGTTACAAAATCATTGAAAAGAACTGAAATTGTAGGAGTTGAAAAAAAGAAAAAAAACAACATTTAACTTCAAGGAGAGGCCTTGAAAACATCTGAAAATTGTAAAAATGCTTCAGCTTCAGGGGAGCTTCCCCCCTGACCCCCAGCAGGGCGTTGCCCCTGCACCCCACCAGGGCCCTGGCGGCCCCTGGACCCCACACCATTTTCAGAGGAAACTCTTGCCAAGTGTTCCCCACCCTGAGTATAGATGTATCATGATTGTTGCTCAGTGGATTCATATTAGCTTTACACTGGCTCTATAACTGAATGAATTAGGCAATACTGCTGATTTTTTTGGTTTGTCTGAAGATAATTGTATAAGAGTTTTTGTAAAAAATACTTAGGCTGTTTGTGTATAAGGTCTTTTGTTTGATGTTCACGTCACTGAGCAGTGAATGATCAGTTTTACAGTACACGACATATTCTTGACAAAGTCTTCCACTGGTTCCTGAATAGTTGACAGAACCGTGATGATCTGTTTACTACAGTGGATGGAATTGAATGCCTGACATTATCATTTAAATCGTGTGCAATATTATTTCCATATATTTGTGGGAAGTGTTTTTGTTTTTGTTTTGAAGCAAGGAAGGGTGGTATTGGTTTTTGTTCTTGTAATGTGTACAGAGGTTGTTCATAGTATGAATAAATGATGTTTGTAGTGTGTACAATGGTTGTTTACAGAGGGTGCTGAAAGTTTGTGGTTGTGATGATCAGACTTTCATGTAAATCAAAAGAATGCTTCCCTGTATGATCCTAAGAATGCAGTCTACAACACCAACAGTTGCAGAGTTGAGGTTAAGTCTTGTTTCTTCTCATTTCTGCTCTTCGTGCAAAGAAGCACTTTGTGTGTGTGTGTGCGTGCGTGAGTTAGAGAGAGAGATGCATAGAGAGAATGGAAAATATAACAGTAAGTCTCTCTGAATTTGTTTGTGTGAGACTGTGTATGGACATGGCTTTGTGTGTATTGTGTGAGAGAGAAAACCAATAGTTCATCTGACTAAGTATTTATGAAGATGACAACAATGATCATGAAGTGTATATGTTTGTGTGTGTCACAGTGTGCGTGTACATATGCATGCATGTGTGTGTGTTTGATGAGAGAGAGAGAGCATGATTGTTTATTTGACGACAAATTAATTATGAAGTTGAAGAAGTGAACATGCATGTTCTTGTGCGTGTGCACATTGCATGCGTATTTGTTTACATAATGCTTGCTTGTGTGCATATATCGTATTGCCATTTAACCCCTTGACTCCCGCACCCTGTCCACAAGAATCCTGCATTATCAACCATGGTAGCATAGCAAATACTTAACCTTTGATTCCCTCACCCTGCAGGAAGCTGGTGGATAGGTTAGGGAATCAAAAGCTTATTTCCTCACCCTGCAGGAAGCTGGTGGATAGATTAGGGAATCAAAGGCTTATTTCCTCATCCTGCAGGAAGCTTGTCGATAGGTTAGGGAATCAAAAGCTTAAGCTTTTGTAGTTGGTGGATAGGGCGCAGGATTCAAAGGGTTGAAGTGATGTAACTTATATTTCTTTGCAAGGCCAGTAAAATAATTTCTGTGAACGATTTGATTTATGCACTGAAATGTGTGTTGGTTGTCTGCAAAGCAATAAATAATGTTTTTGTGTATGTGGATTTACTGCTCAAAATCTGTGTACTGAATTGTGTACTGATTGTCCGCTTAGCAATAAAAGTTGTTTATGAGCACATTGATTCATTGCTCAAAATCTGTGCAACAATGTAGATCATACAGTCAACAGAATATTTTCCTTTTGTTCTTCAAAAATGTCAAATGTTTGTGTGTGTATTCCACAACTATCAAATATAATCAGAGGTGTCTGTTGTTTCTCTTGGTTATGATAAACAACAGTAATATGATGTGTTATTGCATTCTAGTTTCTTTTGACTTCATACAAATCAGCTGTTCTCCATTTTTTCTGCTCCAGAAAAGATTATCTGATTTATCTCATTTCATAAATCAACTTACTCTGATTCATTTCGAGGGTTTCTTTACAGACTAATGAAATGGTCCCAGAAAATGTCATGGTTTCGATCCTTTCATGCCCTAAATCTACCCCCATGCAGCAAAGATCTTAATCCTATTACTCCCTCACCCTACCATATGGTTTCCTGCAGGGAGATGGTGGATAGGCTAGGGGAGAAAATATAGTTATTTTTTTTGCTTTGCCACTGTGGCTGATAATGCTGGAAGCTGGTGGACAGGGTGAGGTAAATAAAGGGTTGTTTTTTGCTTTGCCACTGCGGTTGATACTGCAGGAAGCTTGTACACAGGGTGAAGAAGCAAAAGAGTTAAGTTTTTGTTTTGCCAATATAGTTATTAATACATGAAGGTGATGGATAGGGTGGGGAATTGAAAAGGCTTTTGTTTTGTCACTAATGCTTATGATGCAGGAAGATGGTGGACAGGTGAGAGTGAAAAGGATAATATTTTGCTTTGCCAATATGGCACTATGGGTGATAACACAGGAAAGTGATGGACAAGATGAGGAAAAGAAGGGTTAAGATTTTGTTTTGGCATTGTGGCTGATAATGCTGGAAACTGGTGGGTAGGATGAGGGAGTCAAATGATAAAATAATATCAGTAATCATTTACTGTGTTGGGAGGCTGAAATTGAGGGCGACTTTTTGTTGTTGTTGTTGTTTTTTTCTCCTCCTCTTCTGCATAAAATTTCTTCTGATTTTATGTCATCACTGAGATTCTTTACAGAGAATATTTTAATCTCTTGTATATGATTTTATTTGGTATTGAATATGATCTCATACATACTGATACCTGCCATTAAGTATTTTTGATTAACGCTACAACAGCATAGATGCATAATATCTTTAAATGATCAGTCGTTATTTTCTGTCTTGGTTTGGATTGGTTTGGTTTTGCTTAAAGGAAATTGTCTTTTGACATTTAAATCAAGTACTAGTAGAATCACAAAGGATGTGCAAGTGCCATGATTCTGACGCAATTTATGTAAGAATTACCCCTGGCTGTATATCATTAACTACAATTGTATAAGAAGTACCACTGGTTGTTTATCATTAACTACAGATGTATGAAAAGTGTAACTTGTGGTATATTATTCACTAGAAATGCATCATTTATATGACAAGTACCAACTGCATAATTGTATAAGACTATCACTGGTTGTACATCACTACAGTTGTATGACAAGTACCACTGTTATAGTATGTTATAAGTGATGTTATAAGTGCCATTAGCCTTCTCTTGCCTAATCATACTACATTTATTTTCATGTGAATATATGCATTATCCATATGGGAAAAGTTGATATGAACAGAAAAAAAAAAGGAAATATTCAAACAACCAAAATTTTTGCTCACTTGAAAGATTGATGAAATTCTTGATAAGATTGTATGCAACTGTGCTTTGATGACACAATTTGTGGACTTATAAAAGTTGATTTTTTTTCATTCTAGTTTTTTGTCTAATTTTGCAAATCCCACAGTTTAACACTGACCTTGAGGTGTGAAATAAAATACCACCGCTAAACCTCAAAGTGCAAAATACATTTTCAAGCTTGCATCATTGCTGTACTGCAGAATTTATTATTCATAGTTTAAAATCTGACGGTCTTACAAGATTGTGCTGTTATTTCTAATCTCAGCATGAATTGATTAGCTAGCAAGAAATCTAGAGGGGGCTGGATTGGACCCAGAGCAGCAAGGTCTCAACACTGGACAGTCACGTCCCAGTTCCTGATGCCACAAGATGGCCATTTCACCAAGCAATGGGGAACTGTCCATGTGTTGCATGATCTGTTTGGATATTAGTTATCAGTTACCTAATCTACAAGAAGAATGGCAAGGTGGGGAGAAAGAACACACCCCAGAACATAGCCACACAACATGCACCAAGAAGTCCAGTGCAGCTACTGGACCAAGAGAGAATGAAAGAGCCCTCCTATGCCTTACTCTGGGCCTTCATCTCTTTCCATTAAGCAACCTGCCCAGACACCGGCTTGCATAGCCGCCAGTTCTTCACAACATCTTGACACTTAGCAGTTGTAATCTCCCTACTTGGCTTTACCACAATCATAGGGAAAGTGTTTACCATTGCAAAATCAGTTGGGCATAATGTTCAAGCCGCAATCCATTTTGCTTTTGAACTTAGTTTGACATGCCCCCAAAGAGGTCACAAGTTTGCCGACTTTCTGAGATGATTTAATAGCGAAGCAATGTTCCATATGCTAGTGTTTATAGACTGTATGATTTCTTTTGGAAGAAGTTTATTTTGTGCATTATTGAGAAAGATCAGATCCAAACACAAACTAACACAAACCTCTTTCTCACTTTATGTCGTAGTTAAAGACTTGCAGTTCACCTAGGCGTTCCACTGTTATATTTGTGATTACTCTTCTGCCAGTACGTATTGCCACTTCTAACCACTGATTATGTTGCATTGTGTAATCATTCATGTAGGCCTATGTGTATGCTCATGACCAAAGGTATATGTGTCTGTATGATTACACATGTATTCATTTCTGTATAAGTGTGTGCATTGTGGTTGTGTGTGTGATATTGCTACTTCTGTGTATATTACAATCTGTCTTATAAATATGCAATACGTAATAAGTCTTAAAGAGTTTCAAGAATAGGACTATACAGAAATGATTTATTATTGAATAGCGTTTAATGCAAAGGTTAATGTGATGATTTGTTCAAACGAGAATCTCAAGAATGACTTATTATCATCATTAAGTATTGTTTAATGTAAAGGCAAACATAAGAATTTGTTCATACAGGAATCTCATACTGACCTTGTAAGAAGCTTTACAGAAATCTCTTCTCTGTTCAACTGCAATATTTGCAGGACTGTTCATGTCACAAGCTGTCTTTTTCAGGATTGCTGCTTTTTTATTTGCAAAGTTACTTGTTCCTTCTTGTTATTGCTTAATATGTAGCATTTTGTATAGTTACTGGGTCGATTGATTCAGGCAATGAAACAGAAAATCAGTGTTTCTTTGTGTATGGTAGACATACGTACACTTACTTAAGTGACTGATTTTGAAATAAAAGTGTGGTCTTAAGTTTTGTAGAATGTGTTGAGATCTTACCTGGATTTATACACAGGCCCATAATTTATGCCATGCTCATTTTGTGTCTTTTTCCCATCATATGGCATTTGGGATGTTTGTGCAGTTGGAATTTAATCTGCACTCAGAAACGTCGTATGAAAATTGAAACTGTTGAGAGAGAAAGTAAAGTTGTGTAAGTTATGTTTTATTATCTTTGGAAAGGAAAAAAGAATTATTGAGATTCATAACATTAAAAATTGTTTATAATAATTTTATGGTGTGGAGGAAAACCATTTGAACAAACTGGTTCATTCTCTCAAATGTCTATACGGTCATCTACATCAGACGCAAATGGCACTTGCCTATTGAGGTGCCTTCAGTGTGCAGCAGTGCTGAATCTTATGCTTCAACAGGATTCACCCTCAGCCACTGGAGATCTCCCCTGTCTGTCTTGTGTGCCGAGGCAAATGAGAGGAAGGCCTTTGACAGTTCCTCTGACCACCAGGCTTGGTGGAAACAAATGGCCACATTCATCATCAGATGTGACCTGACCATGTAGACAGTGTAGGAAAGAAAATGATTCACAGTAATTGAGGACAATCAAGTACCTGTTACTGACGGTGTATTTCTGATGGTATGTTCAATGGACTGCTGTCTTGTATTTTACTCCATGTTGTGGCAGTGTACAATATTTTCACAAAAATAAGAAAATGTAATCGGCTGTGTATTATTCTTTGACCTCATCTACTGAGTTAACATGTTCGTATGTATGTGTGAATTAATGTATGTTGAATGTAATTTAATGCAGCACAAGATACCACAGTGTGTGCACATATGCATATGTGTGTATGTGCACACATTTGCATGGCTCTGTTTTGTAAAGGAATGATCATCTGTGTAAAATGTTTTGTACATAAAATTGTAAGCAGCACAGAAAGTCTTGCTGCTCTGACGATATATCTCAGGGAAGCATGTGTTGGTGATTGCATCAACATCTCAAAGAATGTTCTGCTTCACAGTTATGACAGACTTTATCAGGTATTTCGGACTCTTCTTTTTTGTTCTGGAGGTTTTAGAGGAATTTGCTTCTTCTGTCTTCTTGCATCAGGTATTTCTTCTTTATTTTTTCTTTGAAAGGAGTAGGGGAATATCTTCTCTATCCACATTCGTCTTCTCCCCAGTGGTTGGGATCATCATTGTGATAATTGCTTTGGTTGTGCACTTGGATTTGCTGAAGGTAGTTGTGGATGGATTTTTTTTTTTTTTTTTCCTTTGATTTTATTTTAATTTTTTAAGGTGGAGGCTAATTCAGTCAGAAGGAAGGAGTTTGTGTTACAAGAATCAAATTTATGTGTAACACAACAGAAATCCATTGTATGTCACTAAGTGTAAAGGTCAAGGTTTCCCCTGACCTGAAGTGGATTGGAGATCTCTCAGGACCAGCTTTACAAGGGCATCATCCATCTCCATTCCTTGATGCCTTATTTTCTTTTTTCGAATGGAGGACAAGTATCTTTTTACAGCTGGTTGGACTGGGACAGTATGTTTATGCTACGGCTCATTAAGTATCATCACCCATCCGTCAGCAGCAACGCTTAATTATGCGTAGTCTTGTTTGTCGGGAGCAAGTGCCGAAGTTTCACAACTGTTCTGACTCGCTATGCACTGGGGGAGGATGCCAGAGGCTCAGTAATAGAAAAAAGTAAACTGACAGTGTACTTGAGAGTATGCCTTAATTAATTTATGCATTTATTGCGCATATATGCGTGTGTTGGAGTGATGTTGAAACATAAATATGATACATTTGAATTCACGTGTGAAGAAATGGACTAGCAATACTAAGAATCATGCATACTAACTAATCTGTTTATTGAGTGACTATTGCATTAAATCATGAAACTGTCTCATTCTCTGAAGACACAACTTGAAACAAGTTGATAGCACCTGTGTGTTGTAACTGTATACCAAAATAAACATCTTTCTCACGTGACCCCCTTGGGGTGCCAAGGGCTCTTTCAGTATAAATAGTATCCCCACCTTCTGAAATTTCTGTGCTAGAAATTACCTCTTTTCTGTCACTCTCTTTGTTTCTTCCATCCTACTTTGCTTTTTGTCATCTCTTCATATCATTTTCTGCCTTTCTGGTCCATTCACCTGTGTACTCGTATGTTCTGTAAAGCCTTACATTCTCTTAGGATTAATAATTGCTACATATACTGCTGTGCAGGAGCATTTTTAGATAATTAAGCCAAACTTTATGTGTGCTTTAGTGTCCTTAGTTCACGTGTATGTTCAGGTTTGTTGTTTGAAATCCTCAGGTGATAAATTGGACAGAATGGTCAACAACAGATATATATCCATAGATTATCTGTGCGCATGCATCAGTATGTGCTCATAGTTTTCTTTTCCAGCTTTATTTTTCCAATTAGATGTTGTGTACAGTTTGAAATGGTTATACCCCTGATACAGCTCTGTGCAGTCGGCTGGGCTTTAAACAATAACACAGGCTGGGTAACTCTCAGCGGATCCGCTAATTTCAGCGGATGAACTAGTTTCAGAGGGAAAAAAAAATTTTCAGAGGAAATATTGCTGAATTATCGTATTTACCATCAGGAAATGCATCCATAATGCCTCAAAATTACAGAAATTTTTCAGCTTCTGGGGGGCTTTGCCCCAGCAGGGACATTGCCCCTGGACCCTGGCCAATTTTCAGAGGAAACTATCTTCTCTTACCCGGCCTGATAACATTAAGGATAATTTCTCACATGCTTGCTTTAACCACTTCTCTTATGATCAACAGATGTAAGAGATCATGTAAATTATCAGAAGTTTTCTCTTTCCTAGTCATTAATCAATTGTAGCGCGTACATTTCTTCTGCATCTCTTTGGAAACCAGATTTACATACGTCTTTAAAAATTTGAGATATAATTTTGGCATAAAAAAACAACTGTGGTCATCATTACATCTGCTATTGCGTGAAAGTTGATTTGATTTACTGATTACTTTTATTCTTTCTTTCTTTTTATTTTTTTTTTCATTAACTATATATCTGCTTGCACCATCTTCAGTGTAGTGGAAAGATAATGGTCAGCAGTGAGTCCTAAAGCCTGAAGCAGAGAAATGCTGCATGGTGTCGAAAGTCTCAACACTGTCGATCCAGGTCTTCCTTAGTCTGCCTCTTGCTTGAAAATATTGTTTTACCATCTTTTATCTAATGCTATGAAAGAAAAGTATAAAAAAAATTTGAGGGGGGGAGGGGGTGTCTTTATGGTGCAAATAAAACTTCAAAAGCATGATGGACAAAGAATGTGTATGGATGGTCCTTGTGTATTTCTGTCATGTTTACCTAAAATTGGGGTTCACAAATTGAGCACAGGTAGTGTTTCACGTCAGAAATAAAGATAAGTTGATGAATTTATGAATTCTGCAAAATAGTTATGAATTTTCTCAACTTATATAATCTGCAGTTATTTCAGTAAGAAGTCATTTTTGTAACTTTTCTTGGGTAGTACCTATATTACTGCTTTATTTTATCTAACATAATACTGCAGAGTGAGTGTTATTGTGTTTTCCAATGGTTAAACTTACCATTGCTAATCTACTGGTATATTGCAAACTAAAAAAAGAAAGAAAGAAAGAAAAAAGAAACATAAGGGGACGTTAACGTTAATAACAGTGAGAAAGACTGAGAGAAATTGAGAGAGAAAATGACAGGAGACAAGGTCTTGACAATGGTGAATGAAATGCAGTTGTCTGCAGAAGTGTTTCATGTGTGTTATAAAAGTCTAGTAATTACATCGCTAACACCTCCTATATCCTTCTGTTGTGTTCTGTAATCTGTTGTGTGTGAAAATTTGTCATTATCATGGGATGTTGGTTTGAATAAAGAAACTTGACGAAAACGAAAAAAATGTCTTTTTCGTGGTGGTGTGTTTGTAACTCCTTTTGCCTTCAAGTATTCCCTTGTTCCTAACCCACACTGTCTCCAATAATTCACAGTTTCAAAAATACCAGTAGGATTTGGATTGCAATAAAAGCAAAAAATCGATTTTCATCCAAATCTGCAAGCAATTATCTGGCAGATTCCTTAAGCCTGTGCAATGTCCTGAAATGGGGAGGACTGGACTTATACACACCACTAGAGTGGGCAGCGGGGAGACTGGGTTTGTACTGACACCAGAGTGATAGGATCAATACGATGGGCAATGCACAGGCCAGTTTTAATGTTGCTGGCTGGGACTGAACTCGAGACATCGAATCCACAGCTCTGTGAAGAGGGCCAGTCAGGCCGCTGCAACTATTGTCATCAAGCCCATACGCTGATAATTTCGTCGGCAAACTCTCACGCGTTCCTGAATCAAAATCCTCTCTGATTTCAGTGCAGATGACATCATGATGTTTCTGCGGTAAGCCTTATCCAAATATGTAGTCAAAGTAATCCTCAGTGACAGCTGATTTCTGTCAGCTATGTTATGCAATAAAAGGATTTGTCTCAGACCATGTTAGTTTAATCTGCATACAGGTTATCATGGAAATAAAATATAGCCTTCCGTAACCCGGTACAGGTTGATAGTTTCTAGATAGAAGGTG
>JAPXFY010000017.1:23205529-23213029 GCA_030674185.1 Monoplex corrugatus | reverse complement strand
CCCTGGGTGTGTAAATGTGCTTTTGTCTTCTAAAACACCATAACTAGCCTATGAGTGTGTAAATGTGCTTTTGTCTTCGAAAAATCCATAACCCTTTGACTACCTCAGCCTATGTACCAGCTCCCATGAGCTTTCTGCAGGTAAGTGGATGGATAGGCAGGAGTCGGTAGGTTTAAGCCAGCAGCTGGACATGATAGTAATCTTCAGTTATTATTATCATTCTTATTTGCAACATTTATGTTTTGCTTGCTTTTTAGTTCAAAATATTAATGAATTAATTAGACTTTGGCAGGGGGGAACATAAAAACGTGATCAAACTTTAGTGTATGGTGAAATATTGGCTAACCAATCTTTATTGTATGGTGACATATTAGTCAACCAAACTTTATTGTATACAGTATAGTGACATATTACTTGACCAAATTTATTGAGTTTTATTATATTAGTTGACCAAACTGTGTTGTCTTATTAATTGTTATTCTTCCATTATTTTGTTATTGTTATTATATATTACTTCTGTGTTTTATTTGCTTTTAGCTCTCAGTGTTAAGTAGATTTATGAAAAGGCTCATATAGAAAATCAGCCAAACTTTGTTTTATAGTGTCATAATATATTGTAAATCTCCCAGAAATAATGTTATCTCTTCTATGTTTTATTTGCTTTTTAACTCTACATATTGAATAGATTTTATTAACTTGTAGCAACAAATGACATAGATAATTGACCAAGCAATGTGTCGTTGTCTGTGCAATGAGAAAATAAGATCATTCATTCATTTGCTTCTTTCATTCCCTTCCTTCCTTTATTCATTCATTCATTCATTATTCGTTCAATGATTCGTTCTTCCAGTTTTTTTTTCTCCTTCTTCCTTGTAGTGAAAGTTAAGTCCTGTATGTGTGTTGCACATGTGTGTTTGTGTGTATGTGTGTGTGTGTGTGTCTGTGTGTGTGGGACATAGGTTGTCATCATTATTATTGTCCTTATTTTTGTTATTACTGTTGTTGTTATCATATTTGAAATATATTATCATTGTATCTTAAATTGTATTGAAAATATTCGGGCAGCTCCAATTAGAATATTCACAGCAGTACCAAATAAAATACTCATGACATTACCAAAGAAGCAGCACCAATCCAGCAACCGCAAAGGTAAGAATTCTGTAGACATCATTTTGGATTGCAAGGTCAGGAAGCTGTCTTCATAATGAATCTTCATAGCAGTATCATTATGGTTGTGTGAAAAAAGGTTACTTACTCAAAGTTATTAGATTTGCTAGGAACAAAGGTATCAAGAGTTTGGAGTTTTTCAAGAGGGATTCAACAAATGGGGACAGTTTTGTATAATACGTGCCACCCAATACTGTTTATTTGTTTTATTTCATCTTACTTGGTTTATTTATTTATTATTCTGTCATTTAATTTGTTTGCATGTGTACGTGCAGTATGTTTTCTTCTGCAAAGAAGGTTGTCTAAGATTTTAGCCATTACATCACCAGTCATATTTTAGAAATAGATCATAAGAAACTCCTCATTGCCTTGAAATTATGATTCGTTTTCTTTATAGCATCGTAAAAATTGTGGATTTTGTGACTCTGTATGCCCTGATTTCGTGGTGACATTGGTTGTGTTTTCTGTTACTTCTTCCATGCTTGAGGTGAATTCAGGTTGGGATCTTTGGTGTTAGTGGTTCATGGAGGCTGTCATTTGGAGGGCTATGGTGGTGGTCTCTGTACCAGGAGGCCTTTCATTCAGTCTGGCTTTTCAACTGAGTGATTACTGTCATTATTAGGAAGCTTACTGAGCTGTATCTTTAATAAGTTGGATCTGATCAGGCACTGTTTAACTGCACCAAAATAACCCAGCAGCGGTGCAAGATCTCTTGTGGTTGGTCCCATGGTAAATTGACATATCTGGCTCCCGAAAGATTCCTGAGACCTACTGACATTTAGACTTTGACTGAATGAACTTACGTTAATGGTGTGTTGAGGAACCAGAATAAACGGAAGGTTAATGGTGTGTTGAGGAACCAGAATGAACGGTGAGGATCAGTACCACTAAGCAGGAGCAGAAGTTTGGAAAGAAACAAAAATAAATTTTAAAAAAAGCAATAACAGTAATCACAGTGGTGTGAACAATAATGATAATACTTGATGGTAATACATGAATAATGCTGCTGCTGAATTCATGTTTTTATGCAGGGTAGAATGCCTGTGAGAACTTACTAAGAATATAAATTTATACAAACCTACTTACCTGGCAGAGGGAGTGTTTTTTGCATATATGACCATTCTTGATTCAGAGACGATCCTTGGGGAGATTGCTTAATACTTCTGCTAATAATAATTCTGTCAAAATGTTTTGACACAATTTTAAATTGATCTGTTTGTTTTTGTGTACGTCAGCCTCTCCCCCCAAGTTCATCTCATTTGACCAGCTGATGGCGGCAGCTAATGGTGTGAAGAACATGTCTCTGGCTCATGAGATTGCAGTCAACAATGAATTCCAGCTGGAAAAACTACAGCCAGAACAAAACAGGTGACAGTAATACTCAACAGATCAATGACTTTTGTGACCAGTCAACTTTATGAAAGGGTTAGTGTTGTGAATTATTGACTGGGCGGGCAGGGTTTTGAACCCTCATCAGACTGGGACACACAGTCAAGTCTCATTTACTTTATGAATGCATCATTGAAGATGTTGCTCAAATTTCTTGATCAACATCACAGTTGTCAGTTTCTCTCATGTGTGGTTGACATCAGGATTTGTTATGAATGTAATTGTAGAGTACAGCCCAGTCATACAGTCTCAGTCTGAAAATGGAACTCCATAGCATCATCACTGTCAGCAATAGTCTAATCATCATATGTGTGTGATAAAGTGTCCCAGGTTCTGTGGCCACTTATGCCCTGATCTGATGGTAACCTCAACTTCAGTGGGTTTCAAGGTGTTAGAGGACTGAAATTAGCAGCATAGGGGTAGCGAAATAGAAGTGGTGCAGAAAATGGGGCAGCCAACACAAAACGAAACAAACAGAAACATTTTTGTGGCTGTCACTGGAAATGTGCTACTGTTAAGTTAATATTACTCATTTCTTTCTGTTGAATCATACAATGAAATGTTACAGCTGGGTATATAGAATACATATGTCGGTTAATGTATAGATGGGATCTTTTTTTTATCTCTCTCTCAATTCTTTAAATTTGAAAATCATTACTGTGCTTGAGCTTTTGTCTATAAATGGAAGGTTAATAAATGTCTTCCAAGCATATCTATTTTTCAAAGACAAGTAAATAATATTGAATATGAAACTTGAACTCAATCAGTGTAATACCAGGATCAACTTCATACCAGTTCAACATGGAATGGTATGACATACCAGTGGGTTTTTTTTAGCAGAAGAGAGTTGATATTATCGTTTTCTCTATCCATGAGTTTATATTCTCATGTATTATCTCATTCTTCGTCCATGTTTGATGCTCTTTGTAACAAAACGAATTACAAAATGTTGCTGTAGAATAAAACAACAACCACAAATTTAGATAGTAAATCAGTAAGTGTTTCCTTTTGATCTGTGTTCACAGTGTAATTATGTGTTTTTTGTGTGTGTGTGTGTGTGTGTGTGTGTGTGTGTGTGTGTGTTTGTGTTTGTGTTGTGTGTGTGTGTGTGTGTGTGTGTGTACAGTGTCGAGAAACAGGTGCGTGAAGTGATGCATAAAGCATTCTGGGATTCCCTGGAGGCCAAACTGAGTGAAGATCCACCCAACTTTTCGCATGCTCTTGTTCTGATTGAAGAAGTCAAAGAGGTATGTATATGTGTTTTTTATAATCAGTGTCTGTGTTATTTTGTTATAATCTGTGTGTTCATGATTTCATTATAATTGGTCTGTTCATGAATTTGTTTTAATCTGTCTGTTCATGATTTTGTTATAATCTGTGTTCATGATTTTGTTATTATATGTATGTTCATGATTCAGTCTGTGTATGCATGATTGAGGCAGCCGAGATGTGGTTTCTAAGAAGAATGTTGAGAGTTCCATGGACAGCAAAGAAAACAAATGAGACAGTCTTGAGGAGGCAGACACAAGAAGAGCATTCATAAGGAAGATTAGGAAAAGATAGGCAACATTTACAGGCCATTTTATGAAGAAAGGGGAATTGGAGCACCTGGTCACAATGGGAAAGCTGGAGGGAAAGAGAGTACCAGGTAGACCCAGGGAGAAGATATTGGACGGACTTGCAGAGTGGTTGAAGACAAGGAGGGTGGGGGAGGTGCTTGAAGCAACAAGAGATAGAAACAGATGGAAGGCCATGATCGCCAACGTCATGTGGCAAGGCACCTGATGATGATGATATATGATTTTGTTATAATCTGTGTGTTCATGGTTTTTACTATAACCTTCTGTGCGTGATTTTGTTATAATCCATGTATATGTTTGATTGTGTTATAATCTGTGTTTTCATGATTTCGTTATCATCTGTATGTTCATGATTCAGTCTGTGTGTGCATGATTTTGTTATAATCTGCGTGGTCATGGTTTTTGTAATAATTTGTGTGGGCGTGATTTTGTTATAATCTGTGTGTTCGTGATTTTGTTGTAATCTTTAAGTATTAAAGGGATGAAAATTCCTTGTCCACTCACATAACATATATATTATCTGCAAAATGTTGATCCAGTCAACATAAAATCAATAATGTGTCTGCCAGGAAGCAGCCTGTGGGGTGTATCCAAACTCTCTTCCCTATATCATGTATCATCTATCTTTGTGTTCATCAGTGTGAAATATTGTATTCAATAAAGAATGGTTTTCTATTATTTCGTGTAATGAATATAATCATAAAACCACAGTTAATGCTGGTTTGCTATGGAAACAGACATTAGAGCATATGATATAATCAATTCTGTAAGAGCATAAACCAAAATTGCCCTCAGAATTTCTTTTGGATAAGAAAAATGAGATTTTTTGTCACACACACCCACACACCCACACACTCTTAACTCACTCACTCACTCACCCTCACACACACACACATTCTCTCTCTCTCTCACTCACTCTTACCTCACACACACACACACTCTCTCTCTCTCACTCTTAACTCACTCACTCACTCTTAACTCACTCAGTCAGTCACTCACTCACACAAACACACACACACACACGCACACACACACACACACTCTCTCTCTCTCACACTCTCTCTCTCACTCACTAACTCACGCACTCACTCTAACTCACGCACTCACTCACCCACACACACGCACACACACACACACATACACACACACTCACACACACACACACACACACACACACACACACACACACACACACACACACACACACACACACACACACACACACACACACACACACACACACACACACACACACACACACACACGCACATCACACGACTTGTGTGTGCTCACACCAATTGCTGTCCATTCACAAAATGTACTTATTCTTTTCTTGATTCTACCTCTCCTCCATTTTTTTCTGAACTATATATATATGTATATATATATATATATATATACATATATATATATAATATATATATATATATATATATATATATATATATATATATATATATATATATATATTATATATATATATATAATATATGTTCCTCTTGAGGAGGAAAAAAGGAGTTTCACAAATCACAGAATATGTATATGTGGCCCTTTGTTGAATAGGCTCTGGCAGTGTTATCAACATTTAATTGTCAGATTTACATTTCTTGGCTGTAATAATAGCTGCATTATGACTTAGGCTGCTGGTGTGGAGTTTATCTAACATACAATTTCCTATTTTCTGATGGATTCTTTGATCTTAGTCCTACATTCTGACCCACCCCTACTATCACCACTCCCTACCTGGGGACTGGTTAGTTCTTTTGATAGAGCTGTGGACTCAGGATCTGATATCTTGAGTTCAGTTTAGCCTGCAGCATTTAAAATTGGCCTGTTTGCTACCCATTTTAAAGTTTCCATCATTCTTTGGTGTCAGCTTAATGTTGCAAAGATCTCTTCCATCCCCACCACCCCTCCATTCCCTCTTTACACTCCTCATTTCAAGACTTGCCAACACATAGAGTTTTATGTAGGCTCAGGAAGTCTGCTTAGTAATTGCTGGCAGATTTATGTGGACTACATATTATAGAATGGCCTGAGTGCGATGAATACTTCTTGAACAAACTTCAAACTTCAAATTCCAATCTCTCTTGCTCTCTCTCTCTGGCTTATGACAGAAAAGAAATGAATACAAAAAGAAATGTATTGTTTCTGCAAAGGAACTGTTGTCACTACTTCTGCCCCAACACGTGAGACTGCGCGCCCAGATCATGGAGGTGTTGGATATGGAGCTGATCCAGCAGAAAATGCACAATGATGCCTTCGACATTTTCTTCTATGCCAACTATGTGGTGTGCACCATGGCACGGCTCTGTGCCCCAGTCAGGGATGAACAGGTTGCTGCCCTGCGTGAAGTTAAAGAGGTGGTGCCTCTTTTTAAGTGAGTATCTCTTTGTTGATCTGATCATGGTGTTTGATTTTAGTTACACAAATAGTATGTGATGTTCTGTGTTGGATTAGACTTAAAAAAAATTGTGTCATGAAGTTGAATTTCTGTGCTTTGTTTTTGCTGATTAAATCAAAATAAGTAGTATCATTGTTATGAATCGTTTTGTTTAGTGCTATTCTCAAAACTCATTTGTGCTATCTGCACCTTACACATAATCAGACTTTTTAGTGGAGAATGGAAACCACAAGCTGTTAGGCAAGTGGAACTTATTCCACTGTGTCATTGCACAGTCTGCATCCTTGATGAGTGCATATGCTGGGTATTTTCAGTTTCATTGAGCAGACCGCTGACATGACTTACAGGGTCCTCATTGTGTAGATTTTTATATTTTGCATGCATGTACGCATGAAGGAGGTTTAGGCATTGGCGAGTTTGCACACATGTTGACCTGGGAGATGTGGAAAATCTGCACCCTTTACCCCCCAAGCAGAGGTATCTAGGAAGGTCAGACCCAAGATTTTCTGATTGGAGATCTTGACATTTACTCACTTGACTACCATAACCAGAGCCAAAACCTTGAGCAGGGACAAAAACAGAAATACAGAAAATCATTCAATGGTCCAATTTGTGTGAAATCACATATTCTTTTATTCTTTTTATGTATTATTTTTTTGTTGTTGTAAATTTTTGATGATTATACTGTGAATA
Source organism: Monoplex corrugatus (assembly GCA_030674185.1). Taxonomy (NCBI): domain Eukaryota; kingdom Metazoa; phylum Mollusca; class Gastropoda; order Littorinimorpha; family Ranellidae; genus Monoplex; species Monoplex corrugatus. The sequence continues at coordinate 23,205,796 of JAPXFY010000017.1, read as the reverse complement.
GGACCAGCATCAGCAGAGCGATTCCTAATCACATCTAGATGAGCATCCAGGAACGAAAGCCTTGAAAATGGTATGATGTACATGTGTCCCCTGTTTTGCATGGAGATCTTTAAGGTATTGGAACTTGAAATAAGTGACTGTAAAATTGCAATGTTGGAGCTGGAAACCAGTGACTGTAAAATTGAGATGTTGGAACTGGAAACAAGTGACTGTAAAATTAAGATATAGGAACTGGAAACAAGTGACTGTAAAATTGAGATAAGGACC
>JAPXFY010000017.1:23173029-23200529 GCA_030674185.1 Monoplex corrugatus | reverse complement strand
CAGGAAGATTTTTGAGGTGTTAGAGCTGATGAAGATGGACATGGCCAATTTCACCATCCAACAGATCAGACCTTACCTCCAGCAGCAGTCTGTGGACTATGAACGTAAGAAGTTCAATGAGTTCCTCAAGACCCAAGAAGGTGAGCAGTTATCACACTTCCATCCTGTGTCTTCCAACCCTTTTGTGCCAAACCATCTTGATCATGATTAGCTCACGTCGTTAGAACATGCCGATGCTGTTATAGTAGGAGGATCATGGGTTCACATGCTAATGACAGGGGTTGCGGGTTGCATCAACCCTCAGTCAGGTCACATTTTTGTTGTTGTTGATTTTGAGGGGTTTTGTTGTTGTTGTTCTTGTTGGTCCAGTTGGTTAGCACCATAATACAGAGAGTGTGGGTTTGGCCCTCAGGTAGGCCATTTTTGTTGTTCGTTTTGTTTTGGTTTTTTTTGTTTTTGGGGGGGGGGGGGGGGGGTTAACATGAGTCCTGTGTGGTCTAATGACTAGAATTCTTGGCTTTTATCCAGGTGACCTCCCCGTGGGGATGCCGGGGGCTCTTTCAGTATAAATAGTATCCCATCTTCTGGAAATTCTGTGCTAGAAATTTCCTCTTTTCTGTCGTTCTCTTCGTTTCTGCTTGTTCCTTTGCTTTCTGTCATTTCTTCCTGTCATTTTTTGCCTGGCTGGTTCATTCAACTGTATGTGTTCAATAAAGTCTTACATACTTTCTCTTAGGATTGAGAGTTGGGTACATGTATTAAGTTCATTTTTGGCTCTATGGAAATGAGATATGCGGAAGCAATTTTAGGTAAATTAGTCCCATTTTTATATATGTTGTACTGTCTTTATTTATGTCTAAATGTGTATTCAGGTGGGTTTTTTTTTAAATCCCCTGTGAAATAAATTGGACAGAGTGGTCAACGTCAGGGCCATCTCCTTAGATTATGTGCACAAATGTATTGATACGTGTATTTAATATATCAATGTGTACTTAATTTTCTGTTCCTTTTTCCCTGTTGAAATACTGTATATGTTTTGAAATGGTTATAGCTCTGATATGGCTCTATGCAGTTGGCCGGCAATAACAGTAACCCAGGTTTGATTTCCAAAGTTATTTTAGTGGGTTGGCTGGCTCAGCTGATACAGCCTTGCACTCAAGATCTGATTTCCCAGGTTCGGTCTTCGCCTGCAGTATGAAAATTGGCCTGTCTGCTAACCATCTTAATAAATGCTTCAGAGCATTCTGGTGATATCTGTTTAGTATTTCATAGGTCTCCTCTCCCCTCTCTCCTCTCCTCCTCCCATTTCAAGACACAGTTAGTGCATGAAGTTTTGTACAGAGCCAAGAAATGTGCTGGATCATCACTGGCAGACATAAGTGGAACTTCTGTGGAATTATTAGAGTGCGAAGATAAGAGGAATCACTCTTGAGTAAAGTCTGATTCTAATTCCTGATTGCTTTTTATCATGAAGATTTTGTTTTTAATCTTGAAAACATTGCCTCCTGAATTTTTTTCTGATTAACAAAACACACTTACAGAAACAAAATAAAAAGATCAAAACTAAATTAAACAAAGTTGCCAGTCATGTTGTTGATAGATCTAAACATAATCAACCAACCAACCAACCTGCCAACCAACCAACCAACCAACCAACCAACCAACCAACCAACCAACCAACCGACCAACCAACCAGCTGTTAGCCAGGTAAACATATACTGTCCATGTTAGTTCTCTTCATTACCTTCATGAATTCTGTTTAGTCATTCACAAGGTTTGTTTAGTGATAAGAGTTCCGTTACTGGAGTTTGTTGAATGCCTTTCTGGCAAGAGTATTTTAGAGTTTAGAGTTTATTCAGAAGAGTTTCATCGCACTCAGGCAATTCCTTAACCTCTTCTCTGCTTGGTACGAGTAACGCTCGTAGTAAAATCGAAATTCACCACGCCCGTATACGAGTGCCACTCGTAGTAAACTCGTCACGGAAAGCGAGCAAATCTACACAAGAAATGACTGCGCAAAATGTTTCCAACTCTGTTGCTGATATCAGCGAAGAGCCCCATATCCTTCACGTCACCAGTAACTGACCACAGGATATGCAAATCGCGAGTTGAGAGGTTACAGTGATTAGCGAATTCAAGATGGCAGCGAGACCTAGTACGTCGTCGGCTCGACCTGTTTTCAAGCGGTACACTGCGCTTGATGTGTTGGACGAGATATTCAACGATCAAGACAGTGGAGAAGAAGACATGGGAGGATCGGATCCTGACATCAGTGATGAGGAGGAGACGGATGGGAACCAGCACCATCCACTTTTATCGGAGATAGGTGCTGGTGATGACGTGGATCCTTCGTTCGCTCCCAGTGAAAGCAGTGGGGAAACCAGTGCTAGCGAGGGTGAAGAAGAGGAAATGGGGGATCCTCTACCATCAACAAGCACTGCACCCCCTCCTGTCAGGAGGGGACGGGGTCGTGGACGTGGTAGGGGGTCTGGACGACGGCGAGGGCCCCGTGGAAGCGGCAGGGGGCGTGGCGTGAGGCGTGGTCAGCAACAGCTAGTGAGAGAATGGCGAGAAGCTGATGCACAGCACCCCAACCCTGGTGTAGTTTTCACTGGAAATCCGGGGTTGAAGGTCAGCTGTGCTAATTTTAGGCCGGTTGACTATTTGGAATTATTTTTTTCTGACCTAGTCAACCATCTCGTCATTCAGACAAACCTGTATGCTGACCAGTTTCTCGAGGCACACCCCAATCTTCCACAGTTTTCCAGGGCCAACAAGTGGGAGAAAGTCGACTGTGCAGAAATGAGGAAGTTTCTGGGCCTGGTTCTGCTGATGGGCATTGTGCGGCTACCTTCAATTGAACTGTACTGGTCTAAGAAGGTGCTGTACAGAATTCCAGTCTTCAGCTCCATCATGACAAGAAACCGGTTCCAGGCAAGTAGCTCTATTTTTTTTTCTTTTCTTTTTTTCACTACTTGATTCTTCATCCCTCCACTATTCATTTTGTGTGTGTGTGTGTGTGTGTGTGTGTGTGTGTGTGTGTGTGTGTGTGTGTGTGTGTGTGTGTGTGTGGTTTTATATATTCAAGTGTGTGTGATACTGTCAGTGTGTGCTTGTGTAAATGTGTGTGTGTGTGTGTGTGTGTGTGTGTGTATGTGTAGGCTGTGTGTGTGTGTGCGTGTGTGTGTGTGTGTGTGTGTGTGTGTGTGTGTGTGTGCATGTGCGTGTGTGTGTGTGTGAGTGCACATGTGTACATACGCATTATTTATTTCTGTTTGCAAGTTTTCCATACAAGTTTGCTGATTTTGTAAAACACAAAAGCACTTTTTTGGTACACCAGTGTGGTGTTTTTATATTCATGTGTGTGTGATACTGTCAGTGTGTGCTTGTGTGAATGTGTGTGTGTGTGTATGTGTGTGTGTGTGTGTGTGTGTGTGTGTGTGTGTGTGTGTGTGTGTGTGTGTGTGTGTGTGTGTGTGTGTGTGCGCGCGCGCGCGTGTGTGCATAAGCATTATTTATTTTCTGTGTGTAAGTTTTCCATGCAAGTTTATTCATTTTGTAAAAGACAAAAGCACTTTTTTATACCAGTGTGGTGTTTTTATATATTCAAGTGTGTGTGATACTGTCAGTGTGTGCTTGTGTAGTGGGTGTGTGTGTAGGCTGTGTGTGTGTAGGCTGTGTGTGTGTGTGTGTGTATGTGTGTGTGTGTGTGTGTGTGTAGGCTGTGTGTGTGTGTGTGTGTGTGTGTGTGTGTGTGTGTGTGTGTGTGTGTGTGTGTGTGTGTGTGTGTGTGTGTGTGTGTGTGTGTGTGTGTGCCCAGTTGTGGGTCTGCTTACTTATCTTGAAAGTTTACTCTGTATTTCAGATTCTTCTTCAGTTTCTGCACTTCAACAACAATGCAGCCATGCCAGTGCCAGGTGATCCAGCGTACGACCGGCTCTACAAGATCCGTCCTATTCTGGATCATCTGCATGAGAGGTTCCAGGAGGTGTATGAGCCCCGGCAAGCGGTATGTGTTGATGAAAGTCTACTTCTTTGGAAGGGTAGACTGATATTTCGTCAATACATACCGTTGAAACGTGCCCGGTTTGGCATCAAAATATACCTGTGCTGTGAGTCTGACGGCGGTGTCAAGGGAAGTGGTGGCTACTGCTACCGCTTCAAGGTGTATGCTGGAAAGGAGGACCCCGTCAATGAGGTGCAGCCTGTCCTAGAGTCCGTAAATGCAGACAACCCAACTCTCTCGGCCAGCGAGAAGATGGTGCTGTACTTGGTAGCCCCTCTCCTGGAAAAGGGCTACCATGTCTACACGGACAACTGGTACAGTAGTCTGCGGCTGTACCTCTACCTCCTGGAAAGGAACACTTGGCCTGCGGCACCGTCCGGGAGAACCGGGGTATTCCAGAGGAGCTACGTGGAGTGAAGCTGGACCCCGGATCATCAGCTGCTCTTTGTGGTGACAACAAGATCGTCGCCACAAAGTACCACAGCACAAAAGTGGTGCACCTGCTGTCCTCTGTGCATGGCCACACTGAGGCACCCATTCCACACCGGGGACGACGGGGTGTCAACATGCGTCCGTCTGTTTCATCGAATTACAACAGGAATATGGGTGGAGTTGACAAACAAGATCAGCTGCTTCACCCATATGACTGCTCACGTAAGTCGATGAAATGGACAAAAAAAACTGTTTTTCCATTTTCTGCAGGTTGCAGCCTGCAATGCATTCATCTTGCAAAAGTCAAGAGGTGATGACTCCTGTAACACTTTCCTAAGTTTTTTGGAGAGTGTCATCACCTCTTGGATTTGGCCAGATCAGGTGCCAGCTGTGGAAGAGGGAAAAACAGATGACGAGGTGAGGGTGGGTGCACACCACTTTTTATTTCCACTGCCACCGACACCAAACAAGTCTAACCCCACCAAGCCGTGTCGGGTCTGCACGAAGAAAATAAAAGTGCGGAAGGAATCCCGCTACTACTGCCCCTCCTGCCCATCCAAGCCTGGATTGTGCTTAGGCCAATGTTTCAAGGACTACCACACCAAGTTTGTGTATTGGCAGTAGGGTGTTCTGTGTTAGTTTTTTTTTTCCCCTCAGTTATATATATTTCATTTTCTTCTGCTTTTTTGTGCTTTTGTTTTTGTGTTCTTAGTTTTCCATTCTACAGTGCATTTTTTTTTCCTCACCTGTGTGTGCGTTCACCGTTTTGTGAACGCTGTGACAAGACTGAGTGCCATCAGTGAAAGAAGACCAAGTGGAGTATAGAATGAATCCCCTTGTGTGTTTCTTTGAACCACAATTTGGACAGACAAAAAAATGAACACCATCCCCCAAAGTTATGAAGTAACGAATGTAGACAACCTGAGGATTATGTCCAAGCGCAAGTGCTGGATTCCTATAGAACAGTATGGCAGTAATGTGAGTACAATATGTTCAGAAACACTAACACAGTTCCCACAGTGTTTTATGTGATAACAAATGGATACCAAGTGTGTGTGTATGTGGGGGGAGGGTCTTTCTTTTTGAACAGACAATTGTTTATTTTTTTCTTCAGACTTTTTTTTCCCATAGTTGTCATTTTGAACATTTACCAATATGTATAATATTATACTATAACAATTTGGACCATACTGTGTACTTACAGTGATGTTGAGTAAACACTAACAGAAGTTTTTGTCAGTGTTTTACAGGTTTTATGTGTTGTAACATGTGTATGTTTTTAGAAACTTTTATTTTCTGTAAAACCACCATCCGTTATATCCCTGGCCATCTTCCCAATGGCTAACAAAATTACACTATTGTTATATAGCATTATAACTTGGGGTAAAATGAAAGAGAAGCCATAAAATCTAAGTCATATGTCAACAAATGAATAAGCAGTGATTGCGGTACTGAACCTACCCCAAATAGTAAAATTATGCCCCTTTCCAGTAGAATTGGGGTACCCCCAGTAACATACAGATTGTTACACAGAGGGACATTTATTGACATCAGTTTGAATCCCAGGTGTTTGTAATATTGCTGAGCAAACACCAAAAGGTATTTTGCTTTGTTCAGTGGGCTTTTATGTGCTGAATTGTTCTAAAACTCTCAAATTGAAAACAAAACAAAAACTGATTTATCACATGTTATTAGTGTGAACCATCATCATTACCAACAAAATCAAATTAGAATGATGTGAAATTGTAAACAAGGGTATAAGGAAGAAGTCCACAAAAAATCTAACAAATAACTCAATAAGTGGATGAGTAATGTACATGTTAGTGAACATACTGCAAAAAGCATGATTATGCCCCTTTTTTCCTAAAAAATAGTACTCCCAATTATGAGCAGATTATGATCAAGAGCAACATTCCTTGGGATTTATATGACTGTCATGTGTTAGTGCTGATGTTGAATAAATAGTAAAACCACTTTTCCAATGTTCTGACTCATTTTGTGTGGCACAGTGTATTTGTGTATACTCGAAAGCTGTTATTTTTTGGTAATTTTTTGTAGTTATGTCAGTTTCTGCTATACTAATTATCAACATAATCAAGTTATTTTGACAGGACATTGTAGACCAATGCATAACAACAAAACATGCAAAAATTCTGAGAGATCTGTCAAGAAATAAATAAGCAGTAACCATTTTATTGAACCTACCCTAAAAAGCTAAATTTTACCCTGGCAAGCAGTTATTCGAAAGTGCTATTATACTGAGCAGTTAAGGGGTTAATGTGCAACACTTGTCTGCCATCTGTTAACTGTCAGACTCCTTGAGCCTGCACAAAAGTCTATGTGCTGGCAGGATCCGGGAGTAGAGGGGGAGAGAGGTGGGAGAACAGGACCTAATGAAACACTTAACTAACACCACCAGAATGAACAGAGCATTAAAATGGGCAGCTAACAGGCCAGGTTTTACATTGTGGTCAGGGACTGAGTTCAAGACAAAAAACTTTTGACTCACCTGAGAGTCGAACCCACGACGGCAGCATTAAAAAAGTGAACTCTTATTAACTAGTGGATGGCAAAGCTGAAACTCAGTCTACATTCACAAGATGTTTTGTGTATCCCCCCCCCCCCATCCCCCCCCCGGTTATGATGTAGCTTTCTGAAATAAAAGTGAATATGTATTTATAAGCTATACTTTACAAAGCTGTCAGAATGTATTAGTTCAATAAAAAAATTTTGATAACAAAGTGCATTACCAAATCAATGAACAAGCAAACCAGTCAGTGTGTCAATGTGGTTAGTACAGTTAACTACTGACTAGGAGGTTGTGGGTTCGAACCGCCATCTTTGTCAAATATTATTGTGGGATTTTTCAACCCTGATGGCTTTTACACAGAGTTGAGCATGATATGGGCTTGTTTGGAAGACTGATACCACCCAGTTGATATCTCAACCAGTTTATAGATACGTCATTGAGGGTGTTGCTAAGATTTTCTTATCAACACAGCAGATATCTGTATCGCTAAGGCCTAGTTGATGCCAGGATACATTATGAAGGCAAGTGTCAAGTACAGCCCTGTTTGCAGTCTTTATTTAAAGTAGATGGAACTTCCTAGTGCCATCTCTGTCATCCCAGTTCTCATCACAATGGTTTGTCAAAAATTTGTCCCAGATTTTGTGGTCCTTTACACCCTCCTTTAATGGTGAGCTCATTTTTAGTGGGTTTGAAGATGTGTTGGAGAGCTGAAATGAACGGCAATGGGTCATTGACTCAGAAGCAGGGCAAAAGATCAGCAGCAAAAGACAAACAACCTCCTCCCCCCATCCCATCAGAACCAACCAACCAAACATAAACAAAACAAAGATACATGTACTATGGTTGCAGAGAATGGCACAGATGGGTTGGAGTGTACAAGACTTTGGCTGAAACGGAATTTTGAGAAACTACTGGCTGCTGAGAGAGAGAGTGAAACAGCATCAGCAGCATCAACCCACAACCCTGGCTCATCATCATCTCAGCTACCTTCATCATCAACATCTTCATCAGCACCATCGCCTAATGCCACACCAGCTAACATCTTGAATGAGGCGTACATGGAAACTTTGCAATGGGACCACAGCATCCTCTATCCAGAGGTAGTTATTGTCTTGATGTTGTTTAGCCCTTTCATTCCCAGAATTATTTGTAAGTTTTGGATAAAAGTCACCTGTTTCAGAAAAGAATACAGAAACTCAAACAGTGCTCAAAAGTACATAAGATATGTTTTATTGAAGGGAAGTGAAAGAACAGTACAATTATCATATTGTCAAAGTTCATTTCTGTGGAAAGATATTGAAGATGTCAAGAAACAACCACACCCCTTACCTATGAATGTACTTGGTAGTGTGTAATCAGCATCATGATAATCAGAACTGAGTCATTGTGAGTCAGATCAACATCACTACCATTATTTCCTGCCATGTTTTCATTGTCACTATCATGTGGCAGATCAAACAAAATTCTATTAACCTCTTCTGCAGTATACCTCCAGGCAGCCAATTTAGCGCCTTCAACATCTTTTTGCCTACAAAAAACAAAAAAGTGCATCTGAATCAAACCAAACTCAGTGACAGATAGCTTCAAACACTCAGCAAGGCAGTCGCCATTTGCAGGAAAGTGAATGTAACCTTGTCACCAGCTGACCCCTGAACTGTGGCTATATCCATGGTCAGGAGTGCAAGGCTTAATAATGATAATGATGATGAAAATTTATGTAGCACAACATCCTTGGAAGAGGCTCCTAAGTGCTTTACAGAAAATGTTATTCGTAAAAACATTTGTCAACAGTAAATCAGTGATATAAGCATGACATGACACAGTACAAGAAATGGAAACAACAGTATTGCATATATGCAAGAACATGTTTCTGTGTGAATGCATACCCATACATACAGACATAAGGCACACTCATACACATACTGACATACATGCACACACACATACACACACACACACACATGCATGTATGCAAGCACACATGTGCACACAAGCATGCACTCATAGGCACAAACACCTTCATAGGGATGCACCTACAATCACATTTGAAGACTTATACACTGACACAAGTTTGACCTAATGAAAAATCGGGCTTTCTTATATTTTAAATGATTAGGTAGATTCTAGGGTGCAGATAACATTGTGTATTTTGTTCCAGTGATATATAGGTCAATGATTGCTTGTTTCAAGAAAAGATACTAAATTTTTCAGGTGTTCAGTTATGAAAATGTGTTTCTTTTTTTTAATCAAATGAAACTTTTTATTCTTTTTTGGACTTTTTTTTACTGTGAATTTTGCAAGTTGATCTTTAAATATGTAGGTTCACATCTGTAAACAATAAGCAGGTGGATCTTTAAATATGTGCCTTCACATCTGTAAACAGCCTATGAATTTTGTTCTGAGATGTTGAATATAGTTTTTGGAAACTGTTTGGAAAGACATGCTGTTCTTTCGATAATAGTACCTTATGCAGTTGGGCCTATCCAGAGTCATAAAATGATTTCTTTCTTTTATGACTGGTTTGCTTAGAAGAGGAAGTCAGAATGTATGCAGATATCATCTGTCATGTGGTGGACAGGTCAGGGAAAAAGACATGACTGGAAGGTCCAAAAATTGATTATGGAATTTTTTATCCCTGACCAGCTTGCTGTGGACTTATTGGGAACACTTGGGACCTCACAGTGGCGTCTCATCCACTGTATGGATGCCCCATTTAGGGTGTTGCTAACATCGCAAGTGGCTGTGTCTTTTTTGAGATTGGTTGATGCCGGAATATGTTATGAAAGTAGGCATACAGTATAGCTTTTTTTTCTGTTTTTACATGTAAGTTTAGTGCTTACTGTTAGCCTCAGTCCAAACTGGAACTCTGTAGTATCTTTGCTATCATCCCCATTCTCATGGTCATAACATCATGAAAAAGTGTCCAAGATTTTGTGGCCTTTCTTGCGAAAGCTTTACTCTCGTGATGATCTCAGTGTTAGTGGTTTTGGAGTTGTGTTAGACAAGAAAAATTAGTGGTATGTGGGTAATGACACAGGATCAGTGAAGAAGTTCGAGCAGCAAAAAAAAAAAAAAAAAAAAAAATCAAAACTAAAAAAAACAAAAACAAAAAAAAAAAACCATCACTTAACAACCACCCACCCACCAAAACAAACAAAACTTTTCCATATCCTGTTTTTCTTCAGACATTGGTGATGGACAAAAGCCGTTTCTGTGAGCTGGAAAGCAAGTACCGTCTTCTGATGACAATAGCGTCAGTACAGCTGGTGACATACAGCACTGTCGGCGCTCCCATTGCGGGCATTACCTCCCTGAAAACCACTCTGAAGTCACACGTCCACACGCTACTGGAAGGCGAGTCCGGGTGAGTGAAATACAACATCAGTGCTAATTATCCGTAGCTTTTTGCAAGAAGCTGGTTGATGGGATGAAGGATGGAAAGGGTTAAGTTTTAGCTGTAATGGTTGACAATGGAGGGAGCTGGTGGATAGGGTGAGGGGTTAGGGGATTAAGTTTTTGATTTACTATTTGGCTGATAATGCAGGAAGCTTGTGGATAAGGTGAGGGAGTCAAAGGGTTAAGCTTTTGCTTTGCTGTGATGGTTGGTAATACATGGAAGCTGGTGGATCAGGAATGAGAGTGAAAGGATAAAGTTTTTGCTGCTCTTTATTGGTTCATAATGCAAGATGGTGGTGGATAGGATGAGAGAGTCAAAGGGTTAACTTTTTGTTTTGTTATTATGGCTGATAATACAGGAAGATGATAGATAACATGACGGAATCAAAAGGCTATGGTATTACTGGTACTTCTTCTACTATTATTACTGCTGCTTCTGCAGGTAATTTCACTAAGTCTGCTGCTAGTAGTACTGTGACTATTACTACCGCTACTGATCATGGTTATTCTTAGGATTTCTTTTTTTTAAAAAATTTTTGCGGTATAGTATTTCAAATGAAGATACAAAAATAGAATAATCATGAGCTCAAAAGCGATGAATGAACACTACCTTATTTTAATCACATTGTTGCCATTGTTGTTATTTGACATATATCTTCAGCTGCATCTGAATTTTAACGCTTGTCATCATCGCCCACAATGAAACAGAACAAAACAAAACAAAGCATACGTTTGCATGTAAACAAACACACGCTGACTGTCATCAACATCATCATCATTATCATTACCATCATAAGCCATTTATTGTCATGTTTACATTAAAACTATATTCACTTACACTCACACATGCACACACTCACACTCACACATGTACACACTCACACACACATACACACACACACACACATCACACACACACACACACACATGCACGCACACACGCACGCACGCACGCACGCACGCACACACACTCACACACACACACACACACACACACACACACACACACACACACACACACACACACACACACACACACACACACACACACACACACACACACACACACACACACACACACACACACACACACACACACACACACACACAGAGACCAGCAATGCCATCTGCAACAAAACACACAAAACCAATATTTTTTCAGTAAACTTGAACTCAGTTTTAAACCCAGAATATCAATATTAGCAAAATTCCAGAAGTTTAAAGAACCAGTGCTTGTATTACAAGAATCCGGAGATGCTAAAACTTGTCTGAAAATACAGAAGGTTTCAGTTGTTTGTGTATTTATTACACAGACTCTAAAGACTCAGAGCAGGTACAAAATATTAATTGAAAATAATCAGTGCATACCTTACAGAGACCTGAAATCCAAGCTAGTGAATGTAGCTGAACAAGTGAAGAAGGAAGTGAATGAATGTCTGGTTCAGCATGGCTTCCCTCAGATGGACGACCAAAAGTCCCAGTTACTGCAGGGACAGATCTGTGATCTCTCCACTCCTGGCAACTCCATCATCAAGCTCATGAGTAAGTTTATTTACCCATTCTTTTACTGTAATTTACAGCTCACAAGGTGCAACTCTTGCACTGAACTCTGACCCCTGCACCTTATCGGTCGATAACGCTTTATCTGTACACAAAACAGAGTGGTTAAAAACTAGAGTGTTGTCCCTGCCTGAGACTGAGGGCTTGGATTTCTCAGGATTTTCAGCGACAGAGGATTGATCAAATGTAAGTGGGTTGCAGTTGGAGAATGCAATATTCAAAGTTTGCCACCATTGACATTGTTTTTTCATTGACTTTATAGCTTGTGATTTCTTTCTTCTAGAAGTTCTACTTTACGGACCTGACATATGCAATTGCTAAAGATTATGATGTTTGAATTCTCATGTTTGTTTTTTCCCTTGGGTTTTTATCTCATATGCATGCACTGATCTCTAACCATTTTGTTTTGAATTAAGGGGTGTGCCTGTGTCATCTTATAGGCAGGAAATTACGATACTTAACTCATGAGCAAGTTCATCTGCATTGTACTTAGTAGTGTGTCATTGTATCGTGTGTATCTTGTGTGTTAAAGGATAGTGTATAGTGTGTCATTGTGCATAAAGGGACGTGTAGTGTGTCATTGTGTTTTGTGTATTAAAGGATACTGTTAAGTGTGTCATTGTGTGTTATATGTTAAAGGGTACTGTTTTGTGTGGTATTGTGTTTTGTGTATTAAAGGATACTGTTAAGTGTGTCATTGTGTGCTATCCGTTAAAGGGTAGTTTTTTGTGTGTCAGTGTGTGTTATATGTTAAAGGATAAGTTAAGTGTGTCATTGTGTTTTGGATATTAAAGGATACGTTGTAGTGTGTTATTGTGTGTTGTGTGTTAAAGGATACTTTGTAGTGTGTCATTGTGTGTTGTGTGTTAAAGGATACTTTGTAGTATGTCATTGTATCTTGTGTTTAAATGATACTGTATAGTGTGTCATTGTATCTTGTATGTTTTAAGGATGCTGTTAATTGTGTCATTGTGTGTTAAAGGATACTTTGTAGTGTGTCATTGTGTGTTGTGTGTTAAAGGATACTTTGCAGTGTGTCATTGTGTGTTGTGTTTTAAATGATACTGTATAGTGTGTCATTGTATCTTGTATGTTTTAAGGATGCTGTTAAGTGTGTCATTGTGTGTTAAAGGATACTTTGTAGTGTGTGATTGTGTGTTAAAAGATACTTTGTTGTGTGTCATTGTGTTGTTGTGGAGTAACGGATACTGTGTAGTGTGATGAAGCATCAGGGTTTACACTTCATGTTATCAGAGTCCTTGATACATGCATCCTGTTGATTTCTGAAATAGAGTAACATTTTTATTTTGCTGAGTATCAGAACAATTGACATAGTTTCCTTTTTCATTATATATCTTATCTCCATGTGTTTTTGGTTTGCAGATCTTGAAGTAGTCTGGTACTGAAAGTTGTAATTTTCTGCAATATCTTCTTAAGATTTTTATCCTTGATATTTTGCTGAACATGAATTATTGGGTATTTAAAATTGTTTATGTTCTCTTCCATTCTTTTTTTTTTTTTCAGACCAAAGAATAATGGTGTTTTTCAAGGACTCCATTTCGACACAACGTGTGGATCCTCTGAAGGTGCCTGTAGGATTCACAGCAGTGGAAGCAGAATTGAGCCAAGTGCTGGGGCAGTTTCTACGTCTCATCTCTCACAACCGCTCTGTTTTTGGCCCCCATTATTCTGACATTATCTCCCAGCTCATGGAGAGGCATCAGGATCTGTCGCCTCGCTAAGTTTTCATATTGTCAGGATTTTCAGAGCATGAAGATTGTTTGTTGATTTTGATTTTGAACTAATCAAACAGTCTTCCCTGCAACGGTCCACACAAAGTTTGGTAATTTCATCCTGAGGCCTTTTATACCGTGGGGAGTTTCTCCATTACTCATTTCCACCCCAAGCTTTCAGTCTCATCCCAAGGCCTTCCCCTGTGGAGATGCCAGGGACTCATTCAATATAAATAATATCCCCACCCTCTGGAAATTTTGTGCTAGGGATTTTCTCTTTTCTGTCAGTGTGTGTGCTTCTGGCAACTGTGGTGTCAGTGCTTATCAAAATATTCCAGGTGCGAAGACATGATCTGGAGAATGTGAAACTGTCCTTTACTTCTGTCATTTCCTCTTCTCGTTACCTTCTTTTTTTTTTTTTTTTGATCAATAATGCAGTTTGAGTTTTCTCCAACCCACTAAGTTGGAGTATGCAAACTGTGCAGTAACATTATGTTGCCTACACTGTATGGGCCAGCCCATCAGAATAACATCCATACACGCAAACTGCTTGGTTCTTTTGGTAGAGCTGTGAACTCCAGATCTGATGTCTCAAGTTCAATCCCAGCCCACAGTGTAAAAACTGGGCAGTTTGCTGCCCAGCGTAATGTTTTCATCACTGTGATGATATCAGCTTAGTGTTTTAGAGGTGTTGCACAAACTCAAAGTGTTTGCCAAATGCTTGCTGATGTTCTTGGGTGGAGCACATATGTGTATTTGTCCAAGTGTTTTGGGTCCCTCTTGAACAAACTGAAAATTCCATACACATGTATCTAAGCCAACACAAACATGCCTCAGGTTAGTTTATCATTTTGAGGCATGACCAAACAAATTTAGAAAGAATAAGTTGGTCCTCAGGCTTGAAGTTTTAAGCTTGTGGTGAAATAGAAATGGTTGGCAAATGCTGTGGACCTTTATGGGTAAGACTGTATGATAAGTTTGGATCCTATTGCCTCTGTCTCAATCATTTATCTTTCTGTTTCAGCCTGAAAACCTGTTTCTGTATCAATGAAGTTTTAGGAGTTTTACTTACTTACAAGCATGACTTCAATATTTCTGAGGGATAGATTTTGCAGCTATGATCACAAATAAAACTTTTTTCAGATCAAACAAGTGGTTCAGGTTACTGTCAAATTCATCTAATGTGTAAATCTTATTATATCTCTAACTATGTTTATGTTACAAGCACAACTGAGCATAAGGTTTGGTTTTCTGTCACATTCGTGTCGTTTTGTTTCTTTCCTCGTGGTGCTGTCAGTGTCAGTTTTCCTGCATAGACAGTGATACATACACACACTCACACTCTCACACACACACACACTCTCTTTCTCTCTCTCTCACGCACACACACACACACACACACACACACACACACACACACACACACACACACACACACACACACACACACACACACACACACGCATGCACGCACGCACGCACGCACACACACACACACACACACACACACACACAAACACACACATGCCACATGCATCCTTTCTCAGTATGTTTACACTGTAGAACAAATGACTGATAGCAAGTTTTGGTCTTTCAGAACAAGCGGTTTATTGTTCTATTTGTTTGTTTGTTTGTTTTTCCATTTTGTTTTGTTTCTTTTTTCTTCCATTATTTTAATTGAAAGAAAGATTGACTCAGTATAGCTTACACAATGTGTCTCTCAGTCTGTAGACAAAATTGTACCACATGGATTTCTTATGGATGCAGCTTTACCAAATTTTGACTACTAATCCACCTTGAGCAGAAGTAGGGACAGCATGTATTTCAGTCAGCAAGACCCATTATCTGGGTTACAATGACACAAATATGACAGTATTTCAGTTGGGATTTTTTAAGTGTTCGTGTGAACTTTACAAGTATTACTGTTTGCCAACATTGCAAATATTACTCCTGTCAATCTCACAGCCTGGACAGTCCTCTGTGCCTAGGTATTCTATTTCTTGTGTTGCTTGACAGTGACTGTTTAACACTTTTGACAATTTGAAGACTGTTTCACAAGTGATAGTTTGAAGGCTGTTTCACAGTTGACAGTTGTGAAGGCTGTTTCACAGTTGACAGTTGTAAGGCTGTTTCACAGTTGATAATGTGAAGGCTGTTTCACAGTTGATAATGTGAAGGCTGTTTCACAGTTGATAGTTTGAAGGCTGTTTCACAGTTGACAGTTGTGAAGGCTGTTTCACAGTTGACAGTTGTAAGGCTGTTTCACAGTTGATAATGTGAAGGCTGTTTCACAGTTGATAATGTGAAGGCTGTTTCACAGTTGACAGTTGTAAGGCTGTTTCACAGTTGACAGTTGTAAGGCTGTTTGACAGTTGTAAGGCTGTTTCACAGTTGACAGTTGTAAGGCTGTTTCACAGTTGATAATGTGAAGGCTGTTTCACAGTTGACAGTTGTAAGGCTGTTTCACAGTTGATAATGTGAAGGCTGTTTCACAGTTGACAGTTGTAAGGCTGTTTCACAGTTGACAGTTGTAAGGCTGTTTCACAGTTGACATTTGTAAGGCTGTTTCACAGTTGATAATGTGAAGGCTGTTTCACAGTTGACAGTTGTAAGGCTGTTTCACAGTTGACAGTTGTAAAGCTGTTTCACAGTTGATAATGTGAAGGCTGTTTCACAGTTGACAGTTGTAAGGCTGTTTCACAGTTGACAGTTGTAAGGCTGTTTCACAGTTGATAATGTGAAGGCTGTTTCACAGTGGACAGTTGCAAGGCTGTTTCACAGCAGACAATGTGAAGGCTGTTTCACGGTTAACTGAAAGTTGTTTAACAGTTGACAATTTGACAGCTGTTTCACAGTTGCCAACTTGACAGCTGTTTCACCGTTGACAGTTTGAAGGCTGTTTAACAGTTAACAGTGTGAAGGCTCTGACAGTTATCAATGTGAAGGATCTTTCACAGTTCATAGTTTGAAGGCTGTTCCACAATTAACAATATGAAGGCTTTTTCACTGTTGACAGTGTGACAGCTATTTCACAGTTGACAAGTTTGAAGACTGTTTCACAGTTGCATTTCACATAGGTTATAGTTTATCAGTTGAAGAGCTAAACAGGGAAATGTACTTCAAGTTTTCTGGTACAAGCTCTCCACTTTCTGCAATGTGGACACTGAGTTCTCACAACATTTATGATTTTTGAAGTAAAAACAAGTGCCTGAGTCGGGGAAACATTTCAGCTGTGTCTGAACACCACCTAACAGTGAAACAGTGTCTTTTGACACTAGATGCTAAAAAAAAACTGTGTTAGAGAAAGAAACAGAAGCAGATCACAGACTCTTATCTGGTTTGGAGTTTGTTCAAGAGGGATTCATGGCACCCAGATAGAGTTCCATATGTGCTCCACCAAAATGTGCCAGCTATTATCTAACAGTCTTCCTGAGCCTGGGCAAAACTCAGTGTGCTGGCAAGGTCACGATATGGGGAGGGAGAGGGGGTTGACATCATAAGAATAAAGATAATATTAAGGTGGGCAGTAAACAGGCCAGCTTTTGATGTTGCAGTTTGGGATTGAACTCAAAATGTCAAATCTTGAGTCCATGGCTCTATGAAAAGAGCCAAGTAGCCCATGTTAGGTCTGAATACTGTCTAACAGTGAAAAAATGTTTCTTGACATTAATTACTAGAAGGGACTGTATTAGATAAACAACACAAACAGAGACATATCGCCCATATGGAAACTGTCTAAAAGTGTTGTAAAAGAGATTGACCTTTTCTTATCGTCTGTTCTTTGTTTTTCTTCTACTGGATTCCTGCAACATCAAAAATTGGCCTGTTCACTGCCCATCTTTATGTTTCCCTGTGGTGTCAGTTTATTGTTTCATAGGTCCCTCTCCCCCCTCTCCCTTCAAGATCTTGTCAGCACGTAGTTTTGTGCAGGCTGAGGGAGTCTGCCAGATAATTGTTGGCAGATTTGGGTGGAGTGCATATAGAGTTGTCACAATGCAGTGAATCGCTCTCTGTAAACTCCAAGCTACAAACTCCAGACTCAGTATTAACTATCTTTCTGCCTTTTTTGGTGTTCCTTGTTGCTGTTAGTTGTCAGGTGTGGGCAATATCATATACAGCATGTGATGTGATATGTACACACAGTTTTATTTAAGAGAGAATGATGCTGATGCTTGTTTTGCATTTTCCAGCTTGTGATAAGTGCTAGTAGGTTGTCCAGGCATGAACTGTTTTGATCAGTTTCAGTACTTTGTGTTGTTAAGTTTGTCAAATAACCGTAAGGTCATAAGGGAGTGAGGTGGTAGAGACATCTCAACTTTTTCGGGGCTAGTATAATGAGGGCAGTGCCAATCTTGACATTTTCATTGTTTTACCCTTCCTGACCCTGAAGGATCAGGTACATGTTCACATCTGGGTGGACTGGAAGTCGCATACACATGAAAAATCTATGCAGACTTGACCCGGCCTGCCAGACCAGATTGGTGTAGAGGCCAAGATCCCACCCTTCATTTGGACTGCATGAGTGAAGGGGGATGTGAAGGGGAGACTGTATGGAACCTCAGTTCACCCCGCCATCAGTGGGGGTCATGATAACATTGTTAATTCATCTTCGGTTAGATAACCCTACTGTTAAACCAGTTGCTGAGAACTCAACCTTTGGGCAGGACCCAGTGTGTGTGTGTGTGTATGTGTGTGTGTGTGTGTGTGTGTGTGTGTGTGTGTGTGTTTTGTGTGTGTGTGTGTCTGTGTGTGTGTGTGTGTGTGTGTGTGTTTTCTTCCAGTGTTTAGGGTTTATGTGCAGGATTTCAGCATACTCCACGATTTACTTTCAATTTCTCAAGTAGACATCTTCAGGCTTGGGATAAATGTACTAAGTCAGATGCTGTGTGATGGATAAGATGCAAAATGATCATGGCATAAGCCCTGTAGCTGCACATAGACCCTGTATGCTGGCAAAGTCTAGGCCATGATTGATTTGGATTTCCCTGTCCATTGCATAATATTCATTCACAGTATGTCTCAGCAGTGTATGTTTGGGAATATGTAAATATTCCAAGCACATAGACACCGTCTTGAGAAAACTGAAACTGTGAATGGGTTCCTGACCTAGGTCAGAGTTGGGAAAGGTAAATTAGTGAGTGAGAAGAAATTGTCATATCTGTCACAATGCTGGCCCCAAAGAAAATTGAAGTCTCTACCACTTCACTCCTAGACAGCCTCAAGGTTACAGGAGAACGTTAAGATTACATTGTATTTTGTTTGACTGTAAATGGCTTGTGCTGATATATGCCAAGTTGGTGCTGTGAAATAAATCATTTACAGTTTGTGTGTGAAGTATTATATCATTTACAGTTATGTGTGGCATGTCATTTTAAAGTTTTGTTGATGAAATAACAGTTTGAAGTTGTGATTTGAAGCTGTGTTTCATAATTTTTAATTTCCACTCTTGAAATGTGTTATTGAAGTTACTATGGAGCAGTTGTGTTTCATATTTTCATTTTAATTAAAGTTGTTGAAAAGTTTTATTTTTGAAAGTGTGTGAGATGTAGAATGTGCAGGTTTATCTGCTGTGGCAATCAGTTTTAAACTATTTTTGTGTATGGGTACTCCTTATGTGTGTGTGTGTGTGTGAGTGTGTGTGTGTGTGTGTGTGTATGTGTGTGTGTGTGTGTGTGTGTGTGTGTGTGTGTGCATGCATGCATGTGTGATTTTATGGAATGGTCAAGATTATTTTAAGTCATATATCAAAATCGTCCAGATTGAATGTCAGCTACAGGGATAATACCTTAATGAATCATAATGTACTGAATACACTCATTGTCACCAGAGAATCCTTGCCAATGGGACATAACTGATAGGCATTAATTGTCGTAGTTTCCTCCCATAAAGACTTTCGTCGAGCGTGGTTTAGATCTAGTTTTGCACAAAAAGGTTGGATGATTTACGACATAAGGTATGATTTGCCATAAGAAGTATCCCGGTAGTATTATTACTTAGATTTGAAAATGTTGGTAGTTAGATCTTTCTGATTTGACCATGTTAACAGACTGTTTCAAGTTTGTGTAAGTAGATTGTTTTGAGTTTCAGTATTTTAGATTTTTCTTGGACTGCATTCTAATATATTGGTATCTTCGTTGCAGTTTTGACGTTTCATACCTAGATTGTTTTTAAACACTGAAGTCATGTAAACAAAAAATGAAATTGGAAAATGATACTTACGTGTTTATGACCACCTATTGTGGCAGTAGAGATGTGGTTTGCATTCTTGTCATGCTCACAGCTCAGCTGTTATTTTACGAGGCAGGAATAGCTAACAGCCACAGAGTATTAGCATTCATGAAACACTGGAAGTATGCTTGTTAAACATTATTTTGGGAAATGAAAGTTTCTGTTCTAACCTTGTAAAAGCTAGTTTCCAAAATGAATAAATTTGAATTAAAACATTGCATTAAAGGTATTAGTTTCCTAATAAATTGGGTTAAATTCTCATGAATTTGCCTTGGATTTGTTTTCTTGCACAAAGTGGTTTTGCTCATATGTTGAGTTTGAATGTGTTTGTTATTAGATCATTCTAAATACTACATTTTAATACATTCATGTAATTAATGTTGTGTTTTTTTGTACAGTTAATGTTGTTTTTTGATGTTTCATATGTAATTGGTTTTTTAACTCAGACATCATGTGAACTAGAAATAAAAGTTATAGAATGGTTGTAAATGGAACGTTCACATTTATGAAGGCCTAGTTTTGTATATAATGTTATTTACCTCAGGAACTGATCAGTATGTTTTGAGAAAATGATAGGAAAAAGAAAACAAAAAATAGTTATAAAAAAATCGAAGTCATTTTGAATAGCTCTAGTACATGTATTTTTGTATTACCTATAATGGTTGTAGACATGTGTGTGTAGATTATGTTGAATGTGTTGAAGCATGATGTGTGTTGTTGTTCTGTTGTACAGGGTCAGTGTTGTTTTATTCTTGTTTTGTATAATTGTTTGTCAGCTTCTTGTCTCATCATTTTCATTATGTAGAGAAAAGTATGTAGATCTACGTATGGCATACATGTGTTTGTATTTGTGTATGGCACATGTGGTGTGTTGTGTGTGTGTGTGTGTGTGTGTGTGTGTGTGTGTGTGTGTGTGTGTGATACTTCTTAGCCAGTTCCTGATTAGACTCGATTTGCATGAGCAAGATTTGGAAGGCGAATGCTCTACCTCTACACCAACCAGGTCTTGAAAACTGTGCTTTTGTACAACACAAATACAACTATAAAAAAGTAAATTTAAATGAAACATGAACTACTGCAGGTCTCATCTGTCTCACCTGTCAGTGTCACCATGTTCGATGTTGACCGCTGCACATTTTGACACCACCATCTCCCTCAAGGCCACTCTGTCTTGATTTTGTGGGCAATTTCTTGAATATATAGGCCACTGATGTTGGTTATGTTCTCGATACATGAGATTGGAGGTCTGCCCTTCTTTCTTTTTGCCACTGTTTTTCCTTGGAAGATGGTTGCCATGAGGTCCACGGTTTTTGCTGCGTGCTACTACAGGTAGAGTTTGAATAAGTTCTGGAATAGTATGTAGGGTCAGTTAGTATAGTACAAGAGAAGACGAGCGTGACAGTTGAGTAGTTCTTGTCTTCCAAATGGAAGGGTTGGGTTCAAACCTTGGCTACTACCTCGGTGGGTAAAGGGTGGATATCTTTTTTTACCTCCCAGGTTAACATATATGCTGACCTGCTAGTGTCTGAACCCCGTGTATATGCATGCAGAACATAAATATGCATGCTAATGATTATGTAGACCATTTCCGTATTCAGTGACGTATGGAAACATGAAAACACCCAGCATGCATGCTCTTGAACATGGGGTATGACTTCTCTAAGGGCAGGGAGAAAAAAACAACAACAAAGATCATGTATATGAAAAAGACAATTCATATGTTCGAGTGTATATGGGAGTTACAGCCTGGAAGGGGAAAAAACTCCAAGGTGGGGGGGAAAAAGGAAAATCACGAGGAAGGGCAGTATACACAAGTGTGTTACTTGTCGCGTTAATTTTGACCAAGACAGATAAATGTTTTTGTTCAGATGACTTCCATTCTCCATGGCACGATTCAGTGTACATCGCGGGGCAGTCGTTGAAAGCTAATGATGTGGGACTTGAGTTCTGTGGAATAAATAACCTTTATATTTCACGCAAGTGAACGTGAATTTTACATATTTATATTGCCAGCACAAGCCCTAATTGCTTGTTTATATCTTCATTTGAACTGTAATCATCGGTTTTTATTTACTTTTTGTTTTAAACTTTGATCTTGAGTTAATCAGTTTTTTGTTTTAATATTTGAAATGATCATTGTAAGCATATTTCCTTATCTTATATACAGTAATCAGGTTCGATCATAAACATTAACGTATAAGTATAACTTTTCACTTTCAACTTAATTGTTAGTTTATGTGAATATCACCATATGAGTTAATATCAACATATAAGATTGTTTTATATGAATATCAAAACATAAGTTTATGTGAATATCAAAACATAAGACTGTGGGCCCAAAATGCTCTCTTTTGTTGTAGGCCTATCTCTCCTACAGATCAGATAGAGTGACATTGAATCACAGCGTTTAACCTTTTCACTCTTCAATCAGGGCGTTTACATTTTCATGTAGAAAGTTGCTAAGGATGTGAAAGAATGAAACATTTCATTAAGTGTGAAGGATGTGTGTGTAAACAGCATTGGTTTGAATTTTGTCATTGTGTCTGTAACCCATATGCAAGGTAGGACCTCAAGACCCTGCCAGCACATAAGGCTTATGCACACACTTAACCCTTTGAGTCCCACGCCCTGTCCATCAACTGCCAAAACTTAACCCTTTGACTCCCTTACCCTATCCGCTAGCTTCCTGCAGGAAGCTGGTGGATAGGGGATAGGGTGAGGGAATCAAAGCGTTAAGTTTCTGCTTTCCAAGCATGATTGACAATGCAGGATGCTGGTGGACAGGTTGCAGGAATCAAAGGGTTAAGTAGCAAGAAACTCCAGGAAGAGCTGGACAGCAGGAGGTCCTCAGAGGAGAAGCCCTTCTCTTGCAACTGAGGAGATTGGGTCACATCCAGGTTATTACTACTGTATGCCCCAATGCGCAGGCTTAAAGGCTTATTATTTTTTAACTTCTCCATCACATGGTATCTCTGACGTCAGTGCATATGGATTTTATTCTCAGCATGGAAACACCATCTTGAGAACCTGAAACTAAAACTGTTAAGTCTTAGTGTAATGCTTATTTGTCCAAAGAACCTGAGAGCATTAGTGTGATGTTTCATGTTTCTCTTCGTAAACTGATGAAATAATACATGTAATTGTAACGTATGATGTTCTTGTTGCCTGTATGGGGCTTGTGTGACACGAATATTGTTTATTGTATGAACTAGTAAAGACTAGATTTACATGACAGACTTTAGAATTATCCGTATATTTGTTTTGTTTTGTGTTTATATACTTTGGCATGTTGTGTAAGCCAGTTTCAACTGTCTGTAGAGCATTTCTTTATATTTGTATTAGAATGAAAATGTACAGTCGTTTTCTTTTATCCATCTTGTTTTCTTTTCTTTTCTTTTCTTTTCTTTTCTTTTCTTTTCCTTATTTCTTTTTCTTTCTTTTTTTCTTTCTTTCTTCCTTTCTTGCTTTCTTTCGTTCTTTCATTCATCCATTTTTTTGGAGGTAGACATTTTGAAAAGAATGGATTTAATCAAAAATGTGCGTGTCATCAGAAGACTATCTGATTGTGGAAAAAGGATAAAACATTTTTGCTAAGTGAATCAGTCACCATTTTTCTTTTTTAAGTTGGGAGATTGGAAAAAGTGGAAACTGTTAAAGTTTTTGTTGTATGTTTAGGAAAAATATATGCTATTTATGTATTGATGCTGATGTTACTTGAGACTACTATGGTGCTGTACTGCAGACCATTATGCAGTAGTTGGCATCCCAAAGAAATAGTCACTGACCTCAGATATAGATGCGTGGTTTGCAGTCTAAAGTCGTTTTCTGTGTAATGAGTTTAGATGGTCTGTGTTCTGTTATCTACAGCAGAAGCGTAAATGTTATCATTCTTTTCCAGGCTGTCAGACCGAGATGAAGCCATCATAGTCGTTCAGATTTATGTTTTATTGATTGTTATCTATGTATTGTGACCAAGTCCATCCACATTGACTTTTTTGTGCATCTTTGGTGATCATATAATTGTTTAACTGTAGCTTTTGGTGGTTGACATTGTTCTTGACTGCCTTTGGTCTTAAAGAGGTCTTCTCTAGATCCCACATACAGCAGAGATCCTACATCATAACATTGTATGTTTTGATGAACTTAGTAGGCCTACAATAGCGATGTGATGGATGACCATTGGCAGGATTTGTATGGTCCTTAAAGATCCTTATTAAAATTCATTAAGTTTTGGGATCCCCATTTCAAAACCTCAGCAGTCCTTAAAAATCAAACCTTTGTTTCAAGGTCTTCAAAACTGCTTAAAATTTTGATACTGTTATTAAATCTGATTAAAATTTGGGTAAAATGTCATAACTGTTTTTGAATGTTAAAAAATGTGAAAGAAAAAAGTTCAAGCGTGTATACAGTCGACATGATGATTACAAATGGAGGTGACTTCAGAGTTACCACTTTTTACAGGGCATACACGTTGATGTATTTTGTTGTCATTCTGAACTGTGAAGGGGTTCTTGAAAAGTCCATAAAAAGTCCTTAAATTCCCCCATAGGTTCTGTATGAACCCTTATTGGGCATCTGTACATGTATTTCACATATGTACCATGGTGTTTTGTGTCCGGCCTGGTGACTTAGTATGGTAGACAAGGACCACCAAGGACTACAAGATAAGTTTGCGGTCTGTGAATAATTTGTGGTCTGTGAATTCATCTCACATGGGCAGTCCATGTTCTGCCCAGACTAAGCAAGATATACATTTACGTTAACTAATGGTGACCAGTTCCTAGTCATAATATTCATGTTGAGGTCTAAATGGTATAGATATGTTCATGACTTTGTTCTGATGTGGAAAGTCCAAGTCTGGATTGATGAAGTTTGTGCATGGGTTGAGGAAGTCAGTGTCTGCCTTGAGGAAATTCGTGTCTTATTAAGGTAGTCTGTGTATGGCTTAAAGGAGTTTGTGTCTGGTTTGAGGAAGGACAGATTTTATGTATGTGGCCTGCAGTCAGTCATATGTAAGTGGATCCCTGACCCTGTTCAGTGTGGGGAAGGTAAAGCAGCGAGATACTAGAGGAGGCTGTACCTTTATGAAGCTGCCCCAAGAATATGTATTGTCCACCGTATCATTGCCTTACAACCCTGTTGGGATGTGGCATCTTTAGTTGGCCTTTCTGTTGATAGATGTTTAACATAGTCAAGAGACAGAGGACTGGTTTGATCGTTTGAATCATGTTGTAGTGCCGGATTGATGCAGCAGTATCTTTGATTCCTGTAGCTTATGGTGTGATAGTACCAGAGACATGGATAGAGAGACAAGCAACTTGCTTTCTGACAGGCTGTCTTTGTCTCACTGCAGTGCCCTATAGTCCCGTGTACATCATATCACAGAGGGCGTGGATTGGCTCGCACCGCATCTTTTTAAGCTCTGAAGGGTATTGTACAAAAAAATATGATGGAGATGGATTGGGTACATCACCTCAAAAGAGCAGACTAACTGCTCTTCATTGGACACCAGAAGAAAGAGGCAAGAGAAGAGGATGCAAGAACATCTAAGGTCGAGGAATGGTATTTATTTGATGCCGAGGGGATTCATTGGATGATTCTATATGTGCTGCAGCAAAATATACAGACGTTTTTGAACCTGAGCGAAAACGCTATGCACTAGCAAGGTCTTGAAATGAGAGAGGGGAAGAGGGCTTAGAAACTCGAAACTGTCACCACCAAAATAATTAGAGCTTTAAGATTGGCAACAAAAACAAGCGAGATGGGACTGAACTCGACGTATCGGGTTTTGAGTAGGCCTACGCGGTAGCATCAACCAAGCAACAAAAACAAAAACAAAAAAGAAGAAAAAAGAAAAAAAAGAAACAAGAAACAAGAAAAAAAGAATAGGAGTACTCGAGGCCTTAAAAAAACACCTGGGGTAACCATACAGAGGTGGCCCATAACAGACACGAGTGGCCCATCTTCGTTTCTACCCCACAGCATGCCTATGGCACGATGGATAGTAACTAATAAAGCTATTATGCACGCATGGGCTGAAAGTTTCAGTTTCAGTTTCTCAAGATTGGCGTCTATGCGCTCAGGAATAAATTCTATTATGTTCTGACTCCGCAGATGTCATACAATGGACTGAACGTCAAGTTTATTAAAGCGAAACAGTGATGACCAGGGAACCAGTGTATATAGTTGTAGGTGTCTCTATTCATGCCTGTGGTTTGTATATAGCGATTGATCTTGTTGACTGCTTTATGCTGATGGTGTATAGGCTTGCTGGCTGAACCTTTTTATACCGTTGATAGTTTACTTTACAGGTTGTGTATGTATAACCACCAAATGTGTCAGTCACGGCTTTGTCATCATCATTGTTGATGAGAAATAAAAGCGTTGACATGCATGATGAGATCGTGAGTGATAAACAGGTGAAGAGTGGATTATGTCTGTTTTGTGCTTAACTGTTACTTTAGTGAAATGGGTGGTTTGTTGTTTTCTTTTTTTCCTTTTTCTTTCACATGCACACGAATGCACGCACATGTAAGCACGCACACACAAACACACATACACACGCACACACACACACACAAACACATACACACACACGCACGCACACACACATACAGTCACACACACGCGCGCGCACACACACGCATACACACACACACATATACACACAACCACTACCACAACACACGCGGTTTCTGTCTCGCACACAGGCACGTATGCACACACACACACACACACGCACGCACACACACACACACACACACACACACACACACACACCACCACCACCACCACCACCACCGTCACTACACATGTGTACACAACCACTACCCTAACACACACAGTTTCTCTCTCGCACACACACTTATGCACACACACATTTATGCACACACACATACACACACACACACATACACACAACAACAACAACAATATACAATCACACACAGTCAAACACACACATACACACACATACACACACACACACATACACACACACACACACACATACACACACACACACACACACACACACACACACACACACACACACACCACACACACAAATTGCCGTAGTCAAAACCAGACTATCTGGTATTTGCACTGACCAATTCAAACAGACAAGCAAAAGGAAGCAGAAGGACACGACTTTTACATAGTTTATTTCCTTGAAAAGGAGCTGTCTTAAACATGAACCCTTCCACTCTCTCACACTATCTTCCAACATCCTGTGAGAAACATATGAACAGGGTGAGGGAGTTACTTAACCGTTTGACTTCTGCACCCTATCCACCAACTGTAAAAACTTAACCCTTTGACTCCCTCACCCTATCCATTAGCTGTTAAGTTTTTGATTTGCTAGCATGGTTGACAATGCATGGTGCTGGTGGACAGGGTGCAGGAGTCAAAGGATTATACGCATTCGTTATCATGTAATCTGTGTATGGATAATGTGCTTTATGATAGATATGATTCAATTTTACGTCAGCATCTACCTCAGGTGATATGGCCAACGTGGATAGACATACCAGGGTGACGGGCGCAGTAGAATCAAGAGGTGAACATCGGACGTTCAATGAAAAGGTATGGACGGGTTGATCCTGCTTGGCTTGGG
>JAPXFY010000017.1:23085529-23168029 GCA_030674185.1 Monoplex corrugatus | reverse complement strand
CGCCACGAAGCAAGGCTGCACACAAAGAGATGGGTTCGAAGGACAATATCCACACACAAAGTTGGTTTCTTTCCTGATGCCCCTCTTGCTGTACACCTTGCACCTCCTGCCAGAGGAAAGCTTTCTAACAGTCTTCTCCAGGGTGATAGGGAAGTTTGTCAAGCATCTCGTTGTTGAGGAAGAGCCGGTAGTAGTCCACAGGTCTGTCCCCATCAGGCTGAATCTTCAGGCCAGGTTCCCCTGTGAACTGTGGAATATCTGGCTGGGTGTTGTTAGGTGGCACAAGGGGCTGGTCTAATACTGCACCTCTCCCTCTCCCTCTCTGCTGAGAAGCTCCCTGTCCCCTGTCCCCTGCCTCTGGTCTCACAGTCTCTGGTACCACCTGTGGATATAAAAAAAAATCAGGTTCACATCCTTGTGCTTGGAAACAACACACACACTCACACACACTCACACACACACACACACACACACACACACACACACACACACACACACACACACACACACAACACACACTCTCTCTCTCTCTCTCTCACAACACACAACTACATTGACACATGCACCACTGCAACACTAGTTCTCACTCAGTCTTGTTTCAAGCACACACACACACACACACACACACACACACACACACACACACACACACACACACACACACAAACTACACACAACCATATAGACACACATACACACACAGCTACACACACACACACACACACACACACACACACACACACACACATAAGTACAGTGATGACACAAACACACTCAGTGCCACGCCCACACACCCATTCAGCAAAGTCTTCTCTTTTGCAGTCACAGCTCCGTGATAACACTCCATTTATCAACACACTGACACAAGACAAACAATGGGTCTTACCTGTACTTCTGCCAATGGCCTGCCCTCGCGGTAGACGCGTGGTGGCTTGACCACGAGCAAGCTGCTCCACCGTGTCAGTTCCGGTGTAAGCTGTAGCAGACGACGCTTGTACTGTGTCCAGTTTCACTCTCCCCCGTCTGAGCCATTGTTCTCCTGACTGGCCTTCACCCTCTTCAAAATCTGGGTCAGTTACAGCCTCCAACTCGGGCTCTCTCTCCTCTTGCTGGACTATTCTCGTAATTGCGATGTTGACACACCCCCTCCGCTCCTCTGGAAAGTTGGTTCGACTCCAGCTAGCCATTTGACATAGCAGTTTCGTCATAACGACTAAATTCGTCGTCCTCTATCAATTGTAGAACTTTCTTATCATCAGTGGTAACAAAGTCACTGTAATCTTTTGCTGTTCGCTTTCGTTTCACCCGCTTCGGCCAGGTTGAGTTTCTTCGTCCGCCATGATGATCAGTGAGCTCGAAAGTTGCAGGGGGTGGTTTAGGTAACAGCCCAGACTGACCCCTTTTAATCTCATTGGATCCTTCGCTTTATAAATATTAATAGCAGACACACTAAGCTTTGTGATTGGAGTGAATTGGGAACCCCTGGTCTTAAAGTAGAGCTTGGAAAAGTCTTACTATGACGCACACGGAATATCCCGTGACGGGGCCATATTCGGGGTAGGCGGAACTTCACGGGAATTGCCGTGATGGGGCGGTCTAGTGGTTTTAAATGAATCATGAATGGAACGAACAATCAACCTTGAACGAACATAAAGTGAAATATGAAATGAAAATATAAACTAAAATACAGGTATATCTGTTTCAGGAATTAACACACACACACACACACACACACACACACACACACACACACACACACACACACACACACACACACACACACACACACACACACACACACACACACACACACACACACACAAATACAAGCACATCCAGATTATTTTTCTATAATGAAATTACAACGACCTAAACCTTGATACTTTATGAAGATATAAACTGGAATACAGGTACATGTATATCTGTTTCTGGAATCAACAAAAAATATAAGCACGTCCAGATTATTTTTCTATAATGAAATTACAACCAACTTATCCTTGGAACTTTATCCGACAAATATTGAGAAATCTGACCGCATTAATTGCTGTTTTCTTGTCTACACCTCTCTTACAATCTCTTTCAAACGACAGAAAACGATGTTACTCTTTGATTTCTCTATGTGCTATGTCTTATATTATGTATACATATTTCATTGTTTTACTGTTTTAGAAGAATTCCTGGATTTAAGCAAATACGTGGATGAGTAAGTCAACGTTTGCCAGTTTCTCAGTCATCTCCTTAAACATGTCACCCATCTCTTTCAATGTATTTAATTTCTATCGTCATTTCTCCCTCACTTCCCACATTATCCTGTTTTTATTTGGTTTGGGTTTTGATTTTTGTCTATTTGTTTGTTCTTCGTTTTGTTTTGTTTTCCAGTGCTATTTTTGCTTTAGATTATAATTGTCATCGGCTGGTGAAAATATTACCCGATGATGATGATGACGATGGACTTCGATATTGCACTTGTCATGATTATGATCATAGTTATAATACATCAACATCATTGTCCACACATTTCTTCTTTTTTTTAGACACGTGGGCCATATATTCTAAAACTGCCATAGTACTTGTTCTATTCCTTTCGTAAAGTTTAGTCTTACCACAATAAGTGTATATGTTGACTAGCGATAAGAATTGTGTTACAAGAAGCCTTAACAATAGTGTTATCCCTCTCCGCTGACAAACTAAGCCCCAGAGACGAAGAGGAGAGGAGAGGGATCTTTTCTAGTCTTATGATCGTATATAAAGTAACATGCTCTATATCACAAGTGTTGCAATCAACAGGGTACAGTCCATTCAAGTGCAGTGTTTATAACACAGTCACTTTATTAACAATTGAAATACAAATTATTAACTTACCTCAGTTCGGCAAACGGGAATAACCATCAGGAAGTTGTTGGGGTAAACTCTAATTTTAGCTCAACAATATTTCCGGTGGCCTATCGGAAAGCAAGATATCTCCTATTTAAGTCGACTGCAATGCAGTTTGCGTTGCTTTCATCTCAGCGAACGTGTCACTGAAGGTAACTTTTTATATCTATATTCTTTTACGACGAAAGATTCTCATTTAGAGATTGATTTTTTTACCGATGAATTATATATTTATCAGTATACTTTTTATATTTATCTTCTTTTACGATGAAAGATTCTCATTTAGACTGATTTTTTTTTTTACCAATGAATTATGTACTTATCGGTTAGAAACTAGATTTTCAGTTCCAAACTATTCTGGATTGTTGAAAGTTGCAAATCAATCTATTTTCACTGGTAAACTGATTTTGTTTTAGATTTTCAACTGCAAAATAATATATTTTTCGGTTAGAACACACTTTTTTCAAGTCTGGCTAGCAAGCATTCAGGTTATGTTTCAATTACAGAGTTTTCAAGACGGCATTACAATGCCAGGGGATGGAGGTGAAGGCTTCAGTTGATCTAACACCACAGATGCCATGTGATAAGTAAAGGTGCAAACTAATCATGATCTGTGGTAAAAACCTGTGCATAAACTCTTTGCGATGGTGGCCATCAAATTCTACTTAAATTATGGGCTGAGGTTGTTGTTGCTGCTGCTGTTTTTGTTTGCACAATACAAAGACTAAGTAGACGAAGACATGAAATACAGTAAGAAGGGATAGGGGAGGGGGTAGGGTTGGGAGGGGCTAGAGACGTGATATTGTCAGTGAGTGACGTTGTTCCTTTCTGCCAACAATCTCCTCAATCCTTTCCAGTCAGCCTACCGCCAGTGCCATAGCACTGAAACTGCCCTACTACACATTCTCAACAATCTCCTCCTTGCAACTGATACTGGCAAAGTCTCTCTCCTCACACTCCTTGATCTGTCTGCAGCCTTTGATACCATTGATCATGGTATTCTCCTTTCTCGACTTCATCATACTTTTGGCATCTCTGACATTGCTCTGTCTTGGTTCACTTCATACCTATCCAACAGAAAACAAACCGTTCTCATCAATGGCACTTACTCTCAACCTGCATACCTGACCTGTGGTGTTCCACAAGGATCTGTCCTTGGCCCTGTTCTTTTCACTCTTTACACCTCCCCCCTGTCCACCATCATCAACTCCCATTCTATAAAACACCACTTCTATGCTGATGACACCCAACTTCAAGACAGTGACTCACCTGATAATATACAGCGCCTGTTGACTCGCACCACTGAGTGTTACTCGGACATTAAAAACTGGATGACACACAATAGACTTCAGCTTAATGACGACAAAACAGAAGCTATCCTCATTGGCACCCGTCAGAAACTTTCTCAGCTGCCTCCTCTTTCTCTCCCATTATGTAACACATCAGTCCCAATTTCTGATTCAGCTAAAAACCTTGGTGTCTGCATTGACTCTACCCTCTCCATGAACAACTTTGTTTCTCAAACTGCCAGATCCTGCTACTATCATCTCCATCGTATAAGGCTGATCAGGAAGTATCTCTCTGTCGAAACAACTGCAAAACTCGTTCTCTCCTTCATAATGTCTCGCATTGACTATTGCAATTCACTCCTGTCTGGTCTTTCTGCCTCCACCATTCACATCCTACAGCGCATTCAAAACAATGCTGTACGCCTTGTACTCAAAAAGAAAAAAGCTGACCACATATCTCCTCTCCTGGCACAACTTCACTGGCTCCCTGTATCAAAGCGCATACAGTACAAACTAGACACCACGTGCTACAAAAGCCTCAATAACGCAGCCCCCGATTACCTGTCAAGCCTACTTGAGATCTATGTTCCCTCACGTACCCTCCGCTCTGCCTCCGATCCTCTGACTTTTCGCTTTCCACGCACTAAGCTCAATACCTATGGTCCACGAGCCTTCTCTGTTTCTGGTCCACTCTCCTGGAACAAACTTCCTCTCTCAGTCCGTCAGCAACCTACTTTTGTCTCCTTCAAGTCCGCTCTCAAAACTCACCTTTTCTCCTCCGCATAAAATCCTAACCCCCCTCTGCAGCCTGTCTCCGCTCGGAGGGAATCACATGGTTATAATATATAATTGTATATGCTATGCTCTCTATAATTTTCCATTGGTTTTATTCTTGCTTTTATTGCTTTTATTCTTTCTCCCCATTTATAGCCATGCGTGTGTGTGTGTGTGTGTATGTGTGTGTGTGTGTGTGCGTGCGTGTGTGTGCGTGCGTGCGTGCGTGCGTGCTTGCGTGTGTGTCTGCTTCAGCGCTTAGATTTGATTTTATCAAGATTTTGCGCTATATAAATATTGTAATTATTAAATATTGTAATTATTATTATTAAGTGTAGCGTTGGTTAAAATCACAGACAAAACGATGTGTGATGCAGAAGACAATCAACTAACCACGGAACCCCGAAAGCCTGCGGATCTCAATAGCTCAGTTGGTTAAGCGTAGGATTTACGTGCCAATGGTTGTGGGGATCAAGCCACGGGGTGCGCTACATGAAAACACACTGCCCATCTTAACGTAACTGCTGTTATGGTAGTGTCAGTACAGGATTTGATAGGTCCACTTTTCCTCACTTCTCTAGGCTTGTTTTCCACTGTCAACCAAACACCTGCTGCCGACGTAAACCTGAACCAAATCAATAACAATAATAATTAATAATAATTTAATAATAATAATAATTACAGTATATGTATAGCACAAAATCTTGATAGAAATCAAATCTAAGCGCTGAACATACACATACACACGCATACACACACACGCACACACACATGGCTATAGATGGGGAAAATTATAGAGAACATAACCAACCAACCAACCAACCAACCAACCAACCAACCAACCAACCAACCAACCAACCAACCAACCAAACAACCAACCAAACAACCAAACAACCAGCCAGCCAACCAACCAATCAATCAATTAATCAATCAATCAATCAGTCACTCACTGACTCAGTCAGTCAGTCACTCAATCACTCAGTCAGTCAGTCAGTCCGTCACTCTGTCACTCAGTCAGTCACTCAGTCAGTCCATCAATGAATTGGCAGAGTGTCATACATGCTGATAACACGGGAACCGTGAACTCCACCCTCAGGTGGGTCACTGGTGTTTTCCGATCGGGCTGGCTGGCTCTTGTGTACAGTACAGTCAGAGCTGTGGACTCAAGACTGGGTGGATGTCTTGATTCAGTCCCAAACCGCAAGGTGAAAACTGGACTGCTCGCTACCCATCTTAAAGGTTGCATCCAATATGCGCGTTTTGAAACCAAAAAGTGCGCACTCGTGAAATCGGAAGGCAATACGCCTGTCTTTAATTAAAGAACGTAACGGGAAGAATGGTGAATTAAATGCTCGCTCGCTCTCTCTCTCTCTGTCTCTCTCCTCTCTCTCTTTCTCTCTCTCCTCTCCTCTCTCTCTCTCTCTCACTCTCTCTCTCTCCTAGTCAAATGCAGTGAATGTGTGTGTAAACTGGACAACCATTTCATATCACTTAACAACTGTCTTTGCAGAAATCGTTTCTTATGAGTTTTACCACGCAAGTGCAGTTTGTACGAGTGGTAAGTCTGCTGCAGTGCAGGAAGGTTTCTTCTGGCCATCCCAGCAGCCAAATCTTTTCTTGCGACTGCGTCAGTTTTCAGTGTTCGTCTGCTGCAGCTTCAGACTCCTTTCTGGTTTCATTGAGACCATCATCATCATCATGTGCCCTGCCGCATGGCGTTGGCGAGCATGGCCCTCCATATGCATCTATCCCTTGTCGCCGCAAGCACATCTTCCACCCTCTCTGTCCTCAGCCACCCTGCAAGTCCGTCCAGTATTTTCTCCCTGGGTCTACCTGTTGTTCTCTTTCCCTCCAGCTTTCCTGTTGTGACCAGGTGCTGTAATTCCCCTTTCCTCATAAAATGGTCTATGAATGTTGCTTTCTATTTCCTAATCTTCCTGATCAATGATCTTCTTGTGTCTGCCTCCATCAAGACTGTCTCATTTTTTTGCTGTCCATGGAACTCTCAACATTCTTCTTAGAAACCACATCTCGGCTGCCTCAAACTCGTTCTGGCTTTGCATGATGACTGTCCACGCCTCACAACTGCATAACATCATTGGTTCTATAGAACATTCAAGAACTCTCTTCCTGATGTTAATTGATAGGCATTTGTTGGTAAGAATGCTTTTCATCTTCTGGAATGCTGTTTTGGCTTGGCCGATTCTGCTGGCTATTTCTGATGTGCATTTGCCGCCTGGTGAGATGCCCGTTCCCAGACATCTAAACTTATCAACCTGTCTCAAAGTTGTGCCATTTGCTGTTATTTTGCATGAGGGGATTACATGTTTTTTACTGATTACCATGACTTCAGTCTTTTTGCTATTTAGCTTTAAATCCTTTAATTTTGCTTTCTATTTCTATTATGTTCACATGGTTTTGTAGGTCCCTTTCATTTTCTGCAATTAGCACGGTGTCATCTGCGTAGCGAATGTTAAATTATCATCATCATCATCGTCGTCGTCGTCTCTGTCGTCTTCGTCGTCACCATCATCATCATCATCGTCGTCGTCATCATCATTTTTTGTTTCTTCTTGTTCTTAATCTTCTTCTCTTTCTTTTTCTTCTTTTTTTGCACTATCTTCTTCTTCTTCTTTTTGTCTTCCTTCTTCTTCTTCCTTTTCTTTCATTCCACATCTACATAGTCAGGCCCCATCTGGCAATAAATATGGCCGTTAGACCTGGGAGACAGGAAAAAATCTCCACGCATCATCACCAACGAGACGCGGTTCGGGTAGGTTCGAACTCAGACCTTCCGATTTCGTATTCCAATGTTCGAACCACTTGAACATTACGTTCTATCATTTGGATGAATTAATTCAGAAAATCTGAAGGGGAAATGTTATCAAGTGTTGGCATAATTTTCCCAGTAGATTTCACCATTGACGTGTATCTTACAAATAATGATTCCAGCGGAAGTGATTTTACGAGTGTGATAACGGGGCACGGGGGAAGGCTGAATATATGAGTGGGGGAAATCATGTCGTTTAGCTTGGAGTTTTCTGCGTTTTGTTTTCGTTTCGAAATTTATTTAGGACGTGTGTTTTATAAGACTGATTTTTCTCCTCACAACAAAACTACCGTGATTGTCATTGATGCTTCCCCGTCCAAAGTCATGTTGTCAGAAAGTACTTTTGTGTGTTTCCCCTCGATTATGATTTTTTTCTTCTTTTTTTAAACTAATCCAGTTCAACAACTATTTCTTGTCAGACCGACATCTTTTCGCACAACAAACACACACACACGTGCACACAAACATACATACACGCACACCCGCACACAGTACGCACACACACACGCGCGCGGGCATGCTAACCTAGTTGATAGAGCATCGTCATAGTCCGATAATCAATATCATCTTAAACCAAATTATAATGCCATTCTCGTTGGAATGACGAACAATTATGTATAACTTGTTCAGAGAGCCCCCCCCCCCCTTTCCTTTTTTCAGCCCCCCCCCCCCCCCGCCCCGTTTTTATTTCATTTTATTTACTTATTTGTTTATCTATTGTATTGTATTGTATTGTGTTGTATTGTATTGTATTGTATTTCATTTCATTTCATTTTGGTTTAGTTTGCTTTAGGTTAGTTTATTTTTGATGCGTGTATACACGTTGTTTTGCCCACACTGTGCAGGCGGTATGTTGCTGCACAGTCTGCGTACTCCGACTTAGGTGAGGGTACAAGTTGCCTGTGCTCATGTTTCTATAACACAACGAACACTGACATGACTTACAGGATCTTTAACATACACACTTACTATTCTGCGTGCGTATAGGTCTACTCACGAAGACGGTTAAAGGCACTATCGGGTCTGCACACAAGTTGACCCGGGAGATCGGAAAGATCTCCATCTTATACCCAACCGGGTGGGAGGTACCCAGGGAGGATCGAATCCCGACCTTTCCGACTGGACGTCTGACGTCTTAACCACTTGACTACCGTGCATGTCGTGCGGTGAGTGACTGGTATGGTGTCCATGTACAGACGAGCTTATGTACATGCACTATCTTCAATCCCCAAACATGTGGTAGCACTAGACCCAGAATCGGAGAATGCAAAACGCTTCTCCTTCGGATGGTTGGAGCGGCGAAGGACACGGTTGGAGCAGCGTGGGGTCAAGCTATATTTAGCTCTATGGTGCAAACCCATAAATCTATTTTTAGAACCGTGCTCTCCCGGCGTCGTCAGTTTTCGTGGACTCCAACCACAGCCTTTGCTTCCAGTAAATACATGTCTTCTCGAAAGCCACGCTCCAACACGCACTTTGAGTTTACGATGTTAGATTGGAGACTAGTCAGAAGAGATTCATCTCACACACAGACCGTCAGCAATTACCTGGCAGACGTTTTGATCCTGCGCAAAATCTTTTGCGTCGGCAAAGTCATGAAATGGCGAGAAAAACTGGATCTACGAAACACTACACCACCAGAATGATAGGAGCATTCTTATCATAAACATCAGACTGTGAGTAACACAGTTCTAATAAAAGAACCAGCTAGTCCGCCCGCATAGGTTAAACATTCGTCACTTCAGTTCCTCTCATTTATCGGTGCTGCATTCCTTTTCGGTTTCTAGTCACAACTGTGGGAGTTTCTACTTCCTCCGAGTTAACAGGAGTGCGTGATGATTGTAAGACTTCACCCACGTTTAGATCCTCTCAAAACTTTCCTGTAAAAGGCCTGTTTGGTGGTGGACTCAGTCTGAGTGGGTCCACTTAATATAACATGACGCAAACGACGATACTAAGTTGATCATGACACACACACACACACACACACACGCACATTTGCTCTCACATACACCCAAACATTATATACACAGATACAAACATTGATACAGGCACACATTGGCACACACACAGAGAGACATACACACAAACATGCACGACACACACCATAAATTGTACGGATGTACTTAACTGGTATCTGCACACACACACACACACACACACACACACACACACACACACACACACACACACACACACGCACGCACGCACGTACGCACGCACGCACGCACACACACACACACACACACACACACACACACACACACACACACACACTTTCGTCGTTAATTACATTGCGCGTCATATGCATCCTCTACGCTATGACTTCAAAAGAACACGCGCAGGAACAAGCGGAAGATTTTTTTTTAGCTCTATGCACTTGAGAACGACACGCTGTGATATGTCTTTTATCCTGAAAGCCATAGACATACCGATTTGTGGTGGTGTTTTAAGTAGATATGGGAATAACATGTAGGCCTACTCTTCTAGCTCTTCCTTCTCTGTGTCAGATTGTGTGTATGTGTGTGTGTATATATGTTTGTGTGTGCGTGTGTTTGTGCGTGTGTGTTTTGTTTTTGTGCGAGTATATATGTGTATATGTGTGTATTTGTGTATGTGCGTGTATACACGTGTGTGGATACACGTGTTTGAGTTAGAGTGTGTACAAATACGTGTGTCGGTGTATGTAAGTGTATATGTTTGTGTGTGTCGCTGTGCGTGTGTATGTGACTGTACGTGTGTGTGTGTTTGTCTGTCTGTGCGCGTGTGTGTATGCACGCGCGTTCAAGCGTTGGTTTGATTTTAGACTTTGCATTTCGGCACTTGGACACCTTTTGTTTGTTTGTTTGTTTGTTTATTTGTTTGTTTTGTTTTGTTTTTGAGAGCTTTTGGGTTATGCCACAACCACTGTCTGTAGAGATGTAGTCACCAGATTGAACGTTGTTTATCTTTGGATGGCAGAGGTCGTGGATGTGACTTTGGATACTGTAAGGTCAGCGTTGCTTCTTTGTACTGTGCAAGGATGCTGAAGTAGGCGTTTGTTTGTTTCTAGCAAAAACACTTTTCTCATGTGACGTTTCATGCGCTTATATGCTTTACGTTTTGTCTTGTTTTTTGTTTTATTCAATAGAATTGAAGAATTAAGTTGTGCAATGAACTTTAACTAGGTGATAAGTAACTGTATCATCAGTGGAACTGTTATTTGATAATGATGATAATAGTAATAATTTTCACAACAACAACAATAATAATAACGATGATGATGCTGATGATGACGACGACGACGATGACGATGACGACGACGATGACGATGATGATAAGGGATAGATTCGAATGGAGGGCCACGATCGCCAACGTCATGCGGCAGGGCACATGATGATGATGAATGAGTTTCCAGCGTCTATTGTAATTTCAATGGGGATGAACGAGGACTTGCGTAAAACCGAACTATTAATGGGGATGTGTGCACACTTCATTATAAGGCACATTACTTTACTTGTAAGTTAGCTGAAACAATGGAGATTACACACCAAATAGATTACTCACAAGATAGAATTACGAATGATAATTACATGCATTCCAGGGAACAATCACACACTATTCATAAATTAGGTGGACCGATGAGAACACACAGTTTTACTTATGTATGACGTAGGCGGAACCTCGAGACCTCGCCTGGGCACGTATGGTCATGAGAAGGCTTTTGGTGCTTGCTGTTGTAATCTGTTGTTATTTTGGGTTCTTCCGTGATGTCTGTGACATCAGATGTCATATATTATATAAATAGTATCATAATTATGTCACATCTTTATATGGCGTCGCAGAACACCTGCGCACCAGAGAGAGGAACTACATCAGTTTAGAGACGATCGGCAAACGCCGAAGATTTTTTATCGCTTTTATGTGCGATAAAAATCTAAATAGATGTTAGTCATACTGTGGTCAGAGACGACCATCCGAATTCTGTGTCAAAAATTTCCGTAGATATCTTCCTGGCGCTGTTGTGTGAAACGAATTGGGAATTCCCGTTCAGTTAGGTGTCTGACGTTTCTCAAACTTCCTTGGCCTTGGGATATAATAATGACGAAAGCAGACATGCTGGGTTTTTCGTCGACATCACCAATGTAGTCATGGGTTTTGAAATCACTGAAAGCGATCTTAACGAGGAAATGTTTTTGTCGTTACAAAATATGTTGATTTTTCTAATGGTATTATCTGTCATGGTCGCCAACGCCATGCGGCAGGGCACCTGATGATGATTATTATCTGTCAGGTAAACATATCCTGCTGGGATTCGGTAACTTTCACATCGTCATCCAGTCTTTTTATCAATGACATGTCTGATACTATCACCCAGTTTGTGATCAGACACGATGTTTCGCTCCATGGTCATCACTACTTCTGGATTCGCTGTAAATAATGCTGTTGTAATCTCTCTCTCTCTCTCTCTCCTCTCTCTCTCTCTCTCTCTCTCTCTCTCTCTCTCTCTCTCTCTCTCTCTCTCTCTCTCTCTTATACTGACATGTCCCCGCAGGAATACTCTGAACAAAGCACTGAACAAA
Source organism: Monoplex corrugatus (assembly GCA_030674185.1). Classification (NCBI taxonomy): domain Eukaryota; kingdom Metazoa; phylum Mollusca; class Gastropoda; order Littorinimorpha; family Ranellidae; genus Monoplex; species Monoplex corrugatus. Next base: position 23,155,700 of record JAPXFY010000017.1, on the reverse strand, counting down.
TCATCAGATCTTTGCATCATGTTCTTTTCATAAAATATCAAAAATGGTATGCATACAGTATTTGGTATAATTTATAGTGAAAAGAAGACGTTAACTGTCAGACTGAACGAACGAATAAAACCTCCTTTGTCGCTCACTTAGGTGATGTTTGTAGTATTATTGTCTCAGTTCCCCTGGTTATTAATATACATGAGATTTTGCCAAACCTGCATTAATTTTGTGTATGATTGTATGTGTGTGTGTGTGTGTGTGTGTGTGTGTGTGTGTGTGTGTGTGTGTGTGTGTGTGTGTTTCGTAGCTGTTGCTGTTTGTTTTTATATAAAACACTGTGTGTGTGTGTGGTGTGTGTGTGTGTGTGTGTGAGTGTGTGAGTGTGTGAGTGTGTGTGTGTGTGTGTGTGTGAGTGTGTGTGTGTGTGTGTGTGTGTGTGTGTGTGTGTGTGTGTGTGTGTGTGTGTGTGTGAAAACTTTAGTACTATACGACACAATGCAGTGCAATAATGTGCAGTTCAAGAAACACAATTCACCGATAATAAATTCTAATAATGAAGATTTTGGCAGCACAATATCGCCAAAAACAAGCTCTTGAACGGTTCGCACTTTACATAAAATGTTACTCGTACGAACATAAGTCAACCATAAATCAATCACTAAAACATGTTATGGCGCCAGATCTTGGTAATTCAAATCTAAGCGCACGCACGCACAAGACACACGTTCGAACCCCCAAAAGTCAAAACATATTGTAGAATTTTTCGCTCATACCGGCTCTTATTCAAAGTTGACCGTGCTATGGGCTGGATTTGGAAGACTTGGACCACGAAGCCCAGTCTCATTCATTTCATGCATCTTGAGAGCTCGCTCGTTCTTAATTTTCTAACACCCACATGTGTCTGTATCTCGTGGGCCTGGCTGACGCGAAGACGTTATGAAAATCAAGCAAGGATACAACCTTATAATCTCAGTCCGAGATGGAACGCCGAAGTATCATCACATTCATCCCCGTTCTCATGCTTAACCCTTGGACTCTCGCACCTTTTCCACCAGCATCCTGATTTGCTGACCATTCTAGCAGAGCAAAAACTTAACTCTTTGATTCCCTCATTCTATCCACCAGCTTCCTGCAGGAAGGTGTTGGATAGGGTGAGGGAATCAAAGGATTAAGTTTTTGTAGTTGGTGGATGGCGTGTGGGAGTCAAAGGGTTAATGTCCCAGATTCTTGGCCCTTCATGCCCTGCTCCCATGATGGCTTTATTTTCAGTGGGTGTGCAGATGTTTTGGAGAACTCAAATGACCGGCATCGAGGGAGGGGGAGGGGGAGGAAAGGGTGGGGGCGTTAGTGACACAGGAACGGTGCAAAAGATTGGTTATATCAGACAAAACTATTTGGGTCATATGCAACTGAAAAGATGAATATGCCCGGTGTTGTGGACAAAGCAATTTCCAACCTAAAATCAAATAAATGCTAAGTCAAAGTAAGAGACAAAACAGTACAAATGTAACTTCAGTGAATTTAATTGTGATGCCTTAACATAGGCAAAATGAATTTAAAAGCATGGAGAAAGAAGATTGTAAGAGAGGAATAGTTCGATCATCTGTATTATTTCCTGCGTAAAATGTGTGATATGCATGCCGTCATTTGTTTCAGTTGGACTTTACAGAAAAACAAAAGAAGAAGAAGAAGAAGAAAAACAAGAAGAAGAACAACAGCAAGAACAAGAAGAATTATTACTACTACTATTACTAATACTACTACAAGAGCGTAAAAGATGGTTTTACGATGCAACGCTTCGGCTGTAACTGCCCTGATTCTGTTAGTGGTACTGGCACACAGCATCATAATGCTGGGGGTGAACGGGACATCGTCGTGCATCTCTGAGGAGCTGAAGTCAGTTGTAAAGATGGGCAAAGTTCTGGAAAAATGTGGAGATTTCAAGAAAGGAAAGGTACCATCAAAGAACGGCAAGATTCGAGAGAGAGGACACCGGCTATCTGCTGTTCTGTATAGCCTGCGAAAATCGCACGACCATGGCCACAAATATGAAGTACAGACGGCAATCACTCGTACTTCAAAAGCCCCCATCACAGCAAAACATAGGGAGATTTCGGGTTTACAGAATCCCATTAAACTACTACTTTCACGTCTGAATGACATCCAAAATGCATTTGTCTTGTCGCAGCAGAAGTGGTCAGCACTGAAAATCGGCCGTGGAATCTGTTTGGAATCTAGAATTCATCAGGCAACAGAGTCGTTGAAGATCACATACCACAATGTAGCTTTGGACGGAGGCTATAGTCAGTCGAGGTCAAACCAGCAAAACCACAACCAAGTCAGCGATGTTAGACGTCAAAGCGACATCCAAGAATCTCCAAGCAACAGATCTGGTTGTTGCTTAGAAGACAAAGTAAGACCACTGACAGAACCGCCACATTCTCTCATCTGGTCGAAGGAAACACATCGTCCAAATGAAAAACTATTTATAGATAGTACAGTTCATGTTGTTTGGAGTCCAGCCAATCACAGAAACCAGCAAAGGTCTGACTTCAGAAATCGATCGTACGGCCTTGATCGTCATTCTACGCAGGGAACGATGTCTGAGATGAGGAATGACAGTTGGTCTGAAGAGTTTGTCAGCAGTGCTAATGTCAATGACAAGTACTGTGACGGGCTATCAATTATTTCTCTCTGCATCACACTCTTGGCCCTCAGAAATGAGGACCTGAAGCAGAAAATGAAGTTAATGTTTTCAGCATTATGGAGACGTGGTTCTATCCGAAGAATTCTCCAAGTATTCTGCCAAAACATCTCATCAAACTCCAGTGTTTCAGCATTTTCCTGTGAGATTGCTTCCAGCAAATCCAGCTCTGACAAATTTCCTTGCTCGTACAAAACAGCCAACCGCCTTGACCACGTATCCAAGTCCACATTGAAGAAAGAGGATATTTCTAATGATCTGACCTGGTTTGATCTTGAGAAAGAAACAGCCGTACAAAAACTGACTGAAAAAGAAGAGAAACTGTCCCAGTTTTACAACACCCCTGCCGAAAGATTCCCAGCAGTGTTCACCGTATTTCCGGCCTTGTTCCTGCCCTCAGTGGGATCTTTAGCCAGGGACAGCATGTCTTACCTGGGATGTCGTCTGGCTTCACTTAGTGCCCTGCCTACCTCCTGCACCGTGTCCAGGGTTCGTCTGGCCCAGGCAGGGTTCTTCTACGATCGCACCAACACTCCCAGAGACGCCAGCAACGTTGACGAGGTCGTCTGCTACAGCTGCGGGGTCTCCCACAGTGCGTGGACAGCGGAGGACAACCCCACCACAGTTCACCTCGCCCTGCGACCTGACTGTGAGCACCTGAAAAGTTTGGACAATAATAGCACGACCTCCAACGAACTCTTGCCTCTTTTAGGTCCAGAAAACGCCTCTGCAACATCCGTCAGTGGCATTACGTCAGCTGGAGTGACTTCAGCAACATCAGCCACACCAGTGTCTTTCAGTCAGTGCAGTATGGGCAGTGTGTCGACTCTCTCTGTCTCAAAACATTCCTCTTTCATTTCTGCTGGATCAGCATCAAGCCAAACCAGTGAAGTAGTCAGATTACCTCAGCTTGTTGGGGACGCTAGACGGCAGCTGGACAATGCGAGGAATAGCAGCGATGGCGGGTAAGACAAAAGAGATATTGTTTCTTTATATGTAGTTATGATTGTTAGCCATACAATGCATACAAGACAGGAACTTTCATGCTTTGATTGTTGTTGTTTTTTTCCTTTCTGTCTTTTTCTGGACGGTATGTTTTCAGAAATGAGGCATGTACATAGATTATTGCAGGAAAAGTGCAGTGTAATCTTAGATTATTGCAGAAAAGTGCAGTGTAATCTTAGATTATTGCAGAAAAATGCAGTGTAATCTTAGATTATTGCAGAAAAGTGCAGTGTGGTCTTAGATTATTGCAGGAACAAGTGCAGTGTAGTCTTAGGTTATTGCAGGAAAAATGCGGTGTGGTCTTAGATTATTGTTGGGGAAATGAAGTATTGTCTTAGATGATTGCAGGAAAAAGTTAGTGTAGTATTACATGATTGCAGGAAACGTGCAGTGTTGTCTTAGATTATTGCAGGAAAAGTGAGTGTAGTCTTAGATTATTGCAGGAAAAGTGAGTGTAGTCTTAGATTATTGCAGAAAAGGTTCGGTATGGTCTTAGATTATTGCTGGGGAAATGAACTATTGTCTTAGATGATTGCAGGAAAAGTTCGTGTAGTCCTAGATGATAGCAGGAAAAGTGCAGTGTTGTCTTAAATTATTGCAGGAAAAGTGCAGTGCAGTCTTTGTAATTTTTGCAGGGATCTGTCTACTGACTCTGCTGCCATTATCCCATCTCTGCCAGCCACATCAAGTTACGTGCCACAACCACAAGCTCCACCGCCGGCCAATCACAGATCATTCTTTGAATCTGGTGATTTTAGTAACGCACGTGCACTGGACATGGCCAATAGGCCTCCTGTCTTGATGAGTGACGCTGTGTATCCACAGTTCTGCCGAATTAGCGAACGTCGGGAAACGTTCACCAAATGGCCCCTCACTCAGCATTTTCACCCGGACGATCTCGCCATGCAGGGCTTCTATTATGCAGGTAACTAGATGCCACAAATATAAAGATAGAATGAGAATGCGAATTTAATCAACGAAACAAGACATACTTCTCTTTGCGAAACAAATAGATAAAAAAACGAAATAAGTTTAGATATCTACTTACCTCACTTCCCTACGATCTCAGGGTCATAAGACAGCATTAACCATTACTTTGCACTGACTTTTAGTTTTTCATCTGGCTGTCCAGGAGACGTCAAAGGACCTGACATGAAATCTTAATCAAAGTGTCTGTCATTATTCAAGCGAACAACCAGAGAGGCGCAAAAACAGAATGAAAACGCAAACTTAAAACGTAAACAAGACAGGGGCATATTTTTGTCCAAATGGCTTATGTCAAGCATACACAAAAGACAATAAAGAAGAAATGCACAGCAGGTGAGGTGGGAAATTACAATAAGATTTTCCGGATGTTTCGCTGAGCAAGAGAAAATGGCGAATATTTTGCCAAACCACTTGTGATGTCTTTGCTGTTGTTTTTTTGTTTTTTCCACCTACCTTTTGTATAGTTGTTCGTTGTTGTATTTTGTGTACGCTTGACAACGGCCAGTTGGCCGAAAATTTGCAACTGTCTTGGTTTTTCCATTAAACCGGGTTCTCATCTTTTTTGTGTATGTGCTTCTGGAATTCTGACGTAGTTATATTGTAGATATGGAGTGTGTCTGTCGCTCCATTTACCCATCTGGTGAAATAGGCTTGTTGACTGACATCCCGGTCAGGAGACCACAAACCAGTGGATTTGCTTTTTTGTGATGGAATGACTGACTGGCATAGTCCCATTCATTTCTCGGATCACTTCGATCGTTTCTGATCATGATTCTTCTGGTTTTGCATGCTGCTCTCCTCGAGACATCTCATCTTACAGATTGTGATCTTTCTCCCAAGGCTCTTGTTTCGAATCCGTGTTCTGGCGCCGTTTTTTGTTGTTGTTGTTTTTTCCAACGTGGGTACAAAGATTATACTGAATGCCTGGCATTTATTTCTTTGCACAATGGTTAAAAAAAACTGTGGAGATTGTCGACGTGAGTACAAAGATTATACTGAATGCCTGGCATTTCTTTCTTTGCACAATGGTTAAAAAAACTGGAGATTGTCGACGTGGGTACAAAGATTATACTGAATGCCTGGCACTTCTTTCTTTGCACAGTGGTTAAAAACCTTTAGAGATTGTCGACGTGGGTACAAAGATTATACGAATGCCTGGCATTTCTTTCGACGTGGATTCAAAGATTATACTGAATGCCTGGCATTTCTTTCGACGTGGGTTCAAAGATTATACTGAATGCCTGACATTTCTTTCTTTGCACAATGGTTAAAAACCTTTGCAAATTGTAATGATCTCATCATTGTAATGCTGGTCTTGTTTCAGGCTATGCAGACTGTATTCGTTGTTTTTACTGTGGCGTGGGCTTGAAGGAGTGGTCTGAAAATGATGACGTCATGGTGGAGCACATCCGGTGGAGGCCATCTTGTGGCTACATCCTGAATACTAAAGGCAGACTATTCGTCAACAGAATATTCAATAATTTGCAGGTGTGTATCTTTCATGAATTTGTTGTAAATAAGAAATAAATACATAATAAGTAAAAAGATATGGATCGAGTGAATAGACAAGAAAACTAAATATATAAATGTTTTATGAAGTCTAATAAATAGGAGACCCATACTATCCAGGTGAATGTGGCACAGATTTCCGTGGAACAGATTTCTTTAATGTTTTGTACTGTCTCGTCTCCACATGTTGCTTATTTTAAATAAATAAATGAATAAGTAATTAACAGTTACAACAAACAGCAATCCAGTAATCCCAAGGCACGAGTTTGGAAGTCATGGCGCCAAGGTCAAGGTGGCAAGGTTCCTGAGACCAGCTCCATCTGAGGAGAACGTGTGAACAACACTTTCTCAGAAACTTCTGACAATATTTACATTCTGTTTTCATTGTTGCAATAGTCTACCATTGTCCTAGGTTCTAGTAAATTTCAATTCCATGTGATATGTCGTCAATGTGACAGTGACCGCGAGAAGTACAAAATCTGGATTTTCTGTAATAAGTGTTGTTTGAAAAGGGAGATTGTTAGAATGACTCGATCATCTTGGCCTTGTTTGTTTGTTTCTTTCTTTTTTATGTATATTTGTTTTATTAGATGTCATAAATGATGTTCTGTAATAACAGTGTTGTATGAAAAGGGAGATTGTTAGAATGACTCAACCCCCTTAGACTTCTTTGTTTCTGTCTTTCTGTTTAGTAGATATAACTCATTGTCTTAGTATTTGTGTTGTGTGGTTAGCTCAGCAATGTCTTCACCAACTACATTTTGTAAAGTTTACTTTAGCGTGCACATTATTAATCAGAGTTTTAATGTAATTATGTTGCTTGGTTCGTTCAGTGATGTCCTACTAACAATATTTTCTTTCTTTCATTATCTAAAATTCAAAACATCATGAATCATTTGCCTTAGTATTATGTCGTATGGTCGTATGGTTAGTTTCGGCAATATCCTCAACCCCCCAAATTTTCACATTTTGCTTCACTATCATAGCTGATGATGTAGGAAACTGGTGGATGGGGTGAAGCAGTGAAAGGGTTAAGTTTTTACTTTGCTGCCATGGCTGTTAACGTAGGAAGTTGGTGAATAGAGTGAGGGATGAAATGGTTAGAAAATCAGACATCGTGATTCATTGACTTTATAGGAGCGTAGGCCTATTGTGTGGTCAGTTCTGTGGTGTCTTGACCAATTGGTTTCTGTTTCTTTTTCATCCCAATCTGCATCTGCACAGAGTGAAAATGGTGGACAACCAGAGCGTATTTCTAGAGGTCAGTAAGCAATGTCTATTCATTCATTCATTCATTCATTCATTCATTCATTCATTCATTCGTTCGTTCGTTCGTTCGTTCGTTCGTTCGTTCTTTCGTTTCGTTCGTTTGTTCGTTCATTCATTATTTATTCATTTATTTATTTATCTTTTTTAAAAATATTTTTGTCTCATTTTCCACGCCAGCTTATTAGCCTCAGAAGCTGGCACAATTTTTACAATGAGATGATGCTGATGATGACGATGAGGTTGATAATCATGATGCCATGGCGTTCCGTGTAGGATTTAGACTACGTGACAGGACAGTACTCTACGTTTACTATCATAATATATCCTGGCGTCAGCCAGGCCTGAGAGATACAGACACCGGCGGTGGTAGTCAAAAGATTTGAGCAAAACCCTCGATGACGCATTCGTGAAGTGGATGAGCTAACTGTGTGGTTCCAGTCTTCCCAATGGGTCCATAGCACGCTCAACTCTGGGTAGGAGCCGGTTGGATCAGATAAGTCCTACAACGATTTTCAAGAAACTAAGGGGGATTCGAATCGACATCCTTCCAGTCGATAGTCCGTTGCGCTAACCACTGTACTATGGCGATTGGTTATTTCTTTTTTGTTTTGATTTGTTTTGTTCGTTTGTTTCTCTATTTATGTGTGCGTTTGTGTATTTATTCCGTTATTGTAGATGTTGTTTTCGCCTTCTCTTGAAAAGATTTTTTCTTTTTCTCAATGTATGTTTCGTTCATTTACTTATTCACTATTCATTTCTCTAAATGGTCCCATTTGCTCAGCTGTCAGAACGTCATGCACATGATACAGGGAATGTGGGTCCAACCTCTGGGCAGAGTACGCTTTCTATCCCGCCCCGTAACATTCAACACTGGTTTGTTCACTGCTCATCTGAATGTTTCTATCATTTTGGTGGTGTTAGCTTAGTGTTACACGGCTCCCCCCCCCTCTCCCCCCACTGCTCCCGTCACCCCAACCCCCACTCCCTGTCCACTTCAAGACCTTGCTAGCGTATAGGGTTCTGTGCAGGCTTAGGGAGTTTGCCAGATAATAACTGGCAGATCTGGGTGCAACGCGTATGAAATTGTCCGACTGCGACGAATCCCTCTTGAACAAACAGATTCCAGTCTTGATTCATATATATATGTCAAACACTCTTACTTAGTTTCGGTGTGTCTTTCTCTTGTGTGTGTGTGTGTGTGTGTGTGTGTGTGTGTGTGTGTGTGTGTGTGTGTGTGTGTGTGAGAGTGTGTGTGTGTGTGTGTGTGTGTGTGTGTGTGTGTGTGTGTGTGTGTGAGTGTGTGTGTGTGTGTGTGTGTGTGTGTGTGTGTGTGTGTGTGTGTGTGGTGTGTGTGTGTGTGTGTGTTGTGTGTTTTTTCACCACGATTTTAGAGTCCATGTTTTAAAACAGTTTTGTGTGTATCGGCACCATTCATACTGGACGCGCTAGTCGTGTGGGTAAGATGTTGGATTTTCAATCGGGAGATCTGAGTTCGGTCTTGCTCGGGTACTTCCTACATGGTGCCGGTGGATAGACAGTGGAGATTTTTTCCGATCTCCCAAGACGACATGAGTGCAAACCTGTCAGTGCCTAAATGCTCTTCGTGTTATATGCACGAGGAACATCCAGTGTGCAATTCAAAGATCCTAAAAGTCATGCAAACATCCAGCAAGCACGTCCAACGAAGACTCAGTACGCAGTCTGTGCAACAACATACTGCCTGCACTGTGTGAGGAAACTGACGTGCTTACACACACCCGAGAAAAATGAATGGAAACGCTAACGTAAATAAATAGATAAATAAATAAATAAATAAACAAAGACGATAATGATAGTATTTGACTAAATAAATCTTCCCAAAGACAGAACATGACTGCCTTTAACCTTTTGACTCCCTCATCCTGTCCACCAACTGCAAAAACTTAAGCTTTTGACTCTCTCATCCTATGCACCAGCTTCCTGCAGGAAGCTGGTGCATAGGATGAGAGAGTCAAAAGGTTATGTTTTAACTTTTCTAGCATGGTTGACAATGCAGGATGCTGGTGGACAGGGTGCGGGAGTCAAAGGGTTAAGTAGGAATCAAGAACGGTCATGCATGCAAAAATCCGCTCTCTCTGTGAGGTAGGTAGGCTTTATGAATTTACACTTTACGTAAAGAGTATTCGCAGGAGTTCTAGCTTGCACAAGGAAAAGAGAAGAAGAAGAAGAAAGAAATGAATTAATCGAAAACAAAAACGTTGTGTCGATAGCTTCATCAACCTCCATCCCCTTAACTGTCCTGTCCCATTTTTGAAAGAGCTAAATGCCTAGAACACGATAAACCATTGTGTTAGTTTTCGTATTTTATTTCTTTTTTTTTGTATCCTTCATGAAATATATGCAAACGCTTTATGTGTTACGTGCACGTATGTGTGCGCATGTGTGTTTGTTTCCATGTATATGTATGTGTGTGTACGTGCATGTGTAATTGTATACGTGTTTATGTATGTGTGTATGTGTGTTTATATTTGTGTGTGAGTGTGTGTGTGTGTGTGTGAGTGTTTGTGTATTGTGTGTGAGTGTGTGTGCGAGCGCGCACACGAGATCATTATGTATATTAACCGGCTGTCCGTGCACGTTACGCGCGCGCGTGTGTGTTATGTGTGAGTTACATGTGTGTGTGTGTAGATGTGTGTGCGTGTGAGTTTGGATGTGCGTGTACGAGTGTGTGTTATGTGTGTGCGTGTATTTGTATGTGTGTAAATGTGTCTACGTGCATGTTTGTATGTGCGTGCGTGTGTGTGTAAGTGCTTAAATACAAGACTTTATTTTTTTGTCATCATTAAACATGCAGACAAGTCTAAGTGTAATGAAATAGAGAAAAAGTGATAGGAAGTTTAGAAAATAAAATAAGAACAGAGAACTCAAACCAAATGGACCTTTTGACAGCAAAGAGAACAAAGAAATCAGCAGAAGATGTCAAGACTGAATATACAAGCAGCGGACCGACAAACTGATGGCGAACAGACAAACAAACAGACATACAGAGCGACCGACAGACTGTCAGAATGGAGATGATGAACAACACTTTCACATGACCAAAGAATATAGTGGTGTTGGGCCTAGTGACACAGTTGCGGTACCTAAAGATAAAAACCAAAACATAAAAACGAAAAAAAAAAATAAAATAACCATCAGCATTACCACCAATAACACACACACACGCGCGCGACACACACACACACACACACACACACACACACACACACACACACACACACACACCACACACACACACACACACACACACACAACACACACACACACACACACACACACACACACACACACACACACACACACACACACACACACACACACACACACACACCAAAATCAAAACGGACAAAACGAAAATGTAATGAATATGTAACTTCTGTCTCACTCTTTCTCTCCTTTTCTGTCTTTCCATCCGAGTTATGATGAGTAGTATCCACAAGTCTTTGACAAACTTTTGGTTGGATTTTGTTACACCCCTTCAAGAGGGGTAACGACCTGAATGAAAAAAATGGTCTAAATATATATCTAAATCTGAACCTGAATCTGAATTTCTGCCTTTCTGTCTTTTCTTCTTCTTCTTCTTCTTCTGTTTCTTCTTCTTCTGTTTCTTCTTCTTCTCCTTCGTCTTCTTATTTCTTTCTCTTGTTCTTTCTTTCTTTCTTCCTCCTCTTCTTCTCTCTCTCTGTCCCTCTCTCTCTCTCTTTGTCTCTCTCCCTTTCTCTTTGATGTCTCTTTCTCTCAGTGTAAGTGGAAGCTACACACCACACTAACGTGAACCCTATTGTGCCATCAGATCTGAGCCAGACGTCAACACCCTCAGCAACCACAGCAAACACAAGGACCGGACTGTCATCATCACCACCCAGCAGCGCCTCAGTATCGGACACCTCCAGCAGCTCTGATCCTTCCGTCCTCACAGCTTCTGGTGTCTCTTCTTCCTTGTCTTCTGCAAGTATTTCGTCTTCTGCAGTGTCTGTCGCTTCTTCTGCCTCTTCTGGCAGATCTCCGGTTGCCTCGTCTGATGGTTCTTCTGCTCGTTCTATTGCCCCTTCTGAATCTGGAGTTTCGGCTACGGCCTCTTCTGCTGCCTCTTCTACCATTTCTGATACCTCTTCCTATTCTGGTGTTTCTTCTACTGCCTCTTCTGCTGTGTCTTCAGCCCCTTCTAGTACCTCCTCAGTTGCTGCCTCTTCTACAGCGTCTGCCGCTTCTCCATTTGGTGTGGAAGCTAGTTCCGGGAGCAGGGAGATAATGAGGAAGGTGAAGGAGATGGGATTCCCTGACGCCGCCATCACACGTGCTATTCGTCACCTGAAGGACTCAGGTGAGTTCACTGAAACATCGGGTTCCATCAAGCATTATTATAAGAATACAACAATATTCCATCATCAAGCATAGTGTCATTTTACAAGAATAGAATGTTCCATTAACAAGCATTGTGTCACATTACAAAAATATGACAAGATTCCAGCGTCAAGCGTTGTGTCATATTTATAGAAATACAATGTTCCGTCATCAAGCATTGTGTCATAAGAATACGACAATGTTCCATCATCAAACATTGTGTCATAATATAAAAATACGACAATGTTCCATTATAAGCATTGTGTCATATTATAAGAATACGACAATAATCCATAATCAAACATTGTGTCATATTACAAGAATACGATAATGTTCCATAATCAAGCATTGTGTCATATTATAAAAATACGACAATATTCCATCAAGCATTATGTCATACCATAAATATACGACAATATTCCACCAAGTACCGTGTCATATTATGAAAATACTACAATGTTTCGTCAAGCATTGTATCATATTGTAAAAATACGACAATTTTCCACCAAACATTGTCACGTCATGAAAATACGACAATGTTCCGTTAGCATTGTGTCAAATTTATGAGAACACGACAATATTCAAGCTTCCCTGCTGCTTAGTTCAGTGGGAAATCACAATTTTCCAGCAAGCATTCTATCATGTTATAAATATACGACGATGTTCCATCAAGCTTATTGTGTCACATTTATAAGAAGACGACAATATTCCATTAAGTAGGGTATATGCCATATTAGAAATATACGACATTGTTCCGTCAAGCATTAGTATTAGTCCCTTTCTCCCACTGGACGAAGCAGCAGGGAAGTTTGAGTCTTTTTCTCCTGATTTTTGTATTTGGTGTTCCTTCGTTTGTGATCTTACGTTTACGCTTGACAAAGGCCAGTTGGCCGAAAATTTGCGCCTGTCTTGTCTGGTTGTATTAAATACACCTTATAAAGGCCTATTTGCGGACTGAGAGTGCGTGGTGTGGCTGTTCTCTATACTCTGATGATAAGAGTGCGTGGTATGGCTGTTCTCTATACTCTGATGATAAGAGTGCGTGGTATGGCTGTTCTCTACGCTTATTTTCCTAATAACATATCCAGGCGTCAACCAGACCCAGAACTACAGACGTCTGAGAGTTTCGTCCCAAGAAATTCGACTACTCCTTCAATGACGCTTCCATAATGCCGCTTAGAACAACTGTGTGGTCGCCGTAGCACGCTCAGTCCTGGATAGGAGTGAGTCATGGCTGAAAAATCCTACAATAACTATTTTCTTTGACTGATGGATTTCAAACCCAAGACCTTGCATCAGTAATACGTTGTGCTGACCACCTTGCCATATTGACTCTTTTCTCTTTGTACGTTATGTTTGTTTGTTTTTATGTCAGCCTTATGTTGCAGGTGTGACCACAACCAATGTTGGCTCCCTGGTGGAGGCTATAGTTGCACTTGACTCAGAGGACAACACCACTACTGTCACCACCACCACCAACAGCAACAACAACTCTGATAATGAAACATTGCCTCCGCATGATTTGAGCCCTGATGGTAAATATATGTATGGAGAGATAGATATATGTATGCCAGTGTGAATGTGATGGTGTATATAGATGTATGCCAATATATATACGATGTGTATATATGCATATATCATAATTAGACATATTATGTATTATATTATGTACATAGATAGATAGATAGGTAGATATGTATTATATTATATACATAGATAGATAAATAGATAGATAGATAGATAGATAGATAGATAGATAGATAGATAGATAGATAGATAGACAGATAGACATGTAGATAGATAGATAGAGACATACATACATACATACACATACATACATACATACATACATACATACTACTACATACATACATATAGTTGTGAGGTCTCTACCACAGATCTGATATATCGAGTTCGATCCCAGCCCGCAGTATTAAAAACTGGCCTGTTTGCTGCCCACCTAAATGTCTCCATCATTCTGGTGATGTCTGGTAATATTTCAAAGGTCCCTTCTCCCACCACCATCAACCCCCACCTCGCCATTTCAAGACTTTGTCAGCGTGTAGCGTTTTGCCCAGACTCAGATTTGGGTAGTAGAGTGCACATGGAATTGCCTGATTGCGGTGAATGTCTTCTTAAATTAAACAAACTCACCAAAGTCCACATGACTCCTTTTTGACCTCAGAGTCATGGGAGACCCTTACGACAGCCTTCAGCTTTTGTTCGTTTGTGTCCTTGCGTTACTGTTTAAAGAGTCCGAATCGAAAAGCTGTATTAGTAACACATCTTACTTTAACCCCTTGACTCCCGCACCCTATCCAGCAACTGCAAAAACTGAACCCTTTGAATCCCTCACCCTATCTTCCAGCTTGCTGCAGGATGCTGATGGATAGGGTGAGAGAGTCAAAGGTTTCAGTTTTTGCTTGGCTGGCATGGTTGGCAAAGCAGGATGCAGGAGTCAACGGGTTAAAAGCATTTACAGCAGTTATTTTTCAGTTAAACGTTTATTCGTATAAGTGATTTTTTTTGACAAACAAACAAACAAACAAACCCAAAACAAAAACAATAAAAGGAAAAAAATAATCGACAAATAAATTTTAAATAGCCATGAAGTCATTTTTGACCACCGCTAACCAAGCGCCGGGCGAGTCAAGGTTGGACATTTTCGTGATCTCCCAGGTCACTATAATTCTGCACAGACGTGCTAGTGCTTACAGTTACACCTTCTTCGTGTGTGTGTGTATATATATATATATATGTGTGTGTGTGTGTGTGTGTACGGTACGTAGAATATCAAGTGCGCCCGTCAAAGACCCTGTTAGCCCTGTTAGTTGGTGTTCAGTCGATTATGGAAACAGGGACACATCCAACATGCTCGCTTATCGAATAATGAAGATGACCGTCATAACTACGGAGGAAAAATATTGTTGTTATTAGTATTATTGTTAGTATCATTATCATCATCGTCGTCGTTATCATCATCATTATCATTATTATTATCATTATTATTACCGTCGTTGTCGTCGTCGTCATCATCATCATCATCGTCGTCGTCGTCGTCATCATCATCATCATCATCATATGTCCTTTCTATTGTCTACCCAGGCGCCGCCGAGTCGGAGTACGCCCAGCGCATCCGTGAAGAGAACGAGCGGCTGAAGGCCAGCCGGCGCTGTAAGCTATGTCACGTGGCCCCTGTGGGTTTGATCTTCCTACCCTGTGGTCACCTGCTGGCTTGTCCCCCCTGCGGAGCCAGGACAAAGAACTGCACACTGTGTGGACAGCTGATCAGAGCAACGGCCAACGTCTATCTCAGCTAAATGAACCCTATCAGTCTCCCTACCTTACCCACCAGCATTTAGAATTTTTGTGTCTCTTTTGTTTCCTGTCTGGTTTGTTGATTTTTGTTGTTGTTGTTTGTTTTGGTTTGATTTTGGTTTTTCTTTTTGACGGGTTGGTTGAATTATTTGATAGACCCATGTACTGAGGTAATAAAGAAGATTAGAAAAAAGCAACATTTATAGGACATTTTTTGAGAAAAAAGAATTTATAGCACAGGGAGCTGGAGGGAAAGAGAACACTAGGTGGACCAGGGAGAAAATATTGGAGGGTGGCTGAAGACGGAGAGGGTGGGAGATGTACTGGCAGCAATAAGGGATAGAGTCATATGGAGGTCATGATCTCCAAAGCCATGCGGCAGGGCACATGCACATGATATGATGATGATGATGATAATGATAATGATGTTGATGATATAGGCCTACTGAGGATTCAGTATCTCATGTTTTTCTCACCGTCGCCGATCTTCATGTTCAATCATTCTGGTGGCGTGAATGTTTCATTTCTCGTTCCCCCTTCTTCTCCCCATTTCGAAAACTTGCCAGCATATAGCTTGCATGTTCACATCTTATTGCAGTGATCATTCCCGTAATGTCGGTATTTCCTTCGATTTGTTCCCCACCTCTCTGGCGATGTTTTCCCATGCCATTGGAAGTATGGTTCTGTAGTGATGTTCATCGCTCTTCTCGTAAATGCAAGACCTTGATCTCTTGGCAGCAATAAGCTTCTCGTCGTACATGTTTTTCTTTCAAGAACGATATCTCGGTGTGAAATCAAGAGAAGCATTCAGTCTCTTAAAACCCGGACGGACGGGGGAAAACACACACACACACTCAAAACCTGCAAGCATTACCGAAGAATTTCCGTCCGTGTACGGGCGGGCCCGACTGGGCTTACTAAAAACACTCTCTCCGTCGCCAGTGAGAACAGAGGTTTACTGTACACGACCTTTTTGACATGAAACGTCCGTGGCCGTCGGGGCTTACAATGAACGCACCCTAATTAACCCTTTGACTTCCGCAGCCTATCAATCGCAATCGCAGAGTCCTTAACCCTTTGATTCCCTCACCCTATCCACCAGCTTCCCGCATTAGCATTGTTGACAATGCAGGATGCTGGTGGACAGGGTGCGGAGTCAAAGGGTTAAGGACTCTGTCAAGTAATTGCTGGCAGATTAGAATGGAGTGGAACTGTCGAAGTGCGATGAATCCCTCTTGAACAAACTCCGAACTCTAGACTCCTGCAGGAAACTGGGGGAGAGAAAGGGTGAGGTGCCTCAATCATTCTGTCATTCTTGTGTTGTGTGTGTGTCTATGCGTAGCCACAGTCAAGGATTGTTTACGTGTATGTCATTATTGACAACTGTGGTCCAATTGTCTCAATCAAAAGTCGCAAATACCGTTGACTGCGGCTGGTGAGCTGGCTGGCTCAGTTGAGAGAGTATTGGACTCAGGATCTGTATTTCCAGTTCAGTCCCAACCCGCAACATAAAGACTGGCTTGTTAATTGCCCGGTATTGAAATGACCCAGTCATTTTATTTCATAGGTCCTATCTCTACTCGAAGGCTCAGGACCTCTCTCTCTCTCACTCTGTTTCTGTCTGTATGTATGTATGTGTTTGTATTTGTTTGTTTGTTTGTTTGTTTGTTGTGTGTGTGTGTGTGTGTGTGTGTGTGTGTGTGTGTGTGTGTGTGTGTGTGTGTGTGTGTGTGTGTGAGTGGGATAAGCTTTAATTTGGAATGTGCAGTAAAAGCTTATGAAGCATCATCCACAGACAATGGCATTTACAAAGTAGTAACTGTGATGATGATGATGATGATGACGTTGATGATGATCAGCTTTCATTACTGGTGGTTCTTCCATGTTCTTTCTTATGATGTGTTCCTCCTTCCTGTCATCGTCAAAAAGGTCTTCAGTGCAGGCCTACTCTCCCCATTTATCCAATATTTTGTCTTCTTCCATAACAATCATATCATCTTTTGATCTTAAGCATCCATTTTATCATATAAGAAATATGAAATATGAGAACTTATTACATTTTGTGAATCATGCTTTTTTAGAACTCAAATAGTTGCAAAATGGTGAAATTGATATCGACGCCCGGTCTTTCTCAACTGAAAGTACATTTCTAAGTATGTACAAATTGTCATATATCATACATACATATAGCCATAAATATGGATAGATATATCACTGTTCACATCCATGGCTTAACTGTTCAAAGTAGACTATATGGTAAAGTAATTATCAAAACTTTACCGCTGGAATGGTACCACACCACTGTACTTATATTGTGTACAATTTATTGCCCATGCCATATCATTGTAGCCTATCTGTGGATATTAAACGTGCAATATATTCGATGACAATGGCATTTTACAGAATGATGAAATGTAGCGATTTGTGTCTTGTTTTGCCCCTGGCTGTGCGATTTATGTCTTGTTTTGCCCCTGGCTATGGAATGTTCTGCTTAAATTTAATGTTCTCGCATTGATCCTGTGGTTGTGGCACAGGTAGAGCACTCGCCTTCCATACCTTCCTGCATTAGTTTGCCGATGCAAATCACGCCCGCAACGTAACGTTTAACTTGTGTGTGCGGCTTCCAGTCTGCTTTGCCAGTGAATGCGTACCTGACTTTCTTCAAAATTAGGGAAGGGTTAAGCAGCGAGGGAGAGGAGACTGGCACCGCCGTCATAATGCTGACCCTGAGAAAAGTTGGGGTGTCTATCATCTTTCTTGTACAGCTTCAGGTTTATGGGATAATGTCTTAACTTCCATACATCCTCTGTAGGCCTACATTATGGGATAATTTCTTAACTTCCATACATCCTCTGTAGGCCTACATTATGGGATAATTTCTTAACTTCCATACATCCTCTGTAGGCCTACATTATGGGATAATTTCTTAACTTCCATACATCCTCTATACATTATGGGATAATTTCTTAACTTCCATACATCCTCTGTACATCTTCATATCTTTTTTATTCCGTTTTTTTTGTGTGTGTTTTGTTTCAAGTTGTGCATTTTATTTTTTATGTCTTTATGCTATGTCACAGTCGTGGAGAAACAAGGACTAGTTGTTAGACAGGTCCAGCAGGACTTTATGCTATCATCCTTAAGTGATAAAGTGTTTTGAAATCTAAAGCGTCAAGTTAAAAAATCCAACTTCTATAATGTGTCGTGCAATGGTTATTGTTCTCATTGTAAAAATCTTGTGTTGCTTTGAAACCATGGTGTTCGTTATTGCTGAACTGACAATTTTTGTTTTGTATATTTCATGTTTTGTCTTAAGATGTGCAGCCCCTATATAACGTTTTGTAACTTTAAAATGATTGTATTTTTTATTGCTAAATCTACAATACTATTTTATTTGTAATTGCTAAATCTACAATACTATTTTATTTGTTATTGCTAAATCTGCAATACTACTCTGCATATTTCTTGTTTCGTCTTAAAATGTCAAGCACATACAAAACATTAAACAATTTTTTTTTTCGCTTTTAAGCTGGCTTTTTTTGGTACTGAATTTACAGCACTGTAACACTGTGTATATAGCGTTTGTTGGGTCTTGAGATGTAGTCTTTTAAACATTTTAAAACATCTTATAACTTTTAAGCCGACATGTGGAAATCATTTAAACAGTTGTATTGTGATTTGTGGAAAACATTCTAACAGTTTAAATGTTTTATACCATTGTATGACAACGGATTTGTTGTTGTTTTTCAGTTGTCTGTTTTCTCATTGATATTACTTACTTGCATTTTTTAAATTGTTGATTTGCACAGCATGTGTGATATTGTCTGTTCTTGTCTGGTTCCAAGATATGAAACATGTATGAACTGCTTTTAACAACACGAATCTTTTCAAACATTACACGTGTGTTTTTAATCATTTTAAGATACCGTATCGAATGCTTTGGCTGTAGAACCAGAAGCACATACAAACATATTTGAATTGACTCTGATTCTGTTGGTCGTTTTCTTAACGCAGCACACTTTGAATACATTCTGTTCCGGTTCCAATTTTAGCACAACTAATGTTTGAAACATTAGTTTGAGGAATGTGTGTGCACAGTCATCCCCCCCCCCCCCCTCTCTCTTCGAAAACGTGTGGGCATAACTTCGTTTTGTGTTCTCTCTCTCTCTCTCTGTGTGTGTGTGTGTGTGTGTGTGTGTGTGTGTGTGTGTGTGTGTGTGTGTGTGTGTGTGCGTGCGTGCGTGCGTGCGTGCGTGCGTGTGTGTGTGTGTGTGTGTTTGTGCGAGTTTGTGTGCATGTGTGTGTGTATGTGTGCATGTGCGTGTGTTAATGAAAATGTCTTAACAAGCTGTGTAGCGCTATATAATTCTCAATTTGTTTGTTCTTTTCAGCATTTTCTTCAATCTTATTTTCTTCCTTTGTGTCAAATTTAATTCTCAATTTAATTTTCATGCATTCACACCTCTATCAGTGATACACAACTCTGTGACAATGTTATACAATAATAATAATAATAATAATAATAGTGCATTTATAGAGCGCTTTCCGAAACCTCAAAGCGCTTTACATCAGTAAACCATACATATATAAACCAAATAACAGGCTACAATACAAACAAACTCATCAAAAACTATCCACAGGAAATTAACAACCACACAGACACACCAAATAATCTCTCTCCCTCTCACCCCCTCCCCGCCCACCCCTCTCCCCCCATTTTCAAACACACACACACAACACCCACACACACAACAGCCACACATCACACACACACACACACACACACACACACACACACACACACACAAAACACACACACACAACACACACTGGCATACACCCCATTGTGCACAATTTCATCCAGAATGTCAAGCAGGATCAACCCACTAGCCAAAATCAGGAAAAACACTGTTTAAAGAAGTAAGTTTTTAAACTTGTTTTGAAAGATGGTAGAGTTTTAGAGTGGCGGACGGACTGAGGCAACAAGTTCCATGTCTGAACAGCAAAAACTGCAAAGGCTCTACCACCGTGAGTTTCTCTGTTATATTTTGGCACACGAAACTTCTTGTCATCCACAGAAGAGCGGAGTGATCGAGAAGGTACGTAGACAGTCAAGAGTTCAGAGAGATAGTCAGGAGCAGTTCCAGAAATGATGTGATAACAAAGGCAGCAAATCTTGTATTTTATTCTTTGTTCAACCGGGAGCCAGTGCAGTGTCTGAAACAGGGGTGTGCAGTGCTGTGACCTACGTGCCTTGAAGATGAGTTTAGCTGCAGAGTTCTGAACTTGTTGCAAATGTTTGAGATGTTTCTGAGGGCAACCCGCAAGGAGTGAATTGCAATAATCTAACCTAGACAGAATGCATGCAGTAACTAACGTCTTGGTTGCGTCTAATGTAAGGTAGTGTCTAATAGAATTAATGCGTCTAAGTTCGATGTATGCAGCCTGACATGTTTTGATGATGTGCTGGTGCATGGAGAGATTATGGTCAAAGACAAAACCGAGGTCACGAACGCAATCAGAAAAAGCAATAGCGGTATTACCGACAGTAATAGTGGAAGGCAGAGAAGAAAGATCTGCAGGCAATGGAGAAACACGAAGGGCTTCAGTCTTGTCATCATTCAACTTAAGTCGATTTTCATACATCCAGGATTTTACTTCAGAAACGCAGTTCTGAAGTAATACCAAAAGAGGCCACTGAACGCAAATTTAAACATAATTACAACACTGATTAAATTCAGTCTAGAGCTATTTAGATATATAAAATGAATACAATTATTTGATAAACACTTTGAGTATTTACCTAACGTGTTTTACATATAATTTATCACACATCTAACGAGTTTTATGCAGCGTACGAGTATTCTTCATTAATCAAATGTCTTCTATACTCTATATATTTTTCACACTTGGCATGTATTCATTCAGTGAGTTAAGTCACCATTAATCTGCCGGCCTGCCAGTCAGCGC
This sequence comes from Monoplex corrugatus, assembly GCA_030674185.1. Taxonomy (NCBI): domain Eukaryota; kingdom Metazoa; phylum Mollusca; class Gastropoda; order Littorinimorpha; family Ranellidae; genus Monoplex; species Monoplex corrugatus. Next base: position 23,134,564 of record JAPXFY010000017.1, on the reverse strand, counting down.
TATCATGAGAGAAGAAAAAGATCAAAAACACATGAGAGAAAAACAATGGGAAAAAAAAGCAAAGGAAGAAACAAATTGAAGTCTTATACAAAAATCAATAAATGAAATTAAGATTTTGTAGGCTACTTACCGACGTCACTGTGACCTATAAAAATCAACAAATGAAATTCAGATTTCGTACTTATCGACGTCACTGTGACCTAGAAAAATCATCAAATAAAATAACACGTCACTTGCAGTGAAGATGATGGTAGACTATCTTGAGTTTGGAGTTTGTTCAAGAGGGATTCGTCACACTCAGACAATTCTATACATGCATGTGCTCCACCTAAGTCTGAAAACAATTATCTGCCAACAATTATTTTCACCTGTCAATGAGTACATGTTCTTATATTTTTATGTTTCTACCTCTACTTTGCTTGACACTGGTAGTAACTATGGTTAAGATTACCTACAAAAAGTAGGCTACACACACACAAAAAAAAACAACAACCCAGACTGCTGGTGAGAAACTGGTATGAAAAAAAACATGCCAGTACACTGTAAGACAGGAATATCAATATCATACAAAAAGTATGTTACCATGAGACTGTCACTTTGTAAGATTAATACAAACATAGGAACCGCCACCAGTACCGTACTTGGAACTCGAATGGCATCTACACTGAGCTGTCTTCCATTCTGACCACACGGGTTCGAATCTGGCATAAAAAAGACGTTTCCATGTGACCTCCAGTCCACCCAGCTGTGGATAGGTACCCGACCCTGTTCAGGCTGGGGGAAAATAAAATGGTGAGATAGAGGAGCCATGTCATTATAATACTGCCCCTGAGGCAAATCAAGGTCTTCATCACTTCACTTCTATAAGGTACCGGGACATACTGTACATGTTTGCACAAGACATGCACACACACAGAATTCTGAAACAAGTGTTACATGTATATCCAGTGTCTCGTAGTGAAAGCCTAATTCATAAACTAAGTAACAGTAACATTTATAGCTAATGAAGAATGGCCGGCTTTTCTACTTCTAGTGAAGCTGAACAGTATCCAGAGAAAAATGGCATGACTTTTGTTTGTATTCTATAATTATGCTGGATTATGTCCGGTGGAAAAAAAAGACCCTGCCCTTATGCTGTTTGTATTCAAGAGAAAAATGATGCACTTTTTAAATGAAGAAAAATCTTTACGTCCAACTGGTCAATCAGACAACTTCTGAACAATGAATTCTTTCTCTTTGCACTTTCTGTGTAACTGAAATGACATCTTGCACAACACATTGGGTTTAAAGGTCAAAGTGCTGTTTACCTTGCCTTACTCATATTCTGCTTGCAGATACTTGGCTGGCCTCATTTTTTTCTGCAGCACAAGGGAAAGCATCAACCCGAACCCTGTCTTAAAGAAAGCTTGTGAATTGAAGGCAAGGGCTTGGAAGAAGATTCAGGTGACCATATTATTGGGTGTGCTTTATTTCACTTACATTCCTCTCGACCAAGTTTGGTTCGCCTAGGCACTTTTACTACCAAGTTGATTTCTTTTGATGCACATTTTAAGCTACGAGAGAGAGAGAGAGAGAGAGAGAGAGAGAGAGAGAGAGAGAGAGAGAGAGAGAGAGAGAGAGAGAGAGAGAGAGAGAGAGAGAGAGGAGAGAGAGAGAGAGAGAGAGAGAAGAGAGAGTGTGTGTGTGTGTGTGTATGTACGCATTTTTGGCTGGATTAAGTATTGAAACAATTCATAATTCAGTGTGACAGTACATCCCTATTTTATTCTATTATTGAAGTTTTGGGTGGCTCTGAAACAAAGCTGGGTTTGGGTTAGGATGAAGATTCGGTCAATTATTTTATTCTATTGTTGAAGTTTTGAGTGGCCTAGATGCGACCTCCTGCATTCCAGGCTTATTACACTTCGTGCAGCCTTCAGCCTACCTAAGCTGGGAATGGGAACTTGAATTCTGTTCAGGGTTGGGGTAGGTAAAGCGACCAGGGAGACAAAAGTTGGTTTTCAAAACCGTGAAGTCGGTCTGTCGATTCACTTCCTTTTGACGTCAAGGTAATGGCACAAACTTGCTGACTTTACAATGTCTTTAACAACTGCAATATTGACAATTTCTAATGGACATGCACATACGCATGGTAGATACACAAAAGTACCTACCTGTGTGTTCAAGAAATACTGCTTTCCCAACTCACTTCAAATGAACAAGTTTTTTTGTTTTCTTTATAAAATTGCCTAGTGTTTAAAAAACATTTGTTCTTTATAAAAATTGCCTAGTGTTTAAAAAACAATTTGCCTAGTATTAACATTGTGTAGGCCTACTTCCTAGAGAGTTAATTTCAAATTCCTGCTTTTTCCAAATTGTACTTAAATTTTTCCACTTTCAAAGCAGAATTAATCTATGAAGACGATCCACACAAAAATGTCAGAGAATTGTTAAGTGCACCGAGCTGCAGCAATACCATTACCGACAAAATCTGAACATAGTTCTCAGTGGAGAGCAAATTTGTAGGTTGGTATACTTCTCTGAAGACCATGTTACTTCTCTGAAGACCTTCTGTTGTCTAGCTCTCCCTAGTTTCTTTCTACCTATGCTTTGCACATGTTTTCTCTGTCATTTTCTCAAAAGTTTAAGTTTTCACCAATTCCACTCCATACCTTGACCCAGTTAACCAGGCTTTCATATTTTTACAAGTCCTGGAAAATTTTCAAAATTCATGAAGGTCAGTTCCCACTTTTTAAAAAAAAAACCTTTTCAAACCCTTGTTTTTATGAGAAATCCGCCCCCCCCCCCCCCCCCAGATGTTTGTATACACATTTTGCCCATACTGTGTATGCAGTAGGTAATTATGTCGTCGCATAGTCTCCATACTGTCATCTTTGGAGGGCGTGTATTTTTATGTTTCGATAAGCCACCAGACACCAACAGGACTCACAAGATCTTCAAATGTGCATACTTGGTGTTTTGCATGCACATGCATGTAAGGGGGATTTGAGTACTAACAGGCTTGCATGTATCTTAACCTGGAAGATTGGAAGAAGTTCCACCCCCTTACCCACCAGGCAGAAACAGCCAGGCATGAATGACCCCAGATCTTCTGCTTGGAAGTCTGTCTTCCCTACTACCAAGCCTGTCAACCCTTTGGGGATTAATTCATAATTGTACCTGCTACAGACACCTTGATCCTGTGCAAAAGCTTATGTGCTGACATATTGAAAGAGGCACTAGGAAAATGGGACCTATGAAGCACTAATACCACAAGAATGTTTAGGGCATCAAACTTAAACACGCCATACCTTTCAACCGTTGTTTTGTGCAGTGTGTGTGTGTGTGTGTGTGTACATATATGTGTGTGTTTTGTGTGCGTGCGTCTCTGTGAATTTGTGTGTGCACGTGTATGTTCAGGTTCATACTGCTTATATCCCAGCCGACTACTAGAGCCATATCAGGGCTAACACCACATTAACCATTTGACTTTCACACCCTAGCGACCAACTGCAAAAAACCTTTGAATCCCTCACCTTCCTGCAGGAAGCTGTGGTTACAGCGAGAGATTCATAGGATTAAGTTTTTGCTTTGATAGCATGGTTGACAATACATGATGCTGGTGGACAGGGTGAGGGAGTCATAGGGTCAAAAACATCAAGGTTAAAATAAAGAGACAACAGTCTGAGTTAAAAACCATGCTCACCATTATCCTTGCAAGTCAAATATGTTTAAAAAATGACAATACTCAGACGTAAAATCATATCAAGTTTAATCTATTCATCTTTAAGGAGTCCGCAGTCTAGTGCTCATTATATCACCTCGAACAAGTCCCAGCATTGTGATGCTCAACAGCTTGTTACATACACCACGGGCCGCATATGTTTTGTGAGTGCGTGTGTATGCATGCGTGTATACACTAGCATGTTCATGTGTGCAAGCAACTTTCTCTATGAAGTAGCTGTTCTGAATGTGCATGCACATTCACAGCTATTTTGTAGACTGCTGCATTTGGTTTAAGCTTCTTGTACACTTCATTCCTACAGACCTATACCTGAAACGTTTTTTAATTTACAATCGTGACCCATTCGCCTAACTCACTTTGAAAAAAGATTGGTGGTAGCAGACAGCCTAAGTTGAAACACAGATGGTAAATCCGACATCTACACTATTCTTAACTTTGGAGTTAAGGATGAGCAGAGGAGAGAGCGTGCGGATGTGTACAATTGACTTATGTTGGAGCAAACATTGTGTGCGTAGCATTGTGGGGTTGTATGTGAGAGAGGGTGTGTGGGTGCATGCGTGTGCATGTGTGTTGACTCCGCGCACATGCGTGTGGGTGTGTATGTGTGCATGCATGGGCTGTTGCTTGTATGTTTTTCTGTCGGCCGACTTAAAAAGTTTAACCTTGCCCTTAGTCTACATACTCATTTTATTGTATTCAACTCATTTTGATTTTAATGTGTATATCGCATTGCATCTTTAATCAAATTTTTCTATACCTACCAATGTTTTTCAATGAGTATTGCCCTCTTATTTGATGTGCTTTTTTAACCATACATTTTTAGAATTAGTCATAATCTTTGATATTGTGTTCGACAAAGAGGGAGGGTGAGAGAGATGAGGGGAGGGAGAGGGTGAGAGAGGGGTGAAAGAGAAAGTGAGAGAGAGTAAGAGCATGTGTGTACATTTGTTTATGCGTGTGTATGTTTATGTATGTGTGCGTATGTTTATGTGTATGTATTTTAATGCGAATGCCAAAACAATTTCCCATTGTGATGTTCTAGGCTATATAAAATCTTGTAACAAACTGTTTTAAGTCAGTGGTTGAATTCCAGTACCAAACTTAGATCCTTTGACTCACACACTCCATCCACCAACGGCAAACACATAACCCTTTGATTTAAGAGGGATCCACCCTCAATTAGCTGATCTGAATGGTCAATTGATCACGTTGTTCCCCTGTCGCCTTAGATTTATGGTATATTTACAATAAAAACAAAAAAATCATCATGAAATCCAGAACAGAGTATATTGAAAGAAACATACTTGGTTTACACACTACTCTGACAGACAACCCCTTTCCTCTGGTAGCTTTTCAGTACAGGTGGAAAATGCAGATACATTCTGACACCATCACATCACATACTCATCCCAAGTCACTGCTTAGTTATGTTTATTCTCAATTAAACTGAACATACAAGAGGAATAAAATTAGAACAAGAGGGAAAAGGCTTAAAAAATAAATGTGAGCAAAACAGAGTATAAAGTTTCATATACAGGACGTTTTACACTCACATCAAACCTTGCCCATTCCTCCACAAATTCACTCCATGTCATTCCAAGACACAAATGACAGTTATGACGCACAAGATAGACGAGGGAGAAATAAATGCAAACAAAATGATCTCATTTCCACCAATGCATAAAAAAAACCTTTACAATAAATAATGAGCATCATTTCCCCAGGTAAGCCAAACCATGAAATGTTCTGAGCAAAAAGTCTGAGTACAAAACATGTTTTGTCCATAGATGTGGACAGCTGACAAGACAAATGAATCACAGACTGCAAATTCAGCCTTCACAATTCCAGCTTGGGAGGCCCACCGTTGCATTTCTAATCACATCCAAATTCACACTTCAAAAGTCAAATCCACCAGAAGGAGCCTGCTCTGGCTGTCTGAACTGGAAGGCATCATCAACCACCTCAGGCCCGTTCATCGCACCATCTTCATCCTGTGAAAAAGCAAAAATCAAATCTTATAATGCTGACATTCTGCACTGGAACTAGTCACCCTGTTTAGTGCAACGGACTGATGACTGGGAGGTTAGGAATGCTTCTGAAGAGTCTAGGCATGAAAACAGAATCCTCTCCAGCCCCCTGTCATAACATCAGAACTTTTTCATGTTACTTTTATCAGTAGGTATGTTTTTTTGTTATTGTTTTTATTTCACATATTGAATTAAGTGAGGATGACCTTATTCGGACACATGACAAAAGCTGATGCAAGATAAAGTCTGATAAGCTACTACTGGGGAGACAAGGATTAAAAAAATGACCCTGTAAATTGAGTGCATGCAAGAATGCACATGCATGAGGGACTGTGCAGGATCACACTACTGACACAGCCTGAAGCTCAACTTTCAACTTGTCCACTTACATCACTTTCCAAGTTTCTCAAATATCCAACTTCACAACAATGTAATGGCTCTCACAGTTGTACTCCTCAGTGATACACCCTGCACACTGATCAGTCTTAGCCCTTTGACTCCCTCACACTGTCCAACAGCAACCTACATTGTCAACCATGCTAGCAAAGCAAAAACTTAACCCTTTGACTCTCACCCTATCCACCAGCTTCCTGGTGAAAGTCAAAGGGTTAATTTTTTTATTGCAGTTGGTGGATTGGGTGTGGGAATGAAACGGTTGGTCAGAATCCATGGCCACAACACCAAATTATGTGTTCCAAATTATGGAACATACGAAAAAGAAAAAAAAATCTTTTGACTTTCGTGTTTGCAGGAGAACAGGTTAAAAAGAGAGAGAGAGAGAGAGATAGATAGAGAGAGATGAGCGAGCGTGTTTGTGTGTATGCAATAGAAGGATAAATCAATATTTTTATCTGAAACTCCAGATAGTATTGTGACTTACCTCAGCACCGAAGAACTTGTCAATGAGCAGTTGTGCCGATTTGTACACAGTGATGTTCTCATGCTCTTGTAGCTTTTCCACCTTGTCCACAGCCCCTATTTCTTCCAGATGCTGACACACATCATCCAAATGACCGACGGTTTGGGCCATCTGCACAACACAACCACCATAACATCATCACTTGTGAAATAAAAATTGTGTAACACTAAGATTTATAGGGGAGCAAGGTTGAGACTTTTCTTGGAGGCCAAACATGCTGATAAACATGTCAATAAAAATACGAATGCATCCATAACTATGATCATAGCCGAGATGTATCAAAACTTACATTGCAAAGACTGTGTGCATCCAGGATAACAATTATTCCTGAGCTAAAAACAAAGTAGCCAAGATGGATCTATAGATACACTGTAAACATTAGCAAATACATCTACACCAATACAATGACAATATGCTGGCTGGTGGGCACCCCACATAATGCAATTGACGCAACAAAAACCAACTAAACATAATTCAGTCGTTTAAGATAAAAATTTAATTGAATTGAACGGGTCTCTCTTCAATTACACACAACTTGGAGTTTGCTCAATGCACTATTTTCATTTGACTGATCGTATGCGGCCATCACATAAAAACCAATGAGCACTGCATATTCTGTATAATCACAGCATCAAACTAGAAATGAAATGGGCCAACAAATTTAAGCTCAAACTGTTGATTCTAACAGGAAGATGGACAGTCTCCTGCACACTGAGAGATGTATGATCTGCAGTATTTTTCTCCATTTCTGTTGTCATTACTTTCAGTCATGATCTAGACAAGTTGGTCAATGAATATGAAGCTATGGAAATACCAAGCTTGTTCCATCGGACCCATTTTCCTGTCCATCATCTTTTCCTTTCGTTAGCCGCGAATGCTACTACTCCTACCTGAAACTCAAAATCTGTTTCACTATCTGAATCATCAGATGAATACATAACTATCTTGCTCGCTTCTGATTCTAATGGTGGGTAATCAAGTGTTCACCTTATATGGCAAGCAGTAATGAGAGAATCTGCTCACTTCAATAAGTTGGACCGTCTGCAGAAATGCATCAACCATTGTTTCTAACTAACTTGACCAGCTGGACAAAACAGATATGTTACAGCAACACAATCAGTTACTGAAATGGATCTATACTCACACTGCAAACATTGGCGAGTGCATCCAAGATAACAATGACGATTTTGCTATCCTTGGCACTCAGAAGGCTACAGAGAGGCTGCAAACAGGCCTGTTCCAAGCAATACCCCACTTGAGTGTCACTGCCACCTGAAGTAAGGTTGGTGATGGCCCACACAGCTTCCTTCTGAGTCTTGAAGTCTCCCTGAAAGAACATAACAAATCAAATACATTCTGCCTGTATACATCAATGCCTTCTCAATCCTGAGAATCTGAAAATAACTAAAAATCAAAGGCCACTATTTTGATCCACAGTACATCAGAAATGTGATCAAACCCATTCTAAAGCTACATATATTCATTGCTGATTATATTGGCAACCATGTATGAATAAGCGTTTACTTCTTACTTCACTGTTAACACCGTTACACAACGTTATGCCTAAAACGTTAAAACTGTGCCCGAATCGGGCCATCTAACAGCCTCAAAATAAACATTTGTTGGTGCATTCATTTTGCTTAACCCCCCCCCACCCCTTATTCCAACTTGTTCTCCCATCTGCCAGAATAGTCAGTCCCACCTCTACAATTATCTGTTACACCGTCATCACCGAACTTATTTCTCTATTGACAGTGTCATATCTTTGCTTTACTGATCGATGCAAAAGTAAATGAGCCGAGGCTATTTACACATAGGTCGGTCTAATACAATCCCGATATCGGGCTCTGCAAAAAAGCAATTCAGACCATTTAAGGTCATAGAGGCTGTCTGAGAATTGACTCTGCTCCAAAATGGAAAAGAAAATTAAGTACACATACAAATGCATTTGTGCACATAATCCAAGGATATGCCCCTGGAATTCACCCTCCATCCAATGTATCACCACTGGATCTAAAAAAACAACAACCAAAAACAAACCTAAATACAAACACAAGGACACTAAAACATAAAATTGGGCCTACATAAATTACCTAAAACTGCTTCTGCACATCACATTTCTGCACAGCCAAAATTGCATTTCGTATATGTACCCAATTATCAATCCTAAGAGAAAGTATGTTAAGGCTTTATGGAAAAGACAGGAGAATAGACCAAGGCAAAAAATGATAGGAAGAAATGACAAAGCAAAAGAACAAGGCAGAAACAGAATGACAAAAGAGGAAATTTCTAGCACAGAATTTCCAGAAAGTGGGTACACTATTTATACTGAAACCCCAGCATTCTCACAGGGATGAGCTATCAGAAGAAAACTTACATATTGCATGAGGTCAACGAGCATAGGTACAAGCCCAGAGTCAATGACAGCCTGGATCTGCTCACGGTTCCCTGCAGTCACATTGGATACTGCCCATGCTGCCTCCTTGTGCAGGCTGGGCTTGGGATGGCGCAACAGGCGCTTGAACACCTCCAGTGCCCCAGCATCCAACACTGTCTGGGTCTGAGCATCATTACCGGTCACTATGTTACCGATAGTACGCAGGGCAGGGGTCAACACCGATGCTTCGTTGCATCCCAGCAGTTCAATCAAACGTGGCACCACACCTGTTGAAATGAATGAATGGTTACACAGCATGAAAATGGTTTCCTGACCTTGCCATTTAACCCTTTCATCTCCTCACCCTATCCGCCAGCTATTTCAAGCTTCCTACAGAAAGTTGTTCAACAGGGCGAGAAGCGAGGTCTCTGCAAAAAGCTGGTGGGTAGGGTGAAGGTGTCAGGTTCTTGCAGAAAGCTAGTAGACAGGGTAAGGAGTAAAGTTCGTGCAAAAAACTATTGGATACGGTGAGAGAGTGAAGTTCCTGCAGAAAGCTGTAGACACGGTAAAAGTGAAGTTACTGCAAAAAGCTGGTTGATCAGGTTGGGGAGTGAAATTTTTGCAGGAAGCTGGTGGAGGGGATAAGGGAGTGAACTCAAAATAAACATTACAGTAACAGACAGGACCACAAAGCCTTGACAGTGTCAAATCCCTGCCTTCATGGAGAGGGACAAGGAAGCCAACTGGTCAGTGAAAGATGAAAATGATGAGCACTTGCAACAAGTTTATTTCCTTTTACATAAAAGAACTAAACAATACAAAACAAAAAACTGTTTTAAGAAATGTTCTATATATATACTATTTTTCCTTTTCTTATGCTTGGCATTGTGGTAAAAAGGTAAAGGTGGCCCCATGAGCTTGAGATTACAATGCATACTTCAAATCAGAAGATCCTCAAAAAAGTAGCAATTTTCCCAATCTCCCAGGTATACACACAGAGCTGCTAGTGCAAGTGCTAATATATACATGTACACAGATCAAATAAAACATTAAAGATCCTCAGGCTGGGTAAGAGAAGAAGATAGTTTCCTCTGAAAATTGGCCGGGGTCCAGGGGCAACGTCCCTAATGGGGGGCAAAGCAACCCAGACCTGAAGCTGAAGAATTTCTCTAATTTTGAGGCATTATGGATGCATTTCCTGATGGCAAATATAATAATTCAGTAATATTTCCTCTGAAAAATGTTTTCTCTCTCTCTGAAACTAAGAGCTCATCCGCTGAAATTAGCAGATCCACTGAGAGCTACCCAGCCTGGATCCTATAGGCTATGTCAGTGTTTGGTGTCGTGCGGAAACAAAAAAATACCCAGCATGCACACTGCAGATCGACTATGCAGAGAGCAGCAACATTAACACAGGCAGAGTGAGCCAAACATGTTACAAAGAAAATAATGCTTAGAAAAAGAAACAGGAAAAACAACACATACACACACACAAGAAAAACACAAAAATTTGGACCTGTATCAACAACAATCTGGATCTGCTCATTGGAGCTGTCTGTGAGGTATGACAATGCCCAGCATGCGTCAGCCAGCACCTCTCTGTCAGAATGATGCAGCAGCGTGAACAGTGCTGGCAAACACCGATTCACCATGGCAAAGTTGGGAGCAGGGTCTTTGTTCCGGCACAAGTTGGAAATGGTCCAGGTGACATTGCGCATAAAGCCAGCCTGACCACGGACATATAATACTCATTATCAACATGCATGAAAGCATGATGCACACACATACACTCCAGAAAAATGATAGTCACATACACACGGGAAAAAAAATCACACAACAACTAGACCTTAGAATACAATTTCACTCTTTATGAAAATGCTTTCTTGCCAAAGAAAGAAAGAACTTCCCTGCCACTCCTGTATGTATTATAATATTAGGCAGGTTACAGATTTACCTGTCTGAGAGGATAATATTAGGCAGGTTACAGATTTACCTGTCTGAGAGGACAATGAACTTGCCCAGAGTAACAATATACCAAAACCCATTCAAATAGCATGAACGTGTTAATGATAACTTTCATTCACTGCATCCTACCCACTGGTATCCTGTAGGAAGAGGGTGGAAAGGGTGGGAGAGTGAACAGGTTAATTACAGATAAGTTGTAAAATAACATTTATTCCCATACTGACTTTTATGGATACACATAACTGAAATGATGCGATTTCTACAGGCAATTCATTTCATTCAATAATTCAGTTGATTAAATCATGACAGTGAAATAAGAGTAAGGCTTGCTCCCTCCCTTCAGCTGTCTCTTAACACCAAGTGTACAGTATCATTCATCAAGGAAAGGGCTGCAAGTGCAATGCTAGGATTCTCATGCTCCAAATGAATGAAAGAAAACATGATAATTTTAATTCAAACCCCCTTTGTTTTTAATAAACATACATACCATACAAGTACATTAAATTCAGTGGATGCAAAAGACCATACAGGGGAAAACCCTCTTCACCCCTCCACTCTGGACAGCACTTGTAAGATTTTAATTCACAGCCCGTTTTCATTAAATTATTTATGTCACACATGCGGGCCTGAGTGGATGGGTTAAAAGGGCTTCCCCAGTATGGTCTAGGTTCAAGTTCATATTGCTTATACTACTGGAGTCAGATCAGGGCTAACACCATGTCAAAAACGACAACCTGTTAAGATAAAAAACAGATAAAAACCATGCTCACCATTAACCTTGCAAATCTAAAATGCATTTAAAGAAAAACTGACGTAAAATCCAGTATGGTCTTTTGCATCTACTGTCCTTATACACTTCGGAGATATGGGCAAGTTATGTGCTATTAAATTAAACTTTTTCTTATGCTACACTTTTTCCAGTCTAAGTTAAAGCAGTGTTGAGTGTTAGCAATTCCATTCAGTGAGTGAAGAACATAGCAATAATGCATAGCAACCATCCAAATTTGATCTATAAACTAAACACACTAAGGCTGAATATTTTTTTTCTTCAACACCCCTCACTCCCTCCCAGCCGTATCTCAGGTTTCTGTTTTATTTATCACTCAACTTGTGTTGTTATTGAGATGTTTAATTCTGAATTGCTCCAATTTTTAAGTGTTCATGCTTTGTAACAACTGATGTAATTAACTTCAATGTGCTTATGGAACCTACATTCTGATGTCTTTTAATGGTTCTCATTTCAGATGTAATGGGGTCTGAATTTCAGCTACCTTGTCTGAACCATTTTACATATCATGAAACAAACCGAATTCCATACCCCATCTTACCGATATATTTGATGTTGCAAGCTCCAACAAAGGTTCAATGACTCCACAGTTGGTCACATAATCCCTTGAACTTGCACCATCGCCTGAAAGAAACAACACACACACAATACAAAGGGATGTTATTGCAAGTAATTGCCAGGATGTAAAAATAGCATCCCTCAGATTAAAAGTGTTCATAATTATAGTAATTGCTTAATCCAATTCTGTTCTGATGACAACTCGTTTTAACCTACTCTCTACCTGGGCCAAATCATGAGTTTAATCCCTACCCACAACATTAAAAAATTGGCCTGTTCACTGCCCATCTAAATGCTTTCAGGTATCTCTTTCTCCCCCATCCCATTTCAAGAATTCGCCAGCACAGTTATTTTTGTTTAAAGCCCAGCGACTGTGCACTGGCATATCAGGGCTACAGCCATCTCAAAATATGTACAATACCTCAATGGGGGAAAAGAAAAACTGGAAAAAAAAAGTTCACATATGAATGCATTCACATACATAATCCAAGGACATGCCCCTGACCATTCCATCCAGGTGGTTTAAAAAAACCCAACCCAAATACAAATTCAAACATAACTTATTGTAGCCCAGCTGACTGTGCAGAGCATCAAGTTTACCTTAAAAAAAAACACACACACATAAACCGTGTTAAGCTTGTTAACTTTTACTGTTGAAGCTACAACAGCCAAAATGGAAGAAATTCTAGCCATTTCTAAAGTTGTGCACTGACAAGAAGACCTGGATACCTGTAAATTTAAGACAATGCACAAAACAGAGATATGGGAATAATGCAATCTAGCTTCATAGCAAATGGCACACACCCTTCAGATCTCTATTACTCGTATCAGAACCACAAGAATAATTCTTTCACAGACAGTAAATCAGAGGACTAGAACAAGTGAAAGCAGACACAAGAGACAGTATCACGATCAAATTAGAACTAATTTGGTCACAAATCACCAGAATTGCAACATCTTACCTTGGGGAGATAAATTTCACCAATGGCACTTATCTTCATTATCAAAACTCGCTGTCCTTTCAGATCATGCTGACATCAAAAGCTTCAGATATATGCTTGTCTTTTCAATCATCATCAAGGACAGAAATTTCCTAAACATCCTTCAAACGAAACATACTCTTCAAGAATTCTTTTTATCTTCATGGTTGGAAACTCATGACAGCTTCAACAGTGGACCAATGATTCCTTTTTGGTAATGTAACCTTTTTACTCTCTCATTCTACCTACCAAACCGTTTTGGACCGTGTTGCTGCAGCTGCTGGTTATTTGTCATATGTGTCAATGATTCATTTCCACAGTCACGCCTTATAAACAGAAAAATATGGTACACTGGTATGTTAGCAAGGACAAAACATTAGCCAAGTGCAATGAAACTGTCCAAGAAAAAAAATCAAACCAACCCAGATAAGGTAATTGTTATTGTAAGCCCAGTCCACTGCACAAAGCCATATAACCATTTCAAAAAATATATCATACCTCAACTGGAGGGAAAAAAGAAACACCTTGAAAACAAAATTGAGTACCGGTACACATACAAATGCATTCACGCACAATCCAAGATAAGCCCCTGCTGTTGACCACTCCAATTTATCACCAGGGGATTAAAAAGAAAACAAAAACACCTGAATACAAATGTAAACTTAAGGACACTATAAAAGGGCCTAAATTACCTGACATGGCTTCTGCACATCTCATTTCCTTAGAGCCAATGCTAAGAGAAAGCATGCAAGGTTTTATCGTGGAGAGAACAGGTGAATGGACCATCAAGGCAGAAAATGATAGAAAGAAGCGACAGAAAGTAAAGGAGCAAGGCAGAAACAAATTGACAGATAAGAGGAAACTTATAGCACAGTGTTTCCAGAAGGTAGAGATACTATACTGACAGAATCCCCAGAGGGAAAACCAGAGGTAAACAATTATCTGAACATAAAAGAATCGTGGAAAACAGGGTCTGACAGGGGAGAAAAAGGACTAGTAAAAAGAAATGGTGGGGTGGGAGACACTTCCTGTATGAAATTGGTGGACAAGGTGAGGAATCATTAAACAGTGAAATTTGGCCATCTGGCAATGAGGGTTTGGAGTGAAAGAGCTAAATTCTGTGGTTACCTGCAATGTTTCCAAGGGCCCAGACAGCCTGTTCACTGACAGACATGTCAGGAGACTGCAGAAGTCTTATGAAGTGTGGTACAGCACCAGCGTTCACCACAAACTTTGTCTGTTCACTGGTCCCGGAGGCTATGTTAGTCAATGCCCATGCAGCCTCAAACTGAAGTTTAGTGCTGAAAAAAAAAAAAAAGGCTTCAGTATTTAAAAGGGATGATGTCAAATATCAGCCGCTACATTTTTAATTTTTGATCAGTCACTTCAGTTAGACATCACCAAAATGTTGCAGACACAAACCAGTGCTAACAATGTAAAGTATGAACATTTTGCAAAAATTCACTGGCTATTTTTGTATCCAGTGTGGACAACAGGTTGATCAATCCCAGTAAGAAATATGCATGCAAGTTTATGTAGACCCAACTGTAATAGAAATGAACATCAGCACCTAAAAGCTTATGTGCGTGTACTCGACTTGTATCCATGTACCTCATTTTCTTATCTACTTGAAGGTCAAGACTGATATTTTGGTAAGCAAATTTGGTGCCTTTCTTGTGTGTGTGTGTGTGTTGTGTGTGTGTGTGTGTGTGTGTGTGTGTGTGTGTGTGTGTGTGTGTGTGTGTGTGTGTGTGTGTGTGTGTGTATGTGTGTGTGTATGTGTGTGTATGTGTGTGTGTATGTGTGTGTGTATTGTGTGTGTGTGTTGTGTGTGGTGTGTGTGTGTGTGTGTGTGTGTGTGGTGTGTGTGGTGTGTGTGTGTGTGTGTGTGTGTGTGTGTGTGTGTGTGTGTGTGTGTGCGTTCGTGTGCATATGGTTGGCAATTCAATGACAGGTTTGGGATGTATGTGAATCGGATAAATGTACATGTAAAAATTCAAATGGTCTGATATTGTAAGGTTGCGATCCCAAGACCTCGAGTTCAGGTGAAAAATGTAAAAAAAAAAATCAAAAAAAATCAAATACTTGGATAACACAGTGTTAACATACACCCATTCCAGCTTCAGTCTTATCTCATTTGCAATAAAGTAAACCCCCCCCCCCCCCCCCCCCCGACATGAATGGGATTTCATTAAAAAAAAAGAGAAAAGTTCTCTTAGCTTGTTTTAAGGTAAGCTCCATATATTGTACAATGGAAAAAAGTACCTGAAATACTTAAAATAATTGCAGTGAGTGTCTGGTATGGATATCAGGCATGGGAACTGGCAAAAGAAAAAATCTACAAGGGTCTTTCTGAACAATTTTGAAACTGGAGATCATCTGTGCAATCTCATGCATTTCGCAAACTGGTAATTAATTTCAACCAAGAATGCAGCAGAATTCATCTATAAAATCATTAGAATGATGAGAATGGTGTTTGAATGGATATAAAGAGCAGATAGGCAATTAACTAAGATGCATTCACTCACAAACTTTCACCCTCCAAGAAAATTTCTTTCTCCAGAAATAATTTCTTCTGTATCTATTGACATGACCAGCCCTGAAATGCACGGTTGTTCTTCAGTTTTCTAGAGGTTTTATTCACAATTCATATGGCACCTGTCTATTTTAAGTGTTAGTGAAATAGTATTTATAAGGGTGCAACCTAGAAAAAGTAAAAAAAAACTGAAAGGGGTCCAGGGGCCGGCAGCGCCCTGTATGGGGGATCTGGGGGACATAGCCCCCCCGACGCTGAAGCTTTTTCAAAAAACGGATTTTCCTTTTCTGACTCTTTTGAAAAAACGGATTCTGTCAAATGGAAAAAGTTGCACCCATGTATGTATAAACTGTATCACGCCTGTTGTACCGAGCTTAGGTTCACAGTCAATAACCCGTTTTCACCTTTTATTGATTGCAACACATTCCAAAGTTTAATTCATGCGACATTTTTATTATTATACAAATATAATTTACATACACATCAGTCAAAGGTCGAACTGCCTGTTATCATTTGCTCACTAGCTTTTTTTTTTTTTTTTTTTTTGCCAGTGGAAGATCATTTGCTCCCTAGCTTATTCTTTTCAATGGAAGCCAATTCTCATGCCCGATTAACCTTCCTGGGTAAGGACAAGGTACAGCTTTCAACCATGTATGTGTGTGTGCAAGTGTGTGCATGCAAATATAAATACAGAGAATACCAAAGAATATCTTGCTTTTTATGCAATTAAATTAGAAATAGTATAACTTTCAAGCATCCCTGTCAAAAAGGTATTCTGCGTATACTAGAATGAAACGAACGCAAGAAAACTAACTTTTGCATATTTTCTAAGAAGGTCACCAATCTGGGCACCACTCCACTTTCGATAATATTGTTGATAGGTGGGTTTCGCTCCCTTGACAACATTTTGCGACAGGCCTGTGTTGCCATAAACTGTGTGTCAGCATCGTCACTCTGGATCCCAGCAATGATATCCTGAAGAGAAGTAGTCTGTGGAAAACATGACAAATTTTGGGATTTTGACAAGTGTCATTTGTACCTTTCTACATAAAATTATCAAAATTTTAAAATGCCTACATGCACATACTAAGAGGGTGAGGCCAGTCTTTAGATAAGACACCTGGAAAGAAAAAAATTCAGATTTATCCATACAGGCTAAGTCACCTTAGGTCATTAAAACAAGACCACATCCAGACAGAAAACATGTACGCAACTTTGTACCACATATAAGAGAGACGGATGGGGCTGCTGAGTCAGGGCAAAAGACGGACAGGGGGTTGCTGAGAAAGAAAGTGAGCCGGACTGACTCGACACCTGTGCATTCATGACAAGATGTCCAACTGTTCCTCCCTCTCTGTAATCGTTTCACTTCAGCACTACAAACGTTACAATGATACCAGTGGTACAATGTTTTGGACTGGATCATTTTTAATGTCCAACCAAATTTTCCACATGAAAGTGAAATGCTCTCCTCAGGATAAAACATGCCACTATATTATGGTGCCACTGATTTCTTGTTTTTCCTGTATAGTATATGTGTGGGATATTATTTGAACTATAGATGAATGTGGAGTTTCTTTGGACTTTTTGCCAGGGAGAACTCTTGCATCACCAAGTGCATACTACACACAAAACTTCACTGTTAACATCCTATCTGAAAGACTAGTACCAAGACCACCACTTGAGGTCCAGTGAATGGAAAAGAAAAATCTGACCAGTCAGGTATCAAACCTCATTTCCCTCAGCAGTTGCATATGACTGGCCACACGTCCACTATAATGCTGACCTGTTTTTGCCAAAAATAGTTTAAGTACATTCACAGAAGCGTAATACCTGGTTTTCTTTAACAGGACTTGTCAGTGTGTCATCATCAGACAGAACAACATTCCTCCGCTTCAGTAGGTTTTCATCTTTCTTTGCCTTTCTCAGTTCAATGGAGGTCTCATTCCTCCTCCTTCGCATTTCCTGAAACCAATGAAATGACACCATTACACGTTTGTTTTATAATAAAATATTGACATTTATCACAGAATCAATGTACAAATCCAAGGGTGCAACTTAGAAAAAGTTAAAAAAAAAAAAAAAACGAAAAGGGTCCAGGGGGCTGGCAGCTCCCTGTATGGGGGCTCTGGAGGGTATAGCCCCCCAGTCGCTAAGGCTTTTTCGAAAAAACGGATTCCGTCGTCGAACGGAAAAAGTTGCACCCATGCAAATCTTACAACTATTAGATGAGGACCAAACTGGGTTCATTTCAGGCAGATGTATTAGCGATAATGTTCATCTTAATTCTTATATGATTTGATCAGCTATCTCAACAGCAAAAACTTATCTGGGTTACTCTTAATAAAGCATTTGATTCAACTCTGGGAGAGAGAATAGCAATGGAAATGAGAAACATGTTCAGTAGCCAATAACTGTCAAATATGACTGAAGAAGTTTGAAAACACACACCAGGGAGAGACAAGGGGGTGGGACATATGCTCTCTCTCAGGGGGAAAAATGAAGAGTAAAAACAAAACAAAAACTGAGCTCATCCATATATACAGCAGACATAATTCTTTAACTAAAGGAATTAAAACCAGATTAAATCTGATATATTTTTTCACTGGAACAGCAGTGAGAAAATAACTTTCATGTTGTAAATATACTGTTAGTTCATTTAGTTTTCAGAAAATGATGAAAACGGTGACCTTTTTTTCTTATTTGGTATTCTGAAGACAGTCACTTTAGTTTTCAGAAAATGATGAAAACAGTGACCTTTTTCCTTATTTGGTATTCTGAAGACTGTCACTTTAGTTTCAGAAAATGATGAAAACAGTGACCTTTTTTCTTATGCTCTAAAGCCTGTCTTTACGTTTTTAGACAAATGACAATGGCCTTGCTCTGATGTATTTCATTTTGGTTGTTCAATCTGTCTGTCTACCGATCTGTCTTTGTTAAGTTTACATATTTTCCATCTTTGTGAAAGTTGTGTGTAGTTGATGCACATGCATCCAGTTTCTGCTGAATTTAACATTTCTGATAAATGCAAATAGCAATGGTGTGAAAAATGGAGTCACTGTCTTTTGTAACGTCATTTTACATAGATCTGTTATTGCTATTATTTTTGTTTAAAGCCCAGCCAACTGCGTACAGCCATATCAGGGCGGTAGCTGTTTCAAAACATACAGAATACTTCAACAGGGGAAAAAAGTTCGACCGCTTGGTCCAATTTATTACAAAGAGGATTTAAAAAACATCTGAATATAAATTTTAATATAACTAAGGACACTATAGTAAAACATATACAAAAAAGAGCCTAAATCATGTAAAATTGATTCTGCATACCATTTCCCTAGAGCCAAAAATGCAATTAATACATGTAATCAATTATCTACCCTAAGAGAAAACGTGTGCATAAAACATATACAAGGGTGCAACTTAGAAAAAGTAAAAAACTGAAAGGGCGTCCTGTATGGGAAGTCTGGGGGGCACAGACGCTAAAGCTTTTTCAAAAAACAGATTTTCCCTTTCTGGCTCTTTTGAAAAAACGGATTCCGTTGTCAAACGGAAAAAGTTGCACCCATGCATATACAAGTAATTGAACCAGCAAGGCAGAAAATGGAAGACACGACAAAGCAAAAGAACAAGGCCGAAACAAAGGGAGTGACACAAAAGAGGAAATTTCTAGCACTGAACTTCCAGGCGGGGGATCCAAGAGGTAGAGGGAAGACTTGTTAACACCCGAGTAGCTTCTCAGCCCTCTTGCACCACAATCTTACCTCACTGCTTTTCAGAATGTTCTTCATCCTGAGAACTTTGAAGAGCCCTACTTTGTGCTGCCAAATCAAACTTAAATTGTGCAAGCAGAATCATGTGCAACTGCAACCAAACTGAACATGTTCCACTTGAACTAATGAAAGCCATACTATTTATCACTAACGTAACCCATTATTAGCAAGCACAAATTTTATTCTTAAAAAAGACAACCACAGCCTGGTTATGAGATCTATCATTCACTGTCTACATGGTCAGGCCATATCTGGCGATAAATGTGGCCATTCACCCTCCAAATCCTGCCAGTTGCAGTCAGCCATATCTTCTGTCACCATTTGATAAAGGTGATATTGCTCTATTACATGTTGACTACAGGGTCAGCTCTGTTTAATCCTTTGACTCCCTCCCCAATCTATCTGCTTCCTGAGGGAATCAAAGGGTTATTTTTGAAGAGTTCTGGTGGATAGGATGACGGAGTTAAAGGGTTAATAACATGTCATTTTACTTACTTCAACACCTCGGCCTTTGTTCTTGTAGTTCTTCAAACGATCGCCAATTTCCTGAAGAGGCATTTTGCATCAGATCCACAGGTTGTATCAGAGTCCTTGGTTACACTGTACAGATTCTGCTGTTGAAAATTCACAATACACAAATGAATAACATTTATGGCTAAGCTGGCCACAAAGGCAATATTAAGAATTTGCAGTCTATTCATGATAACTTTACATGCATTCTATATATCTTACCTGGCAGATGCGCTGTACCACTACCAGTGGAGAACCAGGACCTACAAACACTAAACGGACATCAACACCATGACAGGAGCATCAAGACAGGTAGTGAATAGGTCACTTTCATCTTGCCAGCTGACAACTTGAGATGCAGACACATCCATTACTCAACACAACCACAACAAAACTACTCCAAAACAAAAACTCACCAAGCAACCAAATATTTTGTCTTTATCGTTTAATGAAATGCTAATTACATTTTAACATAACATGAGAACATGCAACTAACATTTTCAGAGGAAGAACAAGTGAACAAGATTTTGACCATTCACTAGTGCACAATCTTATAACCACCTGAAAAACTGTAAGTATTCACTCCACTACTTCAAAAATATAATGATCATGCACTAGAACTTCCTGAGATCACATAAATCCACCCAATTAAGGGTGAAGATGAAACCGAGACCGACACAAATCAATGAAAGCATGAAAATGATTAAAACTCGTCTTAAAAGGTATTCTGTGGTCAGGATTCTGATAATGAAACTAATGACTTGCAGCCAAAATGAAATTGGGGAAAGTACAGAAATTAACTCAAAAACAAAGTTATTGCCTACATTCTTGTTAAAGCCCAGCTGACTGCTTGGAGCCATATCAGGGATATACCATTTCAAAACATACTCAACATTTGGCAGGGGGAAAAAAACAGAAAAGAAAAATATACCAATGCATTCAATGAGACAAAGTCCCGGCTGGAACCAAGGATGAGCTGGTGTGATACGATGATCACTGTTCTTTCTAATCAAGCTTTCCACAACTTTCTGTAATACCGAAAAGGGATGGATTGGAAGGTGCAAGCCAGTAGATTACTCCAGTCCAGTGTAAATGCATCAACTGTGTGAGCATAGATTAGACGGCAAGACAAAAGTGGGGATACTCTAGCTGAATTTCGCTGCTAGAAGAGATCTATCAATTGGCAGATCCAATGTTCCCAAACTTGTTGTGAGTACTCGTGAGTTTGGGGTCCATTCTGTGTGGACCACACAGAGGGACCGGCTGGGCAAGTCTATGTGTCAGGCTATCAAGGTTACGTTCCTGCCATGACACTAACAAAGAATAGCTTCTGACAATATAATCTAGAGAGGTTGGACAAGTATACCACCACCCCTTTGTTTATAGTTTAAGGTACCAGTACTACCTAGCTAGAAAGGGTCCCAAAATCGAATTTGCTCAATTTGAAATGTAACTGATATATATATATACATACATAAAACATTGAAATTTATTGTGCGTTTATTTTTTTGGTCTAGGGCACCTCATTCCGGAGATATGTACGTTCAAAGTAGGGAGTAGGGGCTGAAATCTGCCAAACGTACAGTCTAAAACGTGTTTTGAGCTTGCTTTTACTTTTTACTTCTTCCTTGCAGCTTCCTTGAGTTACTTCCCTTGTGCAAAATGTCTGCCTCCATGCGCTGACCCTCAGTGTGTGTATTGACCCTTTCCCCCCCAAGCTTTTGTTTGTGTTTTTGGCCACAATATCTTGTGATCCAAATAGATGTGGGAAGAGGGCTCGAAAAAGGACTTTTCATGGAAATAAGTGGACTAAAAGGTCAAAAATGGACTCAGAAGTGATGGACAATATGTTGGATGATTTGTGTAGTGTCAAAGCTGAACCAGACAACGAATCGAACGTTGTTTTGGATTAGGGTGCACAGACCACCACCACCCTCCCTCCAGTGCCACACCCACTTAAAGTGAAACTGAAAAACGTGTATGATTCTGTGAAAAAGAGCAATGAATCATTGAATGCAGCAATCAGATCGAGTCTGACAGTAGAGACAGTGATAGTGAGGGAATAAATGGAGTGTTAGAAGGATATAGGTTATGTTTCTATTTTATATCAGAACATAAGTCAGCATAGTATGTAAATATGTCTGTCAAACCATGTTTTTGGGGTCCGAAAGTTGTCCAAAATTCAACGTTTTCGTCAGTTTTTACATCATATTTTCTTCAATTTTCAAGATACAGCCTTGAAATTTGGTATACAGCATCTTTGCAAGCATATCTTAGTTTTGTTATATGATTTTGTCTTTATCTCGATTCACAGTTGAGTTATGAATTTTTGTATAAGCATTTTTTAGCCCGAAAATTCCGCATTTTACATAATCCGAGCCTGATAAAACTGTTGACCCTACTAACTTCATCATAGAACAAAAACTAAGATAAAAGACTGATGTGCATGATAGAAAAATCTTTTTGTTCCTGTTGTTAGATTATGAAATATCTTGTACAAACCACACCCAAGTTTTGCGGTATGATATTTCCCTTTTTTCCCCCTTCCATTATTTAATTTTCATACCAGTTGTGTGCCTTGTATGACACTTTCTTAATTTTCTGTCAACAGTATTGCCATTTCTGTACTTTATGTCAAAATTTCATGACATTAGAGTGATTAGAAGGTTCACAACAAAAATACACCCTGCGTCTAACCAGTACTGGTACCTTAAGGCCACTGTAGTGTTGTCTATGAGGAGTTTCACAACTTTGTTCACATCTTCGGCCTTAAACAGGCTGCTCGGGTACTACGACGTTCATGTACTGAGTCTTGTCTTCCTCTGTCCATGCTCAAGAGGCATAGTGGAAGCCCATATAAGCTTCCCATCCTTCCTTTGACATGTCCATTAGAGGCATATAAGATCTCTCTGGAATTGTGATAGGGCAAAGGTCCTGGATAATCTGCTTGGAATGTGGATGTCAGCTGTATCATTAACGAGTAAGCTTTGTGTATAGCAGCAATGACTTAGGCATAATTTTACTCTCAGATGCTACTACTGTACTACTACTAGTACTTGTTCTGAAAAGCAGTCGCAGATTTTTATCCTGCAGGATCAGAAGGGGGCAACTTAAAACTAGAATTTGGTTTTCAGTCTGTGCAAAAATTAGGCCTAAACTGTATGAAAGAAATTGAAACTGCATGAACATAACATAGACCTAACTTAATTTGTATAAATTAGGCCCTATGTAAGAACTGTAGCTTATTTCAGAAATCTGCATGGTTAATGAATTGTATCGAAAGAAAACAATTACCTTTGGGGCCCAATTAAGGTTCATATTCTATAAAACAAAGAAATTTGTCTATCTGAGAATTGTAGGCCTATCAAGAATTTGAATAATTTAGCATTTTGTAATCTGCATGACTTGAAGATTTCACCACCATCCCCACAATCTACAAATTGGTAAAAAAATTCCTTTGCATGAAGTTTAAAGAAAAATACTAAATCAGTAAATAGCAGAGATGAGTGGGTTTTTTCCTCTCAAACAAACATTCAAACTAAATTTAAACTGCTGGTCTGGTGTCAAATGCCATCTCAGGATTTTTACACCGTAACAGACGGCCATCATGGCGTGTGTAAATGGGTAGAAGCAAAAACTGAAAAAGGACCCAATCTTCATCCCATTTTGAAGATTTTTATTTTGCGCATCTTTCCCACGACATCTTCAATTTTACTCCCAACGCAAGATTTCAATGATGAATATGGTACACAAAGCAACGGTCAGGGTTATGAGTAGGGCTAGCGTTGACTGATGATCACAGTTACTGCACGTAGTGCTGAGGGACGTACGCAGAACGCCCCGATTTCAGATGCCCTATTTAAAGGCTATTTCCCATAGCGTCCGTTATGTGCTCACTACAATAAGTCGCATATGAATATCAAGACAACAAGTGAACAACCAAAAGACAAACCGCACTGGAACTTGGTATTACGTAGACTACACGAAGCTGTTTCAAAATGATTCACAGAATCACACGCAAACAGTGTCACAAAGTTTTGATGAACAGCCTGAAATACCGAGTCTGATAAAGTTACAAAGTAACGATAGGCCTATCTTTTTGTTGTTTTGCTTTTTGTAAAGTTAAGCTAGATCTAGACTCTAGGCCTAATCCATACACTCGCAAACAAAATTCATCAACAAATATACCAACAAAACAAGGGGTTATTTCTATGAAACATGTCACTTTACTCTGTAGATGTAGACCTACTTCAGTACTTAGCAGTGTGCGAAAAAGTGATACGCCATCATTATTCATTATGATTATCATAAGGGCCGCAAAGCAGACCATCGCGAATTTTTTTGGTCTCATTTGCAAATGCAGCACTACCACTAGTATAGCATGCTTGTACATTTATAATCGTACTGTCACTTATATTCATGTCATAATCAGTACTGGCTCAACATTTAGTACTTGTTGGAACACATCTTACCGTGCACACAAGCTCGACTTGTCTGACCAGCAGGATAACTTCCGTCTACTTCTGCTCGTGCATTGACGGACTGTGAACCAAGCGTGCCGCGTCGATGTCACGTTTAACATTCAGTGCGTTATGATTGGTCAGTCGTTTCAGTTCAAATCTGATTGGTCGTTACTATGGTCTCAAACAACAAACACGTCGAATTTAAACCGGAAAACTAAATTCTTTTATTTTCTTCACACAATACAAATTTTACTCTTTTTTCTGAATTAACGTAAAAATAAATATATTTTATAGACAAAGGAAAACAATGGAGACTTTTAATTGAAATCGATCGCCACAGGTTGCTGCGCATGCGCTGAAGATTTGTTTGGAAGCCGTTCAACATGTCTGCCGACGAAGATACAGAACTTCGGGACTTAGTCGCTCAGACACTTGAATCAAACGGGACTCTTGGGAAATTGCGTGTAAGTCATGATGGCACTTTATATTTTGAAATTTCAGTACTGCAATATGGAAATTAAATTGCTCACTATCACCTGTGAACTGCTGAAAGCATTTGAGTGCATGCAACTTCACTTGTTAAGTAACTTAATAAGTTGATCTTCGTCGGTGTTGAAAACATGTGCACACATGCCACTAACAAATAGCATATAAATCACTGACTTTGTTACATCGCTCTGATTCAGTAATTTTACACGATCGTTTTGTATTATAGAGGATGTTTTTTTTTTCTTTGAGATCATAGGTTTAATTAAATGTGTTAATTCAGGGCTGTCACACTCACAGTTATTGAATTAACTTTTTATTAGGAGGCCATGTGACATGGATTACAACAAAAAAATAGTAGGCTACATAGCGCGGACACACCCACATCATATACTGTCAACAGCTTGCATAGATAGATGCGCGCATACACACACACACACACACCCCACACACACCAAAACACACACACACACACACACACACACACACACACACATGCACACACACACACACACATGCACACACACACACACACACACACACACACTTGATTGACTGTTAAAAGCCATTTATGATACTGTTGTAGAATAATAAGAAGAGGGCCTTAGGGATTAGGCTACAGTGTGACAACAGTACCAGGAAACACACACAGACACACACAGACGCGCGCGCACACACACACACACTCACACACACACACACTCACACACACAAACACACATACATATACACACGCGCACGCACACACGTGCTCACAATAGACATAATGTTTTCTAAATTCCAAGAGTCAATTTTAGCCGCTGCAGACCTATCGATTCCGAAACTCAAATCTTCTAGATCAAATAATCGATTGGGTAATGTTTGGTGGACAGAGGCATGTGAGAAAGCAGTTCAATATAAAAGGGAGAAATTCAAAATCTACATCAAAAGCCGGAAACCTGAAGATCATGTCGAAATGAAAAAAGCAAACATCCAATGTAACAAAATCATTGCTGAAGCAAAGAAAGATTATTGGGCATCATTCTGCACAAAAGAAATTTCAGATTTCAAAGATTTCCATAAAGTCTGGACGAAAATGAAACAAATGAAGGATAGAACCAACTTACCTAGGTGTCCGATAATGATTGAAACATGTAACACATTTCCTTCAGACATGGACAAAGCAGAAACTTTTGTGGATCTGTTCGCTGAAAACAGTAAAGTTGAAGGTTTATCTCCTGACTGCAAACATCACAGAGAAATGGAAGATTACAACCCAATCTACATTGATCCAGTACCACAGAATGATCTCTGGTTTAATTCTCCAATCACCTTAGAAGAGCTAAAAAACACAGTACTGTCTCTACACAACAAAAAGAGTTCGGTAGGTGTTGATGCAGTTTCGACTCAAATGATTAAACATCTCCCTGAAAACTACCTTATTTTCCTACACAAAATTTTGCAGAAATGCTGGGTTACCGGAACTGTGCCACAAATCTGGCAAAAGTCTATAGTTATACCAATCTTAAAAACAGGAAAATCGAAAACCGATAAAAACAGTTACAGACCTATTGCTTTGACGTCCCACACAAGCAAACTAATGGAAAGATTGGTCTTAAACAGACTTTTACACTTCTGTGATAAAAATAACGTTATTCCGGTAAACCAGGCAGGTTTTAGAAAAGGAAGATCCGCAGTTGAGCACCTAGTTAAACTTACAACTCAGATCAAACAACAGTTTGCCCGCAGAAAAAGTGTTTTAGCTACTTTCTTTGATGTGAAAAAAGCTTACGATCAAGTTTGGCATAAACGTTTATTGTTCAAGCTAAAATACTGTTGGTTTATCGGGCAATATGTTCAATTACATTAAATCTTTTTTAGCTAATAGAACAATTCAGGCAAGAGTGGGAGCTAGTTATTCTTCTTCACGATGCCTCGACATGGGGATTCCACAAGGTTCAGTGATAGCACCTATTTTATTTAATATCCTTATACAGGATCTTCCTAAAGCTCTTTCAAATCGTGTTGTTTTAGTACAGTACGCTGATGATATATGCACTTGGATGAATATCACTTTAAAAAAGACAACTCCACAGAGAACGCGAAATTACATCAGGAAGTTGTATCAAATTGATCTTGATAATCTTGGAAACTATATGTTAGAAAATGGGCTGTCGTTGTCAGCAGAAAAAACTAACATGATGCTGTTTGATCCTGGTGGTAACTCAAATAACTTGCCTACTTTCAAATTGCTTGGTGAAGTGTTAAATTACAAACAGGTCGTAAAATTCCTGGGAGTTTACATCACGTCCAAATTAAGCTGGAATGTCCATTTTGATTATATTTTAACAAAAGCGCGAAAAACCTTAAATTTTCTAAAAATAATAAGCAAATTACCCTGGGGAATGGATACAAATGTACTGATTCATCTGTCAACAGCGCTGGTCAGGTCTAAATTATCCTACGCGCAAGAAGTTTTCTTCAATGCACCCAAATATTTACTAAAAAAGATTCAGAGCTTGGACTGCAAAAGTCTTAAAATTGCACTAGGTGTACCAACTCATGCTTCTACTCTGGAAACGTACAAAGTTGCTGGAATTCTACCTTTAAACAACCATCGTGAGTTAGCTACAGCAAAGTTTGCAATTAGAGCTACTTCACAAGTGGATAATTTTGTGAGCAAAGAAATTAAGATCAGGTCTGATACTGACTTTCCAAAACGAGCAAAAAACATTTCATCACAAATTACAGCCGCAACTTACATATCTGGCCTGATCAAACAGTCCAACATAACAATGGATGAAATAGCCGAGAAACCAACGATAACGCCTATCCCTACATGGGAAATGCTAAAGGCCACACTTGATCTCGATTATGCAAAAGTTAAAAAAGATGATAATGTCAACATTACGCTATCCACAGCTTGTGAACACATCGATGAAAAGTACCGTACCCACCTCCACATTTTTACCGATGGGTCAGTCTTAGCAAACCAGAGCGCTGGAGCAGCCTTTTATGTTCCAAAATTTAACATTGAAAAGTCTTTTTTCATTGGGGCAAATGTATCTATATATACAGCAGAATTGGTCGCTGTTGTTCAAGCGTTGCATTATTTAATAAGCCTTCGGCCTGTGTCATTGAAAGTAGTTCTCTTTGTTGATTCAAAATCTGTATTATATGCCTTACAGTCTTTTGATACAGACACAAGACCTGACTTAATTATTGAGGCAAATCATCTAATACATTGTTTAAAGATAAATGGTTCGGAAATCAATTTATGCTGGGTGCCTTCTCATGTTGGTCTTCATGGCAACAACGTAGTTGACAGAGCAGCTAAATCCGGTGCCCTCCATTCTGAAAATTCCATAGAATTACATGTTAACACCTCGGTAAAAGAAGCTTACAACTCGCTAGAATTAGCATCATGGATTCGATTTCATGAACATTTAAATGAAAAATTTGTGTCTCAAAAAAGAATCAAACTTTCAGTTCAAAATATCTGTAAAAATTTGCAGTATTCCTCGTTATATCATTTGAGATTAATTGTTATGACATATTTTCGCATTCAACTGAATGCTTTGAAAACAAAATATTGTAACAACGTTTTATGTATTTGTGGCGAACAATTCACATTGTATCACTGTTTGTTTTACTGCAGAAAGCTTCGTTCCTTTTTACCAAAGACGTTTACACAAGGAAACTATCTTAAAACGCATTTCAAAGAAGTAGTATCGGATCAAGTTTTGTTAGTTAAAATTTCAGAATCATTGGTTCACAGTCCTGTTAATGCGTTACTTTAAGATTATTTTATAATTATGATTATTTTTGTTTTGTTTTGTTTTTATGACGATTTTTCTTTTACATTATTGATGTTAGCGTTGTTCTAGTTTCATTTCTCTGTTCATCCATATCCTTTTTCTTAAGACCTTGCCGCTTCCTTTTAATTTTTTTTTTACTTCCCTTACTCTGTTCCCCTCTCCCCTCCACCCCCCCCCCCCCCCCCTTATTTCATCCTCCATGCCATTTTTCCCCGTCTAATATCACTTATAGTGAAAAGACGTTAAATCAAGCAACGAACGAACGTGCTCACACACACACATGTACACACACACACACATACACACACACACACACACACACACACACACACACACACACACACACATACACACACACACACTCACGCAGTCAAACAAACACACACACACACAAACACACAAACATACACACACACACACAAACACACACTGCACCACATTAAGTAGTAGCTTGAATTATAATGTGTTAAACTTGATAAGTCACGTATGAATGTTCAGACAGAGTAGGGGGCCTAGTG
Organism: Monoplex corrugatus; assembly: GCA_030674185.1. Lineage (NCBI taxonomy): Eukaryota > Metazoa > Mollusca > Gastropoda > Littorinimorpha > Ranellidae > Monoplex > Monoplex corrugatus. The sequence continues at coordinate 23,105,147 of JAPXFY010000017.1, read as the reverse complement.
GATTACAGCTTGACAACACATTATGCATGCACGCATGCTCACACGCAGACATGCACATGTGCGTGTACACACACACACACACACACACACACACACATACACACATACACACACACACACACACACACACACACACAACACACACACACACACACACACACACTTGAGTTTACTCTCCTATTAACAGCCATACTATTTGTGTAGACTGAAATAGGGGACCTAGTGATAGAGAGACATGCCCACATTATATTCCTTCTCATTTAATTTATGTGGATTCTACAATGTAGACATCCAGATCAAGATTCTGAGTGCATCATCATATAATGCAGCAACTTTGAATTATCACTATTCACAGCAAAATATGCAACCTTGATATGACCCTTGGTGGTCAGTGTAGATCCATGAATAACAAAATGAATTGAGAAAGTACTTTGGACCTCAGAAAGTACCTTGTAAATCATGCTATTTGTCTTTAACAAAATATCATTGCTAGCATCCAAATGAAGATCACAATCAGTATGGGAAACTGCAGAGATGTTTCTGGGTGTTTTCATGATTTTGACAGGTTACTTAGATGGAATGGTAATAAATTATAAAACCCTTTCCAAAGTCATGTATTAGAACTTTCAGGCCTGTATGCTGATCTTTCTTCCTTCCTGCCAGCAGTAGTGCCTCACAAGAACTTTTATGCGGAATGCGTGTGTGATGGTAAGGATGAAGGTGAGGACAGGGGGGAGAAGAGCAGAAGAGCGCAGATGGTAATGCAGCCTGGCAAGGAAGACCCATGGAAGGCAGAGCTGGTGTTTCTCTCTTTTATTTTGACCCAAATGTTCCAGACCAGACCAGAGGAGAATGGCATTCATAACGTTCACACTCATCCGCTTATATACTCGGCCAGTGAACCACACAGACACCACCGCGAGTCTGTGGAGGAATCGACTCGTTGGGGCCCCTTAGAGGCCAGATCTGTGTTTCCTCGTGCAAACTCAGCGGTGTTTATCTTGCGATCCACATAACAAATATCATCATATTATATATCACAAAAATCTACACAGCACACAGATTGTTGTGGTTTACATCATTTACATAATATTCACTTAGATCGAAACTATGAGCGATTTAAGTCAATATTTACACTTTGCCGAAAGGGGTTTTAGTCGTATTTTTACGTATCTAATCAGTTGATATTAATTCATGAAAATATCAAATAAATGGGTAATTAGACGATAACTGAGAAGTTTATGTGGACATACTTCGAATAGGTAAATCAACCTCTTGGTGCTGAAATTGATCGATAAACAGGTGAATGAAAACACAACTGATCCTAATTTGGACACGCGCAGTCCGACCACAGTACGGAATGCCAGAATCTCTTCTAATACCTTACTGCTTAGCAATATTTTATTGCAGTATCAGTTCTGTTTATAAAAGGAGCAAAAATGTAAATGTAATTATGTATTCTAAATCAGATTTTAAACATTGTCATGTGATTGATAATTAGATTCTACATCCCGGCAAGATGGCGGTCATTTTGGCGGTTTGTAGCACCTAGATTTGGCCTGAACTTTCTTTAATGCAACCTTAATATCTAATGATTAAAGGTGTGATGTGGTTCAAATGAAAGATTAGAATATCAACATTCTAATCGTGATCTTAAAATTTCCACAATTTATTTCATTATCTTACAAATTTCCGATTATTGTCATGGCTCACTGGTCGGGAATTTAGATCTATAGATCTAGTACCGAACAAACGAACAACAAAATGATTGATTTCAGGGAAATGAGGGGAAATTTCACCTCGAGGACATTTCCCATAAGAAATACATACTATTCTAGAATACGCAAGCTACTTATTTCCTTGCTTTTAAGGGTTTAAATAGAATTTCCTAATATTATTATCACTGAACCAGGGGAAGTAATTGTAATAAAAATCGTTTGAGAAAAAAAGACGTCACAGCTTCACGTGTATCTTTCTTCCTTTTATACCATTTGTACAAATAACACTACAGTATTATTATCAGTTGTGGCTGCATTTCTGTATGGACCCAGTACCCCCTCCCCCTTCCCCATGTATAATTTGTATATAATATGCATGTATATATATAATTATATTATATATATATGTGAGTATATTGTTTTATGTGTGTGTGTGTGTGTGCGTGTGTGTGTGTGTGTGTGTGTGTGTGTGTGTGTGTGTGTGTGTGTGTGTGTGTGTGTGTGTGTGTGTGTGTGTGTGTGTTTGTAAGAGACTATTTATCAGATGATAAGTTGCATAGTTTGTGGACTAATGTCACCAACTGAGTCACTACCAATTACATGCATAGTTTGTTTGTGGACTAATGTCACCAACTGAGTCACTACCACTTACATCAAATTTGATGTCATGATCTGTTGTTATTGATGATGATGTGTGTTTTTGTTTTGTTTTTTGGATGGACTATGTTTAAGCAGCATTGGTGTGTGTATCTGATTATGTTGATACTATATTAATTAATGTGTTGACATGGCAGTCACCCCCCATCCCCCTTCACAAAATTTGTATACATGTATGTAAAGTGCAACAAGCATTCTTTTATGAGGAACAGTCTTCTTTTTCTTCTTCTTCTTTTTCTATTTCTTCATCGTCGTCTTGTTAAGATTATTATTATCATTGTTGTTATGATCATTATCATCATCATCATAATTTGTTACCAAGTAACACCTGAGGGTGCTTTGTTAGATGCAGAGTAATCATGCCTCACCACCAGCCAGCCAGGACCCAGAGTAACAATACCTCACCACCAGCCAGCCAATCACCTCTTGACTCCCAACACCATACGGTTGCCATTTTGTCAAGCAAATGGGGTCTATCCATGCTCTACATAATCCATTAGGATCTAGTCGGTTATCTTATTTACAAGCCGAAAGGCATTCAGGGAGATGACAAACCCCGGGACATAGCCACACAATGCGCATCAGCCAGGTGCAGTCCAGCCATCGGACCAAGAAAGAATGAAAGATCCCTTCTTTGCCTTACTGTGGGGCTTCCTTTTTCTACTGGGCAGCCCACCCAGCACCAGTGCCAGCTGTACTACTTTTACTGTAGTCACAACAGTTTGGAGTTGAAAGCTCTCAGTGTTGTTTTGTGAAGATATCACAAAGTGTTCATTCAGTTGCAAAAGCGGTCAGAGATGATGCTCCAGACATTAGAAAGGTCTCACAATGCCACCAACATTGCTGACTTTTGGAGCTGTCATAAAGACTTTTCCCCTGCAGTCATCAGGTCAGATTCTCAGAAACGAGCAGCTTCATTGAAACCAGCAGAAAGCTGCTGGTCAAAGTTACCAAGAAACATCCAAGAAAAAAAGAAAGGATTTTTCCCATTTTATTTGGTATTCTACTGTTAAGTATTCAGTCAAGAAGCTGAGTGTTGTTCTTGACCCTGAACTGTCAGTGAGGAGCTCATTACTTCATTAACCAAACCTGTCAGTCTTGTTACTTTTAATTGTGGCAGTTCAGTTCTGTTCGCTGGTATCTTTCAACTGACACAGCATCCAGAGAGGCAGTCATCTCCAACCCTGCAGGTTGTAGATGGCCAGTGGCCTTCAGATGTGAAGGTTAGCTGCAAATTTAATCAGGCTTCCATGGACCATTAAGCAGTCCTGGACCAAATAGTGGTAGTTTCTGTGAGGCCTCACCTGTCTCACCTTTCGACGTCACTGGGTTTGGTGTAGGCCACTGCACATCTGGATGCCACCATCTCCCTCCAGGCTACTCTGTCTTGACTTTAGTGGACACTTTGTTGAACATTTAGGCCACTGATGTTGGTTTTGTTCTCGTTGTATGAGATTGGAGATCAGCCTTTCTTCCTTTTTGCCACTGTTTTTCCTTGAAGGATGGTTGCCATGAGGTCCATGTTCTTGTTGCGTGACACATGGCTAGTGTATATGAGTCTTCTCTTGTTGATGTCTGCTAGTTGACTTCTGGTGGTATCAGGTTCTTCCAGGACATTTTCATTAGTTCTTCTGTCTGCCCATTTGACATATAATGATATATTAGTCTCCGATAAAACCACATCTGCTGCCTCAATTCTTCTGCAATTAACTTTTCTCAGAGTCCAGGCTTTGCAGCCATAAATCAAGACTGGCCAGATCAAACATTTTGGAAGTCTTAACTTCCAGGCAATTTGGTATGTCTCTGTCATTCCAGATGTTGGTAAGTTGGACCATTTTTTGCTTTGCCATTCCAGATCTTATTTTAATGTCTTTGGAACAGGTTCCATCATCAGTTTTTACAGAGCCAAGATATTTGAAATCCTTAACATTTTCTAAAGGAACTTTGTTAATTGTGATGTCATGATTGTTTTCAGTGTCTTTACCTTTGATATGTAGCACTTTTGTTTTCTTGGCGTTCAAGTTTAGACCAGCCTTTTTGCCTGCTGCATCTACCCTGTATAAAATTGTTTTTATGCTGATAATGTTGTCTGCTAACAGCGCAGAATCATCGCATTTAAGTTTAGACCAGCCTTTTTGCCTGCTGCATCTACCCTGTATAGAATTGTTTTTATGCTGGTAATGTTGTCTGCTAACAGCGCAGTATCATTGGCATAGTGCAGGTTTGTAAGATTTTTTCCTCCCATCTTTATACCCATGCCTTCTATGTCAGCATCTCTCATGACTTGTTCTGTGTAGATGTTAAAGAGATATGGTGAGAGGATATAACCATGTCTGACTCCCCTGTCAGTGTTGAAGAATTTACATTTCTGATTCAGTGATTGTTCTGTCTTATTGAGGCAATTAATGCATTGTGTTTGGGAAAGCCCATTTTGACCATTGTGTTGAACGGGTGGAGATGAATGACGCTGTCAAATGCTTTGCTATAGTCTATGATGAAGGTGACAAAAGCTTCTCTTTCGGTACTTTTTATTTTCTCTATGAGTGTTTGTAGCACAAAGAGTATGTCAGTTGTGCCTCTATTGGATCTGTAGCCTGCTTGGCAGTCAGATAGTTCTTCTGTCTTGGGCTTCAATCATTTGAAAATATTTATGAGCAGGATTTACTGGCATGGCTGATTAGGGCAATGGTTCTGTAGTTGTTGCAATCTTTCACATTGCCACTCTTGTGAAACATCACAAATTCTTGAAGTTTCCAATCTGTTGGCCACTGATGAGTATTCCAGATTTTACAGCAAAGATAGTGCATTGCTTTTAGACTTCTTTTCCACCATGTTTTAACAGTTCTCCTAAAATGTTACCAGTTCCTGCAGATTTTCTTGTTTTCAACTGCTTGGAGGCTGCTTCAGTTTTGCATAAAAGTGGTTCTGATTCTGATTCGGGACAGTTCAGCTCAGGGCATTGAGTGTCTTTAGGGCTATTGTTACTGAAAAGGGATGCTTTATATTCATTCCATCTGTTCATAATAATAATATGCTCTGGTTCAGTCGGTTTGGTGCCTTCCTTGCTGTTGATGCACTCATTTCTGGGTTGGAATTTAGTGGATTGAACTTTATCTGTTGGAATAAATCCATGGATCTTCTGCATTCATTATGCTTATGTGTCTTTACACATTCTTCCTCCAGCCAGTTTTTCTTCCGTCAGGATGGAGTGAAATTTGGCAGATTCATATCAAGAAAACATATCTTTTATTCAGAACTATCAGGCAGGTAAGGGCTTACAGGGTATGTCTTCTGGCCTTGAGTGGAGGGCAGGATAACCTTACAGAAAACTTTAATTATTATGTAGTATTCAGTATATAAGGCAAATGTTTACATTGTCATGTACATCAGACAAGATTGGCAATCCCTTTAGGATGGAGAGTACATGGTCCTGCCCCTCATCAGGATCCACATTCAGCTACTGCAGGTCTCTCCAGTCTGTCTTGTCGCACCATGGGACTTGGGATGAAAGCTACTGCCATGCTAGATGTCACATTATATCTGACCACCAGGCTCCATGGCAGCCCGTAGACACTTTTGAAATCAGCCACATTCATCACCAGATATGGCCTGACCATGCAGATGGCAAATAAAAGAAGAAATGATACTTGATAGGCTAGTTCTGTTGAAATATATATGTATATCCAAGGACATCAGTGTTATTGCATCATGCATGTGTGTGTATGTGTTTGTGTGTGTGTGTGTGGGGGGGGAGGTAGTTAAAAATGGTTTATCATGTTTATCATCTAACTTGACACCCAAGCACCCATACCACTAGTTAAAGTATGGTGGAGGGGTGGGGGGAAACTTCATTATCCGTCTGGAAATAGATCTCCACAACCTCTTGCTTCCTGGATGGGCCTTTAAGTACTGGGCCAAAACCTGATTTTCTGATAATGACTGTGGTGCCACTTGTAACATATGTTAGAAGTTCACAAGATACCACGGATTCTTTTGATTCTTTGGTTATGGGAGTCATGCTGATGTTTTTTTTAAAAACAATTTCTCTCATGCTCTTTGTTGTGTAACTTCATATAATCATGAATTATTTCTTCCTATCACTACTTTTCAGATGTAAAAATGCTTCCATGTCAAGTTTGTGTTTCTAGTGTTTTTGATTTTTTCTTTTTCTGTTTCAGGCGCAGCTGCGTGCAAGTGTATTTCTGGCCCTTGAAGAGCAAGAACAGGTGCATGTAAGTGCGGTAAGGTTGTTCCTCAATCAATGTATTGTGGACAAGTAACAATTGAGTCCCGAAGAAATAGATTTTTAAAAAATGACATCGACAGAAACTGATGAAAGGAGAAGCCATGTTTGAAAATAAAAGGATAAAGCTCTTCCACCATATGTTATTAACAAGCAGAAATTAAAAGAGACAAAGAAAGAAAAGGTAAAATAAAGACAAATCTCATTCTAGATGACATCAATGTCCACTATGACAACACTCACCGTTATGACACAAGACATATCATCAACTCTCTGTCCAATCACAATATGACTCAACACATTTCTGAACCAACCCATCAAAAAGGTCACATTCTTGACTGGATCATTTCTCGTGATCACCACAATTCCGCTACTGACAACTGCTTAGTTCTTTCTACCCGTCTAACTTCAGCCCTTCCATCTGACCACTCTGCAATTCTCTGTTCTCTCGACATTTCTCCTCCTTCCCATACCATGCGCACAGTGACTCGACGCAATCTCAAATCTATCGACCTCTCCACATTTTCATCTGATGCCTCCCGTCTCCTTTCTGAAAAGTCACATAACCTTGCCAATGAATTCTATACTACTCTCCACCATCTTCTGGACACTCATGCTCCAGCCACAACCCGTCTTTTACCTGACCGCCCCCTACCCCCTGGCTCACTCATGAGATTGCCTGTGCAAAACGTGCCCGCCGCAGAGCAGAGCGCCGTTGGCGCAAATCCAAACTCACTGTACACAGGCAACTTTTCCAAGCCTCTAAAACAAAAGTATCCACCCTCATTGCATCAGCAAAAACAAGCTATTTCCAAACCAAAATCCTGAATGCCTCTTCTTCAAAAGAACTCTTTACAACCATGAATCATCTCCTTGGCACACGAAAAGATTTACCTCTCCCAACAAAACATACAAATGAAGAACTCCCATCTGTATTCTCCAAGTATTTCACCACCAAAATACAAACTCTTCTTGACAGGCTTGACAGGACACCCTGTCAACCATGCCCACCTGACCCTTCCTTCTCTGGCACACCTCTTACTACTTTTACCCCAGTCTCACAAGAAGAAATTTTCAACACAATCAGATCCATGTCGTTCAAAACCTGCGAACTGGATCCTCTTCCAGGTTCTCTCTACTCCGACTGTCTCCCTACTCTCCTCCCATTCATCACTGACATCATCAACACTTCTCTTCAAACTGGAACTGTCCCAGATTCTTTCAAGTCTGCTATTGTTCACCCTCTCCTCAAGAAACACAATTTAGACCCAAATGAACTGAAAAATTACCGGCCTATCTCTAATCTCTCTTTCTTTTCAAAACTCCTTGAAAAAGTCGTCCTCAACCAGCTGAACTCTCACCTGTCTGCCAACAATCTCCTCAATCCTTTCCAGTCAGCCTACCGCCAGTGCCATAGCACTGAAACTGCCCTACTACACATTCTCAACAATCTCCTCCTTGCAACTGATACTGGCAAAGTCTCTCTCCTCACACTCCTTGATCTGTCTGCAGCCTTCGATACCATTGACCATGGTATTCTCCTTTCTAGACTTCATCATACTTTTGGCATCTCTGACATTGCTCTCTCTTTTTTCACTTCGTATTTATCAAACAGAAAACAAACTGTTCTCATCAATGGCACTTAACCTCAACCTGCATACCTGACCTGTGGTGTTCCACAAGGATCTGTCCTTGGCCCTGTTCTTTTCACTCTTTACACCTCCCCCCTGTCCACCATCATCAACTCCCACTCTATAAAACACCACTTCTATGCTGATGACACCCAACTTCAAGACAGTGACTCACCTGATAATATACAGCGCCTGTTGACTCGCACCACTGAGTGTTACTCGGACATTAAGAACTGGATGATGTTCAACAAACTTCAGCTTAATGACGACAAGACAGAAGCTATCCTCATTGGCACCCGTCAGAAACTTTCTCAGCTGCCTCCTCTTTCTCTCCCATTATGTAACACATCAGTCCCAATTTCTGATTCAGCTAAAAACCTTGGTGTCTGCATTGACTCTACCCTCTCCATGAACAACTTTGTTTCTCAAACTGCCAGATCTTGCTACTATCATCTCCATCGTATAAGGCTGATCAGGAAGTATCTCTCTGTCGAAACAACTGCAAAACTCGTTCTCTCCTTCATAATGTCTCGCATTGACTATTGCAATTCACTCCTGTCTGGTCTTCCTGCCTCCACCATTCACATCCTACAGCGCATTCAAAACAATGCTGCACGCCTTGTACTCAAAAAGAAAAAAGCTGACCACATATCTCCTCTCCTGGCACAACTTCACTGGCTCCCTGTATCAAAGCGCATACAGTACAAACTAGACACCATGTGCTACAAAAGCCTCAATAACGCAGCCCCCGATTACCTGTCAAGCCTACTTGAGATCTATCTTCCCTCACGTACCCTCCGCTCTGCCTCCGATCCTCTGACTTTTCGCTTTCCACGCACTAAGCTCAATACCTATGGTCCACGAGCCTTCTCTGTTTCTGGTCCACTCTCCTGGAACAAACTTCCTCTCTCAGTCTGTCAGCAACCTACTTTTGTCTCCTTCAAGTCCGCTCTCAAAACTCACCTTTTCTCCTCCGCATAAAATCCTAACCTCACTCAACCCCCCCCCCCCCCTGCAGCCTGTCTCTGCTCGGAGGGGAATCACATGGTTATAATATATAATTGTATATGCTATGCTCTCTATAATTTTCCATTGCTTTTATTCTTGCTTTTATTGCTTTTATTCTTTCTCCCCATTTATAGCCATGCGTGTGTGTGTGTGTGTGTGTGTGTGTGTGTGTGTGTGTGTGTGTGCGTGCGTGCGTGCGTGCGTGCGTGCGTGCGTGCGTGCGTGCGTGCGTGCGTGCGTGTCTGCTTCAGCGCTTAGATTTGATTTTATCAAGATTTTGCGCTATATAAATATTGTAATTATTATTAATTATTATTATTAAATCTGAATGAAGCAAAGTACGAAGCAACAAATAACAAAATCACACTAAATGACTAAAGTGGGTGATCCACAGAATAAGATAGAACCTCTCGAGGAAGACCTTCGATTACCATCTAAAATGAATGTAGCTGTATGACCTCTGTTCATGAGATAGAAATAGTGAAACTGAAAGTCCCATTGTATGGCGACAGAATCACTGATTTTACCCAGCAATTGGACACCCAGAGGTGTGTGTGTGTGTGTGTGTGTGTGTGTGTGTGTGTGTGTGTGTGTGTGCGTGCATGTGTGTTCGTTCTTTGATTTAATGTCTTTTCACTATGAGTGATATTAGACGGAAACAAAAAAAAAGTAAAAAAAAAAAGTATGTGAGATGAGAGATGGGTTGGTTGGTTTTGGGGCATAGAAGAGACATAGTTATAGACATAAGTAGGTGGGAAATAGAAAAATGGAACAATAACTTAACACTAACATTTAACATCAACAATGTGTATGGAAAATTTAACTCTAAAGTACAAACTTCATAAACTTAAAGTAATGCATTAACAGGACTGTGAACCAACGATTCTGAAATTTTAACTGACAAAAATTGATCGGAAGTTACTTCTTTAAAATGAGTTTCAGAATAATTTTCTTGTGTAAACATTTTTGGTAAAAAAGAACGTAGGATTTTGCAGTAGAATAGACAGTGAAACAGCGTGAATTGTTCGCCGCAAATACACTTGACATTTTTACAGTATTTTGTTTTCAATGCGTTTAGCTGAATACGAAAATGAACAGCAACAATCGTTCTCAAATGGTATATGGAAGAAAACTGCAATTTTTTACACACATTTTGAAATGAAAGTTTTATCATTTGTTGTGACACAAACTTTTCATGGAAATATTCATGAAAACGAATCCATGAGGCTGATTCTAGCAAGTTGCAAGCTTCTTTTACGGAAGTATTAATACGTAATTCTGTGGTATTATCAGAATTGTGTGCACCTTGCTTAGCTGCTCTGTCAACTACTTCATTGCCGTGAAGACCAACGTGTGAAGGCACCCAGCATAAACTGAGATCTGTACCTTTTATCCTTAAACGATATATAAGATGATTTGCCTCAGTAATTATATCAGGTCTTGTGTCTGTATCAAAAGACTGCAAGGCATATAATACAGGTTTTGAATCAACAAAGAGAACTACTTTGAAAAATACATGTGTAAGGTTTACTAGATAATGCAACGCTTGTAAAATAGCGACTAATTCCGCTGTAAAGATAGATATATTTGCTCAATCAAGTGCATGTGTGCGTGCGTGCGTGTGTGTGTGCGTGCGTGCGTGTGTGTGTAATTTACTAATTATCATTGATTGAGCACATAGTGATGATCATCTTCTTCCTTAACTCCATGAAGATTCATTGGGGCACTGTACTAAAGAACTGTTCTCCAGATTCCTCCAGCTCTTTTGGTTGTGTGCCAAAGCATGGGTCTTGGCAGATGATTTCTCTGGCTATTTCGCAGTTTTGTCAGTCCATGTGTTTATTTCTAGCAGCTCCCAGGATGATTGATATAGTACGGCTGTTGGATCTTTAAGCATGGTCATACCAACAGTTTTCTAATCTAATGTCTGCAGATCTTCATATGGTCCATTCTGTTGCTTATGGTTAGACTTCTTTTCTTGACTGATGTCAGCAGATCTTCACATAGATAGTGTACTTCTTGATGGTTAGCATATTTTACATTGGTATTTCCAAATCTGCTGTGTGGTTCATATCTCATATGCATACAGGAAAATGGAATATATACTAGTGCAAGTTAGAATCTGATCTTGTGTTTGTAGGAGATGTTCTTGTTCTTCTGTAGAGGTTTTGGCCTGGATAGTGCTGTTATTATCTTTGCTGCCCTCGAGAAGATTTCGGGTTTGGATCTCTTTCTATTGATGGATCCCAGGTAAATGAATTGTTGAACAGTTTCTGGCTTCAGTCTGTGTAGAGAAAGTAATGTTGTGCTGGCCATCAGTTTGGTTTTCTTAGCGATGATTTCCATGCATGTCCTGTTGATGTTTCAACTAGCTTTCAACAAGCTTGATGAGGTTTTGCTCACTGCCTGCCAGGCCATCAATTTCATCTGCAAAGTGAAGGTTTGTGGTGGTTTTTCTCCAGAGCTGATTGTGCTGACGTGATCTTCAAACTGCGTCGGTCATGATGCAGTTAGGAATATGGGGGACAGAAGACGGTCCTGACAGTCCAGCTAAAGTTTGGAACCACTTTCTGATAGCACCTTGTGTCAGTTCCACTTTGGGGTATCTAGAATTTGCAAAATGTTATTTCCTGCATTATGTTAATTTATAGATATTGTTGTAAAGTAGATAATGTGTTTTCTCCTTTACATGTCTATTTTCAATTTTTGTATTTTCATTTGATTGCAGAACAGAGCACCCTTCCTGAACAAAGAACTGAAAAACTTCCTTGCAACAGAAGATGGTGATTATGATTCTGTGAATCCTTTTTGGTTTCTGCTTTGTATATATTTTGTAAATGCGCTGGTTATATTTGTTTGTTTGTTTGGTTGTTTTGTTGTTGTTTTTGATCGATTCAATGCGAATGAGACATCACAAATGCCTAGGTATGCCTGGTTTATTTAATTGACAATGATGAACCAAAGTTTAAGTACTATCTGTGTAGCTTTTTCCCATGGTAACGGACAGATTTGTATGATGCAGAACATCTAGTGATTAGAATAAAATGACTGCTTGCTTCAGTAAATTTGTAGTACAAGTGATCATCAACAAGCAGTTGTGTTCACTATATCATATCAGTTTTATTTTTGTTTTATTCTTTGTTTCTTTTAATTGACTGTTTTATTTGAATAAATCATTCTTGTAAAGTGCTGTTCTCTAAAGTTATTTGGATTCACTGCACATTACACATAATTAGACTTATTAAGTGCAGCAGAGAAAAATCAAACTGTTAGGTGAGCTGACCTTCCACTATGTTGTTGCACGGTCTGCATGTTTTGGTTGGTGTGCATGCTGGGAATTTTCATTTTTCCGTATGCCAGCCACTGACAAAACTTAAAGGATATTTAACGTACATATTTGATATTCTGCATGCATATAGATACAAAGGGAGTTTAGGCACTGGCAGGTCTGCACACATGTTTCTCTGGTGATTTGAAAAATCTCTGACCTTTACCCACCAGGCATTGTCTCGGCAGATTGAACTTGGGGACTTTCCAAAAGGTAGTCCAAATTAACAAGAAACACCGCGGGGGTGTGGATGGGACCCAGAGCACCAGTGCCTTCCCACTGTCCAGGCAGTCACCTTCCAAGTTCCTGATGCCACTCTTTAGTCGTTTCATCAAGCAAAGGGGGAGAGGGGCTGTCCAAGCGTTGCATGACCCATTCGGATCCAGTCATCAGTTACGTTGTTTACAAACCAAATGGCAAGGTGGGGAGATGACAAACCCCGGTACATAGCCACACAAGGCACACCAACCATGTCCAGCCTAGCTTCCGGACCAAGAGAGAATGGAAGACCACTGTCTCACCCCACTCTTGTCTTCATCTCTCATTCGGGCAGCCCGCCCTGCCACCAGGTTGCGTAGCTGCCATCTCCTTTCCCTTTCTATAGTCTCAATAATTAGCAGTCGGAAGCTCCTATCATTGTCTTACTTCAACCACAGGGGTTGTTTGAAGGACTGCAAAATGGTCAGGCATGATGCTCCAGACACAACCCATTTTGCTGTTCACCAAGGTCTGACATGCCCCAAAACGAATCCCAAGTTTTCCATCTTTCTGAGCAGCCAGCAAGTCTTTCCCTTCAGTCTTTAGGCCTGATACCCTAAAGTCAGCAGCCAAGCCACAAGCTGAAGTTAACGAGAAACACCATGAGAGTGAGGATGGGACACAGAGCATCAATGCCTTACCACTCTCCAGACAATCACCTCCCAGGCTCCTGACACCCCTTGTATCATGTATGACCCATTCGGACCCAGTCATCATAACCTTGTTTACAAACCGAATGGCAGGGTGGGGAGATAACAAACCCTGAGACATACCACACAGCACACACCAGCTAGATCCAGTCCAGCCTCCGGACCAAGGGAGAATGGAAGACCATATGTGTATATATATATATATATATATATACGTAACTTTATTTTCTGCTTTATCTAATGCGGCCATGAAAAATGAAATTATGTAGTTCTGTATCTGTTTTTCATCTGCAAGGAGATTTGCAATGAGAGATGCTAATGGTAGAAATAACTAGTTCATGTGGGTTTTTTTGTTGTAATTTTTGTGAAAAAAGCGAGATTATCAAATGGCTTAACTTTTTGTTGTTGTTGTTGTTGTTTTTTAATGTACTTTACTGTTGAAATGTAAGAGAAACATTACTTATGCATAATGTCATTTTTTGGGTAGGACGCTTGATCACAAGCCTTGTGCGGGAGTTCTTGGAGTTCTTTCATTTGGAATTCACAACTGCTGTCTTTAATCCAGAGACTGGCTTGGTGAGTTCAATTTTTTTCCGCAATTTTTGAAATAATAGTCCAGAAAGACACATAAGTCTGTGACTGCATACATTTGGTCATTAATAGTTAGTGCATTTACGCATTGTGTCATGTATGCAAATAATCAACTCAAATTTTAAACTAAATAATTTTAAGAAAATGAAAAACATCCAAACAAAACGAATATACAAAAGACACAGACACAGACACACACAGACACGCACAGACATACAGAGACACACACACACACACACACACACACACACACACACACACACACACACACACACACACACACACACACACACACACACACACACACACACACACACACACACACACACACACACACACACACACACACACACACACACACACACACACACACACACACACACACACACACACACACACACACACAGAGAGAGAGAGAGAGAGAGAGGGTTTTACAAGACAGGAAATAACTTTGGCTTACAGATTATATCTCAACTCACTTCAAACTAAATTCAGTAAAACCATCAAATGTATACGTAGTGATTTTATAACAGTTAATCATCGTTTGTGTTGTTAGAAAATGCTACCTTATTTCCCTACATCAGTTAAAAATTTAAAACAGAAACATACTGATTTCACTCTGTATTTACACATTGCTAGGCATTTACTGCACAGTCCTGTAGGTCGTTTCCTTTGATTAAGCCCGATTGTTTTATATCTGTAACTCCCACCTATCCCTGTTTATTTGCTTGTTAGGTTTTTCTTTATTCCTCGACTGGCACAACGCTTTTACCTTGCCCGCATGCCCGCATATATATATATATATATATATATATATATATATATATATATATATATATAATATATATATATATATATATATATATATATGTATAATATATGTATATACACACACAAACACACACATGCAAACGCTTACATACACACACACACACCATCCTGTACAAACTAATGCAGCCTGGCTGTTCTAACGTTCTGAATGCTTTTGTGTTGCTCGTTAAATGGTATGATGATACCTTATATGAAACAATGCCAATGTGATTTCATGGATTCATTCATCCCATAGTCACATCTCTGTATTCTTTCTTTCTTTCTTTCTTTCTTTATTTAAATATTTATTTATTTGTCTATTTATTAGTCCATTTGTTTTGTTTGTTTTATTTTATTCTATTAATTTTTTTGTTTGTTTAATTAGTTATGTATTTATTTGTTTATTTTTCGTTTAAAAGCATATATGTGAATAGATGTTAAAAGAAATAACAAACAAACACATATATATACATGTACATCCCATCGCTGTATAATTCTTTTGTCACAACAGAAGCACAATTGAAAATTGACTTGCTGGTAAGATTAATGAAGTCATCACAATCAGTCATTCATATTGTTATAAACATAAAGAGATAGCTTGGGTGAGAGAAATTTAATCAAGACAGAAATCATGACTTCATTTACTGCTGACCCTGAATAGTTAAAGCTTTCCAGCATTGAGATTTTCTTTTGCCCCAACTGGCTCTTACCAAAAGTTGAACATCCTGTGGGCTTGTGGGGAGGATTTGGATAACAGTAATATTTTATTCTCTATAAGAGGTCAGTTTCCCTGACCAACACCCCAGTTGTATATCTCTTTAGACCTGGTTTACATCAGGATATTGAAAAAATAAAGCCCTGTCACATATTCTCAATTGGAAATGGAACCCCATAGCATCATCACTATCTTCCCCAATCTCATTATCATAGCATTGTGAAAAATTGTCCCACATTCTGTGGCCTTTCATGCCTTCTTTCACGGTGACCTCGATTTCGTTAGCTTTGGAGATTTGTTAGAAAGTGGAAAGATGTGGACATAGTGACACTTCAGCAGCACAAAAGATGGGGCAGCACAAAAATCAGTAGAGTTAAAAAAAAAAAAAAAAAAAAGCCTGACAGGGTGAAGGTCAAATCTCATAAGGGAGATTGGCATTTTATATTAAATGATCAAATTTGAATATCAACTCGTGTTCAGGTTTTATAACCTACTTGACTGGTGGTAGAAAAGTTGACCCCTGTTCACATTTTGTAATGTGCTTGATTGGTGTAGAAACCTGCTCTCATGTTGAAGTTTTACAACATAGTAATCGGGATGACACATCCATAAAAGCTCTTATACCAGCATGAAATTTCATGGGTTTCATACACCCCAGTGAACTTTCAGGGGTGTTCATTCATTCAAATATAATTTCAGGTGTAGTCTCATACACTGAAATAAACACCCAAATAAAATTTCAGGGTTTCATACACCCAACTAAAATTTCAGATTGTTTTTGTTTTCAAACTTTCTGTGTTGTCCCTCTTTTTCTCAACTTTACTGTCGAAAAATAAAGCATCATTTTTTTTGTCATTCTCTCTCTCTTTCACTGTGTGTGTGAACATGTGTGATGCTTGCAGTTTGTGACTATGAGTTAATTGCTATCTCAGACTCACGTTCAGTTGAATGAATGGTAGATTTGGTGCTCTGCCATATTACTATGCTATCTGTATAAACAATTTGTTTCCTTGGTATGCATAGTCAGAACAAGTGCTGTCATTCAGCTGGACGATTTACTTTATCTGTTTTTAGTTCCTTGCATGGGATTTTGTTACACAAGTTTTGAGTTATAATACACATATACCCCCATCCATATTTGATGCACGTCCTTGGTGTAATGTTAAAACTTTTTTGCCAAAGAATGAAATGTATTGTGCATTGAAGCAAGTGGCCTGTGAGAATAAAATAAGCAAATGAAAAATAGAAATTGTGTGATTGCATTGAGTCTTAGTTCTATGTGGTGGTGAATACTGTCATATCAGAATTTAAACATTATTTGAAATATACTGATAGCAGTTTTTACAGATCCTGTTGCAGTAAAGGTATTTCAGAAATGAAATCGAAGATGTGTTGCAGGCAGAGGAGCCTGAAAACCGTGATACCTTAGCCAAGGAGTTGAATTTGAGGAGCTGGCCTGGCGAGGGGGAGGCCCAGGTCCCCCTGTTGGCAGAGGTGCTACGTGGTTGTCGTGGTGGTGGGTCCAGTCAGCAGTCTTCTCAATCTCACAGCACCAAATCTGCAGCATTTATACATGTAAGCTTACTTCAAGACACAGCTTGTTAACTGGATGTAAGAGGTTTTGGGATCTTCCATGGGCTTATGGGAATTTCTTGTGTTGGGGTTTTGAGTGGGCCTTGGGAAATCCTTTTCTAACTGAACTCTGATTGTATATTGTGCTTTTTCAAACAAAATATGTAATTTGAGAGGTTTGGGGGCTTCAAGTTGACCTGAGAAAAATAATTTTTCTTGCTATGGAGAAATACATGTAGGCCCACTTTTAATAACACAACATGTTTTTCTGGTTTCAGGTGTGATTTATGATGGTACATTTGCTCAGTAAATAATAAATGATACATATTATAGTTCATAGGCTTTTTGGTTGTGTTGTATAAAACTATATTTTCTTTCTTAAAACAAGATATTAAAAAGATACCTTGTTTGTAAATGATCCTTGGGAGTATAAGACACGACGTTTCGAGCCCAGGCCCTTTGTCAAGTGAAAGAGAAGTGGAAAATAAAATAACAGAGGAGTATTGAAAACAATTCAAGGAAAGAGGGGACAGGGTGAGTGAGTGTTACTCAGGATAGACAATAGAGAAATTATGTAGTTAAAAAGAAAACTTAAAATGACAGAGCAGAACTGAAAACAATTAAAAAAAAAAAGGGTGGTGGGTGGGGGTGGGGAGAAGAGTTGGAAACGGGATTAGTAGGACGAGGAAAGGACCCGGGCACCGCTATGCGTTGGCAGTTCTGGTGTTCAGGCTCTCCGACTGGACTGTTCCCAGTCGGTGGATGATGCAGTTCTCCATATATTTTCTGTATTGTTGGTCTCTGATGTTTTGCCACACTGCTGAAATCTGTGCATAGATGTAGCTGTGTTGAGGGCCATTGAAATGTTGGCCTATTGGGTTGTTGTAGTTCAATTTCATGGATCTTAACCCATTGCCACCTGCACCCTATCTACCAACTGCAAAAACTTAATCCTTTGACTCCCTCTTCCAGTATGGTTGACAAAGAAGGATGATGTTGGACAGGCTGCAGGAGTCAAAGGGTTAAATGTTCCACGAAACGGTCATTCAGTGAGCGGTATGTCTCACCCACATACAGTTTGGAGCACACTGAGCATGACAGGATGTAAACAATGTTGGTTGATTTGCAGTTGAAGCTTGATTTGATGTTGAAGTTTATTTTCTTTCTTGTATGAGAAAGGGCAGAGTATTCAAAATTAAAAAGTGTATCCTGATCCTTGGTTCTTTCAGGCTCAAATTAATTCATTTGGGGTTCAGACTAAAACATACCTCTTCCTTTCCCCCCACCTTCTTGCCCCTTTCACACTTCTCTCTCTCCCTTCCTCTTCTCCTCCAGCAGTCAGATATTTTTATAAAGACAAGTGATATATATGAATTGTATTTTATTCCGTGATTACTTTTAATCCAGATACAGATTGCTGAATATTTTTTCTGTGTGTGTGTGTGTGTGTGTGTGTGTGTGTGTGTGTGTGTGTGTGTGTGTGTGTGTGTGTGTGTGTGTGTGTTGCTACATGTACTTGCTTTTTTTCTTTATATTTGATGGCGTCAGTGTTTATGATTGTTGATGCACATTTTTCAGTGTATGTACTAATCGTAAGAGGTCTGGTTCTTTTTGTTGGATAGAAAGACCAGTCTTGAGTTTTTCAGTGTGACTACTCTCTTGGACACTAGTAGTCTAACCACAGTCTTTTCTATGCATCAGACATAATTTCATAGTTTGTAAAAAAGAACCTGTTTTTTAATTGGATAGGTGATGGTGGTGACAGTAATGTGTGTGTGCGTGTGCATAAGGTATGTAAGTGATTGGTGCTGGTGGTGATGGTAAAGTCGTGTGTGTGTGTGTGTGTGTGTGTGTGTGTGTGTGTGTGTGTGTGTGTGTGTGTGTGTGTGTGTTCTTTTAAGCAACTGTGTATGCTAACAATATTGTGTACACAATTCTTTTCCACTAATTGTGCTTTACATGTGCTGCTTTTTAATCTTCAGCAACAGGATGATGTAGAGTCTAACAGCAGTGGCCGTTGTCCAAAGGTATAGTGTGAAATAGTCAAGTCTTTGTGCTTTGGATGTCTCATTATTAGGTTTGAATGAAATGACCCATTCATAACATGAAGCGAGTAAGCTTTCTTTAAGCTTTCTTTGTGGCATTTTGTGTTTGATAATGGTCAAATCTTTCAGTGGGAAAAGTAGTGTTCAGTAATAGTTGAATTTTTAAAGTCATATGTATTGTTATGTACCAATGTAGTGCTTGACTTGTGCATTAATTTTATCAGTTTATTACTTTAAGCTTGGTATACATTTGTATTTTCACTTCATTACATGATTTACTTTCTCTTTTGGAGATAATAGAATATTTTGAATCTAAGAGAAAATGCGAAATTATTGTAAGTTTAAGTCTTGATAGATATAGAACAGGTGTAATAATATAAGTTTGTATTATT
>JAPXFY010000017.1:23043029-23080529 GCA_030674185.1 Monoplex corrugatus | reverse complement strand
ATAATTATACCATGTCATAGCCAAGGGTGTGACTGAAGAACAAGCAAAAAATCTTAGTCATATCTCAGTAAATGGCTGAGCTGTGGACAGAATAGTGAACCTACTGAAAAAGCTGGATTTTAGCCCGTTTACATCTGAACTGTGGTACCCCATGTATGCATGGGATACTGCACAGAAAAACATTTCCTGGCTGTTATGTGAATTCCAGAAGTTTGTCCTGTTCTTCAGTAAATAACTGCACCAATTTCCAGTGTTTTCTGTGGTTTTATGTGCTGTAAAGACTGTGTTTATGTTCTGAATTTATCATTTTTTTATAGAAAATGTACATTATATCCACCTCTCCCATAATGATTACCAACAAAATCAAGTTATAATTATACCATGTCATAGCCAAGGGTGTGACTGAAGAACAAGCAAAAAATCTTAGTCATATCTCAGTAAATGGCTGAGCTGTGGACAGAATAGTGAACCTACTGAAAAAGCTGGATTTTAGCCCGTTTACATCTGAACTGTGGTACCCCATGTATGCATGGGATACTGCACAGAAAAACATTTCCTGGCTGTTATGTGAATTCCAGAAGTTTGTCCTGTTCTTCAGTAAATAACTGCACCAATTTCCAGTGTTTTCTGTGGTTTTATGTGCTGTAAAGACTGTGTTTATGTTCTGAATTTATCATTTTTTTTATAGAAAATGTACATTATATCCACCTCTCCCATAATGATTACCAGCAAAATCAAGTTATAATTATACCATGTCATAGCCAAGGGTGTGACTGAAGAACAAGCAAAAAATCTTAGTCATATCTCAGTAAATGGCTGAGCTGTGGACAGAATAGTGAACCTACTGAAAAAGCTAGATTTTAGCCCGTTTACATCTGAACTGTGGTACCCCATGTATGCATGGAGTACTGCACAGAAAAACATTTCCTGGCTGTTATGTGAATTCCAGAAGTTTGTCCTGTTCTTCAGTAAATAACTGCACCAATTTCCAGTGTTTTCTGTGGTTTTATGTGCTGTAAAGACTGTGTTTACGTTCTGAATTTATCATTTTTTTATAGAAAATGTACATTATATCCACCTCTCCCATAATGATTACCAACAAAATCAAGTTATAATTATACCATGTCATAGCCAAGGGTGTGACTGAAGAACAAGCAAAAAATCTTAGTCATATCTCAGTAAATGGCTGAGCTGTGGACAGAATAGTGAACCTACTGAAAAAGCTGGATTTTAGCCCATTTACATCTGAACTGTGGTACCCCATGTATGCATGGGATACTGCACAGAAAAACATTTCCTGGCTGTTATGTGAATTCCATATGTTTGTCCTGTTCTTCAGTAAATAACTGCACCAATTTCCAGTGTTTTCTGTAGTTTTATGTGCTGTAAAGACTGTGTTTATATATAATAATGTTCTGAATTTATAATTTTTTTTATAGAAAATGTACATTATATCCACCTCTCCCATAATGATTACCAACAAAATCAAGTTATAATTATACCATGTCATAGCCAAGGGTGTGACTGAAGAACAAGCAAAAAATCTTAGTCATATCTCAGTAAATAGCTGAGCTGTGGACAGAATAGTGAACCTACTGAAAAAGCTAAGATTTTATCCCGTTTACATCTGGACTGTGGTACCCCCATGTATGCATGGAGTACTGCACAGAAAAACATTTCCTGGCTGTTATGTGAATTACAGATGTTTGTCCTGTTCTTCAATAAACAACTGCACCAATTTCCAGTGTTTTCTGTGGTTTTATGTGCTGTAAAGACTGTGTTTACGTTCTGAATTTATCATTTTTTTATAGAAAATGTACATTATATCCACCTCTCCCATAATGATTACCAACCAAATCAAGTTCTACTTACACCACATCATAGCCAGGGGTATAACCAAAAAACATGCAAAACATCTTAGAGATATCTCAATAAATGGCTGAATACTGGGCAGTTTAGTGAACCAACCATAAATACAGATATTTGCTCTGGCACACAGCAATGCAAAAAAACGCAATATACCGTGGCAGTCAAAGGGTTAAAATCTCATTGAAACTTGCATTGTCATGTGTTAATCAAACAGTGAAAATAGGTAGAATTTTTCATCTTATTGAAATGCTTGTAAAATCATTTATGTATAAACACAAGAATGATAGAAGTGTTCCGATGGTATCTTCTCTCCAAAGACAACTAAATATGAGATTCAAAGTTGAAGAGTATAATGCCAAAATATACTTTCACTAGTCCATTTGTCCATTTTTAATGCTCAGTGGAATGACAATATGTCTATGATTTCTTAATATAGATAAGAGAACAAAATTTATCTTTTATGACATGTGCTAAAATTTTGATGTTCACTTTGAAACAATCAATGTATAGAATATTGTTACATATATTCTGTATGTTGTATGTAGCTCATGTATCCTATGGGTATGAATTGATGCCTTTTTTGTTGTCACATTGTTTGTTCATTGTAAATATAAAAAAAATTTTAACAAAAAATTCATGCTGTGCAAATAGAGAAATGTCCACCTCAGTGATCGTATGTTACATATTCTGGTTGTATAGGATTAGGTACCGGCAGCAGCGCTCATTTAGTGGAGGAAAGTTAGCAAACGGAGCAAAATTTGCCAATTTTCCACACGCTCTATTTTCTAAACTACTTAGATAATATATAAAAAGTCATACAATAATAAAGAATGATCTTTCTGCTTTTAAATGGTGTAGTTCTTTTATTTGTGGTTGCGACTGCAAAGGAGAGAATTAAGTGGAAAGTTGCACACTGGAAGCCGTGTCACGCCGCCGTGGTGAAGTCCGCGCGGCATTGTCTGCGATCTCGAATTTCGCATCACTTGGCAAATCGCTTGGCGCGTCACGGCCACTGCATACATTAACCCAGTTTTGAGTTCTTTCGAAAGAGCTGAAGCTAATCTTTCGTTTGGACTAAGTTATAACGTGAAGTATCCAGTATAAATCAGTCAAATTTCGTTTTGAAAATTACCCAAATGTTCTCGGTAAAAATTTTCATGTAAAATCTAAAATTGAGTTATATGTTTTTGATCGCCAGAAAAGTTGAAGATTCGCAGTTTACATTTCTATGCAAATTAGCTCGATCAGTGACGTGGCCATGACGCGAAACCTGTTTAAAATAAGGACCCTGATCAGTTGATCCGAGGAAAACCCTCACACGTTTAACGACAATGGCGTCTGCTGTGCCGCGAACAAATTTGCTGTCATCTGCCATTTCGATGTAGGAAGAATAGATCTATATCGGTAAGTATTTTTGGCTGTTTCAATCATTACTTGATTAATCTATGCTTTAGATCTGAATTTGATTAAAGAAAGGATTGTAACTTCGAAGTTTGAATCAGTGACATGATTGAACATAGCAAGGTCTTTCAGTGTATCAGCGACACATTTCAAGCTCGAGAATTTATTAGATCTAGCCTAAATGTGCTTGTGCAGATCATGTAATGTCAGCATGATTTAGTCAGAAGAACTGTTGATGTTTTCTGGATCTGGATCTGGATCTAGCTGTATACGTCACTGAAACCAACTTGATTATATTGGGCAATGTGCAGTACTCAACAAAAGCATTTTATTCTTTTACCAGTTTATCAGTAGGCCTATCATTATCAGATTGCCCCTCCCAGCTCGTGTGTGTGTGTGTGTGTGTGTGTGTGTGTGTGTGTGTGTGAAACAGACATGTATTTATTTGATCTACTTCAGAGTTACAAAGAACAGTGTAAATTAAATCAATCTACTGATTAGAAATCATGTTCATACAAGACAGAGGAAAGATGAAAGGCTTAATTAAATCTTTTATTGTTGTCTGAATGATAATAAAGTGTGTATGTGTATTTGTTAATGTAACTAGTAGCCTAATTGTATTAAAAATGAAAGTGTGTGTGTGTGTGTGTGTGTGTGAGAGAGAGAGAGAGAGAGAGCGAGTGAATGATAATAATTTACAGGCCTATGCCTATATTGTATCATGTATGTGTGCATGACAATATTTGTCTACCTCCACTCCTGTACCCCACTCTAAACCCCCATATCCACACAGAATTTCTTAATTTTTTGAGTGCATACTGTCACATTATTGTGATTGAAAAAAATTGGGGGTGCTTGCAGCAAGTACCTGTGCAGCATGCACCTGTGTCTCATGTTAAGTATGTATAAAATACATATATTATGCAAATGCCCCTGCTTCCCCTCTCTCTCACCACACACACACACACACACACACACACACACACACACACACACACACACACCACACACCAACACACACACACACACACACAACTTCTTTTTAATTAATGGTAGAGTTAAAAAGACAAAAAACGTACACTTAAAATCAAAATCTTTCGTATTTTCAGTTGATAATGACTACAACACCATGAGGTCAGAGGGGAGAGGCAGGCGGAAGACCTTGACCAAATGTCCTACAACCAACAAACTTCTTCTCCAGCTTTATTAAGCCTTGAGGGAAAATTGAGACAGGACATGGGAAGAGATGGCAGCCCTTACTCCGACTGTTATTATTGACATGACCTCTTTTGAGAAGAATATCAAGTCCAAAGTGCATGCAGCTGTGAGGAAAGCTTTGAGTATCGCTGAATAGGAACGCTTATCATTTCTTGCTTTTAAGCTTGCAGATGCACTTGAAAAGAAGAATATGGGCAGCTTCCTCCTTGAGTGTATGCCACCTACAAGGCCAAGTTCTGCTGATGTGCAAGTCTCCCCCCTCCCCTTCCCCCCTGATCATGATTGCTTGATAGAGACAGTGTTTTGGTAGAAAACAGGTTTTGTTTATTATTAACATTTTTATGTGGATTTCTATGACAGTAAGACTAGTAGAACAGTGTTACACAGCCATCTTTTTTATTTTAAAGTACAGTAGTGGAAACAAATATATATCTTGTGGTGTAAAATGAGGTAAATGAAAAATTTTTTTTAAAAGATTGTGTGCAGACTTGTCATTTGCTATTTTTTATCGTGGACAGTGATGAAAAAAACCCTGATGTAAGCCAGTATACATTTTGTAACATATTAAATATTTGTATGTATTGCTGTGAACATAGAGAATAAGTACACAAAATTTCATGAAAATCCCTTAAGTAGTTTCTGAGATATTGGTATTTAAATGACGTTGCCCCTAAACCAACCCATTTTTCCGCCATGCAAATTAGCGATTTTAGCTAGTTTGGTGCTTTATTTCTCAGGAACCAATGAACTGAACAACTTGGAAAAAATTGACACAATAAAATATGATATATACTTTACAGAAAATAAGTTTGAAGCATATCTCTTGGTTTATGTTAGTACAAGGGCATGTTGAAAATGGACATTCTAGCAAATCCGCGATACTCAGATTTGGATTTTTGCCATGTTTGACATGTTATTACTCATTTCTCATTCCTACAGATGGTAATATTTCTGGTGGTTTTAACTGTCTGTTACACATAGATTTGGAAAATGCATCTTGACAGTTTTATGTCCATTAGAAAATGTTCTGTGAGTCTCCAATTTTGGAAAAAAATCAATGCATGCATTTCTCGACGCAAAATTAAATATGTAAAAAGTCATATCTCGGGAACCAATAAAGCTAGACACTTGATTTTTGTTTTGTTTTCTTTGTCTTGATATGCTCTTTTGATGTTGTCTTGTTTTAAAACTCTATTTCTGATTTGAAATTTTGGCTGCCGGTACCTAATAGGATACAGTAATTTATTCATTTGTAACAAAAAATAGCAAGGGGTTTTCCTTTTGAACTGTTTTCCAGTTACATGTTCATGAATGTTTGGGAAAAGTAAGTCAAGGTGTCATCAACACTTGATTCCGCTGTCAGCAAGTTAGTAAAGTATTGTCTATAATAAAGAAGTTCTGCATATTACAATATGAAATGTTGGTCATATGTTTTTCTCTGGTATGGTGGCCAAGGTATACTGCAATGAGTTAAGCTGGATTGTCATGTGTATTTTGTTGCTTGTATTTTTTCTGCATTGTGTAGTTTTAACCACCAGAATGGGTTGTTTACTGCTCTCATTTTAAATATAGATTTACTTTCTATACTTTTTCTACTGTTTTATCATTTATCATTGGTATCCAAGGTTGTCATAGCCGAGGGGTGACAATGGGGACAAGCTCCCATTGTCTATAAAATGCCCCTCACGGCGCGCGTCTCCAATAGCCTCTGACAACTAAGTCCAGCTCCTAGCCTGCTCGCGTGGCTTAGATATAAGCCCGGCGGAACTGCTGCTACTGATAGGAGAAGGGGTGAAGGCGGGTTACTGGCGCCTGAAAACCAGTGCTTTGGGTAGATGGGGCTCATCAGTCTGGGAAGACAGCTCATCTAAGAGAAGGAAAACTTTGATTTCAAACCTCCGCTGCCTTGCAGCCATACCCACTCATAGGAAAGGCTTCGGGAGTCAACCCTGAGGAAAAATCCGGAGTCGGAGTCCCTAAGGCAGTTCGCCGTTGTCTACAACCTCATTCTGGCAACTCCTGCGTCGCCCCTGGTACCAGGCGTACAGGCCTCCGTCTTTCCCCTGGATTCTACTAGTGGCGAGGAGAGGGGGGATCTGCTGCATGGGCAACAGCTCGTCCTCCATATTCACTTGCCCAGGCCTGCACCTGGAGAGGTCACTCCAGCTTCGCTGGTAACACAGCATCGACACAATACGGAGAGTAGCAAATACCGGTTTTAAGCCTAGGCTTTTTTGGCGTAAGTGCACGTCATGACCACAACGCCTCCTGGTGCAGACTATCATCTCCTGAGATGTAAAGAGGCCGACGACGATCATTTCTTTACTATCGTGGGTTCAGCTTGGGGACTTGAACCCCTAGATATTACATAATTTCCTAGCCCACCCATCCACCCCCCCACCGAGCCTAGACGGAGGCTTGATTCCGGATGTGTTGCCATCTGCCAGTGACTTCAGTTGCTCCTGCTGATGACCTTAGCCTGCTTTTGCAGTCAAGAGGACCAAACTTCTGAACACATATTACAACAACATTGTCATTGTTGAGTGGGGCAACAGGAAACATGACCGACTACCATTCTGCTGAACACCAGGCTGCATGGCAGGTTCAGTCATGTTTGCATAGTAACGATTACTGAAAGCATTAACAGCAAGTGGAAAGTTGGAAACTAGCAAAAAGAATTCTTACACCATCATTCCTCCCCTCAACTAGTCTGCCAATCTGGTTTGTCATTCTGTCTGCCTCTCAGGATTGAATGTCCATATCTCTGGGTTGAGTATCTTTTTCCACAGTTTGTTTGTGTGTCCTATATTGTTTGTATGTCCTTTATCTGTTGTTACATAACCGAATGTGATCAGTATTGAACTACAAGATTGTAGAGTTGTTTTCTGTTTGTTTGATGGGTGAAATATGGCTTTGTTACAGGATGGCAGTGGTGCCATTGACAAAGATGAACTGAGGGAACTCTTCATGGACATGTTTCCTACTTTTAACAAGTATGCATCTCTGTACTTTCCATTTGCTTTTATTAGAGTGCTTATGTGTGTGTGTGTATGTGTTAGCACATATGTGGGTGTGATTGTGCATCTGTGTGTATGTTTGTGTGTAAGTTCGTTGACAAAACATATATTTGCATATGCATATGTGTTGACAAAGCACATATGTGTGTGTGTATTGACTTGTCATGTGTGTGTGTGTGTGTATATATGTGTGTTGACAAAACACTTGTGTATGTGTGTTGACAAATCAGATTATATTACATGAGTGTATTGACAAAGCACATATATATCCATGCATGTGTATGTGTATGTGCATATTGACAAAGCACATACAATTTAGGGAGATTTCTACAATTCTTCAGCGTTCCTTAACACCAGGTTTCCTGATCATTTTGATAAGGGGTTCCACTGAAGCGTTTTCGTCTGGTTTGGGAAGTCATGGTGAACAGGTGACACGAGACTGTCATCAGGCTAATGTGATCAGATTAAAAGATATAGGAAGTATTATATAATATGGAATGTTAGATCAATGCTTCAGAAGAGGAAAAGTAGAAAATGTCAAGATAGAAACGGACAGATTGAACATCAATGTTTTAGGACCAGGAGAGGTGAGACAGAAGGGAGCAGGCATGATAACATTCTGGAGGGGGCTCATATGAAAGAGGGTAGGCATTGTAATGGACAATGATAAGTGAAAGTTTATCAAAGAATGCTGGGCTATATCAGACCGCATTTTATTTGTTACTTTGGAGGGCAAGCCATTTGATATCAACTTTGTCCATGTATGTACACCAACATCTGCAAGTACTGAGGAAGAAATTGACAACTTCTGTGTAAAATTAGAGACACCCAAGGCTCATTGTAAATCATGGGACATTACAGTAATGATGGGAGATTTTAATGCTAAAGTGGGACAGGAAAAGTAGATGACATAGTTGGACCTCATGGCCTTGGCACATGAACTGAAAGGGGAGAGAAACGTGTTGAGTGGGCACAAGTCAATGAATTCATAATAGGAAACGCTGAGCAACCTAACAGAAGATAATTGACATGGATGAATCCAGGAGCACAAGAAATCAGATTTATTACATCCTGATAAATAGGAGATTTAGACATTCTTCACTGATAACAAAAACATAACTAGGTGCAGACTGCGACAGTGACCACAGTCCTGTGATGTGAAAATTTAGGCTGAAACTAAACTGAAAAAAGCAAACCAAAAATAACATCAAACTACATCTTGGACTCATAAAGACAGATGGATCAATTCTTGCAGAATGTAGCATATATATTAAAACAAATTCAGTGCTCTAGAAAATGTTGGGGACAATGAAGAATAATGGACAGATTTGAGAAAGTCAAATGAAGCATGTAGAAATCTCTTGAGCTGAAAGGAAAGTGAAGAAGAACTGGATGACAAAATGAAATTTTAGGCTTGATGAATGAACAGAGAAATGTAGAGGGAAAAGAGGAAGACTGTAAATAGATAAGAAAATCAGGAATAAGTGTAATGAAGCTAAGGAAGCTTGGCTAGAAACAAAAGTGCAAGGAAATAGAAGATCAACACAGAGCAAACCCGAAGTTGTGTCCAGAAAGATTGAAGAAATTGTTCACAGGAAAAAGATATTTACATCAACTGACTGTTTAAAATGGATAGATGCTATAATTATTATGGAAAAGACACAATATTAGATAGATGGGGAGAGTATATTGAAGACCTTTTGACGGTGAGAGAAGAGAGGAACGCATCATTAGAAAGAACATTGAAGGACCACCAGTAATGAAAGATGAAGTTAGAGCAGCAATGAAATGGAAGAGACAGAGAAGAGACCCATGACCAGAGAATATTACTGTAGCAATAATGAGGCTCTGGATCGATTTTGTATTGAAAAAGTGTCTTCCTAATTGAAATTTATGACACTGGAAAAATCTTTAAAGATATGTCTAAGTCAATTTTCATTGCACATCCAAAGAAAGCATGGGCCATAGAATACGAATTCCATTGTACAATCAATTTGATGAGTTGTGTAACAAACATATTACTGAAAGTGATCATGTTGAGGACAAGGAATAGAATCAAAACAGAAATAACAGAAGAGCATTATGGACTTTTGATAGGAGAGGAACTGTTAATGCCACATACATCCTAAGAATTCTGTTAGAAAGATCAGTTGAGTTGAATAAGGATTTATATGTATGTTTTGTTGATTATGCCAAGGCTTTTGATCAGGTAAGACATGAAGAATTGATCGACCAACTGGAAAAGCTCAATATTGATGGAAAAGATTTAGGAATAATAAAGAATATGTTTGGGAATAAACAGCAGCAATGAGAGTAGAAAATAACGGTAAGTTCTTTTCAAGTCATGAAAAAAGGGGTTAGACAGGGATGTGTTCTGTCACCAGATTTCTCTTCATTTTACTGTGAAACCATCATGAGAAACTTTGAAGAATGCCTTAGGATAAAGTTCGGAAGAAAAATGATAATCAGTCTTCGTTATGCAGATGACACCGTTCTAATCGCAGAAATTGGAAAGACTACAAAATCTTGTGAATATGATAGTAATAGAAAGCAGAAATAAAGGGCTAGAACTAAACAGTAAGAAAAGTGAAGTCATAATAATCGATTGAAAGATAAGAAACCCCCTCATATAAAATAACAGCAAATGGCACAGTATTGAGACAAGCTGATAAGTTTAAATATCTGGGAATAATCATCTTTCCTGATAGCAGATGCACATTACAAATATCCAGGAGAATTGGCCACACTGGCAGACCATTCAAGAAATTGATGGGGACAGAAAGGGTAGGAGGTGTACTTGCAGCGACAAATGATAGATTGTATGAAGGACCATGATTGCCAGCGCCATGCAGCATGGGACATGATGATGTGATGATTTGATCAGGAAGGTAGATAAAATAATAGAAAAAGGAACATGATTGGTACATTGCGTCTGAGCTAGTCATTTTCCATTGTTTTCTGTGCAGTTTGTTTTGTTGTTTGTTGGTTGGTTGGTGGGTTGGTTGATTGATGCTCATTTTCGTCTTCTGTTTTAAAGAACATAGTTAGTACATATATGTATCTAATGTCTTTGTGTTTCAGAAATATGTTGGAAAGATATGTGAATGATGAGTTCAGAGCTGTGGACAGAGATTTCAGCAGCAGTAAGTGATGCAAGATATTCATCCCCCCCCCCCCTCCCCCAGCTTTCTGTTTTCACTCGCAAAAACAACAAAACAGTCATCAAACAAAATTGACCAAACAGACAAAAATGAAATAACTTAGACATAACTATCAGAAAGTGTTTCCTAAAGTGTGTGGAAATGGATTGTGGCATTTCAGAACCATCACTTGTTGGAACATACCAGATGTAGCTTTACATCTTGTACACACCCTCAAAAATGACTGAAGAAACAAGTATGAGTGAACAGGTGACCACCTTCCCCCTGTGGGGATGCTGGGGGCTCTTTCAATATAAATGGTATCTCCACCTTTTGGAAATTATGTCCTAGAAATTTCCTCTTTTTTGTCACTCTCTTCATTTCTGCCTTGCTCATTTGCTTTCTGTCATTTCATCCTATCATTTTCTGCATTGCTGGTCCATTCACCTGTATGTGTTCTATAAAGCCTTACATACTTTTTCTCATGATTGATATTTGGGTACATGTATTAGGACATTTTTGTGAAATGTGATGTGACGAGGTAATTTAAGGTAATTTAGGCCCATTTTTATATCAGTTTTAGTGTCCTTAGTTATCATTATATCTGTATTCAAGTTTGAGATTTTTTTAAATCCCCTGGTGATAAATTGGACGGAGTGGTCAACACCTTGGGTGTATCCTTAGATTATGTCCATAAATGCATTGATATGTATACTTGATTTTCTTTTCCAGTTGTTCTTTTTTATCACCAGTAAGATATGGTGTACATTTTGAGATATTCCTGATATGGCTGGGCTTTAAACAACAATAACAATAACCAAAACAAACAAAAAAACCCCACAGCCTGATGCCAAGACTGTCAGAAACTAGTGAAATCAAGTGTCTGAGGAAAGGTTTTGGTAAACTTTTGGAACTTTCATGAGTTGGAAAAAGCCAGACATTATTTTGGACCTAGAAATTGAGAGGGGTTGGGTTGTATGTTTTGAAGAGGCCTGATCTGTTTGTTCTGAAAATGGACATTGACCCCAGTACATAAATTGGTGTAGCTGTGTAATAGGATGGATTATTTCTCTGTTATGAGTGTTGAAAATCTACATTTTTGTTAAAGCTTTCTTGTTCATTAATGCATGTCAGGCAAAGACAGGTAGACTTTTTAAAGAAACAAAAGCAAAACAGTACAAACTCTCCCCCTCCCCAAAATGGGTAATCTTACAGAGAGTCATTTGTTCTTGTCGAAAAACAAATGTCTGTTAAGGTTGCTTGTTTGTGATGACTAGATCTTCACTGATACTGTCCTGTTTGTTACGTACATTTACTGGTGCTTTCTGTTCCTGTATCTCCAGTTTCATATGAGTGTAAGTTGTGATAAATTAGCATGTAATGTTAAAATTTTTTCTAAGAATCCTTAATACTCTTCGACTGGTGGCTGGAAATAAAATGAATAGTTCAGGCCAGTCATGGTTTAGGCTTTCCTAGTATTTCATATCCCACTGATGACTGAA
Organism: Monoplex corrugatus; assembly: GCA_030674185.1. Taxonomy (NCBI): domain Eukaryota; kingdom Metazoa; phylum Mollusca; class Gastropoda; order Littorinimorpha; family Ranellidae; genus Monoplex; species Monoplex corrugatus. The sequence continues at coordinate 23,068,382 of JAPXFY010000017.1, read as the reverse complement.
AATGAAACGGGTAGTTCAGTCCAGTCATGGTTTAGGCTTTCTTTTTATTTCACATCCCACTGATAAACTGGGAAACTCAATAGAAGATACTATTGGAAACATTCATTAACCTATCATCATAACGATAAGCATGTCTAAACCCTTTAACTCCCTCACCCTATCCACCAGTTTCCAGTAAACTCAGGAAGCTGGTGGATAGGGTGAGGGACTCAGAGGGTTAAGTTTTTGCTTTACTAGCATGTTTGACAATGCAAGATGCTGGTGGACGGGGTGTGGAAGTCAAAAGAGTTAATAGCTGATGTGACGCATCTAGTATGTTGGCGGGTAATTGTGTGCATTTCACCTCCAGCTTTCAGCCCACCCCTCTGGCGAGCATTGCTACCTGCAGCTCTGCAAAAAGGAGAATAAGTGCTTAAGCCTCTCTCTGTCAGTACATAACCTCTCCATCAGCAAGTCCTGCATAGTGCCTTCCGCTGGTGACACACTCTAACTGAGCACCTCATGAACTCAAGCTGAACTCTAGAGGGAATCGGAGGAGGTTTTGCCCCCAGACCTGCAGCACGCAGGCCTACCAACGTATGGACACATCCTGATGCCTGCGAACCAGGATTGTGTAAATAGCACTGCTGCCTTGTGGTTGTCTCGGGAGAGACCTAGGCTTAGGGAGTAAACCCATACAGAAAATCGCTACTGCCTTGTGGTTGTATCGGGAGAGACCAAGGCTGCTAAAAGAGTAAACCCTGGAAGAAAATTAGCCCCCACTGCCTTGTGCATGGTCATAGAACGTCAGAGGCTAGCAGAGAGTCCATACAAAACCTGATGGAAGGAATCAGGAAACCCTTGTCATATTCTTCCAAGAATATCATGGCATGACACATCAATAAAATCAAAATAACAACATGAATAGGGGATCCACTGGAGCACCTTTGTCCATAGGGGAAGTCATGTTGAGCAGGTGACACTAGACGGTAATCTAGAAAGTCATGTTGAGCAGGTGACACCAGACCGTAATGAAGCTACTGCTGTCAGATTAAAAGATATAAGAATTGCTACATGGAATGGTAGGACAATGCTCCGAAAGGGAAAACTAGAAAATGTCCAGATATATAAATGGAAGGATTGAACAACAATATTTTAGGGCTGGGAGAGGTGAGGTGGAAAGGTGCTGGTATGATAAAATCTGGCAAGCATAAAATTATGTATTCTGGAGGAGACACACATGAAAGAGGGGTAGGCATCATAATGGACAGTGATAAGTCAAAGTCTATCAAAGGATACTCGGCTATATCAAACGGCATTTTATTTGTTAGATTGGAGGGCAAGCCATTTGATATCAACATTGTCCATGTATATGACAAACATCTGCAAGTATTGAGGAACAAATTGACAACTTCTATGCAGAATTAAAGACGGCTAAGGCTCAATGTAAATCACAGGATGTTACAGCCATAATCATCATCAGGTGCCTTGCTGCATGGCGTTGGCGATTATGAGCTTCCATCTGTCTCTATCACTTGTTGCCTCAAGCATCTCTTCCACCCTCTTTGTCTTCAGCCACTCTGCAAGTTCGTCTAGTATTTTCTCCCTGGGTCTACCTGGTGCTCTCTTTCCCTCCAGCTTTCCCGTTGTGACCAGGTGCTCCAATTTCCCTTTCATCATAAAATGGCCTATAAATGTTGCCGTCTTTTCCTAATCTTCCTTATGAATGATCTACTTGTGCCTGCCTCCATCAAGACTCGTTTTCTTTGCTGTCTATGGAACTCTCAACATTCTTCTTAGAAACCACAGCCATAATAAGAGATTTTATTGCAAAATGGGACAAGAAAAACTAAATGATATAAGCACATGAAATGAAAGGGAAGAGAAACTTGTTGAGTGGGCACAATTAAATGAATTCATAGTAGGAAACACTTGGTTTGAGGAACCTAATTGAAGAAAATGGACATGGTTGAATCCAGGAGACAACACAAGAAATCAGGAGATTTAGAAATTTTTTACTGATAGCAAAAACATTACCAAGTGCAGACGGCAACAATGACCATAGTCATGTAATGGAAAAATTTAAGCTGAAACTAAAGAGAAGGAAACAGACTAAATATTGGGCTCTTTTATTAAAAGAGATGAATCAACCCTTGAGAAAAATGTGCATATATGTTCAAAACAAATTCAGTGCTCTAGAAAATGTTGGGGACAGTGAGGAACAATGGACAGATTTGGAAATCTCAATAAATGAAGCTTGTGAAGACATCCCTAGAGTTGAAAGAAAAGCAAAGAAGAACTGGATGACAAAAGACATTTTAGGCTTGATGGATAAATGTAGGAAAATAAAGGAGAATGAGGAAGAATACAAAAAGATAGATGAGGAAATCATGAAGAAGTGCGTTGAAGCCAAGGCAGCTTGGCTAGAAGCAAAGTGCAAAGAAAAAGAAGACTGATGCAAAACAGACCCAGAGTTTATGTACAGAAATGTTGGAAGAAATTGTTCACAGGAAAAAGACTTGCATGTCAACTGGCTGCATAAAATCAAAAGATGGTATGATTATCATACAAAAAGACAAAAGAGGGATGGGGAGAGTGCATCGAAGACCTTTTTGATGATGACAGAGGGGACGAACACATCATTAAAAAGAATGTAGAAAGATTACCAATAATGAAAGGTGAAGTTAGAGCAGGGATGAAAAGGATGAAACAGAGAAGAGCTCCATGACCAGGCAATATTGCTATGATTGAGACTCTAGATTGATTTGGTATTGAAAAAATAACAGTCCTCCTAAATGAAATTTATGACACTAGAAAAAGCCCCCAAAGATGTGTCAAAGCATCATAAGAGAACTGAAAGAATACCCTGGGATAAGAGTCAGCAGAAAAATGATTTTGCGGATGACACTGTTGTTGTTGCAGAAAATGGAAAACATCTACAAAATTTTATGAATATTATAGAAATAGAAAGCATAAATAAAGGGCTTGAGTTAAGTAGTAAGATGATTGAAGTAACAGGAATCGGTAAAAAGCAAGAAATCCTCTCGTATAAAAATAACAGCAAATGGCTCAACTTTGAGACAGGTTAATGTTTAAATATCCGGGAACAGTCATCTCACCAGATGACAGATGCACATTAGAAATATCCAGCATAATTGGTCAAGCTAAAACAGCATTTACGAAAGTGAAAAGCATTCTTACCAACAATTGCCTATCATTTGACGTCGGGAAGAGAGTTCTTCAGTATTGTATAGAGTCAGTGCTCTTGTACAGATGAAACCCGAACAATCAACAAGCAAAGTCAGAACAGAATTGAGGGAGCTGAGGTGTGGTTTCTGTGAAGAATGTTAAAGGGTTTCATGGACAGCAAAGAAAAAAAATGAGACAGTCTTGAAAGTAGCAAACACAAAAAGAATATTTAATGAATAAGATTATGAAAAGACAAGAACATTTATAGGACATTTTATGAGGCAAGAGAAATTTCAGCTCCTAGTGGCAGCAGGAAAGCTAGAGGGAAAAAGAACATCAGGTAGACCCAGGAAGAAAATAATTGATAGTTTTGCAGAATGGGTGAGGACAGAAAGGGTGGGAGATATACTTGCAGTGAGAACAGATATATTTGTATGGATAGCAATGATCACGAATGACATGCGCCATGACACATTATGATAATCCCATTGATTGCTGAAAATGAAATTGGGTAATTCCATCCAGCCGTGGTTTAGGCTTTCTTTTTATTTCATATATGCATTTGATGGCTGAACATGAAATATGGTTGATAAAATTCAGTCCAGTCACAGTTTAGGTTTTGTTTTTATTTCTTGCTGCACTGGGCTGTAGCTCACTCAGTTTTATTTTCTGTGTCTGTATATCTCTGTTTGCTTTTTTATGGGCTTCTTCTGTTAATGTTTTTAGTTATCATCAATTGTATTTTTCATCTTAACCTGTCAGTGGTCCTTTTCTGTTTTAAGTGGCACTGTTATTTTTATTGTGCTTCTGTAATGGCACAAAGCAAAAAGTTGTTCAAGTTGCCTGCCCATTTGGCCCTATCTGTTATTGTTAATCCATCACTTGATTTTGATTCATAAAATAGAACTTAGAAAAATATCAACTAGTTTTTTATGCTGTGTATGCTTTGTACAAGTACTTAAGTAAAGTGGTAGTCAGAAATTATTTCAAATCACAAATTATTTTGTTTTGATTTGTTTCTGTTTTGTTTTGTATGATGTATGAAAATAACTACTTTTTTAGTGTATGAGTAATTGTTACCCCTTAATCTCATATCTATTTGTATACATATTGCTTAGATCTGTGTTATTGGTAAAGTGAAAGGGAGGAAGGGATATTTGAAACTGTGACAGTTGTACTACATGTCTTTCACATATTTTGTTGGCTAAGTTTTTTTTTTCATGGTGTGTTCTGATTTCAAGGAAGCTATTTCACAATCACTGCAAGAGGTACATGCTTTTTGGTTCTTTTTATCATTCTCAGCATGCAGAAATGTTACAGATAATGATAGCATTTTGTGAGCATGTGAAAAGAATAGACAGTATTCATTGTGTGTGCATGTACATTTTCTGGTGAGGTTTTGAATCTTTAGAATACATGGAGATCAGAAAGGTTTTATTGTAACTCACAATAACTTTAGTAATGGATCTTAAGTTGTGTAGCTGTGCGGTCATTGGTTATTTTCTGTTTGTTTGATTTTTGTTTTTTTAAAGTACAGTTGGTGGCATATCTAAGGTATCATATCATAGCTCACAGCAATTTTGTTTTGAAAGGGGGATCTAGAATTAAAGGTGATATGTAAAAAAGAGGAAAGCCAGGTTTTCATCTGATTGCTATTATTATTGAGACAAGGCACATGAATGACAGATTAATTTATCTCTTTTGCATGCTGTGAGTGTTGAGTAAGACAGATATTGATAGAAAGCTTGTTCACTGTTGATATGCTAGTTATTGTCGTATATTGGTTCTTTGGTTCTGTACAGTACTTTAATGGTCTTGTAATTCATGGTAGATCTAGTATGAAAGGCTTAATGCTTATTTCCATTGAAATCCATTTGCTGTTGTTAGAATATTGTTTAGGACCTTAAAGATTTCACAGAGAGAGAGAGAGAGGGATGGGGAGGAGGATCTTTGCTTGTGTATGTGTGTGTCACAGTTTAAAATGGTGTATGTTTGTGTATGGTTGGTTGTATGCATATGGTTATCTCATAGGGTATTTGAGAAGATGAATTAGTACATGAAAGATGTGAAAGATGTTTTTAATTTTGGCAGACCTGTTTTGTGTCTGTAAACATTTTAACATGAGAGGTGGTGTGATTACGACAGTGGCATGAAAGATTTGAAGAAGTAGGTGATCGTGTCCAACCCATTGTCACTGCTTGCAGCATTGTGCCTTTCTTTGTGAACGCATGAATGGATGTTGTTTTGTCAATACAGATTAGACATTTTGCCAGTCTGCATGAAGCATGCTCAATCTTGAACATTTCTGTTTCCTCAAGAACAGCAATGACAACCCACATTGTAGAAAAGAAAGAAGAATAAAGAAAGGTTCTTTATCCTTTGCATCTTGATTGTTATTGTTGATGTAGTTTGGAAGGCTTTGGTGCAGTATCTTTATAATGCATTGAAATGAAAGAAGTGTTATCATTTGCCATGCAAAAAGTCTATATCCTCACTGCTTTTGTGGCAAGACTGCAAGCCGCTCACTGGCCTTAACTGGTGCTCAGCTGTCTGCCACTTATGCTAGCAGAGTACTAGAAAGCCTCAGAGAAGTGTCACTGTCTCACCTGTCGGCATCACCGGGTTCAGTTTTGTCTACTGCACTCTTTGAAACCGCTACTCTACTGTACTCAGTGTCACTGCATTGCCATAAATTTGGATTTCATCAGCCGTGCTCATGTTTCATGCAGAAGAACAACCTTGTCTAAGGTTGACCAGTGTTGCCTACAGTTGTTCGACTTGGTGATTGGAGTCGACTACAGATTTGAAACCCTATGTTTGATTATCAACACCTGATGTGGTGAAAGGGTTGAGCAGCAAAAGCGTTTTAAGTATTACATATGTAAAATGTTACACATCAGTAAGACTTAAGCTAGTTTGAGTTAGTATATATGTGTACAGTATGTTCTGTTAGCATATATCTGTACAGTATGGTCTGTTAGCATCTATCTGTACAGTATGCTCTACTCATTTATTCTTTTGTTTTTAATCAAGTAGGTTCAAAAAGAACTAGTCCAGCTTGGCTGCATGGTTTGCGTACAGCAAACAGATATGTTTGTCTTTTTCTGAATTCTCATAAGTGTAGATAGGGCACGTTCTTATTTTGTCATGAAAGATAGAAACTGAGTCAGTCGGTATTAGTCCACCAACTATCTGAACATGTCCAAAAGATACTCTACTCTGTTCACGTGATGAAGAGGCACAACAGGAACACAGAACAGTACAGAGTGATGTGTTTCTTCTCTGTGGCTTCCTACACTTTGCAAAATGAAAAATGAACCAATTTTTAGCCAGTAAACAAAATGCAGAATACTTTGTCAGTATACAGTATATGCTTAACTAGCCAGAATTGCGTTTCTAATAGACTGGATGGATTTTTTTTATAGCACCTTTGGACTTGCATGGTGCATTTGACACCTTGTGCTTGTGGAAATATTGTGGCAAATAGTGGCCATTGAAAAAAAATTGATTTTGATTGTTTGTAATGTTGTCAAAGGTAAAGGTTTTAAATATGACATCATGTATTTTGTTTACTGTAATTTTGAACATGAATCTGTCTGTTAATTGTGAACTGAATGTAATAGCCTATTGAATACTGCTAAATTTCTGCCTGTTTCTTTTAATGATTGGTTTTGGTTTTGTTTGCATTGCTTTTTTCTTCTTCTGGTACTTATTTTAAATATTGTATTTTCACACTCTCCATACATGTTTAGTTGTTTTCTGTAATTGTTTCTTTTTTCTTCTGGTACTTATTTTAAATATTTTTGTATTTTCAGACTCTGCATCTCCATATGTTTAGTTGTTTTCTATGATTTTTGCAAATAGCTGTTGCTGATAAAATTACTTAACCCCTTGAGTGCCGACGTTTTTTGACATCCAGTGTTTTCCATGTGCCAGGGAAAAATGTTGCATCGCTGCCATGTACATTAATACAACTTTTGTTGCTTCTATATTTATGGGAATCTATGCATGAAATTACACAGAATGGTGTATCAGGCATGACTAAATGTATTTTCAGATGATTTATGTAGTAATTTCTTGAAATTACTACATATTTGTAATATTTTGTGGAAATCCTGTAAAAAAACTCATAACCACTCGCGAAGGAAACCAGAAAAACAAAGGAAAAAATAGAAGATATGACCCTCCTGATGAAATCTAATAGTATTCAGACTTTGGCAGACTTCCTACTAAGAGATCACAGACAGCTGACGAGTTACAAAGAGCCACAGTGTAGCAATGCCGCAAGAAAAATTGAAATTGGGTTTTGAGTTTAAAAATTTATATGGTTTTGAAGATATTGTTATTCTGAGTAAAAAGCAGTTTAAATTTTTCAAATCGGGCTAATAGTTCATGAGATATTCCAATTTGAAGCGTCAAAAATTTCTTAAATTTTGGTACCACGTTTTAGTGGGACAAAGAAGGACCAGCTGTCATAGAACAAACCCATCAAATGGCATGGTATGCTGATTTTGCTGGAAATGACATTCATTTTGTAATTGTGAGAGACAGACCAGATCAAAAGTCATGAAATTTTGGTTGTTGATGTATTTTGGCGTGCCGAATTGAATAAAACCATTATTGGAACTCTGTGACGAGCCATTTTTGTCTTATTACAGGAAACATGTGATATTTGGCATGTTTTATCAGCATTTCATTAATAATTGCCCATATTGTATTAATAACAGACAAAAATGAAGCTAGAAACAAAACAATCATTTCAAGAGATAGATATAAAATCATTTTGCTCATCGTTCAAGTGTCTTATTACTGCAAATTAAACCAAAAAAGTCATGACTCACTACTTCAGTAGTCTTATGAATAACTTTTAATATTTCATCAGTTTCTGTACATATAATAGGACATCTGAGAATCAATGACCTCTGGAATCACTTAAATAATTGAAATATTAAAAATTACTGCATGCTTTTATGCTGCAGTCTATCCAAAAATATCATCCGATCAGAATTCTACTAAAAACTAAACACACACACATACACATGCACACACACATATAACACACATACACATATATACACACACAAAGGAAAACATAACAGACAAGATTTTTGTACGTTACATTTGATTTTTATTTTATACATCAATCTTTAGAAAATAGACTAAACTGTCTGTGGATGAGTCAAGTCCCCGAACACTTAGCACCATTCAGAAACAGGTCACTTAACTCCTGCTATAGAGAAATATATGAATTTCTGCATAATATATACTATTCATTGAGAGATTGGAAAGGAAAGGAAACCATAATGCATAGTCTTCACATTAACATTACTTTAACATTAAGCCCAAACTCGCGACTTTGATTTTTAGCATATTACTTGTAAAAATCCACCAAAGCCGAGCAATCCTGCTAAGTATTTCCAGTGTACTCTTGCCCTTTAATACAAATCAATAACAATAGGCTACTTTTAAATAAGATGCAATCTTCCCTTTAAAACAAATTAATGACAATGGGCCTATCCTTTATAGATATTGACTACAAATTGAAACTACTACATAAGCTAATGGATGGCCTACTTTACAAATAATACAACTCATAGCCTTCTATTCAGTTTCAAAACCTAAATGAAGAATATTATAACATTAACAATGAACAGAAGATTTTGTTTTGTGACATTCTAAATCTCTGTGTGTGTTACTGTTAGTGTGTGTGCGTGTTGTCAGAGAGAGAGAGAGAGAGACAGATTCATGTCAAGGAAAGTACAATAACTTGCACAGAATTGTTTGTTGATTTGAAGATAAAAAAATATTTAGACTTATTTATTCATTGATTTATTTGAGAGAGAGAGAGAGTGAGTGGGGGAGGCGGGTATGCGCACCGCTCTGTTTGGGCAAACCCATTTTCCACGGCTCGGCGAAGCACGTCGAGCACATAGTATTTTTAGTAGTAAGCTCGCCCATCGTGGGGTGAGCAGATCTACGCTGCGACATGCAAATAGCATGATCTCGGGGAGTAAATGGTTGACGAACCTAGCTTCGGCTGACAACTCCGAATCGAGTTCAAACGCAGTTGTCCTTTTCTTCAAAAATACAATGTCACAGATAAAACAGAACTTGATCTGTTGATTGCTAGATCTAGTCTTTGTCTGACAACGTAAAACTTGCCAAGCTGAAACTTGCACAGCGTTCTGTTACGCGTAGTAGGCCTATGGCATCGGCACATTCCGACGTTTTGCTACTGATCTGGAACAGATCCTCATGTAAAAAATTGGTGTACGGCCCTATTTTACATCAAATTGATTTCATATTACACATGCACATAGAAAAAAGTATGCAAAATCGAATCCCGCCGATGAGAAGTTCCAAAAATGGCGACTTGCCTGCAAACTTTTCCGATGAAAAAAAGCAAAACTTTGGAAGCGTCGATCTCGGTTCGAAACTGGCACACATAGCTCTCGTCAGGATATATCATTTTGTTACATTGATTCTCATTGGTTGCAAAATTACAATGTGATTGGTTCACAAGTATAGCCGTACCGACCGAAATAGTGAAGCACCCCAAACAAACTTCAATTCTGAACGCATACCGTCTCCGCGATTGTGCCCGAAATGCGGATTTTCGACTTTCTCATCAAATAACTAATTCCACTTTCGCTGTAAGTACATAAAAAGGCAATCATTCAAATCTTTATTCATTTCTGATTCATATAAGAAAAAAAATAAGGATGAAACACCGCTTAAAGAGGCAGTAATACTCGATTGAACTGAAGACCCCCCAGTTTTGCGGCCGGCCCCCGTTTCTGACCAGTTTTTGGTACCACAAATTTGACGTCGCGTTTCGGTTCACACGGCATTGCTACACAGTGTGCTAGTGCACTGAGTGCCTTGACCGGGTCAAGTTGTCCCTGTGGCATGGCCCCCACCCCCACCCCACTCCATCACCCTGGTCTTCCCCTTGCCACTTCTAATACTACTCACTGACAGCATGACTTATATAATTTTACAATGTGGTCATCTGTCTCAACCATGCAAAGTGTTGGCTAGCTGCCAGTATTGCCTGTAGCCACAAACCCTTTGTGTCACGTGCTCAGAAAATCAATACTTTTCGTGTTGGGCCTGTCTGCTGCACATTTCATACCAACAGCCAGTAACTGCTGCTGTTTTCAACCTCTTCTTGTGTCAGATTTGTCTTCTGAATCATCCTACAGTCTCTCAACTCACATGCTTTCAAAGGCTGAAAATATGCAGCATTACAAGACAGTCCTGGTGTCAACATTTTTGCTGAAAACCAGATTCTCTTTTCAGATAAATAAAACCAATCTGGTGAGGGTTGCATAGGTCAAAAAGCCATGTAAATGAAGCCAGTCACTTTTATGAACCCTCTCTGAGACTGACAACATCAGTCAGTGCTTCTCTCCCATTTACATTAGGCTGAAATGTGCGTCAGTCTACTTCTGTAAATTTCACGTACGTAGGCACCAGAGAAGGCTCCGAGAGCTCGGTAAATTTCACGGATACGGCACTCAAGAGGTTAATTATGATCTTGCTAATAACAGTAATGTTAATGAAAATAGGAAAAGAAAATTAGAATATTTTTGTGGATACTTGTTTTTGTGCTTTGACACATACCATGCCATCAAAGCATGAAAGACACAGCAGCATGAATATTTCTTGAGCATCATTTAAAGAGAATTGATTTTCATTCACAGACTTGTGAACATCTGAATAGGTTGTTCATTTCTTGTCAGTTGAGTGAGTAAGAAATGACTGACAGATGTGTGCAGACAGATAGATAGACCTCTTTCTATTCATAGATACTGTCTGATAGATATATGAATAGATCTTCAGTCCATAGGCAGATAAGCCTTCTTCCGTCCATAGGTAGATGGATAAGCCATCTTCAGCCCCTGCATCAATGGATAGGCCTTCTTCAGTCCATAGATCGATGCATATGCCGTCTTCAGTTCATGCATAGATGGATAGGCCTCCTTCAGTCCATAGATTGATAGATAGGCCTTCTTCAGTCCTAGATAGAGGGATAACTGCCTTCAATCAGTGCAGAGATGGATAGGTCTCTTTTAGTCCATAAATATTTGGATAGCCTCCTTCAATCCATGTATAGATAGATAAGCCTCTCAAGTCCATAGATCGATGGGTAGGCTTCCTTCCATCTGTAAATAGATAGATAGGCTTCCTTCAGTCTGGATGGATAGCCCTCCTTCATATCATAAGTAGATGGACAGGCCTCCTTCAGACCATAGATGGCTAGACCTTTTCATTCCATACATAGATGGATAGGTCTCACACTGGCCATAGATGGATTGGCATCCTGCAGTCCATGGATAAATGGATAAGTTTCCTTCAGGCCATACATAGATGGATAGGTCTCCTTCAGTTTATTGATAGGTGGATAGGCCTCCTTCCGTCCGTGAATAGATGGATAGGCCTTTTTATGGACATAGACAGATAGATCTTTAGTCCATTAATGGATAGGCCTCCGTCTGTCTATAGCTAGATTGGATAGGCCTCCTTCAGTCCATGTATAGATGGCTAGACCTCCTTTAGTCCATAAGCAGATGGCTTGACCTTTAGTCCATAAGCAGGTGGATAGACCTTTAGTCTATAAGCAGATGGCTAGACCTCCTTTAGTCCATAAACAGATGGCTTGACCTTTAGTCCATAAGCAGGTGGATAGACCTTTAGTCTATAAGCAGATGGCTTGACCTTTAGTCCATAAGCAGGTGGATAGACCTTTAGTCTATAAGCAGATGGCTTGATCTTTAGTCCATAAGCAGGTGGATAGACCTTTAGTCTATAAGCAGATGGCTTGACCTTTAGTCCATAAGCAGGTGGATAGACCTTTAGTCCATAAACAGATGGCTTGACCTTTAGTCCATAAGCAGGTGGATAGACCTTTAGTCTATAAGCAGATGGCTTGACCTTTAGTCCATAAGCAGGTGGATAGACCTTTAGTCTATAAGCAGATGGCTTGACCTTTAGTCTATAAGCAGATGGCTAGACCTCCTTTAGTCCATAAACAGATGGCTTGACCTCCTTTGGTCCATAAGCAGATGGTTTGATCTCCTTTAGTCCATAAACAGATGGCTAGACCTTTAGTCCATAAGCAGATGGTTTGATCTCCTTTAGTCCATAAGCAGATGGTTTGACCTCCTCTAGTCCATAAGCAGATGGTTTGATCTCCTCTAGTCCATAAGCAGATGGCTTGATCTCCTTTAGTCCATAAACAGATGGCTAGACCTTTAGTCCATAAGCAGATGGTTTGATCTCCTTTAGTCCATAAACAGATGGCTAGACCTTTAGTCCATAAGCAGATGGTTTGACCTCCTTTAGTCCATAAACAGATGGCTTGATCTCCTTTAGTCCATAAGCAGATGGCTTGACCTCCTTTAGTCCATAAGCAGATGGATAGGCCTCCTTTAGTCCATAAGCAGATGGCTTGACCTCCGTTAGTCCATAAGCAGATGGCTAGACCTTTAGTCCATAAGCAGATGGCTTGACCTCCTGAAGTCCATAAGCAGATGGCTAGACCTTTAGTCCATAAGCAGATGGCTAGACCTCCTGAAGTCCATAAGCAGTTGGCTAGACCTTTAGTCCATAAGCAGATGGCTTGACCTCCTGAAGTCCATAAGCAGATGGCTAGACCTCCTTTAGTCCATAAACAGATGGCTTGACCTCCTGAAGTCCATAAGCAGATGGCTAGACCTCCTTTAGTCCATAAGCAGATGGCTTGACCTCCTTTAGTCCATAAGCAGATGGCTAGACCTCCTTTAGTCCATAAGCAGATGGCTTGATCTCCTTTAGTCCATAAGCAGATGAATGACCTCCTTTAGTCCATAAGCAGATGGCTAGACCTCTTAAGTCCATAAGCAGATGGCTAGACCTTTAGTCCATAAGCAGATGGCTAGACCTTTAGTCCATAAGCAGATGGCTAGACCTCCTTTAGTCCATAAGCAGATGGCTAGACCTCCTTTAGTCCATAAGCAGATGGCTTGATCTCCTTTAGTCCATAAGCAGATGAATGACCTCCTTTAGTCCATAAGCAGATGGCTAGACCTCCTGAAGTCCATAAGCAGATGGCTAGACCTTTAGTCCATAAGCAGATGGCTAGACCTCCTTTAGTCCATAAGCAGATGGCTAGACCTTTAGTCCATAAGCAGATGGCTAGACCTCCTGAAGTCCATAAGCAGATGGCTAGACCTTTAGTCCATAAGCAGATGGCTAGACCTTTAGTCCATAAGCAGATGGCTAGACCTTTAGTCCATAAGCAGATGGCTAGACCTTTAGTCCATAAGCAGATGGCTAGACCTCCTGAAGTCCATAAGCAGATGGCTTGACCTTTAGTCCATAAGCAGATGGCTAGACCTCCTGAAGTCCATAAGCAGATGGCTAGACCTTTAGTCCATAAGCAGATGGCTAGACCTTTAGTCCATAAGCAGATGGCTTGACCTTTAGTCCATAAGCAGATGGCTTGACCTTAAGTCCATAAGCAGATGGCTAGACCTCCTTAAGTCCATAAGCAGATGGCTAGACCTCCTGAAGTCCATAAGCAGATGGCTTGACCTCCGTTAGTCCATAAGCAGATGGATAGGCCTTCTTTAGTCCATAAGCAGATGGCTTGACCTCCATTAGTCCATAAGCAGATGGATAGGCCTCCTTTAGTCCATAAGCAGATGGCTTGACCTCCGTTAGTCCATAAGCAGATGGATAGGCCTCCTTTAGTCCATAAGCAGATGGCTTGACCTCCGTTAGTCCATAAGCAGATGGCTAGACCTCCTTTAGTCCATAAGCAGATGGCTTGACCTCCGTTAGTCCATAAGCAGATGGATAGGCCTCCTTTAGTCCATAAGCAGATGGCTTGACCTCCGTTAGTCCATAAGCAGATGGATAGACCTCCTTCAGTCCAAGCATAGATGGCTTGATCTCCTTTAGTCCATAAGCAGATGGATAGACCTCCTTCAGTCCATGCATAGATGGCTAGACCTCATAGATAAATAGGCCTCCTCCAGTCCACAGATACATGGATAAACCTCTTTTAGTCCATAGATTGATGCATAGGTCTCCTTCAAGCCATAAGTGAATAGGCTCCTTCCATCCATTGATAGGCCTCCTTCAGTCCATAGATAGATGGATAGCTGCCTTTGGTCTGTTGATAGATGGATAGGACTCCTTTAGTTTATAGATAAATGATAGGCTTCTTTCATTCCATAGGCAGATGGATAGGCCTCCTTCAGGCCATAGATGGGTAGGCCTATTTCAGTCCAGAGATAGATGGACAGGCATTCTTCAATCCAGAGAGAGATGGATGGGCCTCCTTCAGTCCATAGATAAATGGATAGACCTTCTTTGAGCCGTAGATGGGTAGGCTTTCTTCAGTCCATATATAGATGGATAGGCCTTCTTCAGACCATAGATAGATAAGCTTCATTCAGTCCTTATATAGATGGATGGGCCTACTTCAGGCCATAGCTGGATAGGCTTCCTTCGGGCCATAGATGGATAATAGGCTTCCTTCAGACCATAGATAGATGGATAGGCCTCTTTCAGTCTTCGGATGGATAGGCCTTCTTCAGTCCCAGAGCACTGAGAATTGTGCCACTGATGTCTCCAGAGGACAAACCTGGACGTAGTCATATTGAGAGCCAGCTTATAAATCAAGGAAGTGTTGATGGACTGGTAGATGCAGAGAATAAACCTGGAACTAGTCATATTGAGAACCAGCTGTTGAATTAAAAAAAAAAAAAGTGATGGACTTGTGGCTGTCTCCAGAGAACAAACCAGGATATAGTCATGTTGAGAACCAGCTGTTGAATAAAGTATTGATGAACTTGGTAGGTGTCTCCAGAGATCAGACCTAGGCAAAATCATACCGAGAACATGCTGTTGAATCAAGACAGTAATGGAATTTTTCTATGAGTATTATTTGCTGCCTTCCATGATTGTCTGAGACTATGATGTACAGTTGTGTGTGACATGTAACTTGATTTTTCTGAGACTGTAATGAAATCTTGTGTATGAACAATATTTTGATTTTTTAGGAACTATATTGTGACTGTTGACGAATCCCTGGGAGTGTATGAATATCTGCCTGATATGAAAATGTGTGTAACAGGTATAGACTTTGATGAGTTCCTGGGGATGTACAAACGCCTCTTCTTGCAGTGTCGGACAGTTGTGTCAGGGGATGTGGAAGACATTGTGTCCCCATCCCACAGGAAACATGACTTGTCTTCATCTTCACAAAAGGTAGGAAACAGACGCAATATCTGTATGTGTGTATATATTGTGTGTGAATAACACCATTGACTTGTCTCTACTGAAGAGAAGGGGTGTGTGTGTTACCTTTTGTTTATGAATTGTTGTTGAACAGTTATGTGTGGTGGTTTATGAAGTGGTCATTTTAAGAACAAGCCAGGTGTTGGCTGTTGTTTGTCTATGGCAGACTTGGGGCAGGGCTTGAAACATATGTTTTGTGCAAGTTTATACTTTGTGTGCATTGTGTATGTGTTTGTTCATACACACACATGCACATTTTCGGGTGCATGCTTTCATATTTTCAAAAGCAGATTGCGCAGATGTTATATTGATAGTCTTGAAATTCATTGATTTAAAGATCGTGGAGAAACAGTTCAATGTTGGCATTTTAATAAATTGTAATTTACTGCCCTCCATGCCACTTGGATGAAGAATAGCAATGAAGATGGACAAGTTATTCAAACAAGTTGCAGTCATTTTTGTGCCTTCCAACCTCAGATTGCAGCTTTTTGGGGTATTGTTTTTAAATAGTAAATATAAGCACAAACAGTGCAAATAAAAAAAAAAGTGCTGTAGAGAGATATTCGGTTTATTCTATGCTTTGAATTTATTGATGTTATCTTTCATACTTTTACATGTTTCTGTGTCTACCATTCAGTTTTCTTAGCAGTCCATTCCCCTGAATTTAAAGTCCATCTAGAAATGTTCTCTCATCATCTTCATCAGAAGCAAAATTAGGTCAGTATATAAAAGCATTGGAAAACATAGTCAGTTTTCATGCTGCCATTTCTAAATTCTGATTTCATTCACTTACATAGTTTACAAAACTTGTGAGAACTCTGTAGAAACAGATCGGACACAGTCTGTGGGAGGCAACCTGAAGAAAGTTTTAAGCTATCATGCTCAGTACAGTTGTTTCTCATAAATGAAATTGGAGTACTTGTTGGAAACGCAGTGACTGCTTAACATAAAGAATGATGCAGCATAGTCTCACTACATCATGGAAACGATGCACTTCCATTGAGGAAGTTTTAACGACTGAGGGGTAGACATAATGACTACCAGACTAAACTCATCTCTCAGTAAAATGGCTACTCATTTGCGTAGCTTTCATCGGCAATCCGGCCGACTTCTTCAGCGCAACTGCTGGGTTAAGATCTGGCTACAGTGATGCCTCTGACGTATGGCATGGAGACGTGCCCTCTCGAAGGGGTTTGTCGTTCACTGAGTACACACTGAAGACCATCTGCTCTACTGACACCGCTGGGGAAGAAAGAGGTGCAGCACATCAAGAAAGTACTCAGTATGTCGGGATACCAGAAGTGGGCCTGGGATATCCTGGAGGGCAAGAAAACCATACCCCACCCCTCCACTGAATGACAAACCCCTTCGAGAGGGCATGTCTCCATGCCATATGTCAGAGGCGTCACTGAGGCTCTCAGCAGGAAGATCAGGAAGTTGGGAGTCAGTGTCCACGCCAAGCCCCACCAACACCATCAGAAGCCAGTTAGTCCACCCCAAAGACAAAACAAACAAATTGGACAAATCAGGGGTGATAGACTGACGGGACTGTGACCCAAGTTACATTGGCGAAACTGAGCGCAACTTGCACAAAAGACTAAAAGAACACAAACGTGAGTCCTCTCCAGTGGGGGAACATCTGACTCACACCCATCATTTTGAAAAGGACAGTGTGCAAGTTCTCGACAAAGAAGCAGGATGGTTCCAAAGGGGAGTAAAGGAGGCACTCTACATCGCCGCAAGAAACCTCACCCTCAACCGTGACCGGAGCTGACACAACCTGCCTTCGGTGTACTCCTCACTCATTCAGTCGCGCTGTCGTGAGTTCACTCACGGCGGTGCGCACTGTAGCCAGATCTCAACCCAGCAGTTGCGCTGAAGAATTTGGCCGGATCGCCGATGAAAGCTATGCAAGTGAGTAGCCATTTTACTGAGAGATGAGTTTAGTCTGGCAGTCATTATAGATGCACTTCCAGTTATGGCATAGGATGATTGAGTTAATCAAACAATTCATTTTTGACATTTCAGAACCTTGTGATTTACTGCCCATCTTGCTCCTGGTATTTAGGGCAACAAAGAAGATGATTTAATGAAACAGTTCAATGTTGAAATATCTACAAATAAATGATGCTGGTGTATAAGGCAGCAGTGAAGATGATTTAATCAAATGGTTCAGTGTTGATACTTCCAACAGGCATACAATCCATTATTGTGTTGGTATATTGGGCAGCATTGAAAGTGATTTAATGAAACTATTGGTTTTTCTGTCACCAGAGTGGGTTGTCATTGAACTTGGTGCAAGTCAAAATCAGTTTCTTAATTAATCTTATGTGTGTGTTTTTCCCCCTGTCACCAGAGTGGGTCATCAATGAACTCGGTGGAAGCCAAAAACCAGCGTAATGCAGAAAAGAGTGCCCCACCATTACCGAGCACTCCACCTCCCGCCAGTCCAAACAAGCGTAATGGAACTCGTGTTAATTCTGTGGATGATATTCTGGGGGGTGACGATGATGACTCCTTCTTTGACGATATCATGCCCACCTCTGGTGGGTTGCATTTGTTTGGAAACAGGTTAGTTTCGTGTATGTTTGTTTTACAACCTTTGCATGAACTGCATACAATGTTTAAACCTTGCACACTCTCAGCCTTTCTTCCTGCAGGAAGCTGGTATGTAGGGTAAGGAAGTGAAAGGTTTAAATTGCATCTTCCTGCAGGAAGCTGGTACATAGGGTAAGGAAGTGAAAGGTTTGAACTGCATGCTGCTCTTTTCAATGTTTTTTGTTCATGTGTGATAGTTTAGTCTCATTGCTTGGCATTTGTATATACATGAGTGATACAAAAGCTGATCCAAAAGTCTTGTCACTCGCTTCCCAAAACAAAAATGAGAAGTCCAACATATATGAAACTGTCAGAGTCCTTCAAATTATTTGTCTCCTCTTACCACACAATTTCAGCCTCCTCAGTCAAAGCTCAGGTGTTTTTTGATAGTTTGATTGAGATAGCAAGCCATAATTTCACTGCTTTTCCAAAGCCCTGTGATACTTTTGGGTGGGTGAGAGATAACTTGAATGAACTGTTCTTGTTGATAGGTCATAATGACCTTGGCTGTATGGGCACTTGAGTTATCATGTATGAGGAGCGTTTTGTTGTTACCAGTATTCAAATACTGCTCATGGACGGGCTGCACAGCTTTGGACAAAACTCTTCCAGCTTTGAAAATCAGGTCTCAGTACAACTGTCTTTGATCCTTAGTGCCCATTTGATTGGATCATTAGTTCAGGATGCCATAGGAAGTGCTCAT
Source organism: Monoplex corrugatus (assembly GCA_030674185.1). Classification (NCBI taxonomy): domain Eukaryota; kingdom Metazoa; phylum Mollusca; class Gastropoda; order Littorinimorpha; family Ranellidae; genus Monoplex; species Monoplex corrugatus. The sequence goes on along the minus strand of JAPXFY010000017.1, from coordinate 23,049,622 downwards.
TGTTTAGTCACCATTGATCATGTCACGTAGTTGTTTGGGGCCCTCTGGTGCAAACATTTCAAGCAATCCTTAGAAATTGTGAATGCTCTGGAGGGTTTTCTGCTCTTTTTTCTCTGAAGTATTCATCTGGCGGCCATTTTCTTCATCTTAAGATCATATCACAAAATCAACTCTGCTGTGTGAAGTGCTGTATGAAACACCATAAGTTTCCCGTATTTCAAGAACTGAAATATGCGGAGTCTCTTCAGCTGCTGTCATTACAAGCTGAACAGTTTGCTCATTGCAGGTGTCATTTGGACTCCACATCAGTTCTTATCTCCCAAGGGAGTTTTTTCTTGCTTGAAACTATCAATCCAGCTGTAAATTGTTCTATACACCACTCATTTGTTTCCATGCACACTATCAGGTCAGCATGAGTTTTCATCAGTCTGTTGGAACTACCAGTCCAACAGTGCACTGTCCTATATAGTATACATTTTGGCCATACACAACTGTCAGATCAACATGAATTTTGCAGGGGCAGGAATTGTCCTCAGATTCACAGATGTTCATGCAGAAAGAATTGGTTTCTCCTCAGATTACATGAAAATCCATATCCACCTTCTTTTGTTCACAGCAGAATAATATAATGAATATAATTTGTAATTTGATATGTGCTTGCATAAAAAATACACCATACATCATGTTTTATGGATTGAATGTTTGATTTGATGCCTGAACAATTGAACAATTCTAGTTAAATTTTTTTCTCTGGAACTCACTAGATTTCCTCTTTTTTTGTTTTCAGAAGTTCCTACCCCTGATTTTGATCAGACATTATCCAAATTTAAGTTTTGTGAAGACGTAGCATTTGAGCTGATCTACGCTAGGATCCATTTTTTTGAATGCACTGCTTGTTGTATCACATTTTCACTGATATCGTATAAATGAAAAGATACAATATCATTATAATTTTGTGCATGATAATAGTGCAGAAGCTATATCTCATCTCAATACAAGTTAAAAGTAATGATTATAAGCTGTTCAGAAATGGCAGCCTAACTGAGAAAACGTTTTGGATCACCCCGTGTATGTGCTAGACATAGCGTGTACTCTCTTTTGTTTCATAATTAGCGCATTAGATTGAGTGCAGTTTAGTGCAGCTGTAGGCTATTTCATATTCAGACATTTTGGCCTTATATTTGTTTCCATCTATATTTGTTTTCACCTTTTACATTTGTTTGTAAAAATTGTGTGTTTTTGGACTCATTTGCGCATTGAGCAATAGTACATTTTGTCCTTTTTCTTGTTGTTTGTTTGCTTTGCTATTTGCAAGGGGTTTAGTATATCTGGGGATCACTTTCATTGTTGTTTCTGTGTTGTTTTGAAAATTACACAATGCGTCCAGCAATCTTGGTTGGATTGATGCAGATTTGCTGCACATATTTCTGCAGACCATTGTTAGAACTAAGAGTTTGATGAATTTAAATGGCTTTTCCATCAGGGCTGTTAATTCTCACGCAGTTTGAATTTGTTTTAGACATCCATAAATCAGGTCACATATGTGTGTGTGTGTGTCTGTATGTGTGTGCTCATTTCCCCCCTCTTCTCTCTCTGTATGTCTGTCTGTCCCTCAAAACTACAGATTTAACAGATTAAGAATGGTCTCTTCCAGTCACTAGGAAGTAATGATGTGTAGCGACTGTTACAGTCATTGAGCACAAGCAGTCATGTGATTTTTCTGTGATGTTGAACAGTGTCAGCCGTTCTACCCCATCAGCGTTTGGCTGGACCAGGTGTTAAGTTGGCCACGCACACAAATATATTTTAAGTCATATGCCTATTGATATGTACCTGTCTCACTAGCACTGTGCCATCCACCCTGTCTTTGTCCTTTCTATGTATGTGCACTGGAATCCTCTTGCAATGAAAACCAGTGGGGAAAAAAATGTTCCTATCATTCTTGTCTCTTTCAGCTTTGTCTGTCTTTCAGTACTGTCTCTCTTTTCTCTCTCTATGTCTGTCTCTCTCTGTCTCTCTGTCTCTGTCTCTCTCTGTGCCTAGGATTCATGTGATAGTATTTGTACATATATTAGTGGGTGCATGTAAAACATTTATGCATTTGTTTGTTTGTTTTTGTGTGTGTGTGTGTGTGTGGTGTGTGTGTGTGTGTGTGTGTGTGTGTGTTGTGTGTGTGTGTTGTGTGTATGCATGCACACTTGCTTGAATGTGTGTCGGTGAATGAGACTGCCATTTTGATGTATTACTATAAAATGACTTTTTACCTCCACTTTACCACTCCCTCCTTGATCCCTTTCTGATATTGTGGAAGGGGCTGTTGGATTAGGTTTTAGTCCTTGGAATCACTCAGTTTGATTGTCTCTGTCTGTTCATTTCTTTTTTGTTGTCTCTGTCTCTTCTTCATTCATTTTGCTCCCCCCCCCCCCCCCCCTCCCATTTTTTTTCCATTCTCCTTTCATTCATTTGTTTCCTCCTCTTCTTCTTTCCTTAATCCTTTCCTGGGTTTTCTTTGTATTATGTTGTCAATTTATCAGTGTATCTCTTCTTTTACATTTGGTATTCTGGTTAGATCACATGTAGATCAACAACACCAAGTCTTAAACATGGTCTTTAGCGAGTAACTTTTATCTTTGGAAAATGAGTATCATTATCATTGTGATTGTGATTATTATATGATTGTATGGTTTTCTCAGTGTTTCTGTGTCTGCCCCCCCCCTCCCCTCCTCCTTCTGTTTATTTCTTTATCTGTTTGGGCCATTGAGAGAAAGAAGTGAGTATATGTTCAACATGGGTCCATACTTTTTTGTTGAAAGGAACTTTTTTCTGATATATTTTTTTTTCCTGCTTTTTCATATTTCTTGCTACACAAGTGGAAATGTGGTAAAAACAAATTGGTAAGCACAGTTGAATCTGTGACTGTCTGAAAATGAAATGATTAACCTTATCAAGTACTAAGTAATCAAAACTCAGGTTAACAGTAAAAAAAATGATGCAAATGTTCAAGATCATGTTCAGACTGTTTTTTTTGTTTTTTAATCTTTGACTCCCGTGCCATATTTACCAGTTTCCTGCATCATCAGATACAATAGCAAAGAAAAAACTTGACCCATTCACTACCTGACCTATCAGCTAACTGATGGACAAGGTGAGAAATTGAAAGGGTTAAGTTTTCTGATAGATGAATAGAGTAATGGAGTGAAATGGTTAACTTAATAGACAGTGATAGGCAAAACTTCTGTGGGGAAAAACTGTATATGTACATTTGGATGTTTCATGGCATTACAGACGCATGTACACACACACACACACACACACACACACACACACACACACACACACACACACACACACACACACACACACACACACATAGACACACACACGCGCGCATGTGCACACACACACACACACACACACACTCAGAGAAACACAGAGAAACACATGACACACACACACACACATAATGACATATGCACGCACGCACGCATGCACACCAAGGGATACCCACGTGCACTCATTTTACACACGTAACACTCTTCACAGAGAGATATCCGAGTGCATCCACTTTCTGGTTTGATTGGGACTGTTGAATCTGTTTAGGGCTGAATGAAAACAATATGGGGGAAATATGTGCTGTATTCCTACAAAGGGTGCATTAAGTGTCATTTGGAAGATTTTGAGTTGTGGATTTTGCTGTAAACTAAAATACATGAGCTCTGAAGTAGTGTTAGAAATTTTGCTGTAGAATACTTAGAATGCAAGATACAGTTTGAAATCAGTAGCTGACCATTTTGAGAAAAATCACGATTTGATGAGAGTGAAGGTACTCTCAGTTTTAGTCAGGTTGTTGTGTGAAATAGTACAATTTAACACATAAATTGATTAAGCAATTTCACAGGCCCATAAATGCTAAACCATCAAGCAACTTGTGTACCCTTTGCAGGAGCAGGTCACATATACAGAATGTGTGTGTGTGTGTGTGTGTGTGTGTGTGTGTGATGAGAGGGTATTGCTAAATCTTGCATGATGTGTAAGAGGATTCCATTGTTTTCTTAATATGCATGTGATGTTCCAATATTTGTCTGTTATCATGTTTGTCATTAAAGTGTACATGTATTCATAAAAAAAATCTCATCATTCTCACCAGCATATGCTCATGTGTTCATTTCATCATTTTGTATCTGTATGAAACTGAAAGCAGCCTAACCTGCAGACCATTAACATTGGGGCTGCACTTGTATGGTAGCACACTCTTATTTACCAGTCATTAGTCAGCATTGTTGTATTTCAAATACCCTATGTATGGCTTATGATTATGTTGTGCTTGCACCCATTATATGGAGTGTAAATTTCAGAAGTAGATGAAACAATGGGTAATGGTAAGTAGCTGATTCTGAAATGGGATAAATACTAGTAGCATATGTTTGTACGATGATTTTCTGTATGTTAACACAGTGCATAATCATTAATTGAAGGCCCAGCTTGCTTCCTGGCCTTTGGAAAAGGGCCATTGCACACTCAAGGACGCACCTGGCACTTAGTTTTACAGAAAATAGCTTTGCCCACCATCATTCCAATCTGTTTCAATTTGAGCTGTTGCTTTCAAGTTATTAGATTTTGGATTCATGCAACTTTATGTTTGGAGAGGGGATAGAAGATGAAATAAGCTACTGTTCTTCAAAATTGGGAGCTTTGTTATGTCATCTGCCTCAAATTACATGAAAAAACATTGCAGAGGTGTGATGTGCATTCTCCTAACGGTTTGTAATTGAAACCAGCACGAATATTGCAGACATGATCTGTTTATATATTCCTGCTGAGTTTATGCAATACATAACATACCACAGAAATTACAAAACCAGACATGCCCACAAAATGTTGCAGCATATGGAAGTCTAATTTTGAAATGTTGACAGTTGCCTTCTCTGCCATCTGCTTTCCATACTGCTTTTGTCCATTCTGTGGTCATGATGAAGGCTGTCTGCCAGCAGTATTATTTCTCACTGTCTTTCAGGTAATACTGCACAAAATATGAGCATTTTATCCCCAAATGTATATGCATGTCTCTGTCACCCTTTGTTTTCAGTCAGTCAGTAACTATCTGCCAGTCAGTAACTGTCTGCCTACATCTGTTACTCTTTGCTCTCAATCAGTCTGTAACTATATGCCTACCTCTTTTGCTGTTTGCTCTCAATCTGTCTGTAAATACCTGCCGACTTTTGCTGCCCTTTGCTCATTTAGTCTATTACTGTCTGCCAGTCAGTAACTATCTGCCTATTTCTGCTGCCCTTTGCTCTCAATCAATCTGTAACTTTGTACATTTTAAAATTGTGCTGTATCGCACATAAGTTGCCTAGCATTTTTTACTGATTTGTAAATGATAATTTCTTACTCTTTGAAGTGGCTCTTAGTTTGTTCCAGACCATAATGCACTTTCTGTAAACAGTTTGTAAGGATTCTAGTTGATACTTGATTTCATAGGGTAGATTTCTGCTCTTATTTTTATTGCACAAGGACATGTTAGGCTTAAAGGTTTTAGTTAAAGCTGTTTCATTATATGTGCAATGACAGGTACAATAGCCAAGAGGATAAATGTCAGACTTCCAGTCAGAAGGCTAGATTTGATCTTAACTTGGTACCTCCCACCTGTCAAGTAAAGAGTAGAGATTTTTTTGGTCTCCTAAGTCAGCATATAAACTGACTGATCTGCCAACATCTAAACTCTGTTTTGTGTGTGTTTACACACACAGAACATCCGATACACACAATAAAATTCCCGCAAGTCATGTCAGTGTCCATTGGCTTACGGAAACATGAAAACACCCAGTATGCATTAACTAAGCAACATAACTCTTGAGAATCATGGAGTTATCTCCCTTGTAGAATTTCTCAAATCCAACGCAGTTTGCGCTACCCATTCATCTAGCATAGACACAGCCACAAAGCATAAAGTTGTAAGCTCAGAGGAATGTAAACTGTGTTGGATTTGAGAATTCTACATGGGAGATAACTGTGACTTTCAAGAGTTATGTTGCTTAGTTAATATTTAAAATTCTCCCTGCTTCCCTCTTCCTTTGGTGTTATCCAGTATGCATGCCTGCCAGAGATGGAATATGCAGACTGTGCAGTAACATACAGATAAAACACACTACAGGTAAAACAGTGTGCATATATGCATCTGAGAAAATTGGAATGTTTTAGAATAAAAGTGCATGTCATGGTATCGTGAGTAATGTGAACTCTTCGAGTCTTCTGATAATTAACAGTCCGCACAAAACACCCAAGAAATGATGCCTGCAAAACTGATACCACAACATGATCAATACAATGTCTCTTTCACTTCAGAGTTCCTTCGACCATGATTTAAAAAAAAGTCTTACTAGGAAGTAGTAGTCATATCACCAGAGAACTCTGTATGCCTTGTAGATGTAATAGTTTGAATAGTGTGTTGAAGTGAAGGTAGAATTGTTCTGATGGTGTGGCATGTGGCGTACCTTTTCAGCCCTAGCCCTAAAGAAAGGGCACCCAGCCCACAAAGGGCCCGTAGCCCTGACAGCAAGAACCGCCCATCACAGATTCCTGTGTTTGCCTCA
>JAPXFY010000017.1:22910529-23038029 GCA_030674185.1 Monoplex corrugatus | reverse complement strand
AAACATACAGTAGTTTCGGTTCCCAATGAGCTTTCCCTATAACTGACGCTTCTGACGTTGAAAAAAAAATACAAATGTCTGCCGTCGATAAATCGACGTCATGTGTCCAAGCAGTAAATGGAAGTGACGGAGATTTTTTCCCGGCATGATGCAGTTGAGTTAATCCATTCTGCCTCATGTGTGAATAGGAGACAGAGAGAGATTATCTGTGTTTTTGAGCTTGTGTGAGAGAACGTATAAAGGGCCAGCAATAGAAGTGCAGGTATGATGCATTTTATGCTTGGTTTGTGTGTATATCTCTGTGTGTGTGTGTGTGTGTGTGTGTGTGTGTGTGTGTGTGTTTGTCTGTGTGTGTGTGTGTGTGTGTGTGTGTGTGAGAGAGAGAGAAAGAGAGAGAGAGAGAATGAGAATGTGAGAAAGGTCAAAACAGTTAAGCAGTATGCTGCCTTGTGTGCTTGATTGTGTATATATATGTATGCACTGTTGTGTGTATGTGTTTTGGTGTGTGCATGTTTGTCTCAGCATGTCTGGATTGCATAAAGGTAAAGCTTTTGCCTTGCAGCCTGACTACACTTGTTTAGATGGGTGTGAATTCCCAGGAAATCTTTATAATATGTGTGACCACTAGTCTGCCCAGCTGTGAATGGATGTCTGATCCTCTTCAAGGTTGGAATAGGTAAAGCAACAAGGAGAGGAGTGGGACCCACTGTCAAAAGATGATGCAAGATAGTAAAGCGAGATCTCTACCACCTCGTTCCCCATACAGCCCAGTTTGGGGTTATGGAACATCCTGTACCTTATTTTTGTTTGTTACATTGAACATCCTGTACAGGTTTTTTTCTTTCATTTTAGAATTTTTTTTTACTTACTTATCCATATACTTATCCATATCTATACATCTTTGTGTTAGTGTCAGTGGACATAATCAGCTTGAATAGGTAAAGAAAGTATCAATATTTTTTTTCATTTGTGATCTGCAACTTACATATGCAGTTAAATATGAATACGAGTGGGCTTTTTGTGTATTGCCATTTTATGTTTATTTTTTCCCCTGACAATGAGACAGTAATATTCTGTTTTCAGAGGTATGCATGCTGGGTGTTTTTGAAAAGTGCTTGCATAAGCCACCAATATGACACAGCTTACAGATCTTTAATGTGGGTATTTGATGTTTTCTGTGTGTATACATATGAAGGAAGTAGGTGCCAGTAAGTTTTTACATATGTTGATCTGGGAGATCAGAAAAGTCTCCACCCATCATCCAGTAGGCTGTACTCAAGCAGGTACAAACCCTGACCTTTTAGTTGGGAGCATTATAAACTGATAAATCTTTGCTAGTGTTTTGTTAACCCAAACATCAGTGTCTGTTTCAGAGGGTGGTTGTGTGTGCATTTGTGTGGTTAACATTGTTTCTGATGGAAATATGGTTGTTACAATCCCTTTGTGTGTCGATGTGTAGTTCACTCTGATGTTGTTGGGTTGGCTGTCTAAACATTGTTCATGCTAGAAATCATGATTGTTCAAGTTACTTTGTGTGACTGTTTAAGTTATTCCAGTGTAATTGGGTCTGTTTTATTTGTTCTAATTTACTTTATGTGTCAGTATGTAGGTTCATTCCAGTGCAATTGGACCTGCTGTTTTCTTTCTCAGGTTCAAAGGGTAAAGAAGGGGACTCTAATCTGAGGACTTTGGATCGTCGCATGGCCGATCTTGGCATTGACAATGGTAAGCAAAGTTTAACCACTGACTGGCTGGCATAGTCTCTGATGACTTAGTGTATGTATGAAGTAGTGAAAGGTTGTGTGTGTGTGTGTTTGCATGTTTTTTTGTGTGTGTGTGTGTGTGTGTGTGTGTGTGTGTGTGTGTGTGTGTGCATTTTTTTTATTTCAGTGTCATCAGTAAGTAGAAGGACATGATGTAGCTTTGAGTTAGGTGGAATGAGAGATGGTTTGTGGTGTGGCTGTACTTTTGTGGCTGTTATTTAACTAGTTTTTGTTTTTCACACCAACTTGAGAGAGGTGTGCGTCCTTTTGTCTGTTGTGTGTCAGTGACAAAATTGTGTTAGCAAGATTTCCTCATGACCAATCTGGATGGATCTTCAGCAGATTTGGATGAGAGGTGTGAATCATCTAGGCATCATGAATGCCTAAGTTTGGAGCTGTGGTGCCAAAGTCAGGGTCACATGGACCCTCAAACAGATGTGTGAACAGCTGTTTCTCGGAAACTTCTGACAGCACTTACATTCCAATTCCATTGTCACTGGTGTGACAGTCAACTGTTGCCTTTGCTGTACATCAAGTTAAGAGTTCATCTGGTGATTCTTCAAGGACACAGTAACAGAATTTGTATGTTCATTTTTTTTTTGGATAAAAAGGGAGATTATTAGAATGGCTTGATCAAGATTGTTAGAATGGCTTGATCATCATGGCCACAAAATATATGTATGTGTTCAGTACTTATCCTAACTGGTCATCGTAACTGTCAAAATTGTATGATTTTGTTTCTTTCTTATAATCCATGGCTCAGTACTTAACTAACCGGGCAGGTTGTTATTTTGATTAACTCTTTGGAAATGCACTCAAAAGTGCGTTCAGAGCTGCTGTGGTGCACTGTTTTATGTTCTTCAGAAATTTGTGCGGAACAGTCGATTGTATGTATATATTAATATTCTGTGTGTCTGAAAACGTTTGTTATCTCTTCTTTCCATGTATGCAGGTTGCTAGCTTATGTAGTATTTCCTTTTTTTCCAAAAAGGCTACTGAACTATGTATATAAATACACTCAAAAATTTACAAACAGAAAACACATAGACTCACAGACATGTCTAAAGTTGTCATCAGACACACAAGGACTGTCTTCAGGGTCTGATACAACAGATTCATTGTCACTAACTTAGCTAGCTGTCTATATCATAAGTCAGATCCATCTTGAAAAATCAATTCAATCACTTCTTGCACAGAGTACAACCAACGCGACCATTTTTTTTTCAACAATGCTTGCTCCACTTGGGTGACCTCAATTGTATAACAGTTATGGCTTTTTTTTACACTCCTGTTTACTTAACTCTATCGCTTCGTGCTGGAAAAAAATCTCCGTCATTTCCATTTACTGCTTGGAGACGTGACGTTGATTTATCAACGGCGGACATTCTTTTTTTTTTTTCACGTCAGAAGCGTCAGTTATAGGGAAAGCTCACTGGGAACCGAAACTAGGGTATGTTTACAGCAGTTATTTACCTTAGACCGTTTGTGGCAATGTGAAACAAAGACAACAGTAGCCTTTTTTCAGCGCTACCCGCGACATGCGAATTTCGCAAATGGCATCAAGGAAAGCAAGTCGAACCTCACAGTTTTGTAAATATTTTGTGCTCTGGAGCAACTGTATGCAGTAATCTTGTGATTGTAAACATCCATGGCATGGAAATTATGTTCTGGATTTCATCTAAAACTGTTTCACAGTGTGTGTTCATATCCATCAAAAAAAAATTTACCCCCCTTTGGATACCTATTTGGATACCTCATCATTTACAAGAATACCATAAATAAGGTAAAATTATTTGTAAAGATCTAATCCTGGTCTTTCTGTATCACTTTACTTTGTTTGTCTATTTTATTTGGTTGTTTTTCTCTTTTTATTAAAATGTGCTAAAAATCCTGTGAATTGAGGGGGCAAAATGACCCTGAAGACTGCGACTCGATTGAGTTAAAGGTAAGGAGTCCTGGTTCCAGACTGACTGAATTATCACCTTGTATATGCTTCCTTGTTGAGAAACTATTTCTGTCTTGGTAAAAATAATCAGAACTTCCTCCACCTCGTAGCTATAGCTGTGGAGTGTCACACATGCATCTTTGGCTGCAGAATGTCGGCAACCAGTTAAATATTTGGTCATTTTCCCACCATGCAATGCATGCCATTATTGAGTCTTTTGAATTAATTGTTTCTCCTTCTGTTTCAGACATGCAGGATGACTTTGAATATGAAGATGATTTTCAGAGCTCAGTGTAAGTATATGCTTGAACTTTTTATAGTGTGGTTGTAAAGATGTTAAGAGGAGCAATCCATGCATGGTCCAGTCAGTTTGCTGGATAAACTGAAGCAGCTTGTAAGAGCACACACCTGTGCTGTGCCAGTTTGATCTGTTATGCACAGGTGTGCTTTGCCAGTTTTATTCAACATGCCTGTGCTATGCCAGTGATTTAGTACATGCCTATGCTATGTCTGTTTGGTTCAGTGCACACCAGTATTATGCCAGTTTGATTCGGTGTACATGCCAATGCTGCTGTGAACAGTCATGTGGGGAAAGCAGTGGTGAAAGAGTGAAGATGTAGAAATGTTTTATGAACAAGCAAAATTCTTAACCCTTTGACTTCCTTGCCATATCCACTGGCTTCCTGTCGTGGTGGATAGTGTGATGGGGTGAAAAAATAAGACAACTGTTCAAGATGTGTTTCTGCCAAATGCATGTGATAAACTGATCATAAAGGTTTTAAGGGCCCACTTTACAAACTTTGTTATTCTTTTGTAGTGCTATTCTCCACTTATTCGGACTCATTGTGCATTACACATAATCAGATTGTTTAGTGGAGCTTTGGAACTCCAACAGTTAGGTGAGCTGAACACACTCCACTGTTATAGCAGAAGAGTCTGTGTTGTTGGATAGTGCATGCTGGGTCATATTTTATGCATGTGTGTACACACTTAGGAGACAGGATAAATCTCCACTCTTTACCCACCAGGTGGAGGTATCCAGATGGGTTGTACCTAATATTGTCTCGTGGAAGTCTGATGTTTACTCATTTGACTACTGTTTCCATCAGATTGAAACATGAAGTCATAGTACAGTAGGGTTATGCTTCCAGTATGTTATCTTGATATTGAAAAGGTTTTCTAACCTCATTATTTCATTTATTTGAATACAGTTATATTGTGTTATATTGTAATATTGAGGCCTTGTTGGTATGGGAGCTCCTGTTTTCCAGGTAGACTGCAAAAGTTCAACTCTCTAACTTTGGGGAAAAACTATATGTGGCCTGTAGCCTACATGGAGATGGCTATGAATGACTGCAGAATTTAAAGCAGCAAGTGAAAAGAAAGAGGCACTGCAATCGTCATGCTGGCATCAAGGAAAGTTTAGATCTGTACCACTTCATTTCCCTTTGACTTCTGCATTATAATACAACCTTTGACTTCTGCATTATAAGACAACCTTGTCTTTATTTTTACCTTCTGTAAGAATGTATGGCGTTCTTTTGTTTGAATTAGGCATATATGCATTTTTTCATGTTGCAGGCACAGTCTCAGTCAGAAGTCTCCACGCAGCAAAACGGAGGGGCATGACAAGACAGAAAATGGTAGCATAGCAGAGGAGATAGAAGATGAAGAGATTGAGGACATTTCCATAGAAGCGGATGACCTTTTGAAAAGTGAAAACAGTGGGGTAAGAACTTTGTCTTTCTCTTTGTAGTCTTGTTCTTGACATTACACATTAACAGACATATTCTGCTTGTCAGTAGGTCCTCTTCAACGTAGTAGTCTAGTGTTTTAATTTTAGGATTTTTACTGCTGAACATAGTCAGCAGAGAGCTTGGTTGGCTTAAGGGTACAATTCCTGCCTTCGAGTTCGACAGTATAGGTTTGAATCTGGTGCAAGAATTTTTGTAGGCCCGTGTGTGGTCTTCAGTCCACTTGACTAAGAATGGATGCTAAGCCTAGTTGAGAATTGAGGGAAAAATAATAAGGAAGGAGATAGACTGTGGCCTTGTTAGATTGGTCTTGAGAAAAGTTGAGTTTCTATAACCTTAGGGTTGTGGGACAGCCTTTACCTTTGTCTTTACCTGTTCAGCAGTTCTGGTATGTGATCCAAAGTCCGGGAAAATCCTTTAGGTCAGACCTGTGTGTGTGTGGTTGTGTGTATGTGTGTAGTAGAGAGAGAGAGACGCAAGATATTTGATTGTGTGTGAGTGGATCTCATGCATCACTCGTTTGATCCCAATCAGTCTACAATGAACCGACTTGGATCAATATGACCTGTTTTTTGTTACAGTGACTGAAGTGTGAACTTTTCTTTGCCCATGCTTCTCTGCTGTTATTAGTTACAGGCCCTGGTACAAGCAGATGTAAAGATTTGGGATTCAGTGCTTTATTTCTTTTTGTGTGTTATTTCAACCCCCCCCCCCGCATGTTTAATGGAGTGTAAAAAACAGCTTTCAGTGAAGTCCAAGTGATGTATGACATTGTGATGTATGATGTGATAAACCATTTTCCATTTAGTGTGATGATTTTATGTGTTACATATGTTTAGTCCATCAGAACCTACTATTTTCTGTAGTGTAGTGTATATGTTGTGATTTAGTACATCTAATAGAAAAATGTTTGTTGATTTTGCTAGTGACAGCATATTTAAAAGTAAACATTTTCGCACACAAGTTACGGGTCATTGGTCACATTAACGTAAATGACAGGGAAATCATCTTATTTCATATGCATTTTATATGAATTTTATTTCATGCAGAAAGGAGTGTTGATGAGGTTTACATTATTTTACAGTTTGATGACATGACAGAAGACAGAAGCATCAGTCAAATGGATGGTGGCTTTGACTACATGGAAGACCCACAGCTACCTTGACACAGGGAACACCACGGCCCATCACAAAATAATCACAAACAGAAATTAGAACTGTTAACTTCACTCCGTATCCGTCCATACCTTGTACAGTATTGGCTTGGAGTACTTAAAACTTGTCTGCTCTGTGCAGCAAGTCCTGTGTATATCAAACAAATTTGGATATTACGAAATTGTTAGCACTATGTTCGCTTTCAAGGCTTGTCAGATATTTTTCTCATTAAAACCTTTGTCAGATATTCTCACCAGTACTGTATACATATATCCGCAACTATTTTCATTGTACATGTCAGAGAGAAAACCATTATGTGGTGTTCATTGAACAGCCTTAGACCTGTGTTATACATCATCATGTGTGGTCCATCTTTTGTGTATGTGAACTTGTTTTCATGGCTGGTGCAAAAGCAATATGTTGGAGAAATGGCCAGTGATCTAAAACAAAATGTACGCAAGTATATAAGCAGTGAGTGTGAGCTGCTGTGCAAGCGTGTGGAGTAAGGAGTAAATGTGTGTGAGCAGTCCAAACATACCCATTGTGTTAGATTAGATAACCATTGAGCAGTTCATTTTCAGGGCAGGTATAAAAGTCCAGAGTCACAAGATAGAATGTAGAAGTCCATGACAAGGATGGAAATAATCTGCTGTGTGTTAGTATTGTCTTTCAGGTTTGTGTATGGTTGGGAAGCTAGGTTGGTATTGTCTTTCAGGTTTGTGTATGGTTGGGAAGCTAGGTTCATGTGGAGCTTTGACATTTAGTGATCTGAATGTGTGGTCTGACTGAATACGTAGATTCCCAGGTGACTTGACAGAGAGCAAAGAGCTCGTTATATGTTTAACAAAGACAAAATGCAAAGACTCATCTTATCTCCCCTTGCCCCAACACAGAGAGAAAATATGATGACCTACGAACTTGCACACTTTCTCCTTTTGCACCACTCTTTTCATTGCCTACAGCCCATCTAGAATTCCTTAACTTTGGTTTTCTGTAGTTTGACGTGCTGGTCAGTTTGAGGATCATGATGAACTGTTGGTTTTCTGGCATCTGTATGTAGAACCATCCAAACCAGTGTACATTTATCACAGCCATTACATGTATGATGACCATCACTTGCTTGCAACAGTTTTTTTTCATCTGTAGGATTGTGTTTTATAAATGGCGTTTAATGAATGTACCATGTTTTACCCAAAGGGAGATGTACTATTTTATAAAGTTTTTATTTTAGCTCACACTTTATTTAATAATTTTTTATCATGATAATTTGTTTTATCATGATAACAGGGCATCACGTGCTGTCAGTCTTCATCCAGGCTAAACAATCAGCCTTCTTTCATCATTTTTAATGTCTGCCTTTCAGGGCAGTTGTATCCCTTGGAATTTTGATCAAAATCAATGGGAATGGTAATGAAAAACTCATCATAAGAAAACCTTGCAGAGCATTCCAATAAATTTGTCAGTTTTGGCATTCCACCTCAGATCAGGTTTGGCTGAATTTCATTCGTGCACCACATTCTTGTTCCCATTTTCTGCAAACCAACTCCCTGCCATCACATATCAGATCACATCATGTTCTCCATTGTGGTATGCGTATTTGTCATTGTGTACCATGCCGATTTTAGATTGATAGTACTGCATCTGTCTGCTGGCACTTGTACTGTAAAACAGCTGTTCAATAGGGTCTCAAGCCCATGTCTTAATGGGTAGGCAGAAGCTGCATTCTTCTTTACTATCCGTTGGTCATCATTCCCCCCCTCCCCTTCATTTTTGTGCAAGGCATGCCAGTTTTTTTTTTTTTTTCATGGTTGGCTTTTGATACAGCCAGACTCAAGATCTCATGTCAGGTTCATTTCCACTCTGCAACACAAGAAATTAGTTTGTTCGCTGCTCAATCTTTTTGCTCCTATTGTTAAGGTTTATCAATGTTTTAAAGTCCCATTCTCTTTTCATTTCAGCACACAGGATTTTGCACAGGATCGGGGAGTCTGCCAGTGAATTGCTGGCAATTTGGGTAGAATGAATATATAATTTGAGTGCAGTGAATCCATAGTGAAGAAACTACTGACTCCCAGGGAGTTGTTGGGTGGGGGGGTGTGGGGCAGGAAAATGAAGCCTTACTTTTGGCTTTCATAGCACTAGCATGCATGCCCCAATAGAGTTGTATAGGTCATCTCCGCATCATGTAGATTTTGGGTGCCATATGGTTGTCAGTGTTTGTCCACATTGATATGGTTTTACTTTTAGACATTTGTATGACTCGAGCTCTTGGTTCACAGCAAACCTTGATTTAGTTTCTACCTCCTTTGCTGTACAGGGTAAGGAGCCAAGAGCAGTGTTGTAGTGAGCATGCTGGAATGTAGGCCATTTGGAGTGCTTTTAGCCATTTGATAGATTTTATGTAGGTGGAGAGGCATTGCATGTCCTGTTGATATTATTACAGTTTCTGTGCTGGTTGTAGCACAGGTTGATGGTTATTAACGAGATACTGTATGTGTGCGAGAGGATGAATGTCAGGGTACATAGTTCACATCACACTGCTTACGTCCTACTCTGCCTCCATCATCATCCTAATACCAATTCACTTCATCTCAAGCTTGCTTTAAAGAACCATGTCTGACATTCCATTAACTCAGTGCATATAAATCATAAAAAAGTAAGTAGCCTACCATGGACTGACTGCATGAAAATGATTGGCTGTATACTCAGGTTCTGTCATTATTTTTTAAAGCTTTATTCACACCTTTCATTCAGATACCCAAGATTTTAGAAAACTTTATTCATAGCTTTTCTGCAGTGGGTGCCTGAGAATTTGCACTTGCTCCTACATTTGTGAATTTGTACCTATGTGAGGTGGTTATGGTTACATGGGTTCAGAGATATGGACCACTTGCAGATGGGTTCAGAGATATGGACCACTTGCAGACTGTGGTTTTGAAATGCACGAGACAAAAACAACAGTTGCAGCATAAAAATTGCATGAACAGGTTCAGTATTTTTGGTGTGAGTGAAGAGTTTCATGACGGTCATGGCTTTCACTGGGAAATCTTGTCTGGTTCTTTCAGTGAAATAGCTTGTGTCATGTTCTTTGGGATCAGCATTTTTTTCCCCATGACAAACTCAGAAATGTATTGGAGTACATCATTTGTTATTTCCACTTCTCTCATTGGGATGCCAAGGACTCTGTCAGTATAAATAGTATCACCACCTTCTGGAAATTCTGTTAGAAATTTCCTCTTTCTGTCCCTTTTTGTTTCTGCCTTTTCTCCTTTGCTTTATCATCTCTTCCCATCATTTTCTGCCTTGCTTGTCCATTCACCTGTAAGTGTTTTATAAATTGTTACATATTTTCTCAAAGGATTGATAATTGGGTATATATGTATTGACTGTATGTTTCGCTTGAAGGAAATGTGCTGCGCAGGAGCAATTTTAGGTAAGTTAGGCCATTTTTTATGTATGCATTAGTGTCCTTAGTTGTATTCAGGAATTTTTTTTTAAATCCTCTGGTGATATATTGGATGGAATAGTGAACACCAGGGGCATATCCTTAACATTATGTGATTGCATGCAATGATATGAGTAATTTTCTTATCCAGCCCCCCCTCTCAGATGTGCACATTTTGAAATGGTTATAGCTCTGATACGGCTCTGTGCAGTTGGCTAGGCTTTAAAGACAAGAACAATTATTTCCTCTTTAGAATATAGTAAAGGTGACTGTGCTGCCTGTGAGAAGGCTGTCAGTCCTTCACAAATGAGTAGGCCTTTTTCACATTTTGATAGCAGATGTAATGGAATTCAGTATCATGAAATTAAATTCTGCCAGTTTCTCATGTAAGCCTGCAGTCATAGGGGAGCAAGGTGATGACTTTCTTAAGGATCACCTGTATGTAAGGGGCAGTGGTCATCAGCTTTACCACCAGAATATAGAAACAAGCTGTGGAGATTCTGGGCTTGTGTTTTTGTAGAACTTTAGTCCTTCCATTCCCTTACCTAGTATTCCACCAGCTGCAAAAAATTCATGCTTTCATTCTCTTACCCTATTCATCAGCTTGCTTCAAGAAGCTGGTGGATAGGATGAGGGAGTGAAAGGATCAAGTTTTTGCTATGCTGTCTTGGCTGATAGTCAGTGCAGAAAGCTTGTGGATAGTACGAGGAGTGAAAGGATCAAGAAATGTTTGCGATATGACTTCTACTTAAAATAACTTGATAGTGTGGTCATCATGAGGGTTACGAGTTCACCTTGCTTCCCAGAAACCCAAAGTGGGGAGGAACATGAACATGAAACTGCTGAAGAGGGGAGTCATAAGCTCACTCAATTGTATGTTTTATGTATGTTGTCGCTAGTGTTTTTGGACTAGATCTAACAGTACTGTTCACATAACACATGATACAACCCTCTGACTTGCCTATTTAAACAATACTATTCACTTAACAGATAACATATGAGGTTGTTGTGCAAAAGTTTGCATGTACTTACAGTATACCATCTATTGATCATGAGTTATGCTCAGTATCATCTGGATACAGTATGCATACTAAACAGTATACTAGTGATCTGTCAGTCCATTTGCACATAACGTTACTGATAAAGCAAGTGCATATGCAATATTGTATAAAGTAACATTCACTGAAAATAAAAAAGTTCCATGTTACAGAGGTGTTTATTTTTTAATGGTATAATTGTGACATTTAGTGCATGTCCCTTTCACGCTTTAGTTAAAAGTTTGGTGCACACACATCATACACCTTTTGTATTTGTAGTATTTTGTTTGTTAAAATAACCTTTCATCAAACAAGGCAAGACATTGAGGTCAGAAAAATCACACAGCTGATGAGGTTGGCCTTAAAAGAGTATCCTTTTAGTGCCCTGAGATCTTCCCTGGTCAGTGTTCTTACTTCAGCTCTGTACCGTTTCTCTTTGGATATAGTCTTTCATATAGATCTATCCTGTCCAACAAAGCTGGTATTTGATGAAGGAACACTCCATACTTGACAAACCACACATTTTCAGAACCTGAAGGTTGGACACTTGATGTTGCCATGTAATGTTGCAGATGTCTTCAGTGGAACCATTATGGCTGCTGACTGTGTTGGTATATCGTCCACATTGCATAGTAGTACAACAACAGCCCAGTAGGATTTGGATTTGGACATTCAGTGTAGGCCTATAACTCTTGTTCTTTCAGCTTGCTTGTATTGCCTGACCAGCACAGGGAATTCTTAAAATATGGAGGGGACATGAAATCCTCTTGCCTACAGATGCTCATAGTTCCACAGGTGCAGTGATGTGTTAAACAGCCACATGAAGTGCGTCTTGGACCATCATTTAATCTCTAGACACATATCTGGTGATTTTATCACGCAACCC
Source organism: Monoplex corrugatus (assembly GCA_030674185.1). Classification (NCBI taxonomy): domain Eukaryota; kingdom Metazoa; phylum Mollusca; class Gastropoda; order Littorinimorpha; family Ranellidae; genus Monoplex; species Monoplex corrugatus. Next base: position 23,026,045 of record JAPXFY010000017.1, on the reverse strand, counting down.
TGCTATGTTTTATCACACAAGCAGTATGGTCTTCAGGGAGGTTGATGAGATGCAACAGCGGACAGGATCCTCATCCGTCTCTGGGGTGCAGCATCAAGCAGTTCTGGCCTACTATGGTCGATCAAGTCTCAATGTAATTTGCAACACAGCTCTTCCAATGTTGACCATGGTGACTGCCGCCTTTCATGCTATTGAAAAATGGTCTTAGCGTGTGATGGCCAGTGGTGTGACAATGTTTTACTGCCGCAACTTTACACTAGAGCCAGAGTGATAAAAAATATTCCATCGCTCACTTTGTGAAATTGTTACTATGCCTGCCAATGGTGTGCAAGTTTGAACCTGTTTAGACAGGGATTTCTCCCACTCTGAGTGATGGCCTGGGTGCTACTCTTGAATGACAACCAAGGTCCCATGTAAAGCATGTACTTAGCACACGTTAAAATCCCATGGCAACAAAAGCATTATCCTCAGTAAACAACTGTAGAAAAAGACACTGCAATAAACATGCATGCATGTAAACAAAAGACGGGAAATGGTTGATGCACCAGGTTACTATAATGACCTGCTTTCCCCTGGGACAGCAGCACACATTTCATGCAGAAAATCATGTTGCAAGCTAAAACAAATTGGATCTAATCCAATCCACTAAGGGAAAGGCTCAAAGGGCACTGCTCTCTTCGCTCATGAAATACTGGAGTTAAGCACCAGCGTTTCATCAGGCTAACGTAACAGAAATACACAGGTATTTACATAAGGCCTAAGGCATGGCACACACTGGAAGAATAACATACACTGTTGCACTCACACACATACCCCGACTCGCAGAATAAAATGATGTCAATGTCAGTATGCTCACATGAAGCAATCGATGTTATTCTATGGATTGAGAACCCACTGAGTGTGTGTGTTGTGCATGTGTACACACACATTTATACACATAAATTTATATATACAAGGACTGATCCAAAAGTCGTCAGTTGGCTGTCATTTTTTAACTGTTTTATGGTAAACACTTTCAGCCTTATTCAGGTAAAATTTTGCACTATCCAATATTAACATGCACAAATTTGTACTGACATAATACCAAGTTTAATTATATGACATGGTTGACAATGGGGCAAGAAAAGAAAATAGACGTTTACAAAAAACAAAACAAAACCAAAAAAAACAGGGGGGGGGGGGGGGGGGGGGATGAAAGAATCAGGGCAAAAATTAGTGGTAAACACAGATCAAAAAAGTTCACACAGATAAGGTCGAGAGTGAGAGCCAGGAAAAGCACCAAGCACACAAAGAAGACTGAACGAAGCACAAAGTGTACGGTCTTATCGCTTCAATTTACTAAGACAAAGAAGACAAATGTCACTTAGGCGGACCAGTCAATTTACTAAGACAAAGAAGACAAATGTCACTTAGGCCGGAACCAGGTATCAGGATAGAGGTGAGCTCAATAGTGGCACATGGTAGTGGATGTCTTGTCACCAATTTCTCAACCGACCAGTCAAGTATTTTGCAGTTTGTATGGTGTCTGGCATTAGCTGAGCTTATGTACTTGTAAGATATGGTTAAGTTATGTGCTATTAAAATTCATTGTGGTGTAATTTAATTATGGATCTGAAAAATGAATCTTAGCAAACATAATTCAGATTTTGTCCTCACAAGGCTCACAGCTTGAAGATGGTCCAAAGTACACGTTGATTTGACAGAAATGTATGGAGACAAATGTCTATCAAACATGTCATTCTGCCACTGGGTTGATGGTTTCCAACAGGAAAAATTGACCAGAAAGACAATACCAATGTGACAACCAAGTAAGGCTGGGTATGAGCAAACTGTTCAGCTTGTATAGAAAGTAGTTGATGAGGATCTGTGTTTTTCAAGTTCATGAAGCAGTATTTCATATGGCACAGTTCAATGAATCCTGCAATATGATCTTGACAGGAACAAAGAAAATTACTGGTAACACAACATAGTTCATCTTTTATGGCAAATAGTCAAGTGGGTGCTAATGACAAAAAAAAAAACCCCCAAAAAACCAACAAAATAAAAAAACAAAAACAAAAAAACAAACGGTTGCACTGAGATCTGGTTTTCAAAACCAGAAGGGACTTCTTTTCCTTCAACTCCCAAGACTCCTAGCAGTTGATATTTTGTCTGAGAAGTCTTACTACTGGATATTATGGAAAAAGTTGTGAGGTTCATCCATGAGCAGCATCTGAATGTAGGTACCAACAAAATGCTCCTTCTACATGACAACACAAATGCCCAGAAACGCAATCCATTCAAGTTCCCTTACCCACCACCCTACAGTACTGACTGAGCCCTATCTCCCTTCTGATGCAAAACCTGGCTGGCAAGAAGTGTTCAAAATCCAGTACGTACAAAAAGCAATGCAATCACAGCTTACAATTATATCTCGATCAATCGTAAGCTTTTCTCTTTTCTGAGGAGGCTGAGATTGTGTGAAGACAGGAAGAGAATACATTGAAGAACTGAAGATTTCAGTGCATTGGACTTCCCATATTTGGTTTTGAAAGTGAGTGACAAGATTTTTGGATCAGACCTTGTATAACACGCACAATTATATATACATGTGTGTGTGTGTGAGCACACATACGCATGCATGTTGTTGCATTACATATTTTGTGCCTCACAATTCTCCCTATGACAGTTGGCCTTTATTCATTAAAATTCTGGGTACTGAGTTCACATACAAATGAGCAAAGAAGACAACAACAAAAAACAAACAAGTACAAACAATCTTCAAAAAAATTTATTTTCTTCTGGCAAATCAATCAATCACCAAGCCCCATCTAGAATGACATTCGATTTATCTGCCAGTTATCTTCAGTTCTCACAACGACAAAATGAAAAGCACACAAACCAGATTTTCGATAATAATGCATAGGGATAATGTGCGAACCCACAAATGATATTTATCATGAATAAATACCATAAGATTGAGTGCCTAAGCTGATAACCAACCTTTTGATTGACTCATTTTCAGCTGTCATTTCCTGTTTAGTTTCAGTCTCTTGTATCTGTCGATTACATCCATCAACACTCTAGCTGAATGCTTTGGAAATAACGTAACCGAAGCAAATCAAGAAACATGCCCTTCTGTGTATCAAGTCTTGGTTCTCAATATCAGTATCTCTCAGTGAGTAAATATTGCCTCTGTCTGTGGTCTATGGCTAGGAAATTTAGTGGTTTGACAAACTCTCTGGTCTGAGTAATCCCAAACACTTTTTCTCAAGACAGCATTGTGTCATCCCAAGATCTACGCCATACGCTTCCCCCACTCCCTCACAGACACACATCCTGCACTCTCTCTCTCTCTCAGGGTCTGACGAGACCTTTTTTCCCCAAAAAGACATTCAATGTGGTTTAATGGAAGACTCCCAAGTCTATTCAACAAGGTGTGGACTCTCCATGAAGAATACTCAAAACAGGACCTGGACCTTGCTCTCGAAGGGATCATCATCAATGTCATTTAATCCTTTGATTTTCACACCCTGTCCACCAGCATCCTGCACTGTCAACCATGCTAGCACAGCAGAAACTTAATCCTAAAACTCCCTCACCCTATCCCCCAATTTGCTGCAGAAAGTTAGTCGATAGGGTGAGAGAATTAAAGGGTTAAGTTTTCGCAGTTGGTGTTCATGATAAATACTGTGACTATTTGTTTAACCCTTCACATATTCCAACCAAAATGAAGAAGCACCATGGAGTATACTATCAGGACTCACAAAATCCAAGAAAGTCCACACGCTGCTTTCAAGAAAAAATGTGCTTTCTGAAAAAATACAAAAAAATTCGACATACTTTTTTCTTCCACAAAACAGTCGGATGTTTGTCAATCTGTTGATCTCTCATAGCAGATGATGAAACTTACGGAAGGGGGATAAATGCGGTATCAATTTCCGCTAAAGTCACTTCCAGTGTTTTTTGTTTGTCAGGCGTGGCTTGATTTCAGAACCAATTGCAAAACTTTTGAGGAGTGTGACCATGTCTCGAGCTGATATTCTAAAGAGAGGTCTGCTACAGCAAAATCGTTTGACAAAGAATGCAAAAATTAGCGGTGTTGGGAGTGGATTTCATGAAAAATTCATGTCAAGAAAATGAGTACATGGCTTTCAAAAATAGCAGAGGCTGGCATAGCCTACTAAGTCTTGTACTGTTGTGAAGTCAATTAACCCTTTGAACCCGGCTGGCCGATGCGGCGGCCAGTGCGATTAATACCTCTGGACCCTGCAGGCCGCAGGAGCGGCCTGAAATGTCCGGTTGACCTGGCCTGGTATGGTGCTGGCGTGCTGTATGCGACCTACCGGCACCTACTCTCCTCTGCCACATCCTGTTTATATTACCGAATTCCAGACACCCTATACTTTCTTCCTGGCAAATTTTTAAGCATTAGAAGGATTTATTCTGAGACACCGGTTTTCACTAGAATTTCTCTAAAAAATACTCAGGGTTGAGGGTATCAGAGGTCTAGAAGTACTTAGGGCTGAAAGGGTTAAAATACCTATAGTCGAACAGGCATCCACAAACTTTCAGACAATTTCAAACTGAAGCACCAGATGAGGCAGAAAATTGCAAAGAATCTTAAAGCTGTGCAGTCTAGGTTGTTGTTTACTGTTTATTGGAGCATACATTAGAAAAATACTCATCAAATTATTTTTCTTAAAATCTGACACCAGTGTACAAAAATCATTTGCTTCAGTACAAAGGATCATAAAATATTTACTAAGCCCAAACTTGTGCCAGACAGTGTCAAATTACACTGTTTTGCATCTATATTCAGAAAAATTTTCCTGGGAAGCATGCCACCGGACCTCCTAGATTTTCAGATTTTTTTTCATTTTTTCATTGGGAGGCCTGTACTATGTGAGACAAACACTCAGCATCAAACACCACCTTATACTGAATGCTTGGACCTACATGATGCGAGACACAACACCACAGATGCTCCTCCAGATGCAATTTTCAAGCATTTACAAGAGATCAATAGACCATCTTAAATGACTACACATATGGAAAAGATTTTAAAACGCATTCTAGACTTGATGATTGTGAACTTAGTTTTTCACTGTTGTCTTTATAATTAAAATTGGAGTTGCTTTTAACATGGCGTAGCCCTAATATGGCTCTAGTAGTCAGCTGGGTTATAAGCAATATGAACATGAACAATTCTCTCACCCTACCCAAAAAGCTAGTTGATAAGGTGAGGGAGTGAAAAAGTTAACATTAATCTAATCTCTCTTATGAAAGTATAAAATTGAAAGAACAACCCCTGCCCCAAACCTTTACCATAAAAACAGGTGTAGCTGCATGTCCATTTATTTTATTATTTAGTTACACTTTCAGTCAAATTTAACTCTCCAGTCAAACATGACTTGAAACAATCTTAAAGGCTAGAAGAAGGCAAAAAAAAAAAAATCAAAACTATTTTGATTTGTCCAGATTTGAAAGAGAACAAAAAGAAAGAAAAATTCAAACTAAGAAAGAGTGAAAAAAATCAGCTGAATACTTTTGTACACATTTCAAGACAGCTTGTTGGAAACATTTGATTTTCTTCAAGTCCAAATGTATGTGTGTGTGATGTATGTATGCATGCATATGTATGTGGTTATATACGTGTGCGCGTGTGCCTTGCCTGTACGCAAAAGTTTCAATGCTTTCATGACAGTAGCAGAGATCTGGTATTTTAAATATGGTATATAGCGGATGTTGCAAGGGGAGGGGGGAGGGGGGAAGGGATGGGTCCAGAATAAGACTGTCCAGGGGCATGGAGGGCCGACCTAGAGGCTAAGAACCACCCATGGATAGACCCTGTGTACCTGCCAGTACAGGCGTGGTCAAGTGTAGGGTGGGAATGGGGGAGGCCCTGGCTCCAAAGGTGGGATTACTGGATAGCCATGCAATGCTGTGCCATCATTTAGGACAAGAAGCCACATGAGGGCAAAGACTGTGGACACCTGGGCAAGAAGAGCATGGGTGGCCAAGTGGGGGCACCACTGAAAGGCCAAGAGGTGGAAGAAGGCTGGGGATGCCAGCCAGGGCCCAGGTTGGCAGAGACTGGCGAGTAAACTCATTGACTGCTGCCGACGCTGGGTGGAGTGTCACAAAGGACGTAAATGCGCCAGTACCGTTCAAAGGCAATGACATGGCCGCAGTTTTCTAGGCCCTTAGGGCCTAAAATCCTGCACAAATGGATATGGATAATGGTGCACTTGATTGTATGTGCTTATTTCCCCAAACGGGAACTTGTCACCTATTCTGCCCAAGGAGCAGAAACAGTTGGTCCTGGAACCTTGGCAGCGGTCCCGCACTGAGCAGCACTTGACAACGCACTTAACACATCAAGACCTGAGCAAACCAGTGCTGGAGATGAAATCATGGCTAAAGTATCTCAGCAAGCCATGTTAGTGCACAGTCCCATTTCGAGGCTCAGACAAAGCAGAGCGTACTGAGACCAACACCTCTGGATCGAAGGGCAGTGCAGCAGCACAATCCCTGTCATATTGAAGGTTTAGTGACACTGGCAAAGCTGAGCTTTTACAGATCATCACCTTTAGCTTGAACAGTGCTGTGGAACGGATCACTTCAGGATGCGAGCTTGGAACTGATGCAGCAGGATCGAGAGCTGCTGAGGCCATAGGGGGGGCACAACTAGAGGGACTGGAAAAAAGTTGACAGATGAAGATGGAGAAGTGACAGGTAAAAAGCTTGACAAAGACAGAAAGAAGAATTGGCTAGTGCTGAACCAAATGAACACTTCAAGTGAGTTTTGCCTCCTAATCTAGCTGTGTAAGCTTTCTTCTTGGATGAAGAACACAGCGCAAACAAGCACAGAAACACACTAAAAGGTGCGAAAAAGTAAAACATTTAGATGAGAAAAAAAAACGAAATGTGGCCGAAAATTGCTGATGCCAAAGGAAAAGGCAGCTCAAGTATGCACATTCCTGATACCAATGGAAGTGATGGTTGTTTTTCATTTCATTTCTATGGTAGCAGCACAGCTTCACAGGATATCAGCTGGCGTGCATCGCGGCATAGTCTGCGTAATTATTATACTTAGCATTGTAAGAAACGACATAAAGATATTTTAAGAAAGGTATTTTAAAACTTGGAACAGAAATATGCTTGAAAGACATTTCAAACCTACAACAGACAGGTGGATATGACTGAATAGACAAATCTTTTAAACCTGGAATTTTAATAGGTTCAATCCCTTCTAGTCCAACGTCCCTCCCAACACAACACCCCCTCTCAAACTGTCCCCTAGCTGACATCAGCAGCAGTGACCTACGAATCATGCTCTAGTGTAATGCTGCATCCACACGCACAATGGTCATTTACCACTATCCTAACCATGTACATCATTTCAGCTTCCGCAATAGCTCTGTGTATGTCTTATCTCCTCCTTGGGGATGAAGACCTGCAAAAAAACAAACAAGCTTTAAATGAAAATCAAATTTCAGTTTGTATGGAACATAACCTGACCCTCCCCACCCTTTCCCCCCCAAATGAATTGTCTGTCTTCCACATGGAATTACAAACATGACACCGAGCATGCAAGTAATTCCAAAAGAAAATTTCCATAAATTTACCATGATGATGGAACAAATGGATTTTACTGGGGAGGACAGTTTGGGGGAGGGGGGGTGTCCCTTAACTTATTCAGAAAATTTCACAGAAACAAAATGGATTCTACACTGAAGACAGGCAAGCAAGAATGGAGCCACCAGTTCCAAACTGACAATTCAAGGTAGTTTTTCACCTTTTCTTCTCTACTTCCTTCTCATGCACTTTCCAAGATATGACCATGAAAATGTTTTTATTTCATCCAAATTATATGGCAGGTAGTCTGGTCCAACTTCAAAGCACTTAGTTAAGAGAAGAACTGACACAGCAGTAAAATTCAGCTGGGCTCCAAACACTGAAACCAAGTCAACGATTCCTCCATCAACTTTAAATTCCTACATGAACTTCCAAACTAATGGACTACATGCTGTTTCACACAATGTATATGCCATTGTGGAACTAGTAATTGGAAACGCGCTCCTCATGTTTGAAGAAAGCAACATTTGTTTCAAACCAACTATTCCAGATACAACTCGTAACCCTTTCGCCAATCTTGATTCAGTTGACCAAAGGTTCCACAAATACAGTGGACCCACTGTCTGACAGCTATAGTCAACATCAAATATGCTGTTTTTTTGCACTGCTCTTTTCTGCATGAGATATGAGCTAGACCAATGGCAAGGTTTCAATTTGCCAAATTCTACAGTTTTAAGTGTAACTACCCAGAGGTCAACCAGAGCTCTACACACTAGCTGTCCCAGTCTAGTGCAGAGCTGCAGTCCATCTGAAGGAGCAGTGTTGAAAGGGTTTAATCAGTCAAAAGAGTCTCCAGATGAAGAATATATTTGTGACAACAACAAACATGTGACCTTATGTGTAATTGCAAGTCGACATTTTTGTCTCATCTGACACACAAGGACAGGGAACTATCATCAAGATGTGAATTTGGAACCTCGTTTTAGACGGCCATCACTTCTCTTTTTCCGGTTTACCTTCCGCTACGCTGGCCAAGATCAGATTACAGGGACACATCCATTATATACTAACACACACACAAAATACGTAGAGACACCTACCTTGATCTGGATCTACTCTTGTGCTTTCTGGACTTCTTACCACTGGCCTCGTATCTATCACCGTGACGACTCTCCCGGCGACGTTTCACGCTAGAAGAATCTTTGCTTGTCCTGCGATGACTGCCACGGTCACTGCCCGAAGATCCTGACCTCGAACGCCTCCTTTTCCTGGACTTACTTTTGCTTTCTGTGTGTTTGGAACGTTTACTACGTCTATCTTCCCTACTTCGGCTTCGTCTACGTGAACGCTCTTCGTAACTGTCCCCACTCCTACTATGACTGTCCCAACCATAATCTTCATACCTGTCTCCTTCCCTACCATAACTACCTCGACTTCTATCCCCTCTTTCTCGGCTAATGCTCCGCCTTCTCCTCCTCTCTCTGTCCCTGCTCCTATTGTGAATAACCTCTGGGCTTGAACTGACATTTCGTCTCCTCTCATATTCATCTCTACTGCTTATGTCACTGTCTTGATCATCGCTCACGCTGCGACGTCTTTTCCTCCCCCGATCTCTTTCCTGACTTGTGCTCGATTCTTTGTGTTTTCCCCTGTCTCTGGCCCCCTCAACTCTGTCCCTACTCCTATCCTCACTATGTCCTCTTTTTCTTTTCTTGTCCTTCCCTCTGTCCTTGTCTTTGTGTCTTTTCCTGTCCGACTTTTTCCTGTCTGTGCCCCCCTCCTTCTCCTCACTGAACTCCCTCTTCTTGTGTTTCTCACTCTCCACAGCCTCTTTTCTCTTTTTATCAGACTGTTTCTCTATCCAGTCTTCTGATAGGGTGCCTTTCTCATGTATCACCACTTTACTGTTCTTATCTCGTTTAGATGGTTTCTTCTTCTTTTTTGATTTTGTTTTTGGGTCAGATTCCTGTGAGCTTGAACTTTCACTAGAACTGGAGCTAGAAGATTCTGATGAAGATTCAGAGGAGGATGCGCTAGTTCCTGTGCTTTCTTCCTTTTTCACCGTCACCTTAGGTTTAGACCGGACAGACTCATTCTGTTCTTCTCTTACCCTCATTTCTACCTCTGCCCCCTCCACCCCTCTAGCTCTTTCTACTTTTTCATTTTCTCTGTTTTTTGGTTTTGACTGATCACTTTCTCTGGGGTGTATCTCCCCCTTCCCCTCCTTCCTTACACTATCAATGCCAGGAATTGACTCTTCCTTTTTAAGTGACAACAAACTGGGATCTTTACTCAGCGGATTTTTCAGGCATTCAGGGACTGCTGGTTCAGCATGGTAATCTGAAATTAAGCAGGTAGACAAGCCACAAGTTTACGTTTAGCATTGTAATACATACTTTCGTTCTAAAATAAAAACTTTCTTTTTTATAAAAACATTTAATTTACCTCTGGCAGTCCTTTGTTCATGCTTGGCTCTAAAACTGAAATTCTACGTTCATACAGTTACCTGCCACGACGTAATAGCACATACCACACAGAACTCACATCCTATACTTCCTGAACATTCACCATCCTTGTCAACTGCTTCATATTTAGTTCTGAGCATGTAGCCTACTGAGTGAATAAATTCCAGCACACACTCAAATGACACAAAACTACACAAACACTTCAGTTATCTTCTCCTGTTCACTGAAACATCAGGGAAGTTGGCTAATTAGCTATTTTGAGGTAGTGGGGTGGGGGTGTCCTTCATTTTGAAAATTTCTTTGTCGTCTTTGTGCACCCTTGACAAAGGCCAACCTAAAATCTTGTGTCTGTCTTGTTTCATTAATCATACATTCTACGTTCATATAATTATTTTTTGGTTTCTGCTTGTTTGAACAAAGGCAGTCACTGTGATTCACATTACGTACTGACACATACAAATGTATAACGCGCATATATGAATGACCATGCACGCGCGCGCACACACACACACACTCACACACAAAAGACAAACCTGAATCCTCGTCACTGAAAATCTTCTCTTTGTCTGAAGTCCTGGGCTTGGTGGGCTTTTTTACGTCCTGCTTCTCGTCACTGTCACTGTAGTTGCTGCCCTCGGAGTCCTCGTCACTGCTGCCTGATCCATAGCCAAGTCCTGCAGAACAAAACCACCCAATTATCCAAGGCCCATACTATGACTCATAACCAACGGACAGATTTAGTATAATATGGCCTTCCAAAAGGACTTGTTTCTTCAAAGGATTAAAAGTATGATGAATCAGAGCAAACACCACACATTTCTTTGCTACAAATACTCAGACATGTCTGGCTGAGGCCTACATGGGCTTTGAAAAATAACTCGCTTTCTTCAAAAGTTATATTTTTACAGAATGAAGGGAGTTGCCTTACCTTTTCATTCAAACTGTCAAATTATCTCGCCTGCTAGGCCCATGTTGTTGGTTCCCCCCCCCCCCCCCCCTTTTTTTTTCTGAACCAACCACTAGTTTTCCACTTTTTCCTGAAGCCTTCATCAAGAGACAGAAATGCTAGCGAACGGTAACAACCATGGGCCTTGCAAATGACAGCTGACTGCGGAAATTTGTGGGATAGCTTCTTAACCTGTCCAATCATTGATGAGTTCATCTTACCAACAGTACAGGAACGCAAATAACATTTCTGGGCCATATACTTACAAAGCACCAAGGTAAAGTTTATATGAAGTAGGAAACTCGGTATCAAAATCCACTTACAGAAAGAATATAGCTATTCTCCCCATCCCATGCAGATAATTTTCTAGAACTGCAAAATGACCATCAGAAAGTTCAGAACTTTTCCATACATTCAAAAATACAGAAATCCTTAACACTTTACAACTGTCTATGGATAAAGCTCCCCTCTTCCCCTCCTTTTTTTTTTTAAAAACCCTTGCATAACAGATTCTTTTCTTTCAACCAAATTTGAAATGTGGGGCCAATTCACAAGGTGCTTACAAATGCACAAGTTTATACCATCTTGTCTACAAGAGCAGACTGAAGACAGAGTGGGGCACAACTAACGATGGAAAATATTTTGTCCGCTCCTCTCTAAGATATCAGCTGTCCTTCAAATCACTCTCAGTGTTGGTTTCCTCTGGCTAAAAACAAGTGTTAGGGCACCCAGTCAATTCCATATACTCTAATACTCACTACACATACCTGTGACCACACATGATCTTTATTAATAACTTCATCATTTCTCATGATCTGTGGTTCCACAAATAGTAATTACCTTTTCATTCCAACACCTTATCCTACCAGCTGCAAAAACTTTACCCTTTTACTCTCTCATATGGTAAGGTAAGGGAGTGAAAACGTTAAAAGTTTGTGCTTGCTATCACTGCTGATAATGCAGGAAGCTTGTGGACATGGCATGGGAGTCAAAGGATTAGGACGTTAAGACCCATAAGGGGAATTTTGATAAGTGGGAAAGAATGAAAGGAAAGAATGAAGTGAACCTAACAATTCGGTTTTTGAGTTTTTCGTCCATCACCGCGACAGACTAGGTGCTCGGTCCGGTTTCCCAGCCAGACCAGGGAGGAAGGACGAGGCGAACCAAGCGTCTCATGTATAAACAGGCAGATGAGCACCTCATTTTTTCTGCCAACTTCCTCCCCTTCTTACGTTGATATGTCATGACCCAATCAGGCATGGGAACTGCTGAAGACAAAACCACTAGAGGGGTCCTCTACACTAGAGGGGTCTGGAGAATGCCCCCATCCCTCCCAGGGAAATGTTTTTACCTTGACTGAAATCTGTGACAATCTGAGTGTTTCTGGTCATCATATTCAATTACATTTAATGTCTAAAACTTTTTATATTCTGTGCAGTTAAACGGTAAAGAAAACATAGATATCAATTTACAAACATACTGATTTAAAACAATTCCTTCTTTTTTTCTGTTAATAATAATAATAATAATTACAATATTTATATAGCGCAAAATCTTGATAAAATCAAATCTAAGCGCTGTTACTGAAATACCGATATGTAACAATTCCATATTCTTTTAAAATACAAATTTATTACAATTCTACTTTTTGGCAACACCTTCTTTGTCAATTGCATTCATTTGGTTAACAAATTTTGGCGACAGAAGATGGACAATATTCCATACAAGGTGTACAACTTTCCCCACACGTCAAATGTTACAAATTCTCACACACTGGATCAAAACAACCAAGGAAGAACAAGTCTGCGTGCTACATTAACAGTCTCTGAAGCAGGTGCACCTGCCTACCTACTTATATACAGCTTTTAAAGGCAGCAACTGCAGGCATCTGTATTACTGAACGCGATAGCTCTTTAAAAGTCTATACAGCTTTTAAAGGCAGCAACTGCAGGCATCTGTATTACTGAACGCGATAGCTCTTTAAAATTCTTTATCAGTTGGGATGTGAATTTCTCTCTCTTTTCCCTGATACCAAGGAACTCAGTCTTTTTCTGAGGGAACTCGATCACTTTCTGCTGAATTCAAGAATTCCCATGCCTGCCTGATCAATGGGTCACAAATAGCAAATGTCAGCAAATTTAGTCAGGAATGTTCCGTTAGTTGTGACAGATTTTCAACAAATTTCAACTGAATACCAGATACAAGACAAGTGCATAACCTTGTGAGTTATCACTGTGAAAGTTTGTTTGAACACATGTAGAAAGACATGTGAAAAGGAGAACAGTATGAACAGTACTGCTGTGTGGTTTGACAATGATAATGAGTAACTACTGCATGGTTTGATTATCTTAAACTGAAAATTGTTGAATGGTTTGACATCTTGAAAACCGTTGTATGATTTGACCATCTTGAACTGATGTGTGTGTGTGTGGTGTGTGTGTGTGTGTGTGTGTGTGTGTGTGTGTGTGTGTGTGTGTGTGTGTGTGTGTGTGTGTGTGTGTGTGTGTGTGTGTGTGTGTGTGTGTGTGTGTGTGTGTGTGTGTGTGTGTGTGTGTGTGTGTGTGTACGTGCGCGCGTGCGTGTGGATGTGCGTGATTATGTAGCGTACACACACATATAAACATGCACACTCACAGGACCGCACACACACATGCACACAAGCACGCGCGCACGTTCCGTTTATGAAAGTGTAGAACAATTACTTTAGTCCCCCCACCTCCTCTGTGTGTGTGTGTGTGTGTGTGTGTACGTGCGCGCGTGTGGATGTGCGTGATTATGTATGCCTGTTTCAACAAATGTGTGTGTGTGTGTGTGTGTGTGTCAATGTAAGTGTGTGTGTGTCTGTGAGTATGTGTGTCTGTGTGTGCACGCAAGTGTATGCATGCATGCATTTGTGTGTTGTGTGTGTGTGTGTGTGTGTGTGTGTGTGTGTGTGTGTGTGCCCATGCATGCATGTGTTTGTGTGGAAGTGGATATTTTTCTGTACATGATTTTTGTTGCTTTTTTTAATATCATTATAGTTCATCAGTTTTCATCATACTGGTAGGGGCTGACATGTATTTGCTTTCAATGTGTCTGCCTTTGTCTCTCATGTTTTTGAGAAGTACTTTATGGCTGTAGTGAGATGAGGCACTGTGAAGCAGTCATCATTATCATCATCAGAGTGTGTGTGTGTGCGTGTGTGTGTGTGTGCGTTCATTCGTTCGTTCTTTGATTTAAAGTCTTTTTTCAATATAAGTGATATGAATGTGTGTGTGCGTGTACATGCATGAGTGTAAGCATGTACAGGTATGTGTGCGTGTGTGGGTGTGTGGGTGTGTGTATGTGTGCGAGTACCTGCACGAGTGTAAGCATGTGCAGAGTAGTGTGTGTGTGTGTGTGTGTGTGTGTGTGTGTGTGCGTGTGCGTGTGTGTGAGTGTAAGTGCATGAGTGTAAGTATGTAAGGGTGTCCACAAACATGAAATGCATGTAAACAGAAGTTCTGTGAATACTATATCAACAAGTAAGTTCAAGGAAAATGAGAGATGGAACAGGGACGATAATGTCACGTTTGTTTGTGATACATTTTTCTGTCAAATGTTTCATTTTGTAGAACAGCTAGATGTGTCTGCTTTGTGCATCAGGCAAATGTGCAGTTGTGCTTTGCATTCATAACTGGATTTCCCCAATTTCTCACAACACATGAATCCATATGAAAAAGTCTGCTCTGTCTGGACAAATTCCATCACAGCATCTTCTTTTTGAGTGAGCAAGTGTTTCTGTTTACCTAATAAAGTGGATTTTCAGTAGAACCTTCTCAGGATCAATGTTCATGAATACTAGGGGGTTTTCAATAGAATTTTACCAAGAGTTACTCCCTCGTTCCCGCTGGTTCTTTTATGTGTGCAAAGTGTTTCAGCACATGGAACCCCCATCTCATCCACAAAAAACAAACAAACAAACAAAAAACTAGCACTTAGGGGGATAAACTCCATGTTCAACAAGGAATCAAACATGGGTTTCTGGCTTCCGGACAGAAGCTTTAATCACCGAGCACCACTCCACAAACCAACAGAGGACTCCCAGCACATGTCAAGGTCACAACTGTTTCTGATTTGTAAAAGATCAAGGGACAATACCAGCCACTTTTCTGTTCCAACAAGAAATGTTTTTCACAAGACTATTTTGGCCATTTTTCAGCAGATGATGACCAAAAAGGCAAAACTCTGGGTCCTGTTTCCTACAAATGCCATGTCATAAAAATAGACCAACACTTATACTAGCATATGCTAGAAAACAAACCAAAATAATCATGGCCTATGCCTGAAAAAGATCCAAAATAATCATGGCATACGCCTGGAGAAGACCCAAAATAATCATGGCATGTGCCAGAAAGGGATCCAAAATACTAATGGCATATGCCATAAAGATTCCAAAATAAACATGGCACATGCCGGAAAAGGATCCAAAATGATCATGGCATATGCCGGAAAAGGATCCACAATAGTAATCATGATTTGTGCCAGAAAAGAATCCAAATTAATCATACGGCATAAGCCAGAAAAGGATCCAAAATTATCATGCCAGTGCCTGAAAATGATCCAATTATGGCATATGCCAGAAAAGAATCCAAACTAATCATGGCATGTACTCAAAAAGCACCCCAACTAATGTGGCATACGCCATAAATCTGCACACAAACTCAGCAGACTGGCACCTAGGGTTCTATATTGTTGGACCAACATACCACCAGAACACAGCCAAGCTCTACAGCAGTGAAATTAACTTTTTCTGAAATTGTGCAGTGACCGAGAACTACATCTGGTAGGAATGCAGTCAAGTGTTCTACCACCAGATCATTGTTTCAATAAAAACTGTCCCATCTTGTGCATCACTTCAATGGCACTACACCCATGCCAATCCTTTTGAATTCCAAGTATGCCACCAAACCTAGGTTCATTTCACTGCAATCTCTGTGTTTAGATGTCCATACAAGCCATCAATAGTATATTACCATGAGGCCACCCACTGGAGGTGACTGTGCCACTGGTGGGTCACTTTGGCGTAGTTCAGTACTGGCTGTTTAAGGATTAGATTAAGAATGAGGAGTTATTATCTTAGGAAGACAAATGTTAATTGTTCTGATCCAATACAGATAAGAGTAAGCCTCTGATCCAATAAGGATAAGAACTTTTATTATCTTAAGAAGAGAAATGTTAACTGTTCTGATGTAGAACTCTTACATGAATACCAAGTCCCTTACAGGTGGCAATAACAGTTGAGTCATGAAACCAGAAATACCGTCCAAGCCAAATGTGATAAAGATGATATTGAGAATTCTTTTCATTAGTATTTACTGCTTGATAGGGTTTACTCTATCATGATTTATCCCTGTGTTGACCAGACCCATAAATGCATTGTACTCCAGCACTGACCAGACCCATATATGCACTGTACTCCAGCACTGATCAGAACCATAAGATGTACTGCACTCCAGCACTGACCAGTTCAGTAAGATGCGCCATACTGCATAATGACAAGATCCAAGATACATTGTACTCCAGCAATGACCAGACCCATATATGCACTGCACTACAGCACTGATTAGAACCATAAGATGCACTGCACTTCAGCACTGACCAGATCAGTAAGATGAGCCATACTCCATAATGACAAGATCCAAGATACGCTGTACTCCAGCAAAGACCAGACCCATCAATACATTGTACTCAAGCAAAGACCAGACCCATAAATGCATTGTACTCCAGCACTGACCAGACCTATAAATACACTGTACTCCAGCACTGACCAGACCTATAAATGCATTGTACTTCAGCACTGACCAGACCTATAAATTACACTGTACTCCAGCACTGACCAGACCCATAAATGCATTGTACTCCAGCACTGACCAGACCTATAAATACGCTGTACTCCAGCACTGACCAGACCCATAAATGCATTGTACTCCAGCACTGACCAGACCTATAAATACGCTGTACTCCAGCACTGACCAGACCCATAAATGCATTGTACTCCAGCACTGACCAGACCTATAAATACGCTGTACTCCAGCACTGACCAGACCCATAAATGCATTGTACTCCAGCACTGACCAGACCTATAAATACGCTGTACTCCAGCACTGACCAGACCCATAAATGCATTGTACTCCCAACACTGACCGGACCCATAAATGCACTGTATTCCAGCACTGATCAGATCAGCAAGATGCACTGTATTCCAAAATGACAGGACCCAAAATGCACTGCATTCCAGCACTGACCAGGTCCATAAGATGCAATGTACTCAATGACCAAACACAAAAGATGCACTGTACTCTGCCATGGACCAGACACAAAAGACGCATTATATTCTAACATCAACCAGACACAAAAGACGCATTATATTCTAACATCAACCAGACACAAAAGACGCATTATATTCTAACATCAACCAGACACAAAAGATAATGCACTGTACTGTAGTGAAGACCAGACACAAACATAATTTGAATCCATAATCTCCCGGCTGGTAGTCCCCTGTGCTGTCCACATAACCATGATGACCAGTGCAAAGACCTGGGTACACAGACCTTGTTAGAAATGTCTAACACACACACTTGAGCAATACATCCACCATCACCAGAACTTGGGATGGATTCACAACATCCTGACATCTCCAAAAGTGAATCACCTCAATCTACCTGTACACCCAAAGTCACCACTAATGGTACACCTGCCAATCAACAGACCTTCCATTATATCCAAGCCACAGAACCAAACCAGCTTTACAGCTCATAGGTCACTTTGACCAACCTGCACCAGAGACTGAAAAAGGAGGCCGCTGGATTGGAAAAGGGGACAAAGCCAAGTAAACTGTAACCTGTTTCCTGTAATTTCTAAAGCAGAAGGTTTCTGACGCATCCCTGTCCATACAAGCATCATGCTGCCTGAAGACAGAGAAAAAATTAATGTCAAAACACACCCAAGCCAATCAAGGCTAGTCATGGGTGACATTTGAGTGACAAGGGTTAAAATGAGCGACAAATGATGACAAATGAAAAAAACTTACCCAGCGACGATAATGATGCCAAAGCCGAGGACTTGGCTAGCACTTTTGCTGGTGCTTAAAATCACAAGAGCAAATTAGTGAGTGGCATTCAAAGAGACGAAAGGTGGGGTGGCTCCTTTCCAGACTGTAAGCTGACGGATCAGCCCAGGCCTAGACAGGAAAAGGTGTGAGTGTGAAGTATAGAACAGCTAGGAGGTAGCTGAGCATTAACCTCTTTGCAGTTGCAAGGCTCAGGCTCTGGCTTCACTGGGCTGAAAGCACTTAAAACAGTCATGTACAGTTACAGTCACATGCTCTCTGCATCCACCTCTCACTTTCACCAACACTGTAACGACTTTCTGATCATTGTCTGTGCAAGAATGACACTACTGAACAATGAACATTCTGATCAACAAATGGAACAACAGAACATTTTGGAAAACAAACAAAAACAAGACCATTTCAACATAGATGCACACATACATAAAAGCAGAGCTGCCAACCCAAGGCCACAATGAAAAGTAACGTTAAACAAATGTGATATTTCATTTGAAATAAGATAACCCAATCCTGTGCAATGGCAATACCAACACATTATGTCAAAGATAGACTTCAAACATTTTCCAGGAGTAATACATCTAACACAAATTATCAACTCTCATATTTCAATATGAGAAAAGTGATCAGGCTGACATGGTTTTAAAAGCTGACTAGTCTGTCAAACATGCTTTAAAATACACATACATGAATGTGCAATTTTATTACAAAAATGACAGTAACAGCATGATAAAATCCAGCTAAACATAAGAAATTATACTGAAAGTGTAATGGTTGGCAGCTCTGCAAAAACAATAACAACAAACAGCAACCTTTGTCTGACAGTAACACAGTTTAATTAAGGAGTGAGAATTCATTGAGCACTCAGTCACCAAGGACTTATGCTCCCATCAACCTTCTGTCCTATTTGCCAAACATGTAAAAACCAGAAGAAATAAAGAAACGAAACAATGAACTAGTTATGAAATCTCCTCATCACTTCAAAATTTGCCATTTCTTCGCCTGCCAACAACATTTCAATTTCACCAATCGACCAATGACGTATTGTACAAAATCTATGTGGCCTTCACTTTTGATTAGCTGGAGAGTTTAACACCTATTTTGATCATCACCAGTCATACCTACAATCTTGGAAATCATATCAGGGCTTTCGATAACACAAAAGAAAAATCAAACCGACTAGCAGAAAATTAGAAGATAAACAGAAACACTCAAACTACAGCTAAATAAAATGGGCCAATCAATTCATATCGTGATAGTTCCAACACCTCTGAAGATTTAAACTACTGTCACATAAGATGGGCAGGATCAATTCACACCGTCATATTTCCAACACTTCTGAAGATTTAAACAACTGTCACCTTAAAAACCAATATATCTCGCACTATAACTTCATACAAAGACATAATCTGGCCTGAAGATTCGAGGAACAGCACAAATCTTGAGCTGACAAAAGCCACAGAAAAAGCAGGCCCATTCATTGTAGATTAAACACTTTTATACTGAACCCTGTCAAAGAGATGAACTCTGCATAAATAAATGATCAAATGAAGGAAGAAGTAAACATACACGTGCTTATGAATGACTCATATTTTCTGATAATGAGCGAAGAAGCAGAATAAAATAGTACGATTCACAAAATACTACATATCATTCAGCGTTTCTGGCCTAAAAGAAATGTAAATCACAATAACTGATATAATTTATCTATTTACTCAAATTATCCGCTATAAATCTGAGCAACTCAAATTCTCAAGATAGTACCCAGGCTGGCTAACTCTGGTGACTGGGTTAAATCTCACCCCTGCAACCTAACACATGAAATGAAACATTCAGCAAATCTTGGTTCATTTGAATGTTTGTCTTTCCTTTTTCTTTTTTTGTTTGCTTTGTTCTTTTTTGTGTTTGGTGCGTGTCCAGGAGGTGTACACTAACAGAACATAAAATGGTTTCTTCATGTCCATGTAACATAAGTAGATATCTCTTCATGTCCTTGTAACATAAGTAGACATCTGAATGGATCGAAAATGGAACATGAAACAACAAGACATAGCTTCAATGATGTACTACTGCAAATGTATAAAAACATTTGAAGGATGTTTTTGTTTATGTAGTTGATGGAACAATGGATCATTAAATCTTCAGTTACTACCTAAAGGCACATTCACATGAATTCACACATAGTTACCACTTCAAAGGCACATTAACACAAATTCATACAGTTGGAACTTGAAGCCTCATTCACATGAACTTGTACACATTGCAACAAGTCAACAAGGCACTGACAATTCAATATTGACAAACATGTCTGGACACCGAGTGCATGACATGGATCAAATGACACACGACAAAGAACACTGGATGTCTTGTTCAGTCAATGTTCAAAGCTACCAGAAAATGATGCAGTCCACGTCAACAGTCTTCATAGGGCAAAGGGAATTCTGGTCCATCACAATACCACACAGACATGTAAACTCATAAATGCATACTGTGAACACACACACACACACACACACACACACACACACACACACACACACACACACACACACAAACACAAACACACACGCATGAGCAAACAAACACTCTGACAGATCATTTGTTGTCAGCCTAACATGATTGTTGTACTCGTGTGCACACACACGCACATGCGCGCGCACCCACCCACACACAAAGCATACACACAACACCAATTGCAACACCAACTTCAAACTTTATGTGATGTTTAATTCTGTTAGTCTTTTTTTTCCAGAAGCTGAAATGAAAGATCGGGTATATGACTAAAGAACAATCATTTGTGACTGTATACCAGATCAGCCTACCGTAAAATTTCTACATCAATAAATTAGTGTATCCTCTATACATTCAATTTCATACCAGACTATTCTGTCAAGTAAATGGCCTTTTTGATGTGCTTGTCTTCATCTTTTCATTAACTCTTACCAGTACAAGACAGACAACCCTACTTTCCCTTCTTTTTGAACTGCAAAACAACATACCCGCGTTTATTATGACAAAAGCACATTTAGAAATAACCTGAACAAGTCTGATTTGCAGAACCTGCACTGTGCAAACATATTTAGACTTTTTAATCAGTAATTCCTCATACATTCTCATACTTCTGGAGAATACTATGTTTGATTTGTTTCTTGGGCTTTTCCATTTGATCCTCAACTGGGTAAGGTTCTCAACATTTCAAAATCTTGCAGTTTTGTGTGGCCATTATTCACTCAAACCTGAAGGAGCCTTGGCAAACTGAAAGCATGAATTGGCTCATTTACAGCATTTCCCCCCCCCCCCCCCCTCCCCCCCATAAATAATTTGTTGTACTCTTTTTTTTTAATTCCATGTATAATCATACTAGTCAAAACTGTATAGAAAATATGCGAAAATTCTATCAGTAGGCAGATCTGACATACAAATCTTTTTGCTGCCTACACCAACATCTCAAATCATCTGAACATGATGAAACAGAGCCGCATTTACAGAGTAGAAACATTCCACTGTACCAGTATATAAAATTTTTTTTAGAGAGTATTTCACAGCAAACAATGGGCATCAAAACAAAATCATGCTAACACTTACCAGTTCACTGGAAATGAAGGAGAGGGAGCAGGTTCTTGAATTATAAATGATGCCAACAACAACAAAAAATTAACCATTTAACACAAACAGTAGCCTTTCTTGCGCATCAGAACAATGCATGGAAGGAAAGTAACTCAAATATGGCCCATCCACAGATGACATTTTATTGTTACAAGTGTATATAAAAGGGGTGAAGATCCACAGTCCCTGCAACTAACAGGCTGCCAAAACACTAATATACTGGAACAAAAGGTACCGTTGAAGAAAGTCAGGTATACATACACTCACACAGTTAAGCAGATTTGAGGTTACACGCATAAAGTCTAGTTCAGCATCATTTATACTCATGTAATCTTGTTAAGGGATTGGCATGAGAATTTTCTACCTCTGCACCAACCAGGTCTCAATGCTGTAACACACACTCAATAAATACTGATTAACCCTTCCAGTTCCAAGCATTTATTTTTTTCAACAATTTTTGTTTTACCTTTACCAAACAGACTGTAAACGGCTCAAACCACAATAAAGTATCAGGTCATCTGAAAGATACTGTGGCTGCTATATACCATAATCACATAATCTTCATAAGATTACAAACAGAACTGCTCTGTGTACAGTGACCCATGAACTGTGGATACACCACAGCCGGAAGTGAAAGGGTTAAACATATAGGTACTGCTTAAACATACATCAATCAATATTGCTGAATTGGAGGTTAATAGTTACCCAGTTGTTGAAAAGTTCTCTATATCCTGTATAATAGATCAGGGGAAAAAAGCCTACCTTTGAGGGCCTGCACCTTGGCCTTGTCGTACACCTGATGCGCCACCTCGGATATCATTGATGAAGTCACGTCCAGCAGAATTTCCATCATCCACTGCTTCACCTTCATCATCTGCACCAGGAGCCATAACAAAAAACAGTGTAAAGCAAGACAACACTTGTCCGCTTCCACTTCAAGCTTTGATTACATCTGTGTGCAAACTCGTAATATGCGACAACGCGATCCCAATTCTTCCTTCACATGAACAAATTGACACAGAAACATTTATCTATAAATCCTGTATGGTATGCACCATCTCCAAGCAAATGCTATGGTGCAAATACCTACAGAGAATCAACAGAAGTTACGGTCAAAAAGACATCCACCAGCATGTATCCATAAACACGGAAAAAAACAACTTCATCCTATGGAATGAGCAAATTCCAAGCATCATCTGTTTGTGTTTCCATGTCATCATAAATCAAATTCCAATGATACATTTTTTTTCTTTTTCTGGGGTGAGTTTGCATACTAATGTAATCCCAGCTCACGTGAAGAACAATAGAAAGACAGGGGAAACACCAGCATTTATCATACCTTGAATAACAGGAAGCTGGTGGATATAGTGTGAGAGTGAAAGGGCTTCAATATAATAACGACACACTTACCAATTCCATCTGTTTTTCCTCTTCTGTTTTGAACTGCTCAGGAGATGGAGAGCGTTTTTTTACCTCAGGAGATGAAGAACCTGCTTCCTTTGGAGAAAGAGATGCTGTCCTGGATAGCTCCTCCTCATCTTCCTCATCTGAATCCTGTGACATTCACTTTTTGTTTATTTGTTTGCTTGCTTGCTTGTTTTGCTCTCCCATCTTCTACAACAATTCTGTGGACATGACACCTCTAATTATTTAATACAACACTATCAAGATAATTCCTCCCAAAACCCTAACTATATGACCACAGCTTGGAAGATGGAAATGAAACATCCTGTTTAACAAGGCCCTGATGAAGCAATCACAGACTTAGCAAGCCAGTAGTGGATAAAACACCCCTGCACAAAGTAAATGGAGGATGAAAAGGATGGATCAAGACAGAAAACAGACTGGAAATGGAAAAGGACAATGTTCTAGGCCATGCTAAATTGGCACCTGGAATGTCATCATTATCATCATCATCATCATTACTGTTTAAAGCCCAGCTGATTACAAATAGCCAGGTGGCCTGATTGGTTCACTTGATAGAGCTATAGATTTGCAATCTGATATCTTGGTTTCACTCTCAGCCCTAAAAACTGGTCTGTTTCCTGCACATCTTTATGCTGCAGTCATTCTGGTGGTATCAGCTTATGACTTTCATAGGTTCCTTCTCCCCCTTCCTCTGTCCTTCCTGTTTCAAGACACTGCCTGAGCACAGGGTTTTGAGGGATAAAGGAGTCTGCCAGACATTTGCTAGTTAATCTAAGTGGAATGTATATGGCATTGCCTGAGTACACTGAATCTCTCATGACCAAACTCTAAGACAAAATAAGGGGGAAAACAATTACAAAAAGCATATACACACACTCTAAGTGCACAGATGGATATACATTCATCTCAAACCAGAACAAGGCCCAGTAGAATCATTCAACCAAAATTCTAGTCAAAACAGAGAATGGAGCTCAGCTGGCTACAATAGCAATTGTCTGAAACGTTTTTCAAGCATTAGGAAAAGGAAACAGACCAAAAGCAACATCAAACAAAACCTTGGACTCTTAAAGACAGATGAAGTGATATGTAAAACATTTAATGTACAGTTCAAAACAAATTCAGTGCTCTGGAAGACGTTGGTGACAGTGAGTAACAATGGACAAAGTTGAGAAATTCGATAAATGAAGCTTGTGAAGAAATCCCAAAGGCAGATAGAAAAGCAAAAAAGAGCTGGATGACTAATGAAATTTTGATGGAGGAAAGGAGGAAGGCAAAGAGAAATGAGGAGATATACAGGAAGATAAACAAGGAGATCAGGAATAGGTGCAAAGATGCTAAGGAAGCTTGGCTCAAAACAAAGTGCAAAGAAATGGAAGACCGACACAAAATGGATCCTCAGGGTATGTACAGACGAATTGAAGAAATTGTCCACAAGAAAAATACATGCACATCAACTGGTTGCTTGAAATCAAAAGATGGCACGCTTATCATGGAAAAAGACAAAATATTAGACAGATGGGGAGAGTACGTTAAAGACCTTTTTGAGGATGACAGAAACGAAGAACAATTATAAAAAAGAAGTTTGAAGGACCACCCATAATGAAAGATGAAATTTGAGCAGCACTGAAAAAGATGAAACCAGGAAAAGCCCCAGGACCAGACAACATTACTACAGAGATGATTGAAGCACTGGAGGAATTTGGCATAGAAAAAATAACAATCCTCCTAAATGAAATTTACGACACTGGAAAAATCCCCAAAGATATGTCAAAATCAATTTTCATTGCACTTCCAAAGAAGACAGGGGCTATAGAATGCGAACACCATCACACAATCAGTTTGATGAGTCATGTAACAAAAATCCTGCTAAGAATAATCATGATGAGGACAAGGAATAGAATCAAAAGAGAAATAGCAGAAGAACAGTGTGGATTTGTGGAAGGGAAAGGAACTATTAATGTCATATACATCCTAAGAACTATCATAGAGAGGTCAATTGAGATGAATAAGGATTCGTATTTATGCTTTGTTGACTACATCAAGGCTTTCGATGGGGTAAGACATGATGAATTGATCAACCAACTGGAGAGACTCAATGTTGATAGAAAAGATCTACGAATAATCAGAAATATGTATGGGAACAAACAGCTGCAATGAGAATAGAAAACAATGGAAACTCTTTCCAAAATATCAAAAGAGGAGTCAGACAGGGTTGCGTTTTGTCACCAGATCTGTTTTTACTTTACAGCAAAAACATCATGAGAAACCTAGAAGACGACCCTGGATTAAAGGTTGAGGGAAAATGATAAACAACATTCGATACACAGTTGACGCCGTGCTAATTGCAGAAAATGAAAGGGACCTACAAACCCTTGTGAATATACTAGAAATAGAAAGCAAAGGTAAGGGGTTGGAACTAAACAGCAGGAAGACTGAAGTCATGGTGATCAATAAAAAATGTGAAATACCCTCATGCAAAATAACAGCAAATGGCACAACCTTGACACAGGTTAATAAGTTTAAATACCTGGGAACAATCATTTCATCAGACGGCAGATGCACATCAGAAATAGCCGGCAGAATCAGCCAAGCCAAAACAGCATTCAAGAAGATGACAAGCATTCTTACCAACAAATGCCTATCAATTAACATCAGGAAGAGAGTTCTTGAATGTTATATAGAACCAATACTGTTGTACGGATGTGAGGCGTGGACAGTCAACAAACAAAGCCAGAACAAGATTGAGGCAGCCGAGATGTGGTTTCTAAGAAGATATTGAGAGTTCCATGGACAGCAAAGAAAACAAACGAGACAGTCTTGATGGAGGCAGACACAAGTAGATCACTCATAAGGAAGATTAGGAAAAGACAGGCAACATTTGTAGGCCATTTTATGAGGGAGGATTTGAAGCACCTGGTCACAACAGGAAAGCTGGAGGGAAAGAGAGCACCACGTAGACCCAGGGAGAAAATGCTGGACGGACTTGCAGAGTGGCTGGGGACAAAGAGGGTGGGGGGTGATGCTGGGGGCAACGAGATAGACAGATGGAAGTCCATGATCGCCAATGCCATGCGGCGAGGCACCTGATGATGATAGGGGGGGAGGGATTTACACAAATGTTATGGCACAATAACTATCTCAACAAAGCACTTACAAATCGGCTTTTCCGTGGCACTCTGGCTTCACCAGTGGCGTTCTCCTCTTGCTCTCTCCTCAACTCCTCTGCTGCCTGTTTTTCCGCTTCTTCCTTAGCACGCTGAGCCTCTAGTTTTTCCTTTTCCATCTTTTCCTTTTCAGCCTGTCTCTGTTTCTCTCTTTCCATCTTTTCTAATCCCTCTCGGATCCAGGCAGGAAGCTGCTTCCTCTTGGCTGAATCTGTCAGATATGTACACATAACTTGATGAGTACAGTTTTCCAACAGCAAATTTTTTGCTGAAATTGCATTTAATAGATATACTTACTTTGTCTCACAAGTGATGATCAGCAACGATCAGCTAAGCCTGTTCCTGTACAAAATAATGCCCTTCTAATGAAAAAAAAGTAAGGTACCACACACCTTAAGGAGCCTCACATTAAGAAAAAGTAGTTTTAGCAAGACAGAGAAAATATTTTACTGCCCATCTCCGTATTTTCACACAAAACAGCAGACAGCTACCACATAATCTATCAAACAATCAGATAAATAGCTACCACATAATCTATCAAACAATCAGATAAATATCATGTAATCTGATTAAGTAATCAAAAAAGAAGAAACAAATCAACAAAAACAGAGGAAGAGATATTTGAGATTAGGTTTTGAAATCACAGGAGTATTCAAGACAGTAATTTATCCAAAGAGCTGCAAGTCAGTAATCCCTAAAATGTTTTCGAAGAATTCTGAGCACTTGTCAGAAATACTCTGAAGAAACTGGTGACCGATATGAAATCCAAATGCACTGTTTAAAAAAAGAAGTAAACAGCCATATAATGACTATGCATCCAAAATGTGCTTTTCAAATACAAAACTCTGTGCTAATTTTAAAATTCTGATATAGCCTTAAAAATGATAGACAGACACACATACACAGATACATACATACATGGATAGGCAGAAGCACATAAATACATCTCGACACATACATATGTACATACATAGATACATTGGTCTAATATCACCCATAGTGAACTTTAGCACGCTGTAGGTGCAGTGGCGCTGTATGGATTACTTCCCCTGCATCTGCAGGTACACTGTGTCGCCGAGCGAAGGGTGTTCAAAATTCCCGGTTCGTAAACACTATATCCGTTACTAATGATAGAAACACTGCGATTTTCGATTCAAAACGAGGCTAAACTCTGTCCTTCTGTCCACCATTTTCATTTCCTTCGATTCAACACGCGGCAATGAATTTTTGACTTGTTAACATCGTTTTTGGGGATTTTCTCAACACAAAAATGGGGGAGGCTAATTTGGAAAAATGGTTGTACGAACTCTTGAGTTTGAAGGCTTCACACAAGCTGAAATCGACTGCGAAGTGATGGTAGATGATGTTGGTGACAATGATACTGTTTCAAGTGAAAGTGACACTGACAGTGACGGTGATGTTCCAAGTGGGTATGAACATTCATGGCCGACTGATTCACCAAAACTTGTGGGGGGGTTTTCAGTGTCAAAACATGCATGCAGGACATAATGCATTACATGAAAACATTCCTCATCCATTATGGGTGCCATCAAGTCTGCATACAATACAAGCAAAGTTGTAACAATTCTAAACGAGTAGGTGCTCAAGTTTTTTGATCCCACAGAAAGAATGCAGGGACAGAGAAAAGAAGTCCTGGAAAAATGTAGTGTGCTAAAGGTTAAATTGAAGAACGAACATACATACAAATTACATACATGGGACGCACAGATACACACACATACATACACACACACACACACACTAATAGCCTTGCCTATCTAAATATTCTCTGTGAAGTTTTGTTTACTGTTAGACTATCTTATGGCAATGTGGTGTGCTGCAGTTGATGGTTTGATTCCTTCACATATGACATTTTAACAGAGGTCAAATACTAATGTTGCATGGAGTCCATGTGGTGCAGGCAGTCATTTTTTTCACCCTTGTGAACATAAGAAATCCACTTCACACACTGAATATTGGCCTAGTATTTGCCCTAACAGGATGCAGGAAAAAACAGTTATCTTTCATTCCAGTCAACTGTTATGCCTGTACTGTGGCAGAATTTTGTTTTCAGGTGTCAAGTCTGCACCACAACTGGAGGTCGAGAATTGCTTTCAACATGATGAAATCATGGAAGAAACTCGAGGATCACACATGTTGACAGCCAATGTAAGACGCGCATGTCATTTCACTGAATGTTGTACAATTATATTATAAATAGATTGTTTTACCAGCTATTTTGTTCTGACAGCCATTTTTTTCCCAAGCCTCAAATGCCACAACCCGGGGTCAAGTTCAGAAATAATTCTAGTGAATCCAGAAGAGCAAACAGGTCTATTTATGGCACCAAGGCAAACGTATTATAATACAGCAGAAAAACATTAGTGGAAGAATGAACCACCAACACATCTAAACACCCACAGATTCATAGCCATGCATCCACACCTATACACCATCTTTCTCATCCACTGTCCCATCTCTGCCAATAAAAAAAAGCCACAATCCACAAAATGAGAAGACACAACACTTCACTCACCAATACCAGAATCATCAACACGGCCAGAGGTATACGGATCACCATGATACGGGCGACTTCTTACAGCATGCCCATGACGGTCATCAAGTTGGCTGGGGGGGCCCGGAGGGAATGGAATCTGAGGAGGGAAACCTTCCGCTGGCATAGCAGGTGGGGGAACTCCTGGGCCCTGTGGAGGCCAGAACTGCTGTTGAAAGTTTGTAGCCATCTGGGGTCCACCACCCTGCACACACAAACAAAAGTATTCTTATAGTAACAAACATGTGCACACATACACACACATTGCGAGTACAGTACTCTTTTTTTGAAAATTGCTAAGTACAGAAGTCTTTTTTAACTTGCTGAGTACAGCACTCCTTTTGTATTTTGATAAACACATAATGGTCAAAGGTGTCCTTTATGTTGCCATTATTATATCAACTACTAGGATGGGTATGTTTTTTCTTTTTCACGAATCAGAAAAAAAAAAATTAAAAAGATCTTTCATTTCACTATTCAGAAAAAAGTGCTGAAAAGATATTTTGACTTTATCATTCAGAAAAATAAAGCACTATGGAGCATGTCACATCACTATTCAGAAACAAAAGCACTAAAAATGTATGTGACTTCACAAATCAGAGAAAAATCACTAGAACTTAGTAGAAGGTCTTTGACTTCACAATTCAGAAAAAAAATCAAGCATTTAACAGATCTTTGAACATACTTACCATAGAAAAAACACTTTAACCCTCTTGCATTTGTATTCTAGAGAGCTGAACTGCCCCTACATTTCGAATTTTCTGAAGCTTTTCCCCCCAAAATAGGGTTACTCTGTTCACGAGTACACTGTGAGCATGTCTGATCAGGTATAAAGCTAGAAATTTGTCAGGTGTCGGTAAACATGCTTTACTTCCACATCCAAGTGAGTATGTCTTTCTAACCACTGCCTGTTGTGTCAATGTCAACAAAGATGTCACCAAACATGAATAAATAAGTGACATGTATATGAGAACAAGAGAAGCACACCTATACGTGACCACAGCACATACAGATGAGTAAGGAATTTGAGTATGGCTTAGCTAAAGTGTCTAATAGCATTTCCATGTGATAGTATTCACAGTGGTCATCAAATGTCACCAAGTACTCCTCAGGTATTTACACAGTTTGTTCAGGTAGTTTTTATCACTATTTTTCTTTCCAATACAAACCTACATTCAATGTTCATAATACAGTTTACTTATTGTCAGTACAAAAACAAGAAATAATCTAAAGGTTTGGCATCAGCTGGCAGTGTACAATTTGGTCCGACCGGGAGATCAAATTTCTTTACTGTCAGCAGAACCAGTGCTGGGTGCCATGATCGTTGGAATGCGGCCAGCGGCGCGCTATCTTCTGTGTCAGTCTGCTCTCCTAAATCACAGTTTTCATCATCTTGCCCGTCACCAACCTCAATATCTGACTCAGCTACATCTTTGTGTTTTCCTAATTCACGAACAGTAGAATTTAATTCCTCCTCTGAATAATCTGGAGAATCATCTGTATCCTGAAAACTGACTGCTACAAAGGGCATCATCATTTTTTCACACACTACGAGGCATGAATGAAAATACCCCAACCATATTTCGCGCCCAAGCATAAGTGAATGGATGTGTGTGTAGTGCTAATTTTCCCAAGATCATCTCATTGGATGATGCCAAATGTTTGACCAATTGTCAGTCTCCCAGGGCCAGAAACATGTGATCAGTATGTGATCAAAATAGCCCATGCTCGTGGCCGACTTTTATGGTCGTGTACGGCCATAACGAAGCGCTAGGCAGTGCGGGCAGAACTGCGGTCGTAATGAAGCTGCTAAGAGGGTTAAAAAAGAGTCTTCTACTCAGCTATTCTCAAAAAAAGTGCCAGAAAGGCCTTTGACTTCACTATTTAAAAAAGCACCAGCAGAATATTTGACTTCACTATACAAAATAATTATAAATACTATTTTTTAGAAAAAAAGGGTGGGGGTGGGGAAATGCAATAAAAGTGTTGTGAACTTCACTTCTTAGAAAAAAGCACTAAAAAGATCTTTGACTTCACAATTCAAAAAAATCTGGACTCCCGAAGGTTAGAAGTGAATAACCAACTTGGTTATCACACCTATCCAATAACAAACCTGAACTCTACAATCTATCCTTTCATAATAAAATACCTGGAAGAACATGTCGCCTGAAGGAGGAAAGTTGCCATCAAAGGCAGATCCCTGGTTGTAGTTAAAATCATCCTGGAAAAGAAAATCCAAAATACAATGCCAAACTTACCCACAGACAAACACCATCAACTTTTACACATTCCACTCTCAACTCAATCTCATAACAGTGTTCCCTTTTTCTTGTGCATAAAAAACACACCATGCTTAGAAAATAATACCATTAATTTCATATTTACCTTATCTAGCAGGGAAAACTACAGTATTTGTTAAGTCACTGCGCAGTATAAAAAATAAATAAATAAAAAAAAGTTTCCCAAACAACTCCATAAGATAATCAGTAAATCATGTTCACAAAAATGGCTGGTTGTCTCTTGGCAAATCAAAACATCTCTATAAGATGAGCAGCAAATCATACTCACAAGAGTTGTCTTTAGTCTCTTAGGAGTAAATTTTCCATCACTTCCTGAAATTCTGGTCATACCCACTAGGGCATTGTGTGCCCTGTATGGTTCCGTACGCTTCTGACGGCCATGATCTGCATTCCATGGGACTTGCTCCTGGTCCCGCTGTTTATGCCATGAATACTGCCACCAATGTTTACTCCCTGACCTGTCATCATCTTTCTATGCCTCACCTGTCTCACCTGTCGGCGTCACCGGGAACAGTGTTGGCCGCTGCACATGATGTCCTCACAAGTTGCCTCCAGCACTCTCGATCTTGGCTAAGTCTGACCACCTCCTGGAGTTTCTTGCCACTGATGTTTGTGATGTTTCTAGCAAGTGATGCAGGTGGCCGTCCTCTGTTTCTCTTTCCTTCCACTTTACCTTGGAGGACAGTGGACATCAAGTCTGTTCTCTCATTACGGATTGCGTGTCCAACATATTTCAGTTTCCTCCGTTGTATGAGTACTAGAAGCTTGCGTGTAGTACCCAACTCATTCAGTATGCTTTCATTTGAGCGCCTATCCGTCCATTTGACCCTCAGCAGTCTTCGGTAAAACCACAGCTCTGCTGCTTCCACTCGTCTTTCATCCTCTTTCTTCATTGTCCATGTCCTTTCTATGCAAAGGGGAAAAAGCACACAAATGTACTGATGATGATCAACATTGCCAGAGAAAATTTTAAATCAAGATATCACATTATACCTGAAGTCTCCTTGACTAGCATAGGACCAAAACAGCATTCGTCCAGCAAATTCAGTTCTGGACCATTCTCAACCATTGGGCCTCTGGACCTTCATGTCATTTTTGGTGTTCTTCCCCCTGTCTGCTTTAGGTGTGTCTACATTTCTCTTTCCCTGGGGGGTTCTGCTCAAGATTTTTTTTCACAACAATGAAAATAAAACAAAATAGTCCACTAAAATTAGAGAACAGGTCATACAGAAAGTGTCCATAAGATAAAACTCAAAGCAAATTTACGTCAGACGAAAGAACTAAAGCAGTGGAGTCTATGCAATATGAAAACTTGTGTTCCAAAGTAATGCCATAACCTCATCAACGAAACATACCAGAATCAACTTCTGCTTCTCTTTGATGAATTTCATCTTCTGACACTTTTTTTTTAACTGAGTGACCAGCTGCCCAGATGCCTTAATTCCCTAGGTTCATATTTACACTTAAACATTTCTTGGGCCTTGGTTCATTCCATAAACTTATCAATCAGATCAGTTTGTAAGCAATGAACAAAAGTTAAAAATGAATATCACACAAACTGTGCTCAATGCAGCCTGGGACAGTTACATATATACTATTTCACTCTGCTGACGATTTAACTGAATCAATTCATAAAAGGAAGTTGAAATAAATCCTTTCTTAAAACTCGTAATTTTAAGATTCTTTTTTTTTTTAATGAAAAATAAGCAGTTATTCTAAAAAATTAAAAAAGCACAATAACTACTTAGAATTAAAATGAAAATACAATCAGTGATGAAGCATTAGGTATTACCATCAAGCAAATTATAAAAAAGTCAAGTGTCCCATAATCATGAGGTTGTATGGAGTGAGGTGGCAGAAACTTCAGTTTTCATGAAGCCAGTATTATGAGAGCAGCTGCCATCTCTCCACTGTTGATTTAACCTCCCTACCCTGAACAGGATTAGGCACCCACTCAAAACTAGACAAAAGGCTGCATGCACAAAGTTCTTCCAAAGTGTGACGTGAGGCAGTCAGACTGGAGTACAGATCTCCACCAATCAGACCTCTCTT
The DNA here is from genome assembly GCA_030674185.1 of Monoplex corrugatus. Classification (NCBI taxonomy): domain Eukaryota; kingdom Metazoa; phylum Mollusca; class Gastropoda; order Littorinimorpha; family Ranellidae; genus Monoplex; species Monoplex corrugatus. Next base: position 22,992,880 of record JAPXFY010000017.1, on the reverse strand, counting down.
CCCTCCCCGCCGCTTTTCCCCAGACCCTCTTCCCACCAGTTTTCATTTCTTCCATATAACCTACAAAAAAATTGAATGTGCACTTACACCAGAATGCATTTCACTGCCTGGTTCAACAGCATGGGGCAGTGTCAGAAATATATCTGCATCTTATATTTCTGCATCTATCTATATGCGTCTATATGACATGACCTCTTGCTGTTAGTGGTGAATATAGTCCACTGCCAGCTGCTTTGCACATGTTATATGTATATTTTCAATAAAATGTATGTGTGCTTGTTTCTGTTTGTTCAAATTCAGCGATTACTGCAGCATGAACACAAATGATTGCCCTAATTTTTGTCAATTGCATTAAGAAAAACAAAATCAGAAAAAGCAAATTCACAAACAAGTACATAAAGATGAACTTTTATCTTTCATTTCAAAGAACTGTTACAAATTTGATGCATTAGTTGAAAAGTTACAGGTGTTAAAATGCAGACTGCAAAGATTAAATGACCTAAAGTCATGACAGCCAGGAGCCTGGAAGCATGGACTGCTAGAAGAGATGCGGCTGAAAGAATTGACCACAGATACAAATCAGTGACTAAAGAAGAAGGTATCATCATCATCATCAGGTGCCCTGCCGCATGGTGTTGGCGACCATGGACTTCCAACCATCTCTATCTCTCGTTGCCCCCAGCATCTCCCCCACCCTCCTCATCCCCAGCCACTCTGCAAGTCCGTCCAGCATTCTCTCCCTGGGTCTACGTGGTGCTCTCTTTCCCTCCAGCTTCCCCGTTGTGACCAGGTGCTCCAAATCCCCCTCCCTCATAAAATGGCCTATAAATGTTGCTTGTCTTTTCCTAATATTCCTTATGAGTGATCTACTTATGTCTGCCTCCATCAAGACTGTCTCAATTGTCTTCTTTGCTGTCCATGGAACTCTCAACATTCTTCTGAGAAACCACATCTCAGCTGCCTCGATCCTGCTCTGGCTTTGCTTGCTGACTGTCCACGCCTCCCATCTGTACAACAGTATTGGTTCCATATAACATTCAAGGACTCTCTTTCTGATGTTAATTGATAGGCATTTGTTGGTAAGAATGCTTGTCATCTTCTTGAATGCTGTTTTGGCTTGGCCGATTCTGCCAGCTATTTCCGATGTGCATCTGCCGTCTGATGAAATGACCGTTCCCAGGTATTTGAAAAAAAACAAAAACGATGGAAGGCGAGGGGAAACCACCATCGTAGTTTTCCCCAGGAAAACCATGGACAGGAGAAAGTAGAAGGTATCACAACAGCTAATCGCGACAATTACAGGGTAGCCCTGACTTCCTTTATCATCCTCTTGTACCTGACTACTTTCCTCTTGCCACTGCTCCTGAGGGCCAGGTGGATGCCAGGACCTGCCCCAGTCACCTCCGCCACTACGCTGCTGGTCAGATGCCTGAGATGGGGTAGGCAGCAGAGGTCCATGACCTGGAAACCCTGAAACACCCACTACAGATATTTAATTAAAACCAATAAATCTCAAATGAGTTTAACACACCACTGACTTTACGAGAAGTTGTCCAATTACTGAGCAATTAAGTAATGTAGGTAAAGTTAGGTGTAAGTCCTGACAGGCTAATTTCAAAAGAGGTAATCCCATAACCCTGATGTCACAGGGAAGTGAAAAGTTAGGCATGTTGCTACATTCTGTTTAACACTTTTTTGGTCAGGTGGGTCCCACTCATTTTCCTATCTTCCCAAACCCTGAACAGGGCCTGGTACCCATTCATAGCCGAGTGAGCTGGAGTTCACATACACCATGTCCTCCTCTCCCTCTGTGTGTATGCGCGCACGTGTGTGTGTGTGTGCACGCGAGCGTGATTGTGCCTGTGTAGAGAAAGGTAGAGAGTACTGCATTCTCTATGAATTCTGACAGAGCCTGCACAACTGATCCCAGCTGATACTGACAACATTTTGCATTGCCCAGCACTCTCTGTTTTGCTACATTGGTAAAAAATTTCTAATCAATTCTCTATCTTGTTCATTTTCCATTTGCTGTGATATCCACTATGCATTGGCACACAGCCTCGCAAAACTGCACCAGGCTGGGTTTCGCAGACAATGGCTATTTTCAACTATGTACGTCTTTACTCAAGTTTGTCTACACAAATTATTTTGCACTAAAGAAAAAAAGAAAAAAAGAAAAATGCAATCTGTTTTGATCTGTGTTGTTTCTTTGAGTATGTGGCTCTTTGATTAAAAACACCAAGGCTTTTCATACACCTACCAACAGCAAGTTTTGCACATGTCTCGTGTGACTAAGACACACATGTTTTCTGAGTACTACAAATTACAGTGTACACTAGTCAGTTTGACACAAACATATGCTCAGAAGGCTAGAAATAGTGTGATTGTGATCAGCATTGTATGAGCTTTATTCTGTATATTTCTTTTCATCTGTGCAATCAGTCTTTCTTGCGGAAAAGGCATTTCAAATATTCATCAAACTAAAAAGTCAACTTTGTTTCAATATTCAGAAAGCACACCTTAAAAAAAGAATGCAACTACCTATATGCTCTTCAAGAGCAATTTCTGCTGCTCAATCAATATGCAAATCAAATAGGTCACATGAATAGGCAACAATCACAAAACAAGAAAGCAAGCACATTTCATATTTCGCCAAAACAGTCCATATTGTTGGCTTCACCACGATGGCAGTAGAAATAGCGTCATCGATTTTCAGCACATCAGAAAGGACATCACATTTTCAGAAATACCCCAGTACATTAAATATTTTGTTTAAAAATACTGTTTGTTTATCACTCTTTTCATCACTTAAATAATTATGAATTTATTCAACAGTATCGGTGTTAGCGTTTATTCAACATCTTGGGATCAAACTGGCAATAGAAAAGTGACCGATCATGGAGGATGACCGCCACAGCAACAGTTTATTTTCATATTCATACCTGCAGTTTTTAAAACACCAGCACAATCAGTAAACATCATCTCTGGATGAAACTCGCATATTTTTTACATACAACTGAAACGGATGCCTTGCAGAAAATAAAATTTTGTTATGCTGACCAAACCAAAACTGGTTCAATATAGCTTAAAACATGTTGAACCAAAACACCTAGTTGAAACAGAAGTACAGCCGTGTGTGCGTGCACGTATGTGTGTGTGTGTGTGTGTGTGAGAGAGAGAGAGAGAGAGAGAGAGAGAGAGAGAGAGAGAGAGAGAGAGAGAGAAAGAGAGAGAGAGAGAGAGAGAGAGAAAGAGAGAGAATGGTTTCTGTGTGTTGGGAAGAGTGGGTGGGAATCTGTGCGAGTGTAAAGTTTTTCAACAGCCACCTCCTCACCCCCTCGTCTATCTTGCAGTGTGTTATGGCAGCCACTTAGACAGTATTCATATAAACATAAGACTGCAGTTTTATGTGGCAAACCACACACACACACACACACACACACACACACACACACACACACACAAAATTTGTACGCATATACACATATACGCATGTATATCATACACATGCATGCATACACATGCACACATCTGCACAGCGACAAGGGACAGATTCAATGGAGGGCCATGATCACCAACGCCATGCGGCAGGGCACACGTCAATGATTACACACCAATACATACAGGTACAAAACAGCACATACCTATGCCTGCAAGAACTCTTTGTGTGAGAAACCGATTATACAGATAAACAAGAAAAACACTGAAGACATTTCTATGAACCTCCTTTGAACATCAGTGTAAAAAGGAGACAGAACCTGTTTTGCCCTAAAAAGAGGAACTGCAAAGAAAACATCTTACCATTCTTGGATGCACCTGCATGTTTTGCTGAGATGTCAGATTCTTCATCTGAAATGTCCATACTGTTCTCATCTTGCTGGTTTGGCTGTTGTCGCTCCGGCACACTACTGTCTGGATGTGGTTCAGCTGGGGCAGGCGGCGGAGGCTGCTGAGCCAAGTTTTCAAGTATCTGGTTGTGCTCTTCTTGCTGTATCACTTGTGCTGCTTCTCTCTGCGCAATCCATTGTTTTGCTAATGATGCCCAGTCCACTGGAAAAATGCGTAATCAATGAAAGGTCAACTTTTGTTTTTCCACAATCCTGCAAAGTACAGTATCAAGGGCAGAAAGAGAGGGGAAAAAATAGGACCTCATCAGAAAGCAGATTTGGATTTCAGTGATTACCAGACAACAACAACGACAACAAAGAGAAAAGAATCACTTAAAGAAGCAGAACAATGGTAGACAGCATTCTTGGGGTCAGCATTATTAGGGACATTAACCCTTTGAATCAACACCCTATTCACCACCAACAAAAATTCAACCCCTTGACTCCCTCAACCTATCCATCAGCCTCCTGCAGGAAGCTGGTGGGTAGTGTGAACCGGCTGGAGGGTTAGATTTTTTATTTTGTTGTCTTGGTTGATAAAGCACCATACAAATGGATAGGCAGAGGGAGTCAAAGGGATAAGAGCGTTGTACCATCTACTCTCCAAGCTGCTTTACCTTCCTCATCCCTGAATAGGGTCAAGTACCCATTCACAACTGTGTGGACTAGAGGCTGCAAAAAGTTATCCTTGAACATGACTAAAATACATTAAAGACTGATCTCTTTATCATTTCAAGAGAAAAAGGCATCAGTCAAATGCTCATGAAAGCACTGTACTGACTAAAATGGCAAAGTTTTTCCCATAACCTAAAATAGTAAAATCTGAATTTTCTGAGAATTCTTACATAAAATACTTTATGCCTTAAAATTTACTAGGAATTTCCATGATAAACATAATTTCATGCAAAAAAGGTAGTATGACCATCTGCTGTGATGTTATGAACAAAGAAATAAATGTTAGTGTATGCTTTTAGTACAAATAAACGCTACAATTGGCGCTCTAGTTTGTTAATAGCCTATTGGTATTATTTCCAGTAAATCTTATGTATATATTTATCATAATGGCTTATGCTTTTATAGCCCACAGTGTTGCCAAAGATGTCATTTACTACATGTGAAATTATAACATTTTATAGAAGAGAATGCTTTCCTCCCTGAAATAATTCCTGCCAATACAATCCTTATAGCTTCTATACATGTATCTATCTGTGCACATCTACAATACTGGAATCACCCAATAGAATGATAGGGCCCTCACTTCAGCTTCAGTTATAGCTGCCTTTGCATATGTTGGTGGAGTTCTTTTCATTTCAGTCGGTTTGGCGACATGTTTCTTCAACAAAATAAAGCATTGTTCATTACCATTTGTGTTTGCCTGATTTTTTATTGCTTTTATTTTGTCTGTGGTTGTGACAAAAAAGGCGCCAGAAAGTGGGACATGGCTTGGGTTAAAACTTGTACAACAGTGTAACTTAATCAGAACAAGCAACACACAAATGAATTGTGTGTGTCCTGCTAGTAAATAAAACATTAATCCCACTCACAATGAGCCATTGCAAAATTTCATGCAATATGTTGCGTTTGGTGCATCCAAAAATATGGCGATCGTGCGTTTCATTAGTTTCCACTAATGCATTCCGTTCTACCCACAACACAGTTGTACTTCAACTGATTCAAAATTACTCCAAAATGCATCTTTGGGGATTGTTCTTCCTGCTCACAATTCAGTTCGTTGAAATATGAAGCTGAATGCAAGTTTCTCTGACGGTGTTTACAGCGCGCACGTTTTGCTTCCTAGTGTAACGCACACAACCTATCCTTCTTGCTCATCATCAAAGTCAATTATCTTGGCCCCATCATCTGAATCTAAAGTGTCTGAAAACAAAGAAAATGTGTATGTGACAAGCGGCACATGGTCGGTGTATGCTCAAACAAAAGCTGGACATTGGTTGACTCGTCTCCACCCGACGCTTTGAAACGCACATCACATCTGCTCGACGTTACCACAAGTGTCGGCATATCTTGTTTGGTGTGTGTGTGTGGCAAGCAAACTGAGGTAAGGAAACAATTTTGCTTTTATTGTTTATTAAAAATAGATAAGATTTTCTGGATAAAACTCAGTAAAAGAGTAAATAATGATCGATTCTCTCTAAATGCGAATCAAATGTGGGCATTTGCGATTGTTTCTGTAGTAACACACAAACGTTTCAATACCATATCAACTGTGCATGAAAATGTGGAAACTTTCTTAAGTTTACAGTGTACAGGCAAGTCTCTTTTATTTCGCAAAACTCAGCATGCATTCATGATGTTACGTGTACAACAAATCATAGTCGTGGGATTCTGCAGAAACGAAAGCGGTAATTTCTCGTTTCTCTTGTAGCGCACGTAAGGAATAAACGTTATATGGAGCATTTTCGTTGACACTTTTTGTTTATACAAGCTTTACTGCGTGTGTTGTGACTATTAAAAATATTGTGAGCCCTACTGTTTGTGTTTCGGAAAGGAACGCTCTCAGCAAAAAGGAAATTTCGGGGAATAGTTTTTTAAGTGCCACTGGTTTTAGATTCCACGGCAACGCACGCTTGCTGAATCATTGTTATCAATTTCCGTTTCGCAACAAATTGATGTCTTTGGACAGAAAGCAAACGATTATGGTATTCCAATTACATGGTCCAGTTAAAGACATACAGCTGTTCAAATCTACAGAGAATTTATAAAAGTGGCTCAGCATACAGATCTACATTGTGCTTTTTATGCCTTACTTTTGAGTGGCAATTAAAAGATTACTTGTTAAAACAACGGATTGGATTATACTTCTTGTTTGTGCGCTACAGAGAAACCACTCTCACTCCTTGTCTCCTGCTTATGACTTCCAGCAATCTAAGAATGGACCAATCCAAAGAATGAATTAGTGAAAGGATGAATCAACTGAATTAGTGCATTTCCACTCGTATGTATCACTGTGTGACATCTAACAAATAGAATTCAATACTCGCTGAAATCCAAGAAATTATAAAATCCTGTCAATTTGAAGAAATTGCTCAAAATCCAGCAAAGTCATTGCATACAGCATATTGTTAAGTCCTGCAAACAAAAATTAACAATGTTGAAAACAATCTAATGCATCAAGAGCACCTAAATGTAAAAACAGTGATTTATTCTGATGTTGCTCGATGGAATACAAGAATGGTTTCCCATTTGGATTCCACGTAATGCACGCAACATTTCCCAGTTACATAAATATGGCTATGCCCAAACGCTCATCATTGTCATAGAAAGAAAGCTTTTAATATGTTGTCTAAAATAAATCAAGATACCTCCATATCACAGCTCTACCATTGTCAGCAAAAAATTGTTAAGCCACAATGTTGCATGGGTTACGGTTTCCACCTATACATAAGTTTATATTCAGGACATGGTTAAGTTATTCTGTTCAAGTTTATTACTGGACACATGACCTTAGGTGTCTGTATTGATGGCATCATCCTTTCCATGAAGCCTGGTTATTTTATCTAAAAAAGCAGTACCAAGTGGAAACCATGTAATGCACATCACACCAATCACTTGGTCTACATTTTGCTGATTTTTAGTGAAGTCTTTAAATGAACTCTGTTTACTTTGTTCCTGTTTATTAAAGGTATGTCTGAACTCTTCAAAAATGTGTTTTGCTTGCTTTTTTAATTACTTTTAATTTTTCACCCTCATGTCCCAGGTCTTATTCCAGTATTGTAGACGTGCACATCTATTTTTGTGAAAATTAATCAGTCTATTAGCTGTATTTCTCATGATAGGAACTTATGTACTAAAAAGATCCTTACTGAATTTAGCAAATCACAATTTACTGATTGTCATACGACATTTGGTTCTTATTATTTGATATGACAGATAATCTGATGACACCGTTGTTCTGTTGATTCTGTTTAAAGGCCAGAGCCACATCTGGGCTATAGTATAACCATTCCCAAACATACACAATACTTAAACAGGAGAAGAAAAAAAAAAGAAAAAAGAAAATGAAGTACATACATCAATTTGATGCATTCGTGCACATAATCTAAGGAGATGCCCCTGGCATTGACCACTTCAACAACTTTATCGCACAGGCGATTTAAAAAACATATCTCAATACAAATTCAAATATAACAAAGGACACACATATAAAAACACACCTAAAAATTGCTTCCGCCTATCAAATTTCCCTAGAGCCAAAAATGCACTTAATACATGTACTCAATTATCAATCCTAAGAGAAAGCATGCAAGACTTTATTGAATGCATCCAGGTGAATGGACCAGCAAGGCAGAACCTGTTAGGAAGAAATGACAGAAAGCAAAGGAGAGTGACAGAAAAGACGAAATTTCCAGTACAGAATTTTCAGAAGGTGGGGAGACTATTCACACTGAAAAGAGCACCCAGCATCCCCATGGGAGGAGTTTGACGATATTTTTGCTTTTTAAAGAAACGCTGTAGTACTACAATATTAGTTGTGACTGTTGTGAAGTTAACTATTATACTAAATTACAAACATTCTACAGAATAACCATTTCCCCTTCATATATCAACTTTATCAATCCTGAATGTACTCAAAACATGCTGTAATATAATCCCGAGAGCTCCTATTCCCCAGTTTTTGTTGAAATTTATATCATTTTACTATAGAAAAGGGAGATTCTCTCTGAGGATGTTGTGAGGTTATGTTGTGAAGAAATCTTTAGTGAATATAGCAAGCCACAGTTCGCTTAAAATAGGTAGGTCCAGCCTATCTACACTAATGGCTAACATGCAGCAGAACTGGTAAAAATTGCCAATTTTAATTTCTTCAGCTTGTCTACCATTCACGACTGGAAGATAAAAAATTAAGCTGACACATTAAATGAGCTTCAGGAATGAAACCTGTGTCTTTATTTGTGGTGTGAATAAAGTGTGCTTTGATCCTGAACAATCTAAAGACTAAATACACATACGGCGGCGGCGACGTGCAAAGTTTCTGCACGTGGTTTTCCCAGTTATTTAACAGCAGTTGTCGGAAATAAACGATATGCACAGCGGTGATTTTGGAATCAAATTAAAGGGGCCAGCCTGAAGAATCCAGTGTAATAAATTTCGTCATAATTCCTTTAACTGAATACTGTTTTCTCAGTGCCGAAATACAAACATCTTTTTTTTTAAAAGGCATTGTAAAGTCAACAATTCTCAAGCACAGTGTTGTATTACCATTCATTTTGTGCAGAATTCAACGGTTCTTGCGATCGTGCAAATAATATAACAGACTGCTGCTTGTAAAAGTTCTGAAAGCCAATACGAAAGGTACTGGCACAGCAGACCAGGTTCAACAATGTCGTTCGAAACTGACGCAATTTCTGGACTGAGGAACGACTTTGACTTGGTAGATCTAAAAAATCTTGAACATGATCTTGGTAAGTATGTAAGCGACCTAATCTTTTTGCTAATTTTTTTTTCAATGGAACTGACGTTTCATAAAGTATTAATACAAATTTTAAAACATTTTCTTACAAGGTATGTGCTTGGTCCAGAATAGTTCGTTATCTCCCTTGATAGAGAAAAATAAGTAAAAGAATAGATCTATATCTTTCTGATACCTATCAGAGAAATGAATATTGCTTGTATTTTTGGAAACATTTTTTTGGAAAGGTTCCTGATTTTTTTCAATAAAGAATACGATGAATAAGCATTAGAAATTTGGCAAAAATGCTTCAAGAAGGACAATAACTCATGTATGAGAACTGCATACAAGCGAAAGTAGAAACGTTTTTTCGAACTCTTTTTAGGACCAAATATAGATAAACAAATAAATTGAAAAAAAACCCAAAAAACATTAACTCTTTCAGCCCTGCGCCCGACAAATTGTCAGGCGTGACAGATCGCCTATTGTATGAATATTCATTACAGAAGGGATGTTACTCGGTCACTGTTCCCTTCTGATATTGTGATAACGTTGCAGGTTCCGCCAAGTCATTTCGAAGCGATTTTACACAGTTTTTTGTTGTTTTTTGACATCAGGATGATTAAACGAGCTCGATACACAGTGCAACAAGATTTGGATGAAATCCTCCTCGATAAAGGCAGTAATTTTGAGCCCGAAACAGAAGAAACAGCCTCTAAATCGAGTGTATCTTCGTCGATCAGCACTTAACTCGACAAAGTGCCCACACAAAGACCGAAAATTGATGAAATTAACCATCAACATCAAGTGGGCGTGTTCATATTGATACTTCTAGAATTCACCGACATATGTACGGCAAGAAAGCGACTGTGACAGTGATGAGAATGAAAGCTCCTTTCGTCACGTTCTTGCCGTACAGTATGTCGGAGCGATCTCTGGCCCCACTACCACCACCACCACCATCCTCAACTCATGATAGGGCCTCTGAATCGAGTGTATCGCACATTTGCAGAAAAAGTGTTTCTTTTTCCTTGATTTTTTTTTTCGACATTGTGGGTATTATGGGATTTAACACAACTTCAAAGTAATAATACCCATTTTGTAGTATCTCCTTTTGTGTTCACTTGTGTGCATTGTGATTTTGGTATGCCTCTTTAACTGTGAATATGAATAAATGATAAAAATAAGATTTTTTGTAGTTTTTGTAAATTTTCATAAACTTTTAATTTAACAAAGACTAAAAAATCAAATGATCTGAAAATTATATATGAGACAAAACATTTACATATTAGCAAGCATACAAAATTTCAATGAATTTTATCGGGTAGTTTCTGAGATATAGGTGTTTTATTGGGGTACCCGCTGATTGTACCTCCCCCCCCCCCCCCCCCAAATACCCCCAGGCTGGGAGTGCATTTCTCTTGTAAAACAGACAGGGCTGAAAGAGTTAAAAATGTTTTAATCTAAATGTTGTCATCAGGACAGGGTATAGCTATCATTTCAGTCACTGCATATTAACAAATTTATTGCTCTGCTAAGGGGTATACAGTTTTGACACATTTTGTTAACACATTAGATCTAACTAGTTTTCATTTCAAGTTTGGTAGATTTCTGTGTGCTAGAGGTTTGGCTGAACTCTGTGTGTGTGTGTGTGTGTGCGCGCGCGTGCGTGCGTGCGCGTGCGTGTGTGTGTGTGCGTGTGTGTGTGTGTTGCAAATTTCAGAGGATGACCTGTTCCAACTGCTTGTTAAAAAGGATTGGACCAAAGCAGAAGGATCGGCCAGCGTATTTGCCAAACAGGTATGTGGACAAACAGTTATTGCTTCAACTCTACATGCTGAAGACATGAGGGGACACACAGAAATATTTCAAATGACAGATGGTCTGATGCAATGTTTTGCTTTTTTGAGGATGTTGTAGTACAGTATCCAATTATGAATGTTGAGAAGTTATGCACAGATGACTATTTGGGTGATGTCCTGGTATGTATTCTTACATTTCCATTTTCATAACTTGTAATTGTATTCGAGCGATTCATGTGCTGTTTTGCAATAACAATAATTATGAATTTTCTGCTTTTGAGATCTTTTAAAAGTTGGAGGTGACTGAACATTCCAGTAATGCACATATAAAAACAATCAAAATTCAGGATTGTCTGGGTGCTTCTAATAATTGTTTTGCCAGGTCTTTATAAATACTTCATTTCTTCAAAAGCAGTAAAAGTTTGTTTTATATTCCTTGGTACAGCTCTAAAATTTACAGACTAAGATTTGTTGTGAAGTTATGTAGAAAATCTCCTCCTTTCATTTTCTTGTATTTAGTAGGTTTGTATACTTTGATTCACCTGTCCTGCCTTCAAATGTACCAAATGGACCTGCTGTACTGTTAATGAGTTCACATTGTTCTAGGAAAATTATCTGTTCCTTCTCAGGTTCTTTCCTTTTATAAAGTCTGTGATGTGTCTGATGTTATGTACTATTACTAAGGAACATCACATTTTCTTTATTCACAGTAGTAGTAAGTGTCTGATTGACTTGCAAGTTGGATTATCTGTCATTATTTTTGTCCTGCTATTTGATTTGCACAATATTTTTCCATCAACAGGCGTTTCATTTTCTTGTTTATACGTTACACCATTTAGTACCATGACCACATACAAAGTTCCCCGGATGTAATCTGCTCCCATGCATATTTGGGCAAGCAAACTGGAAAGTGAGTGCTCTACCAGGCCTAATATATGTCCCTCTACACCATGAACAGAAGAGGTGTGCCCTGACAAAAACAAAGTTGCACATAGTTGATCTAATGACTGGTCATGCAATGTTCCTATATTATGCAAAAGAATGGCAGCTTACATTACAAAATCAACAGTCTGGGCTATTATCCACTTTCTTACTTTTTTCTTTTTGTTTTCTTTCTCCCCTTTTGTTTCTATAAGAGTAAATCATGATCTGTAGGTGTTCATTCATCATGTTAATACCATTACTATGTTGGTTCGATAATAACATTATACTGATTACTCAATTTTAATTTGGGGGGGGGGGGGGGGGGGGAGTATTTTTTCAAGGTGAGTATCATCTTTCGAGGATATGAACTATATATTGAGAGTTAATGACTATGCTTATAAATTTTACCTTCATCATGTCGCATATTTTGAACAGCTGACTGCTGGATGGACCAGGACCCACCCCATGGGTTGGCCCACATTGTTCTCTTTGAAGATAGTTGATGAGCTGCTACACCTGCATATAAAAAAAATTGCTTTTAAATTCAGACCCCCTTAGTAACACAAATTTGTCTCACACACACACGCACCATTAGATTAATCCACGACTAAATGATAGCTGAATATGTGACAAATAAAACTGCATACTTCAGCACTGTTATTAGTGCAGGCACACCAAAAATAGCTTACACTTCATGTAATGAATCAGTAGGTTTATGCACAGAGAAAGGGTCATGAAACTGGGGCCTTCACGAAGGATAAATAATATTACTAAGATAATGTATAAACTATGGGATTCTATCATTCTGTCAGTTTAAAAGTGAGGAATCAGGTACAGTTTTCCTATCCATCTCATATCTAACACCAGTTTATGTTTATACATTGTGAGATACCACACAAACATCCACTGTAAGTGTTAAGGAGCATAAAACGAATTAATCTGACCATGCTAAAGAAGAACAAAACACCCAAAAGCTATCAGTTTGTCTTTTGTAATTGTACGTTGTACCTTTACTTTTTGAAAGAATGGACAAGTGTCAATTGTGACACTTATTAGCAAGGACATGACAAAAACAATGGAATCCAGTTCTGTGCGAATGCAGACATGAATGCAGTAAAAAAAATAAAAAATTTTTAAACATAATAAAATCAGTCCTAAAAGCAAACAAAATTGTTGAGCCTTAGTGATTTCTTCATTTTAAAATCAAATGTGAATGAAATATGAAAAAGAAAACTTTCCTTAAAAAAGCTGCTACCTTTCATGAACGTACACTGAGCCACTGTAGACTTTGCAGAGATTGTTTCTTTCACATAGAAAAGTTGGCATACGATTACTAAACTTCAAAAGCGCACACACTTGAACTACCGAAGTGATTCATTTATCAGTCCTCAGTGGAGTAACTTGATATTCAGTTGTCAAAGGAGTAAGCAAGCCTTGCAAATCATGTAAGTCAAAGTTGAAAAAAGAATATTATCTCTTAAATGCAAAGTTCATTTTTAAATAATATGTGTGTGTGTGTGTGTTCAGATGGTGGTGGATGAAGTGAAATATATAACAGTTCAACGAAACATTAAATCTAATCACACAGATTGTGACAGAATATTTTGATATAAAAAATGTGTTTACATTTGACCTGTCATTCTGACATTAATATTATTTAACTTATATTATTATTTATTTATTATATCATATCATTGCTTATATATTATAAGCAATCAGATCCGGTCAAACTTTTGTCTGTTTATTCTACATGTATACAGCAGAAAATAAAATCCCAGCTCATTATTACATATCATATGATATAACATCTATTGATCTAACATCAAACGATTAAAACAACAGTTTGGTAAAGCTCTGGAAAAACTAATTTTTAGTACTTTGGATTTCTGCTGAAAATATGAAACTGCATTGAAAAATACACCCTTTCTTTAATCATTATGATTAATTTCATCAGGTTTTAGAAGAAATGGGAAAACTGACAAAGGAGAGAAATACTGAAGATGGGCATTTAATATTTAATCAAATCACATATGTATGTTAGATCATTCTCATGTTACATAAAATGAAACTTCACCAGCTGTAATAATAGCCATAATCCACCATTACGTCTGCAGAAGAATCATTACATGTACAACAGATTCTGGTTATGCTGTGATAAAAAAAAAAAAAAAAGATAGATCCCTTTATCTTGTGAATATAAATTATAATAGAAATTCAAAGCAGAAATAAAGGGCTGGAGCTAAACAGCAAGAAGACAGAAATTATGGCAAACAAAACAAACTTGACAGTCTTGAAAGAAGCAAACACAAAAAGAACATTAATGATGAAGATCAGGGAAAGACAAGCAATATTTATAGGACATTTTATGAGGCAAAAGAAATTTTAACACCTACCCACAACAGGAAAACTGGGGGGAAAAAGAGCACCAGGAAGACCCAGGGAGAAAATACTGGATGGACTTGAGGAGTGGATATATATAAATGACAAAGAGGTTGGGAGATACACCTGCAGCGATAAAAGATAGATTCATATGGAGGGCCATGATCGCCAACGCCATGTGGTGGGGCACATGATGATGATGATGACTGGAGGTGGTTGAAATATTGTACAGATTCTAGAATGACTTATTAAAAGAAGAGGTGATCAAGCAGACAACATATCAACAGGCTAGCCTACACTACGGCTACAGCCATATAATACACATTTTTATACTAATTATTAAACCTAAAGGCCTATAACAAATCCGGCTGCTTAGCAATAAGCATTTCAGATCTTCCCCAAAACTGGAAAATATGCATTCAGAAGGGATATCATCTATTAAATCAAAGGTATCTGAGTCTATAGGCCTACACAGATCAGGCCAAGACTATAACAATATTTCAGTCCTTTCTTTGTTTTACCTTCAACACGAGGCCTAGACCTATAGTATTTTCATTTAGAACATTCTATGATTACAAAAACTGCAAATTTAGACCCATCATCATCATCATATGGAAGCAACATACACACAATCTACCCAATACAGGGATGTGACGATCTTGTCATTTAGTGTTTTACTGTCGGCACTGTGTGACGAAAACGTTGGCCAGCCGATCCATGTAGACTTACAGTTAGGTACCACTTGGAGGCTTCATTACGTTAGTTAAATTACTATAAGTATAACCCATGTTTTGTCATGACATGGCGAAACTGTTCCTCTACATAATCCGATCGGATTCACTTTTACATTTGCACTGACAGCTAAAAAAAATGATTTTTGACGCTTTGCCCTAAAAACAATAAACCAATCATTAAAGATGAGTAGCTGGCAGGCATGATCACATCAGGCGAACATACAATAATATATTCTGGTGGAAACACACATAAAAGAGGAGTAGGCATCATGATAAAAAGGGGCAAGTCAAAAGCAGCTAAGAGATACTGGGCTGTGTCAAACCGAGTTTTGCTGGTTAACTCTCTTAGTACGATGGAATGCTATACCGTTCGCGACGTACAGTGCTGTTTCGAATGACGAAACGCGATAGCGGTTTCGATAATTAAAAATTTTCCATGCTTCCCTCGTGATGTAGCATGCCAACCGAAGCTACACTGGGCATTGCAGATGTGTCAAGGGTCAAGTGGAAAGTTACTTTGTGAGATTCCATAACAATACACTCATCGGGAAACAATTGATTTCGGCACCCCACATGACTTGCTAATCTGCATATGTATTGAAAATGGTGTTGCAGGCGAGTACAAGTTTTGGAGCAAAGCAGATCACGACAGTGGCGTTTTACTGCTGCTGAAGTGATTGAAGTGCTTCAGACAGAAGGATCCGACATCGACGAGTATGAAGAAGATGATGGTGAAAGTGTTTCCAGTGATGAAAGCTGCCAGCAAGAAGGTACTGACAGTGAACCAGTTTCAGATGACAGTGAAGTGGGAGAAGGAGGTGGGCGTACATGTCACGTAAGGAGAGCGGTCCAGTGGACCATGTACAGTGAGTCACATGTCTGATGAAGATCTCATTGACTTTCTTATGCGTGACTAGCATGAAGATTTTAGTTTTTTCCCCACTTTGCCTCCGTTCTCTGGCTCTTGTGGCCTGCATGTCCCAGCTGAGTGCCATGCCCCCACTGATTTCTTCAATCAGTTTGAGACAGAAAACTGAGTGGCAAGCAGAATGAGCAATTCTCCTGCCCTCTGCCACCCATCCCCAGGGGCAGGAAGAACTATATGAAGTGCCATGTGTGTAGTGCTGGCAGCAGGAGACACCTGGAGGTTCAACTGCGGCAAACCCCAGCTGGTATAAAACATGTGGGGTTGCCCTCTGTGACAAACTATGCCAGTCCAACAAGACCATCACCCGCTTCCTACTGTATCACTCAGTGCAGAACTACACTGTTTATTAGGAAAACAGTGCATAGGGACTGAAGCATCTGGTGTGCTCCCTTTTTTTCCAATTCCTGTGTGTAACAATTTGTAAGACTTATTCATATATTGATATAATGTCACTATTTTTTTTTTTTACCCTGAGTAAAGTCTACTTTATTCATGCTATTTTGTGCATACAAAGACCTCACCTTTGACTGTGTGTTCATGGAGCTGATCAAAGTGTGTGACTGTACAGTGAACATGACAAAATTTGGGGGTATTTTCAACATGGCACATGAAGAAGAAATATTCAAGGAAGAACTTCAATATTTTGGCATGAACTAACCCAGCATGTAAGTATTCAGATCTGAAAAGTTTCATTTTGTTCCTTTATGTTTTGTATTTTTTATGATTTTTTCCCCCTATCCCTTCAAAGTGGGCCATCTGTGAGGAAAAGCAAGGGGAAAAAATCTCTGCCCCGAGTGAGTTAAATTGGATAGCAAGCCATTTGATATCAACATCATCCGGGTGTATGCATCAACATCCATAAGTACTCAAGACAAAATTAACAACTTCTGCTAAGTATTAGCGATGGCCATGGCTCAATGTAAATCACACAAGTTACAATAATAGGGGAGATTTTAATGCTAAAGTGGGACAGGAGAGGGTGGAGGATATTTTTGGACCTCTTAGCCTTGGCAGAAAAAATGAAAGGGGAGAGAAACTCGTGGAATGAGCACAGATGAATGAGTTCATAGTAGAAAACACCTGGTTTGAGCAGCCCAACAGAAGAAACTGGACATGGATGAGTCCAGGAGATAATACCAAAATTAAACTGACTACATCCTGATCAATAAAAGATTTAGAAATTCTTTGCTGACAGCAAAAACACTACCACACCAGGCCCAGACTGCAACAGTGACCACAATCCTGTAGTGGGAAGATTTAAGCTGAAACTAAGGAAAAGAAAACAGACCAAAAAGAACATCAAACTAAATCTTGGACTCTTAAAGACAGATGAAGCAATACATAAAAAATATAACGTACATATTCAAAACAAATTCAGCGCTCTGGAAGACACTGGTGATAGTGAGGAACAATGGACAAAGTTGAGAAACTCAATAAATGAAGTTTGTGAAGAAATGCCTAGAAGAGACAGAAAAGCAAAAAGAACTGGATCATTGAATGACAAAAGAAATCATAGGCTTGATGGAAGAACGGAGGAAGGCGAAGGGAAAAGAGGAAAGATACAGAAAGATAAACAAAAAAATCAGGAATAGGAGCAATGAAGCGAAGGAAGCTTGGCCGAAAACACAGCCCAAAGAAATAAAAGACAGACACAAAATAGATCTATTGGCTATTCTACGTAAAAAAATCATAAAATGTTTTAATATTTTTTTCCAGAGCCTGGAATTGCTAAGAAAAAAAAAAGGAAACTTCTAGGGGGGTCCGGGGGCATGCTCAGCCGGAAAATTTTTAAAATCAAGACTAAAATCTGTGCATTCTGAGGCATTCTGGAGACAAATTTAATGGCATCTAACACACTGAAAATCACAATGAATATCAGTCAATATGGTCGTCGATTTTTTTTTAACGCGAAAAATATTTTTTTGCGCGATTTTCGATTTTGATTTCCGCGGAAATCCTCGTTTCCGCGACGAATTCCAGGCTCTGTTTGTCACATCAATAGCCGTGAATAGCCTAGGCTACTCAATACAAGTCAATATTGCTACAACCGTATTTCAAAAGGCATTGCTCTGGGGACAAACCCACAGAAAAGCTGGCGTACAAAAAACAAGTTCTACTGATACTGGAACAGTTTTTTCAAGTTATACACGACACAGCCATAGCGGATAGCCGCTATGAATCGTATGATAGCGACATGCCGTACCGCCAAACCCAATGGACAACTACGTGATATATTCCACACACAAAAAATACACATTTATTAATCTACACGGCACGACACACACACACTGATCTTGTTACCAACATACCATTAGAGCAAACACTTAAGTCTGTGCATTTGTACTCACAGTAAATATATCAGACAATTCTTTCCAGCACACTTGCATACCCTCCAAATTAACTACTTTAACTTGGCGGACATCTTTGTCCGAGAATTGTGGTCTATGCCAGAAATCGATTCGATAGGCTTCAAATAGACTACGGACCCAAAAATAGAGAAAATACACTCCCTCTTTGCTAATAACAGCATATAAAACAATGACTACCAAAGAATGCATTTTGAATAAGAAAAAAATTGCATTTTCCTTCAGACTTCAGCTGAGACAACCTACTGCTATTCTTTTGTTTGTCAAAATGTCTGTTTTATTTGTGGTCCGTTTCTTGATTGTTGTCTCGATCTATATGTCTGTTAGTTTGTCATGATATCTGTCTACCTTTTGCTCTGTTTTATCATTGGCTGTATCGATGTGAGCACTTATGTATGTGTGCGTTTCCTTTTTACTGTTGTTGTTATTGTTGTTGTTGTCAGTCATGCTGTGTGAATGAGTGTGAAGGTATGAATGTATGCGTGTATGTGTGTGTCTGTAAGCGGGCATGTGTATATGTGTGTATTTACTGTTACTTCTTATTTCTCATTTCTTACTTGTTTATTTATCTACATACTCCTTTATCTTTTATTCATTTATATATTTTATACATTTACTTACTTATTTAGGCCTATTTACTTAATCTATTTCCTCTTTTCTTTCCTCGGAAATGGACCACAGGATGATTAAGAAAATATTGTCTTCACCTTGTTGATAGGCAGCTGAGGCTTTGTGCATTCTGTGATGTGAGACGAGTTTATAATTATACTGAGTGGCCAGTCATGTTGTGATTCAGACCTTTAATTATTTATTTATTTATTTACTTTATGTATCGGTTCATTTCTTTGAACATAATATACACAAATACACATCATTTATAGTAAGCAAGATTTTCCAGTGATAAATTGATAATAGTATAAAAAATGTAGACTAGGTAAAACATAGGCTAGGTAGGACCTCAGGACCTGGCCAGCTCATAGGTTTATGTACAGGCTAAAGGCTTTGCCATGATCACCATACACAATGCACAGCAGCCCGTTTATCTTTCCAAGTAGTCTCTGTGTCATGGTTCCACCACGGAGGTTGTTTTCTAGTTTGGTTGTTTCCTATTTTCCATTTTGATTTCACAGTCCTGAGTTTAGAAACAATATCAGATTGTATCCTGTCATATTGAATGGGTTTCTTAGTTGAGTTACAGTTTATAAGTGATGTGTTTAATTATACTGAATACATCTGGTAGATGGTCGCTGCCATGTGTATTCAGTGTCTCTGCACTCATTAGTGGTGTTACTTTCGGAGAGAAAGCTATATCAATGGTGCTATCTGAATCTCTTTGTCTTGCACCAACACATTGTTGTGAGTGGGTTGAGCTGGACATAGCACAGCATCTCTTCCAGAGCGTGTCCCTGGGTATTGGTACCATTCTGATCCCACACTGCTGATCTTGCGTTGAGATCGCCGCATACCACAGTAACATCTCTTAGTTCATCTACGCTGTCACAGACAAACCTGCTAAAACTAGAAAGAATACAAAACAAAGCAATAAGAGTGATCCTCAGAACCACAAAAATTACACCCATGGAGACTATGCGATACCTGCTTGACCTTCCTTCAATACAGTTGAGACACAAAATATAACAGGTGAAGGCATGTTTCAGGGCACTGGAAAACCCAGAAAACCCCCTCCAAGAGATGGTTGGAGCAGCAAAAGACAACAGACTCCAACGCCGACAATCATGGATGGGACAGGCAGAAGAATCCATTCAGCATGTGTGTCAACTGGCAGAACTCAAAGGGACAATGGAATGGGAAAAACATCCAAACCATTTCACCAAAAATCTGTACAAAACAGTCATACCCAAAAATCTAGGGAGACACTGTCAAGAATGGCCAGAAGGAAAAGCAGTTGCAGAAATCCAACTGCTCATGGAGCAACTAACTTGCAACTCCAAAGATGTAACTGTATACACGGATGGCTCAGTCACCAGAAACAAATCTGGATGGGGCTTCATTGTTAAACAGAATGGAAATACCATACATGAAGAAAATGGTACATATGATACCACTACCTCCAGTCTAAACCTCCAGTCTAACAATGGAAACTGAGGCAGTCAAACATGCACTCCAATGGTTAACTTCACTCGATGATGCAATGAAAGAAAGTCAAATCTTCACCATGAATGACTTGATGAATCTAGTTCAAAAAGTGCAGAATGGAGTAGGAACCCCAGAATGGCACAAAACAATGAGCAGTTTTGACCCACAAAATACCATGTGGATTTACTGCCCCGGACGCGCTGGTGTTGAGAAAAATGAATGTGCCGATAAAACTTGCAGGCAATGCCATTACAACAAAAATTCTCCATCTTGGAAAGTCTGACAAAAATTCTCCATCTGGGAAAGTCTGAGGTCCTTAGATGCTTAAAATCATACCTCACAAACAAAATGTGAGTCATCATACAATTGAATGTCTTACCCAAAAAGGAATAGAGGAAGTGGCCAAAAATCTATTAAGAAACGAAAAACAAGAGCTATTTTTAAACAGATTAACATTGGTACCATCTCAAAAGTAACACTACACAGATTCTTACAGCGTGGAATGGAAAGCGTTTATACTTTTCCTGGAACAGAGATAAAAGAAAAGTGAAGAAAGGCAAAAGACAACTGGATAATTGGCAAGTTTGTGAAATTGTGTGTGTGCTTGTTTGTGGTCTGTTTGTTGACTGTTGTCTATATGTCCGTATGTTTGACATGATATTTATCTACCTTTTACTTTGTTTTACCACTGGCTGCATCGATGTTGGTTGATGTACATGTGAACACTTGTGTATGTGTTTTTCCTTTTTGCTGTTGTTGTTGTCAGCCATCATACTGTGCGGATATATATCTATGAGTGTGCATGTATGAATGTGTGTGTGTGTGTGTGTGTATTGACTGTTCTCATTTCTTATTTGTATCAATGTATGTGTTTATGTCTGTGTGCGAGCATGTGTGTATTTACTGTTATTTCTTTTTTCTTCCTTGTTTATTTATCTACATACTCCTTTATCTTTTACTCATTTATCTACCTACTTATTCCCTCTTTTTTTTCCCTCAGAAATGGATGAGAGACTGGAGAGGCTGTGATTAAGGAAAATTTAGTATTGTTTTCACCTTGTTGATAAGCAGCTGAGGCTTTGTGCATTGACATGGGGAGAAGGGGGGCTTTCTGTGATGTGAGATGAGTTTATACTGAGTGGCTAGTTGTGTTCTGATTCAGACCTTTATTTACTTTATGTGCTACGTAGGCCTATCTGTTCTTTCCTTTGATATGAAGTTTCAAGATATGATACAGAAAATATACACATGTAACCAAGATTATTGCAATGACAGACTGATACAATACTATTGTAAAGAAATATAGACTAGGTAAACCTGGCTAAGTAGGACCTCAGGACCTGACCAGCTTATGGGGATGATCATGTGTTTACACTTTATGTGCAGACTTTAGGCTATGAAGTATGATGATGTCTTGATGATCACAACACACGGCACATGTCGTCCTGTGACATTAGATCTAGATCTAGTGCACATGTAATTCATTCCGAGCACGGAGACATCATCTTGAGAAACTGAAACTGAAACGGGTACGGTTGTGGAGGACGTTGGTGCACCAAGTTTAGAACTTACCACAAAATACGCATGAAAGTGGAGTTGACGGTTTGAGTTTCTCCTATCGCTGTCACGGCTATGCATGTCTTTGGTAACGCGCAACACGTACCCTGACCACAAGTATACATATGCAACTAACTGTCAAAGGCCAGCTAACTAACTTTGCCCTAAGTACCTGTTGATAATGTAAAAATTAAATATTTGGCTATAAACAAATGAATCGGCGTTGACCTTCGAGATATTAAATTAACTCTTAGGCTACTGAATATTCGCTGCGGAAATAGTTATTAAGAGTAATCGTCTGCTATTTCCGGTTTGGAAAGCTTGACTCCAAGTTTGAGAAGAAATGTTTCGTGTTTGTCATGCATGTCGCCAGGCAGTTCAAAGAGTTTGTACTCGACAGAATTTCTGCAGTTCATATCGCTCATCAGCCGCTTTTAACAGTTCTTTAAATGCTGCTGATTTCAGTGGAAGTGCACAAAATAGGTGTCAATGTCAAAGCTTGACGACATTCACAATCTCGTCGGCTCTGTCTAAAAACTATCACTATGATGTAACCAGAAGAAAATGGATTTCTACCAATTCGTCAGCAAACAGGTATTAATTCAGTATATAATATTTTGACTGCTCATTGCTCCTTAAACAGTAATGTAACTGGTGTTAGCCTCTAACCGTTATCCATGTAGACTTTTCACCACTACCATTATCACACAAACAGTTTTGAAATCAGAAAAATTACATTTATAAGTAAGGTATTCAAAATTCAACCATGAGTTACATATGAGTTTGCAAATTTTTGCTGTCTATTCAACTTTTGCAGTTTGCTGTTGATTCAGCTTTTTAATACTAAGGCATATATAATGAAGTGACTGATCAATATTTTTGTCCAGTTCTGCAGAAGAAAATGCACAGAAATTTCAACGTCCGATAGCGCAGACAACAATAGATGAAGAAGAAGTGAACAAATTCTCCAGTCTAGCGGAACTGTGGTGGGATGAGGCAGGGGAGTTTGAAGCTCTACACAGCATGAATGAGCTGCGAGTACCACTGATACGTGACGCTTTGGTTGCCCAGCGTCAGCAGGACTCTTCCTCTTCTGCAGACTTCAAACCATCACTGCCTCTCCATGGCTTCCACATTGTTGATGTAGGCAGTGGGGGTGGAATTTTGTCAGAGGTAAGGAGAATGGGTGTTCAAGTTTTGTGAGTGTGTATGTATTATTTTTGAAATTAACAAAATATGTCAAATTTTAAGAACAAGCAATGTCTCCATGTATATGGCATTCAGAATGTATTATCCAAGAGCTGTGTTTTGATTCTTTTTTTTTTAATGATAAATTGTCTGGCATTTCATGTGTATTGTGTTCAAATTGTCTTCACTGAGTTTTGATGATTTGATTCTCCAACTTATTATTTTTAGAGATGGTGGAATTTTTTTTTCCAGTTTGCATACCCAGAACTGATAGTAACATTGGACAGTCAGGCAAATATTCCTGTAACCTGAAACCACAGTCACAATTATCCAACAAATAGTGCTATCCAAGTCAGCATCAATCAGGCCAATATTGGCTACAGTGAATAATAAATCTGTGGATGATCTCTGGGCTTCAACTACTTTCATTTGGTTGACTTAAGGAGACACTTTAGATGAAACAATCAAAGAAAAGGAAACAGTCATTTAGATATTATTTATTTATTTATTTATTAATTTATTATTTTTCAAGATGAAACAAAGGTGTTACTTCTAACTACTGATTATGTTGTATCATATAATCATTTATATATATAGGTTCATGACTAAAGGTATACGTGTATACATACATGTATAGTTAAACATTGTTAGTTACTTAATACATATATATATCATTTATACATGTGTATTGATGTGTGTTTTCTTATGTGTGTGAATATGTGTGACATATTAGTGCTTCTGTATGTATTACATGCCGTGTCCTGTAAAATGTGTTATAACTTATATGCAACGAGTCCAAAAGAGTGTGGAGAATAATGCCATACAAAAATGATTTCATTATGACTTACAGTTACCTTTATGCCTGATCTATTGTTTGAAGGTTGTTCAGGAGGGATTCATCATAGTTGGATGATTCCATATTCGCTCCACCCAAATTTGAAAGTAATTGTCTAGCACAGTAGCAGGCTCTTTGAGCTTGTGCAAAATCCTATGAGTTAAGAAGGTTTTGAAAGGGGAGAGGATGATGATGGGGGAATAGGACCTAAGAAATACTAAGCTGACACCACCCAAAGATTAGCCAAGAACAGGCCAATTTTCATGTTGCTATGGCTCTGATCAGCCTGTCTAGTTATTCCTTAATTTTGGGAGCCATTCAGCCTGTTTGGTGTTCCTTAATTTTGAATATTTTCCAAAAAGTAATTCTTAAAATATGATAATCACAGTAATGCTTTGGCAGCCCCTGGCACGACTGGGTGCTTTTGTGATTGGAGTGGATGCTTCAGAAGAGAACATCAAGATTGCCCAGGCCCATGTGATACATGAACCCAAAGTGGCGTGCAATATTAAGTATATTCAAGCCACAGTGGAGGACCTGGTGGGCACAGAGGCGGGCAAGTTTGATGCGGTCGTTGCCTCAGAGGTGGTGGAGCATGTTGCAGATGTGTCTACCTTTGTAACTGCCTGCTGCCAGCTTGTTAAGGTGGGAAGCATTAAACGCGCACACACACACTTATGCACGCAGAAACACACACACTTGCGCAGAAACACACACAGACTTGCACATACAGAAACACGCAGACATAGACACACACATACACACACATACACACACACACACACACACACACACACACACACACACACACACACACACACACACACACACACACACACACACACACACACACACACACACACACAATCACACACACACACACTTGCACTCACAGACATGCACAGATACAGACCCCCCCCCCCCCCATACACACACACATACACACTCACTGCATACACATGCATATACGCACAGATACATACACATGCCTGCTTTGTAGATTATTGAGCACAGTGTTGATGTGCCGACTATTCTTGTGTCAAGTTTGTGCTTAAGAGCACACACATACATACACACTGTCATGCTTGGAGGATTGACACACATGTTAGCATACATATACACACTCAGGATCATGTACACTCACATGCATACACATGCACCTACATACACCCCCACACAAGCACACACACTGTCAGTTGCATGCACATACATATATTTGCGTGTTTTGGAAGTTGTCAAGCATGTTGTTGATGTGCCTACCTTTGTTGTGTCAAATTGAGATGCACTGCACACACCAGCATGCACTCACACATGCATGCATGGACAGTGGATGTACATGTTTACACACACACACAGAGGACCATATACACACATGCACAGTCACATACACACCCCCCACACATATACACGCACATTCACACATTCACATGCATAGACACACACACACACACACACACACACACACACACACACACACACACACACACACACACACGCTCAACTACAGACACACACATAGATACAGACAGACACACGCACGCACGCACGCATGCACGCACGCACGCACACGCACCACGCACGCACGCACGCACGCACGCACGCACACACACACACACACACACACACACACACACACACACACACACACACACACAAAATTTATCAACCTGTCTCAAGGTTGTGCCGTTTGCTGTTATTTTGCATGAGGGGATTTCCTGTTTTTTACTGATCACCATGACTTCAGTCTTTCTGCTGTTTATTTCTAACCCCTTACCTTTGCTTTCTATTTTAAGTATATTCACAAGGTTTTGTAGGTCCCTTTCACTTTCTGCAATTAGCACGGTGTCATCTGTGTATCGAATGTTGTTTATCATTTTTCCTCCAACCTTTTAATCCAGGGTCTTCCTCTAGATTTCTCATGATGTTTTCGCTGTAAAGTGAAAGCAGATCTGGTGACAAAACACAACCCTGTCTGACTCCTCTTTTGATGTTTTGGAAAGAGCTTATGTCGTTTTTTATTCTCATTGCAACTGTTTGTTCCCAATACACATTTCTGATTATTTGTAGATCTTTTCCATCAGTATTATGTCTTTCTAGTTGGTTGATCAATTCTTCATGTCTTACCCGATCGAAAGCCTTGGTATAGTCAGCAAAAGCATAAATATGAATCCTTGTTCACCTGGATTGACCTCTCTTTGATAGTTCTTAAGATGTATACGGCATTAATAGTTCCTTTCCCTTCCACAAATCCACACTGTTCATCTGCTATTTCTCTTTTGATTCTATTCCTTGTCCTCATGATTATCCTCAATAGGATCTTGGTTACATGAGTCATCAAACTGATTGTGCGATGGAGTTCTATGGGCCCTGTCTTCTTTGGAAGTGCAATGAAAATTGATTTTGACATATCTTTGGGGATTTTTCCAGTGTCGTAAATTTCATTTAGGAGGACTGTTATTTTTTCTATATCAAATTCCTCCAGGGCTTCAATCATCTCTGTGGTAATGTTGTCTGGTCCTGGGGCTTTTTCCTGGTTTTATCTTTTTCAATGCTGCTCTAACTTCATCTTTCATTATGGGTAGTCCTTCAAAGTTCTTTCTTATAATGTGTTCTGCGTTTCTGTCATCTTCAAAAAGGTCTTTAATGTACTCTCCCCATCTGTTTTGGCATATGGTTGGTTAAACTACCTGGTGTTTTTCTTTTGTATATTTATTAATTTACTTGTACTGTTTTATTTGAGAACTGCCTCTTTTGTAATAGGATAAAGTGAATGTATTCTTGTACATTTCTTTATTATGTAAGTGTCTTTTTTATTTCAGAACTGCTTCTTTTGTAATAGGATAGAGTGAATGTATTCTTGTACATTTCAAGTATAAGTGTGCTTATTGTTGATTTTTGAAGAAATTAAGTAAAATTTGTAATGGTGAAGTTTATCTTTAATCAGGTGATCAGGTGTCATTAATGTATATGACTGATTTGTTTGTTGTTGTTTATTTGCTATTTATGTTGTTGTTTTCAAGGGACTGCAGTTTATTCAAAGTATGTTTCTAATCTTGCATTTTCAGCCGGGTGGATCCATATTTTTGACAACATTAAACAAGACCTACCTGAGCTATGCACTTGGGGTAGTGGGTGCAGAGAACTTTTTACATTTGGTCTCACCTGGCACACATGACTGGAACAAGTTTATCTCGCCGCAGGACCTGCAGTACATCCTAGATCAGAGTAAGTTGTTATTTCTTCTTTTCTTGTTTTCTTTCATTGATTGATTGATTTTTTGAAAGCATTTACAGCAGCGTTTTCTCAAATGCGTGTATACATGTTGCTTGACCCACACTGTGTAAACATTATGTTGCTGCACAGTCTGCATATTGTGTCTGTTATTTCTTCTTTTTTCTATCTTATATTGTTGATTGATTGACTGATATTTTTTCAGTGTTCCATGCTGTTTTCTCGGATGCATGTACTCACATTGTTTGACCCACACTATGTAGGCATTATGTTGCGGCATGGTCTGTTTATTCCTTATTTTGTGAGTTTGCATTTTGGGTATTTTGTGTTTACATAAGTCAGCAGACACAATGACATGACTTACTCTTTTACAAGATTTTTAAATGTGTTTATTTGATCTGTGCTGTTGATATGCATATGAAAGGAGCTGAGGATCTAGCAAGTTTGCACATAATTGTATGAACCAGACAGATTATAAAAATTTCCACCCTTTATCCACCAGGTGTTACCCAGGCTCAAGACTTTCTAATTAGAAATCCAAAGTCCTGACCACTTGGATATTATGTCAGTCATTTGTTCATGTTCATATTCATATCTTTTGCCTCAAGAGATTACCACATGAAACTTGGGCAGCTCTTCCTTTTGAGAGTGTATTGATGCAGTGCATTGCCTCCCTCACCCACCCCCAAGATTTACTTTTTTACTTTTTCACTGCCACATCTTCTGCACTGCCTGGATTGAGACTGCATGACAAAGCTGTACTCTATGCTTTCTGTTTTCCGTTTTGAAAAAAAAAGGATATTTATTTATTACTAACACTATTTGTTATTCGTGTCCATGCACATACATGTGTGTGTATACGTGTGTGTTTTATGTTTGTTTTATGTGTTTTTGTGTGTGTGTGTGTGTGTGTGTGTGTGTGTGTGTGCATGCGTGCGTGCGTGCGTGTGAGCGCGTGCGTGTGCGTGTGAGTGTGTGCGCCCGTGCGTGCGCGCAATGCATAATATCTCGTGTGGAACTCTTAGAGGACAGTGGAAATTAGCATTGAGGAGGGAGGCGGGATGGTCATATGTCTGTCAGGAAGGAGGGTGCATGGTTGCATGTGTGTGTGTGCATGCATGTGTTTTTGTGTATACATGTGTGTGTGTGTGTGTGTGTGTGTGTGTGTGTGTGTGTGTGTGTGTGTGTGTGTGTGTGCGTGTGTGCGCGATGCATAATATCTCGTGTGAAACTCTTAGAGGACAGTGGAAATTAGCATTGAGGAGGGAGGGGGGGATGGTCATGTCTGTCAGGAAGGAGGGTGCATGCATGTGTGTGTGTGTGTGTGTGTGTGTGTGTGTGTGTGTTGTGTGGTGTGTGTATCCTTTTATTTTATTTTTTTTTTGGAAGGCATTTGTACATATGAACTCTATCCAATGTTACAGACCAGTTTTCCACACGCCTGCTGCATGGCATGATGTACAACCCACTGACGAAGCGATGGTCATGGATGAAAAACACCAGTGTCAACTATGCTATTCATGCTGTTAAAGCTTCTGAAGCACACTCTGATTCTGCTGGCGGTGACCCTGAGAGCTGAGAGGTGTCATTTGTTATGGTATGGCTGTAATATGCAACCCATAGCATATGAATTCTGAATTGCCACACTCTTTCTTGTAATCACGTTATCGAGAACTATGAATTGCCAAAAACTAAAAACTCTCTGTTGAGTATATTCAGGTTATTGTGATCTCTCTCTCTCTCTCTCTCTCTCTCTCTCTCTCTCTCTCTCTCTCAGCTGCTGTTCAACAGAAGAGGGACTGGCAGAGCGAGAACTGGGGCTGCAGCACTCCTTACCATTCAGTTCCTTCGGAAGAATATGTGCCTGCAGGATTGGTCTTCTATCCCACATGAAGACCCATACCTGGCGCTAAAATGGCTTATTGATGGCTTCATCAGTTTTGCATCCACATCAGGCACTGAAGACCAGTATGCCTTCTCTTCCATCAGATTATCATTTTTGTGAACTCTGAACTACCAGATGCTTTCTGATGTTCAGGTTTTTGGTGACAACGTATGAAGTACAGCTATGTTGATGATAATTTGTAGAAAGGGCATTACTCTTTGTGTTAGGTATTTCTGTTTGGCCTATGGATTCCCACACATTTTTCAGTTCGAATATGAAAAAAGCATTAAAGGTGAATATGACATGGAACTTTTTCTAAACATATGTTTTGGCTGGCTCCAGATGGAAAGAAGACCAGTAGCCATTTGAGTACTGGCAGGTTCTTGCCAGTTTGAATGGTAAAGGGTAAATTCATTAAACATGTCCTTTGCTCAATGACAGTACCGGTATAAGAAGAGAGTGTGTGTGTGTGTAAAACTGATCATCGTGCAAAAAATGTCCGCTGTGCTGTTTTATCCTGATAACAGAATCAATGTTATGCACTAGTTCCTCTGGCTGTGATCTGCAGAACTTTTTCAATCTCTCTTAAAAAAATAAAACAAAACATAACAGAACAAAACAAAACAAAAAAAAGAGGCCAGAAAGAGGCTTGTGTCTGTGTGTGTTTCTCGTTGTCTTTTTGTGATAAACATGTGTGAACAAGCTTTTTATGGGTGATCTTTACAAAATTTTGGTCAAAGTTTTGGACAGTTGACAAGTCGTAAAAGCTAAGTTTGGAAGGTTAAGTACTAAGGTCAAGGTCACATAGGAAGGTGAAAAATTGTGTACTATACATCCTCTTCTACTCCTCCCCCACCCACCCACCCACTCTACCTTACAACCTTGCCAGTGCATAGGAAGGAGTTCATGCAGGGTCTAAGAGTGAAGCACTTATGGAATTGTCTGAGTGCGATGACCCCTCTTCAACAGACTCCAAAGTGTATAGTTTTCTTGTCTTGTTATGACTGGCTGTTCGCTCACTGTCAGTGAATGAAAATCAAAGTCAAAATATTGATAATATTATCACTACATCAGAATGTGTGATGTATTTATGCTGAGAAAAATCTGGAGAGTTGAAATATATAGCATTGTTATATTCTGGTTTACTGTATGCTTTTGCTGGCTGGCTGTGAGTGAATGAAAGTATTTGCGGAAAGTTGGACAGTATTGTCACACTGCAGATCATGGTATATGTATATATGTTATTTATGTACATAGTTTTGAAAGTTTTGTTTTATGTTTAATACTTATTTACAAAGTTTTGCAAGTTTAGCTTTCCGTTTTTCTTCTTAATGAAACTAATTAGTTGTGTTAGGCGCTTTCTTATCCTCAACAAGTTTTGTCTATTTTTTCCATTTATGTTTTAAAGAAAATGATAATGATTAGTTATTAATAATAATTAGTTACCTTTGGTATTTTATTATCCTAGACAAGTTTTTTTTGTCATGTTTTTTCGTTTATGTTTTAAGAAAGTAAAAAGGCCATTTAAAAATGTAATTTGAAGGTCAGATATCAACATGATCATGTTATTTAGTCAGGATGCTGATAGTACATTTGATCCCTGTGTTTCTTGCAGTCCATCTCTGAAGAGGGACCAAAGTTTGCACTGATACATCATGTTGATATCAAACCAGAACTGTTGTGTATAGCAGGTTTTGAAGGTGAATTTCAAACTGTAATAGAACTGCTGTTGTTTTTTTTCTCCATAGGCAAAATGCATAATAAGTGATAAAGGATGTTTTTTAAAGGGAGCTTGTTTGTGTTTACTGGAGGGGTGTATGTGTATGTATGTGAGAGACAAAAATGTGTGAATAAGATTTTCTCAGCTTTTTAAGGATGGATCTTTACCAAAACTGGTCATAGTTGTGGACTGTTTAGACTTTCGAGTCCCAAAAGCGTAAGTTAGGAAGGTAAATCTCACAGAGACCAAATAAATGATTACAATTACCATTTTTTAAAGAAGGTATGTGAACAGCATTTTCTAAGGAGCTTCTGACTATATCTAAAATCTGTTTCCAGTGTTGTGGCAATCTACCATGGCCCTCGATACAGATCAGGTTTTATTCCAACCAAAACTCCTTCAAGATTACAATGAACTTGAAAAGCAGAAAATCTTAATTTTCTGCAATAGTTTTTGTATAAAAAGACAGGATTGTTAGAATGGCTTGACCATTCTGCTATCATCACAGTTGATACTGGTTATCACCATCACAGGCTTTCAGCCTCCTCACTTAAAGTTAATGAAAATTATTCATTGTTTTTTATGGCAAGGTCATGATCCTGTATGGCAAGTGGTATTTGTAATTCACTTTTGTGTCTTCTTCTATTTCCGTAAACAACATGGTCATTAGGGCAGATGCAGAATGCAGGAGCAGATAAGATCCTCCATCTATGTCTCTGAAGTGCTGCAACAAGTAATTCAGGTGTATTGAACTAGTCCAGTCTTTAAATATTTGCCACCAAGCTCTTTTTCTAATGATCTTGGCTTCTGTCCATCTGAAGAATTGTCCTAAAGTATTATGCCAGGAAATCAAACTTTGCAAATTCACACCATTGTTTGTTTCTGGTGTGTAACAAATACACAAAATAGTGTTGATTGTAGTTTGGGGGCTGTACACACATATTTTTTTTCAGCCAGAAGCAGGCTGTAAGAGTGTGATGAACCCCAAATTCCAGCTTATCAAAGTTATGGAATTGACGGTGGTAAAATCTGATGGCATCTACGTATCTTTCAAGAAGTGTTCCTTCAAAACAGCATCATGCATATCAATGTCTCTGTCCATGCATTTGAAAAACTTGTCTCTTACATATCTGAATGAAAAGCATTTATGATAGTAATATTTCTGGTAGATTTCATGTCTGTTGCCTGAATAAAGCAGCAATTATTCAGATGGATAGTTATTTTAGAATGATCATATGTCTACAAAATGTCTATTTAACTGAGCATTTTTCCCTCAGAGAGTGTGTGTGTCGCGCTTATATGTCATGCTCACATATTCACATATGTACATGTGAGCACATTCTGTGATGTGTGTGTAAAAATAAATTAGAAATATTTTTTCAGTCTGTGTGTGTCAGTCACCTTGCAAGACTTGACAGAATTAGAAACATCACCGTTACTCAATAATTGGCATACAATCTGAATCAAAGTGATTGCTAACATTCAAACAAATAGACAACACACAAAACACACAAACAGAGAAGCCCATGCCTGCCGAATCAGATTACTTCCCTGACAGGCTGATTCTGTTCTTTGAGTAAAAGGGAATCTGATTCTGTCCACCAAGTTCAAAGGGAATTTGACTGTATTCCCTGAACTGAAAGGAAATCTGATTCTGTCTACTGAGCTGAATGATAATTTGATACTGTTCCTGGGCTGAAAGAAAATCTGATTATGTTCACTGAGCTGAAAGATAATTTGATACTGTTCCCTGGGCTGAAAGGGAATATGATTGTGTTCGCTGAGCTGAAAGGGAATCTGATTATGTTCATTGAGTCGAAGGGGAATCTGATTCTGTTCATTGAGCTGAAGAATTTATTCTTATATTTTTAACAGTCTGATTTTTCGTACTTGTATGTATGCACATTGTTTTGCCAACATTGAAAGAATATGTTGCTGCACAATCTGCATACTTCACCTTAAATGGTGTGCATGCTAGGTATTTTCATGTTTCCATATGCCACAAGACATGACATTATTTACAGGATCTTTGATGTACATGTTTATTTATGTTCTGGGTGAGTATATGCTTGAAAGATGGGTGGTGGGGTGGTGGTGGTGGTGGGGTTAGGCGCAAACAGGTCTGCACGAATAGATGTTGACTTGGGAGATTGGAAAAATCTCATCCCCTTATTCCCCAAGGGGAGGAGTCCAGGCAGGATAACATTTTCTTTTCTGATGTTTCTGGTTTGAACTGGCATATGGATGTACAGTGATATATAATGCATCTGCCATTATAAAGGGGGCTAATGAAAAATTACTTAATAAAAATAAGAGATTGTTTTTACAGCAATTATTACTGTTATATTTTGGTTTTCTACGAACTGTTCAATTTTGTTTATAGATTTAAGGAGAGGCCACCAAACTGCTTAAAACAATGCGTTTTTGTCCAGCCTCTGGGAGGGGGAAGGGTTGTCTCCCCCCCCCCCTTCCCCCTCCCCCCGAGATCAGGCTATTGCTCCTTCGTTCCCCTGGTGCTTACGGGTCTGTTCCTTCATCCCATGGTGCTTGTGCACCTCCCTGGACCCTAGCCTGCTCTTCTTGTTTTCAGTTATCCCCAGTTTCACCTATGCTGATCCCACCAAAGTGATTCAACAGCAGTGCAGTACCCCTTTGATGTGTGGCTAAAGATGACTTGATGTTGAATGCCTGATAGTACCTGATGGACTTTTAACTTTAAGACTGCAGAGAAATAACCATTTTCTTGTTTTCAATTACCCCCAGTTTCCACACACGCTTATGCCACCAAAGTGATTCATCAGCAATGCAGGACCTCCTTTGGTGTGTGGCTAATGGTTACTTGATGTTAAATGACTAATAGTTTCTGATGGACTCTAAATATTGGGATTGCAGTGTTATAATCAGTGTTTGCTGATATGTTAGAGAATCACAGGTAAAAGTACGAGACAGATACTACTATGTATGGTGGTGCACAAGACGAGGAAAACAGAACCAAACAAAGGAAACAAAACAAATAAATCGCTGCTTTTTATATGTCGTTTTTTATTGCATTACTGCTTGTGAAAAAGACGCAAATTTATTACAAATAAACTAAACAACAGGATTTACTCTGTTATCACAGGTCATTTGGTTATTTATAGTATAAATACTGAATGATGGCAACAAACTCATAATTTGAATGGATCATTTGGTTATTTAAAGTATAAATACTGAATGATGGCAACAAACTCATAATTTGAATGGTGCATTTCATTTACACCATTGGTCATTTTTAAGTAACAAAATACCCCTGAAAACCGACTATAATGGCCTATATGGCTTGGTTGAAAAACAAACACACATGAACTAAATACATGACATGGTTAACAAAAGAAACAAAACAAATCTCATAGGCTGGTTAAAAAAAGACAAACGCATACAAACAAACTACATGACATACTTCAGAAACAAATGCATACATGACACAAACTGCTAAAAACCAATCACATACAAAGGAACTGCATGACATAGTTAAAAAACATACAAACTGAAACTATGCAACCAAAACACAACCATACACATAAAGTCACACCCATGTATATAATAAGAGCATACATGGGAATCAAAGCCTATGAATGTTTTTTTTAAAAAAAAGGAAAGAAAGATATAAAAAAACAACATACAACTGAAACAAGAGCTAATAATGGAAATGGACTAGTGCATTACATTTACACAACGTTTAACTCAATATACCAAAAGTGTGGATTGTGACAGCAATAAAACCACCAAATATATGTGTGTTTTGATGATGATGAGAAATGATCTGATAGTATATACCCTGCCAAAAGCGTTGGGTAATGTGTGCAAAGAAATGGTACTGGTTTGGCAGCAATACCTCTCAGATGACTCATTGTTGCATAGAAACGGTGCTTGAAACATTCCAAAACACATTTAAAATTATAAAATATTCGTCATCAATAAAACAAGAAGAGTGCACGTTCAAACGGTAATTTTTGCATTGTGCTGTTGAAGATACAAAAAGGATGGGCTTCACTGCCTTCTGTATGAAATAAGTAAGTTTAAATTCATAAAACAAACAGAATACAAACGATTTTCAGTTTTTGTCAAGATAATGTTTCCACACTTACAATAAACTCCATACACATCAACGCAGTAGATGCCATGTAATGGAAAAGATCCAAAACATATCAAGGCATGAACCATAAGCCTTCACTTATTTTGCATGCCTGGTGTCCAGGTGTGGAACAAATGAAATCTAGTTCGTTGGAAAAATAATAACAGATTGCCAAGACTCATGACTTAGCCAATGCAGTGGTTAAAAACAAATAAAACCTGGACCACTTCGAGTGTTTAGCTCAAGATTCTTGCATTCTCAACATGGCACACTCCCAAATGAGTTTGTGGGGCCACACTACAAGAACAGATGGCAAATGACATGTTTGTCTGTCAGTGCAGACTACCTGTCAAGAGCCACTCTGCCCAAGAATTTTTTTAAAAAAGCCTGAGGATCATACCCACACCCCCTGCAATATCAGCATGGCACTCTAACCAACTGAACTAACAAGCCTTTCTTCAATCAAACATTTTTGACTGTATCTTCACATATCTGTAACTTTACATCCACAAATAGCTAACACTGGAGCGATTTACACAATGACCTATATTATTTGTCAATAGATCTGCATTTTCCCATTAGGAGTATTCGCATTTGTCCTGTTTGGCTTGTTTACACTAACTGCATGGGAGCACATCGACACTGACCTCACTGCAAGACTGACCCGAGAAAGTATGCATGGAATGCTTTAACCAGCTGTTTAAAAATTTAAAACTCCCTTGTTTCAATGGGATATATAACATCAGACATGTCAGACTCATGACATCAGACATGTCAGACTCATGACAGCTGTCCTTTCAGTAATGTTACTTCATAGCCATCCCAACATGTCAGACATCCCATATTGTGCCATGTCCCCACTATTCATACCTTTACACAGCCTCATGACATCAAACTCATGAAACTTCAAATGTGAAAGATCCAACTACAAACTGACAAAACTTTGCAAACACATGTTTGTCATAGAAAAGACACTTGATTAACACAAACATGTAGCCTTGCTCTGGATGATATCAAACAATCCCCCCCACCTCATTGTGTCTTCCTTAAAGGACATTATAAAGGGTAAATTTAAACTGAAAAGACCTAACTATCAATATAGTACATGGTTATCAATTTATGTAAATGTTAAGTGCAATACAAGGTTAAAAACATAAAAGTTAAAATTTGCTGCTTTGTGTATGGCTACAGTATGCACAGTAATAATCAGCCCACAAACACATGCATCAGTATAGGGCTTCTATAAATCTGGTGTTAATTCAGTTCCTGTCATAAAATTTAAACATAAAATTCACAAATTCTTGTGAGTAACATGTAGATCAGACAAACAAACAAAAACTGTGACGGAACAATAACTAAATCAATACACACACACACCACACACACACACACACACACACACACACACACACACACACATTCAAACAACATAAACGAAAAAGCAACATCCTCATATATACAAGCAAGCACTTCAATAATTATGCAGAATATACACATACAAGCTGTATTTGAGTTCAGTGCTGAAAAAAAGTAAATGATGCATAAGCAAAGAAAAAAATGATCATGTACCTTGTAAATAATGATAAAGTTTGTAAATCAAACTAAAACTAGTAAAGCGCAGAGGAAAAATATGTGCACAGAATATATGCCAACGCATGAAATATTTACAGTGATACATTTAAAAAAATCAATTTAAAATACTGACAGACTATTACTCACTCAATAAATTAACAATTTACAGTGGCACATTTTGGAAATTAAGATAATCATTAATTACAGTGGCACATTTTGGAAATTAACTTTAAGATAATAAACAAACAGAGAGGCACATTTTGTGAACTATTATTAGATGCTCACAAGATATCATTCCATCAATAAAAGTAATAAAGATATCCACAGTAGAACCTTAAGGAAATAAAACATCACAGACTATTAGTATTATATATTTCAATGGAATATAGTTGCAGGAAACACCGATTATGTTCATTAACTTTCACTTCTTTCTCTCTCAAGAAAAAAGGTAACATTTTGTAATCTGAAACAAAACGGTTTTAATCTTTCACTTCTTTCTCTCTCAAGAAAAAAGGTAACATTTTGTAATCTGAAACAAAATAGTTTTAACCATGTGTGTGTGAGAGAGAAATTAGATAAGAGAAATTAATGCACAACAGGAAAGCTGGAGGGAAAGACAGCACCACGCAGACCCAGGGAGAAAATCTTGGACAGACTTTTGGAGTGGATGAAGACAAAGAGGGTGGGAGATGTACTTGCAGTGACAAAAGATAGACTCATATGGTGGGCCATGATCACCAATGCCATGTGGCAGGGCACATGATGATGATGATGATGATGATGATGATGTGTGTGTGTGTGTGTGTGTGCACACATGCGTGTGTATGTGTATATGTGTGTGTGTATGTTGTGGTGCTTTGTGTGTGTGTGTGTGTGAGAGAGAGTGAGAGAGAGAGAGGGACAGAAAGAGAGAGTGAGTGAGTGAGAGACAGACAGACCGACGAAAGAGAGAGAGAGACAGACAGAGACAGAAACAGAGACAGAGACAGAGAGTTTTGATTTCGTGTGTGTATGTGTTTGAGTGCGTGCGTGCGCGCGTGTGTGTATGTGCGCGCATGTGTGTATGTGTACGCAAGAGAGACAGCACATTTGTGTAAATTAAAAATTAAAACACACACACAGAGAAACGAACACATGTATATCATAACCTAAAGTTGTTACATATCAGACTGACTAATGTTTCTGATACAAAAAGAAACTGTTGCCTGCAAAAGCCTAAAATCCAGCCATTCTCTCTGACTAGCGTATGCATCTAAAAATTCTGACACTTACTCATTTTGTCTTTTACAACATTCTGTTGCTCTGGACTTCCTACAAACAAAATAATAGAAGACATCATAGTTAATCCTGCTTGATGTAGCTATGGATGCCTGGTTAAGCCGTTTGACTTCTTTACTCTATCCATCTTTGTTCAACAGACACAAAATATGGGGAGAAGGGAGGGTCACTTTTGGGCCAAACAGCCCTTGTTCACCAGACATGAAAGATGGGTGGGAGAAGGTGGGGTTAGGGGAGGGGGGGCTTTTAGGCCAAACAGCCTTTATTCAGCGGTCACAAAACGTGGGTGGGAGAAGGAGGGTCATTACAGGGCCAAATGGCCATTGTTCAACAGACACAAAATACATATATGGGAGAAGGGTGTGTTGTTTGTGTGTGTGTGTGTGTGTGTGTGTGTGTGTGTGTGTGTGTGTGTGTGTGTGTGTGTGTGTGTGTGTGTGTGTGTGTGTGTGGTTTTGGGATCAAATGGCTTTTGTTCAACAGA
This sequence comes from Monoplex corrugatus, assembly GCA_030674185.1. Taxonomy (NCBI): domain Eukaryota; kingdom Metazoa; phylum Mollusca; class Gastropoda; order Littorinimorpha; family Ranellidae; genus Monoplex; species Monoplex corrugatus. The sequence goes on along the minus strand of JAPXFY010000017.1, from coordinate 22,954,492 downwards.
CACAGAATATGGGTGGGAGAGGCGTGGGATTGAGTTCAGACCAAAACCCTTTATTCAATTGAACCAAAAGATGGGTAGGAGAAGAGGGAATAATTTTTCGGCCAGATGGCCTTAGTTAAGCCGACACAAAAGATGGGTAGGAACAGCCATTGTTCAACAGACACAAAAGATAACAAAGAAACAGGATCACCAAGTTCAGGACACAGAAGATATACAAAACATATGTTCTTGCCCAGCTCAGCTGATTCAGAGAAATGCACCATCGTTTGACAGGCATCTTCATGTCCTGAACTCTATCATCTTGTCTCTCTGATGATGTCTGTCAAAGAAAAATTGAAAAAAAAGTCTATAAATGGTCACAGACCTCAGTCCACTCAAGAACAAGAAATATAATTAAAGCTTCAAATGCAATATGACCAAAAATTGTATAATTAAAGGGTCACACTCTTTTTTTTATCATGTGTTTCTGGGCCCAGGAAGACAACATGTTTCACTCTCTTACGAGTATTCTAAACATTAAAATCATTTCAGTTTTACACATGTCCTTACCAGAACACTCAAACAATTTTAATGTTTAGAATATTTTTAGGACACTGAAACATGTTGTGCTCTAGGATGCTGCAGTCTTGAGTTTGTTCCAAAGGGTGGGATTGAACTCAAGACATAAGATCTTGAGTCCACAGCCCTAACAGAAGAGCCATTAACCCCTAGTTCTGGTTCTCATTTACCAGGACTTTGGAAAGGGAAGTTTTTTTTCAATACATATTTTTTGCATTCAGATAGTTCCACATGTGCACCACCTAAACCTGCCAGCAATTATCAAACCAGCAATAATTAGGTAGATATCCATGAGCCTGCACAAAACCCTATGTACTGGCAAGTTCTTGGAGAAGGGGGAAGGAATCTAAGAAAGACAAAGATGACACCCTCAGAATAATTGAAGGATATAAATAATTTACCTGAACACTCAGTGATCCTTTTGTTCTGATCAGGTAGTGTTAAATCATATAATCATAGAACAGTATCTGTGACATTTTGGCACTGACTTCCTGGTATACATGTTCCAATCAAATTACAGATCATAATGATACAAAAGCAAACAATTTTGTTCAGTTGTCTGTCATGACTGCTCTTAATACATTTGTCTTGGAAACATATTTCACTACACACAAACAGTATATCTAAATAAAGATTAAAAAATACAGATAATCTCTACTTATCATGTACACCTATCACTATCAGCTTGTATTATGTATTTAGTTATTCTTATTCTTATTGTTTAAAGCCCAACCAAATGCATTGAGCCACATCAAGGCTATAACCATTTCAAAATGTATACAACATATGGTTGGGAAAAAAAAAACACCTGGAAAAGAAAACTAAGCACACATATCAATGCATTCGCATACATAATAACTAAGCACACATATCAATGCATTCGCATACATAATATAAGGATACGCCCCTGGTGTTGACCAATTCATTCAACTTATCACCAAAGGATTAAAAAAAACTGAATACAAATGTAAACATAATTAAGGACACTAAAATATATAAAAATGATGTAAATTACCTATAATTGCTTCTGCACATCACATTTGCTTGCCTCCCCCCCCCCCCCCCAAAAAAAATACAGTCAATACATGTACCCAATTATCTATCCCAAGAGAAAGTATATAAGGCTTTATAGAATGCACAGGTGAGTGGACCAGCTAGACAGAAAATGATAGGAAGAGATGACAGAAAACATACCAAAAGTTTCACATATCAATGAGAAAAAGACAAAGAGAGGAACACCACAGTCAGGAAACAACAAAATAAAACAACAACAAAACAAAAAGTTAATAAGCAGAAAAAACACACACACAAATCTAGCTGTCTAATGTCTCAAGCATCACTTTTTGCAAGATCAGCTAGATAATGTGCTAAGATTTTATTTTGCCCACAAATTGGAAGCATTGAAAATGTAACAAAGACAGAAATCTGATAAGATAATACTATGTGTAGGAGCATCAGCATAGCATATGCTTTCAAATGGGTTAAATAATGTCTGAATACTACATACAGGACAAAGGCACATCGTGCATATTTGTGTTATTACACAAACTGTGACTTGTGCCCAGATTGCTTACTTGGAGTAGGATAAAGGCAACAACAAAAATTCTTGAAAACAAAAATTAAGTATTCAATATATTTGTTTCTATTAACTCTTTGGCTCCATCATCCTATCCATCAGGTGCAAAAACTTACCCTTTCACTCTTTGGCCCTATCCACCCCTGTAGAAGGTCACCAATCCACTCCTGTGGATAGGTTCAGGGAATGAAAGGTTACGATTTTGCCATTGTGGCTGACAATGCAGAAAGCTAGTCCATAGGATGAGTGAGTCAAAGGGTTAATGGTTTATTCATTGTGAAAAGAGATAAACACATCTTTTGTTATATAGTCATTCAGTAGCACTTGCTTCAAACCACATATTCACATACCAAGGACCTTTTGTTCTGAGTATGATATTAAAAATTCATTATCCTGAAAAATAGTTTTCTACTGTAACTTTGCAAGCATCCAAAGTAGAGTAATAGAGAGAGAAGGAGTGAAAGACAGAGGGAAGGAGAGAATGCAGGAATTTTAACACCAGAGAGAGAGAGAGAGAGAGAGAGAGATGGAGAGAGAGAGAGAGAGATGAGAGACAGACAGAGAGATGAGAGAGGGAGCAAGGAGAGAGAGAGAGAGAGAGAGAGAGAGAGAGAGAGAGAGAGGAGAGAGAGAGAGAGAGGAGAGAGAGGAGAGAGAGAGAGAGAGAGAGTTGTTTTTGGTCAGAATCTCAGACTAGCATAAACACTCATCGTTAGTTTAGAGGGAAAATGTTAAACCTGTATTCAGCACTGACTGTTACAATAACTTACATGTACATATGTGTTATTACCTTCTATGCATTACAAAGTCAAAGAAATTTATTTCAAAAGAAGCAAACTGTGAGGAAAAATGGCATGGTGCAAAAATAAGACTATGGTTATGATCATAGCTTTTATATTAGTTACTTGCAGTTAGTTTAGTACTTTTATTCCTACACCAATCATCATTGTTTGTCCCCTTCTTTAGTTGTTTTATATAAGAATATTTAAGTTAAATTTTATCTCACACATACATATATGTAAATATACATGTGTATACACTGGAATGTATGTGCATATGTTCAGTGTTTCAATATGATTAAAAAAAATGTTTTAAAAAGAATTGTACTTTGAGAATGTTGACTGAAACCTGATTCTGGCATAGTTGATGAATACAAAAAACATTCAGAATCTGTTATTCAGTCATAAATCACTCCATGAAAAAATAAACCACATTCTGAGCGAGTATTTTCTATTCATCATTTGCAGTTAGTTACTGTCATGTTACTGAGGCAAACAGCAAGGATGAACATGAAAAAGCTATCAGTCCTACAAAGATTAGCCTATGCCAAACTTTAGTAGCATCACACAATTCACACTACACTAATACTGCAGTAACAGCACCAACAAAGCAAAATCACATCTACCCTTTCTCTCCCTCACTCTATCCTCCAGTTCCTCTGGCAAGGGAGTGAAAAGGTTTTTAAGAATCGACGCTGATTGAAAGATGTTATAAATGCAGAATATTCCAGAAATTGGAAGGGAACGAAGAGAGCAAGAGCTACTCATGCAGACATACACATTGAAAGTGGCCAACAACATGCCAGGAACTGAAATCAAAATACAAAAAAAAAAAAGAAAGAAAAGAAAATATAAATACCCATGTACTGCAAATCATTATACCTGATATGTATATGTCAATGTATGTGTGATGTGTGGTATGTATGTTTGTATGTGTGATATGTGAAGTACATCCAGCAACTGTTTGGTGAAATGTAATACATCTGTAAGTGTGTGTATAAGAGTGTGCATGCATGCATTTGTGAATGTGTATGTATGTGTGTCTGTTTGTGTGCGCATGTTTGAGTGTGTATGTGTGGGTATGTGCATGTATGCTTACTGGGAGAGACTGAAGATAAATTTTAATGATGTGTGATGTTTTAACTATTTATGCATAGTGTATAACAGTTTCTTTACAGGCTTATACATTTGGAAGATACTGTCTTCCTCCATTTTTGTTTCTTTACGATTTCATATGAAACTGGAGACAGACAGCAAATTGAATCTGATACTTATTGGTTTTCTGAACTGTTAATTTACAATTTTATGTAAAACTAGAAAAAGACATCAACCTGAATCTGATACAAAGACATCAACCTGAATCTGATACTGTTTTGTTTCATGAACGGTAAATGTATCAACCATTTTCCAAATCCCTTATGATAGACATTTTGTAGCAAAGACTGACAACACAAAAGTTGTGACCTTTGATGTGTTTTTTTTTGCCATACACATTTCCATGCCACTCACATATGATACCAACTTGCATGAAAGGTTGTAACCATGCATAAACTCACACAACTAAGCACAAAATTAAGCAAACAAACACAAATTCATCGTCTGCTGAATGATTCATCATTTATTTTGTGCATGTACAGCCGGTCCAGGTGTTGTTAAATGGGGCTTTTTGGAACGTTCAGGAGAAACCAAGAACTCAGAAATTGGACGACAAACGCCTTGATTGAGAGCGTGATACTGGTAGAATGGGGACTTGACTGCATTGCTTGAAGTTGGCTGATTGGCAGGACTTTGCCCAGGTGACATATCACTATCAACATAGTCTGACGCTTTTGATTTTGTGGGTTGTTCTTGACCAACAGGAGGAAAGATGACATCAGTTGGTCTGATAAGAGATGGGGGAGAGAGATAGGAAGAGGTAAGCCAAGACTCTAGCTCTTCTTCATCACTTAGGCTAAGCTGGTCTATGGAGGATGAGTCAGAACAGGTATTGCAGAGGCCCCTAAACAGAACTGGTGAACTGGAATTACTATCTACATTTTGGAAACAAGGCAAACAGTCTTTGGGATCAGAGGTCAACTTTTCAGAGGAAGCTTCATAAACTGGGGGCAGCATAGCTGTCGCTGTATGTGGTCGGATTTTTTCTCCAACAGGAGGTTGGTGCTGTGATGCATGTCCCTTTGAAGAGCTGTGAGCAAGGTGCTGGTCCTGATTGCGCTTGGTGTCACTGACCAATGCCTGTATGATAGGGTCACCTGCGCTACAATAGGGAGATTTACAGGCAGACACCGAACAGGGCTTTTTACATGGTGTTGAATAAGAATCTGCAGAAGCAAAACTGGATCCCACATCATCTGAACCAACATCTTTGACCACTGCACCAGAATTTTTGCCACTTCTGACAGTTTTTTGAAGTGAGTTGGGGTATTCTGAGGATATACTAGATTCTTTGGACTCTTTGGAACTTGAAGAAGAGGTCTGCGAGTCTACAGATGTGGAACATGAACTTTTTGACAGAGATGCTTTCAATTTCTTTCCCTTTCTCACCTTTCTACGTCTGCGTGTTCCATCTTGCCGCTCCTTGAGACGCTGGACATAGGCACGAGAAGGTTCGTGCATGGGATGAGACAGATGAAGACCATTGATGACAGCCATTTTCTTCAGCTGTTTGCGGTAGGTGTCCATGTCACGCATAATGGCAGGCAGACACACACTGCCCAGTCGCGCCACACGCTTGACCCGAGACACTTCATCAAAGCAGATCTTGCCACTCATCAGCAGGTTGAAATTGATGTCATCAATGTTGCGTAGAATTGATACAGCTCCTGCAACACACACACATACATCAGTGTGTAGGACCCATAAATGAAGAAAGTAATGGTTGGCATTGCACTGTGGTGGTACACTCTCTACAGGACAGCAGCCTGAATTTCATGTGGTGGTGCGCAATGACAAAAAAAAAAAAAAAAAAAAAAGAAAAGAAAGAAAGAAAAAAGAAAAAAAAAGAAAGAAAATCAAAACAAAAACAAAAAAAAAACCAAACAAAAAGTAGGTAAAACTTATTTCACAGGTACATGGCATATCTCATCCAACCACACAACCTATCATTTCTTCCACATTTTGCAGCTTTGTGACACATAAAAGATGAATGAGCAATGGCTTTATGAAAAGAAATTTGTACTTCATATGGTATCTTTAAGGTGAAATTATTTTTTTACTGACCTTTTCGGCAATGAAGTATACATAAAAGCATATGGCAAGAGATCACTTAGCTACTAAGTTGTGGTTATGTTGGACTCTGTTCCCTTGAAAATCTGTGATAGCCTTCTTTCCCCATTGCAAAACACAGAATTGTGATTATGCTCTATAAATTTAGAGTTATGTAGATTACATTGTAAGTGGTGATGGTGGTGGTGGTAGTAGTGGTATGAGTGTGTGTATGCATGTGTGCTTACATGTGTGTGTACACATGTATGATGCAATTTTTATGTCAATATTTTTACATATTACTTTCTTCATATCAACATTGTACAAAATCCTGATGACAATCAGGTGCTGGAAGGCTCTCTAAATCATAATGAATTATTGTTATTGATAATTAAGACAGACTGATTATGTGCAAACAATACCTTCAAAGTAACACTGGTCTTTCCCATAGCCACCCAAATCATTGGGGTCAATGAGGCTCCGTTTGACACGCATCACATGCTTCCAACGCTGCTCTGGGTTGTACAGAAACTGTCCTAGATGGTCAAACAATTGCTTGAAGGTCATCTCTGTGGACTTGCATGCTGTGTCTGAAATATATAATCCTTGCAGATCATACCACTTTTTCAGATGAGACTGCAATAGCTCCTAGCTAGTTTTATTGTCTTTTATTTTCATTTATTTATTTTATTCTATTTATTTATTTGTCATTGTTTTTTGTTATTGTTGTTGTCATATCTCCTGTGGTGCTTCGGTGGAGTTGATCCCATGCCATTCATTCCAGTTCTTCAAAAATATACCAGTTCCAAGTTCATTCAGTTGAAATCCTAGTGCCAGGAAACTTATGGGAGCCAGCAATGTCTAACTACCGCCAGGCCATCCACCAAAGGAGACTCTGCACTGGTGTCAGGACACTTTGGCGGAATTAAACAGTGCCTGTTTTCATTCAGCGTATTATGGAGACTGTCCTTGCCTATTTAACTCCTGACTAATAACAATAATCACTCAATTCCAGAACCAGTGACTGATGCCCAGTTTTGTAAATTTCTCACACTGACTTCCCCTACTCACACTTTGGTGTTGACTTCATTACATATTGTAATCATCAGATAAAGAATTAAAGATTTTTTTTTCAATGTGAGGCACATTAGCTCAATCAGATAGAATTTGAACATCATGTGTCATCAGGTGACACTCCTTCCCCCTTGTTATACACACACCCACACCTCCTTATATCAAGGCTTACAGCATTTGCCATAATTATTTCAGATCCTTTGTCATCACAAGGTCTGTGTGATGTTGGCACATATAGAATTTTCTTAGTAAAGCAGTGCTATCTTGGCAGCACTGAAACTAAATCTGCATTAAATAGTATATGTGACCCACTGTCACAAACAAGTACATAAATCGCATGTGAGCAAACTGAGATATAGCCTCAGAAAAGTGGTGTGGGTCTATCAGGGTGGAATTGAAAGATAACCTGCAATTTGTTCTTTAGGCTTTTATTTAGGCATACACTAAGTTTCACTTTGAAATTCACCTTATAAAACCAACAAAACTAAATAATCATGATGATGTTCCTCAGGCATGCATCACTGAAATTACCTGAAACTGACAGTTTTCACACCGCCTCACAACCCATCCCATCAGAGAACTTGACAATCCCTAAATTATAATGTTTAACTTGTAAGCACTGCATACAGTAAATTAAAATAACTCAATCAGAATTCACAAGGCAGAATTCATAGTAGTTGCTAAGAAAAACTTGATAATGAACATTCTCAAATTTTCTGCTGTTTTCTCAAAACAAGGATTATGCACATGTGATATTTCAACTAACTACAACTCCAACAATTTTTGTCCACCAGACTTCATTTACAAATCACTAGAATACAAATTTCATACCCTTTCCAATACTCCATTAACTTGATATTTCAAAAAAACAGATTTATGTCTCCTTTAGTTTGTGAGAATATGTCAGATGTGCAATGTTACGCTTTTTTGTTTTTTGTTTTGTTTTGTTTTGTTTTTGTTTGTTTGTTTGTTTGTATTTTTTTGTTAGTCAACTTACAGTAAGTCAGTGCAGACAGCCAAAGATATTTTTCTTTGGCCCTGAGAGTGGTATTGATGGCGGCAAGACCCTCTTCTGTGCACAGACTCTCAAAGGAACCAATGCCACGAAGACCAAATTTCTTTCTGTCATAAAACCAGGGCTGGAAGCCATCATTGTAGGATCGATACTGCGTTAATAGATGAAGGAACAAACATGTATATTTTGAGACACTAACCAGAAAGAAACTATGGCACAAGTAACATCAACAACAACAACAACAACAACAAAAAAGCAAACAAATATCAGCAGGTCACCTAGCTCAGCTGTGTACATCAGGATCCAATATCTTCAAGTTCAATCTAGCCTGCAACAGAAGAATTGGCTTGTTTGCTGCCTACCTTAATGCTCCAGTCATTTTATTAACTATCAATGTAGGTCCCCCTCCCTGCTTCCATTTCAAGACCAGTGTACAGGGTTTGGTGCAAGTTCAGGAAGTCTGCCTAATCAGACTGGGTGGAGCACATTGGAAACTATCCAAGTGTTTTGAATCCCTCTTGAAAATAATTCAAACATAAAACAAGGTAAATTCAAGCATGTATTGAAGAGCTCTCTCTCTCTGTCTCACACAAACATGGTACATTGCACAGAGGCTGTAACTGTCAACAATTATTACATACAGTGGATGTACTCCAACACAACAGCTGATTAACTCCAAAATAACATAATGAACAACATCACCTTCAGTAATCCTGATGAAATCAGTTCTAAATAAGTTGATGCTACTTTTACGATGTACGGAAGACAAAAAGGTACCAAACAGATTCTGTAAGGATCATATTCTGACAAGCTCTTGGTTCTAAGAACCTTCTTCATGTGAAAAGATGAAAATCTCTCACTAACATTGTTTTTGTACTTGTAAAAGAATTGTTCCAGATAGAGTTATTTGTTAGTGTCATGCTTTGTTACACATATGCTCACGCAATCAACACATGCAAAAAGCATTCATCCGTCATGCAACCGCACACTCTCCTTTCACCCAATGGCACTAAACAAATCACAATGATAATTTATACGGTTTTTTTTTACTAACAACTTTCAAACAACACACATACAACATTCATATTCAACATTCATATTCACATACCTTCATATTAACTCTTTTTCTCTCCTACTTCTTCGTCTCCTCCTCCTACTTCATCTCCTGCTCCTCTTTCTTTTCCTTCTTAGTCATCTCCTTCTTCATCGTCTCCTTCATCTTCGTCTCCTCCTTTTTTGTCTTCTTCTCCCTCTTCTCCTTCTCTTTTTTTTCCTTCGCTTTCTTCTCCTCTTTCTTCTCCTTCCTCTTCTTCTTTGCCTTCTTTTTCTTCTCTACCTCTGTTTTGCTTTCTTCTTATTCTTCTTCTTCTCCCTCCTCTCCTTCTTCCTCCTTCTCCTTATTCTTTTTGTCCCTCTTCTTCTCCTTATCCTTCTTTTTCGCCTTCTTTTGTATTTTGTCTTCTTTTTTCTTTCTTCTTCTTCTCCTTCTAATTCACTTTCTTTCTCTTCTTCTTCTTCTTCTTTTTCACCTTCTTTTTCTCCTTCCTCTTCTCCTTCTTGTTCTTCTCCTTTTTCTACTTCTTTCTTTCTTTGTTTTTTTTTTCGTCTACTTTTTCTTTTCTACTTCTTTTTTGCTTTCTTCTTCTTCTTCTCCTCCTCTTTCTTCTTCTTCTCCCCCTTCTTCTTTTTGCCTTCTTGTTTGCTTTCTTCTTCTGCTTCTTCTTTTCTTATTTTTCTCCTTTTTTTTTTCTTTTAATGTATGGAGCTCCAGACTCTTTCTCAAGGTGGTTTTTTTGGAGACTAACAAACCTAGTCCACCCCAAGTTCCCAACTTGGGTGAACTGTTTTCAAAACTACATCCACATGCACACAAAATTCCTTTTCGCACGCGACATAAAAAACTCATGCATACATCACCCCATGCACACAACACAAAAAACATGTGCACGCATCACCCGTGCACATGACAGATAGACAGTCGTGCTGACTCAACCAGCATATTGGTACACATGTTTTGAGCTTGTGGCGGCATTGTATTGTTTGGTGTATATGTACTAAGCTTTAACTGATACTGTACCACGTGGCAGATTTGTCTTATGAATCCATCTGCCAGTGGTGCTGTATCCAGCTAGGCCTTTATATTTGGCCACATGCTGATGTCATATCCAGCAACTTGGCTTCCCTTTGTGTCACAAAGTTTCTTTGTTCTGAACCATTTAAGAGTATGTGACTTGTTGGCTTCCATCACTTTTGATAGGAACAGGCCTTGAAACAGATAACCTGACTTGTATAACATGTGATTTTAGACAGCAGTTGTCTCTGCTCTCTTTGAAGGGAAACAGTTTAGATGTGAAAATGTAATCAGCAGTACTTTAAAGTCAGCTGGCTGATACAGAGATGTGATCATTACTACTGGAGAAAGCCAGCAGTTTTGCTGATTACTTATGGTTGAGGCAAACTGTAATGGCACTAGCGCTATGCAAAACCATGATAAAAATGTCTACGACAGAGTAAATCAAGAAAGATCAATGAAGCCTCAGTAGGCCTGTGGACTGTTTTGTGCTGATGCTAGTGAACTCAGTGTTTTTCAACTCCAGTCTCTCTTGTACTGCATTATCTCCATGAATGAACCTGTGCCAGAAAAGAAATGTGCTGCATTTACCTTAGGGCTTGAATACTGTTCACATTAATACTGAGTTAAAGGATACAAAGTGTGTGCCAATCTCATGATCCAGTAGACATTGCAGTCCTTGTCTACGAAGATAGGGGTTCTCGCAAGTTCCATTCAGCCACAAAGAATAGCGACGTGCTTCAGGTTTATTGCACTTAAAGCTGTAACCTTTCCAAATCATCCTTGCACTGAAATTGAAGTAAAAAAAAAAGATCACAAATGGAAAAAAAGGAGAAAAAGAATCACTAATAGTAATAGTTAATACATTTCCAAAATAATCAACTAACCTATCAATCAAATAACCAGATATCCAACTAACCAATTAACTAATTAACCAACCACTATATCAACCAAATAAACAGACAACACAGCAAGCAAGCAGGCAACCAATTAACCAACCTAAGACAAACATACCTACACAAAGACACAGGCTCACATGCATGCAATGACGCACAGACACATACAATGATTTACACGCACACCACACACACACACTGTATACACACACACACACATAAACAGACACACACACACACACACACCATATGCAGAATAAATAAAAAGATAAACAAAACTGAATCATAACATCATTTACATACTTTTGTCTCAGTATGATGCAGTGAATGTTAAAACATCAAAAAGATATATTGCAAAATATGTTTTCTGAAAACAACATAGCCTTTCTTTCTGCAGAGACACAAATCACAACAATAAATGAATACATGTGATCATGAAGATGTGTCATACATGTACAGACAACTCAGGATTGAAAGAATCTACAAAGAAAGGAACACATATAATTTGTTACCACTTTGAAATGTGATGTGTGCATACTTGGAGTACATTGTGACTGATCAATGCCACATACACAAAATAAATTTTTACTTATTTCTTCTATCAGTCAATTAAATTAAAAACTTCTCATTCACTTAAAATTCACTGTGTGCTTTACTGGTAAGGAACAAAGTCCTCATTCAATTAAAACTCACTGTGTGCTTTACTAGTACGGAACTGGAAGAAAGTCATCTTTCAATTAAAATTCACTACATGCTTTGTTGGCAAGGAAATGCTGTCACGAGTTATTCTCCAGGGGACTAGCCAACTCAGCATAACACTGTGTATAGTTTCTGGGGGAGACATCTGATACTACATGCACAGTACATTGCATTCAGTGCTAAGTATTTCTTGACTTTCTTTTGTTTGGAGGCCTTAGTCATGAAAGTTTCATCTCATACCATTAGTATGTTTTTTCATTTTCTATGGCCTGTATGGCTTTGTAGGTCTTTTATCAATTATACAGTGTTGCATAATGCTGAGAGTTATGACTAATTCAATGGTACTAATAAGTAATATAGTAAATCACTGTAACACTGACAGTAGCCCTCATAATTACCACAGACAATGAATTCTAGTCCTTGGTTGTCTCTGGGGAATCCTTGCCTGCCTTTCTATTATAAAACATACTAAAATTTATCATAACCATTTAAAATATTTGCACAAAGACTGCTTCCTGACTTTGCCACTGAAAACAATGATTTTTTTTCCTTTTACCTTCAATGTCCAACAGCTGGTTTTATCACAAATTTTCAGCTTCATCTCAAGGACTTTCTCAGGCAGACTGATATTTTTTTCTGCCACAGAAGTGAGGTTGCGTCCTATATCCTATAATGTAACTTGTAAGTGTTGCTCGATACATAATGGATAATTTGTCCCTAACTTTACATATTGGATAAAGTGTCTCTAATTATTCTGCTCACAGATGGATTCAACCACAAAGCCTAAAGAGGGTCTTGAAAATTTGTGGCTACACAAACCAATGAATCTTGAAAATAAGTTTAAGAAAAAAAAGCAACAACAAAAACAAAACGTCCTTTATAATTCAAAAGCATTTAATCTCTGACATTCATTGTTAGAAAAAATCCATAAGCCTGTTTGACATAGAGGCAGATATTGTGCTTTTCAGTCCATCTACATGAGACTGAGTCTGACTCAGGAAAAACTTCGTGTATTGGCCTCTAGTCCACCCAGCTGTGAATGGGTAATTGATCATGTTTTGGGTTAGGGAAGGTAAAGCATTGAAGGAGAAGAGTTAGGCATCATCCTCATTAAGCTGGCACCATCCTCATATCAGCAATACAGGGAAAAAAGTTTTTTTTTTAGTTTAGTTTAGTAATAGGGACATAACACATTAGCCATTTGGCTATTTCAAGTCCCATCATTTTTCTTTTTCTTTCTTTTCTTGCACTCGTAGTCAAGGTCTGTCGTATGCCCAGTTTTTTGGGTGATTTATTCATCATATTCGTATTTAAGTTCAATGTAATGTTTCCAATGGTCAAGCTGGTTTTTAAACGAGTTTGTGTTTTGTGCTCTTTCAATTTCGTTTGGTAATTTATTCCATACATGTGCAATTCTATTTGTAAAATAAAACTTTCTAATGTTAGTCTTGCAATATTCTATAAATATTTTATCACTATTATTTCTTGTTTTGTCATAATTTGTCAGTTTGAAAGATTCTGTTCTATCTACGTCACCTATATTGTTAAAAATCTTGAAACTTTGGATCAGATCTCCCCTCATTCTTCTTGCTTTTAAACTGGGTAAATTGAGTAATTCTAATCTTTCTCTATATGAATAATTTTGAAAACCATGAATTAATTTAGTAGCTCTTCTTTGTATCTTCTCTATCAATGCTGACTGTCTTTTAAGACGTGGAAACCAAATAATGTTACCATACTCCAAATGAGGCCTCACTAAGCCTTTGTACAAATATAAAGGCTTCTACAACTAAAAGTAAAGGATTCTACAACTTCACTCCCCTAAATCTCAGGATTATGTAACATTCTATTTAATAAAATGCACAAATTTGTAGCCTACTTTACCTGCATGGCATTTCATTAGACCAGTAGACAGACAATGATTCTTGCAGAGAATTTTCCTTGATGTAATCAAACAGAATTTCATTAGCTTCTTCTTGCTCAATTCGTGGACCGTAGATGTGTTCCAGGTAATTCTCCCCAACACCATAGTTTTGTTTTACTGTTCTTAGGATATATTCAGCTTCTCCCAGAAGATCAAAGCGAATCTTTCCATTGGACTTTGCAGCCAGCTCTTCCACTGGAGTAGTGTCTCCTTGGACCACAAATATGGGTGTCTTCCCATGCTTGAGAAACCTGTTTTTCTGCTCCTGTAAATTGGACAGTGACACAGATGTGACAAATGCTTTGGGTAATGGTTCAATTCGAACTGTAGGACTTTGATAGATTTTGTGTTTCTTCCTCATGTCTGATGGGTTGATAGAATGTCACTGTTCTCGTCTGTGCCAACTTTGCCTTGGGCTTGGATGTCAGCCAGCATAGCACTCCAATTCCAAAGGTTAAATTCTGTTACTTCAATTGTCAGCAGATTTCTCAGATATTGCCTGCATACTTTCAAGGGATCATTAAATCTCCTCCAAATAAAAAGAATCTATCATTTATATGCATGCTTGAGATCAAAATCACATATAGCTGAAATCCAGACCCATCTTGGAAACCTCTTCGTGCTGTCTGACAGACTTATTTTTGAAGTGTATGTTCACGCCAATCACGGGGTTACCGCAGCTTCAGCTGATTCAAAGCATCAAACTTTGGAGCTTTCATTGATGTTTTTGTTTCGATCTTTGCTCTTGGTCTAAAGAAAATGACGGAAGAGCCCGTTGCATTGATACTGAAGTGATGGAACGTGAATGAAGCTGCACTGTAGATAAGAAACGCCAGCACTGGGCTAGCGTTTCGGATTGCACTGACTAAACCGCCATGTTCAAACGTCCCCTGTAACTATGGAATCTTCTTAACATCCGGTTTCACAATCGACTTTACACATAAACGCTTCCAATTAATTAAAAGACTGCATCGAAGTCTTGTAGAACTAGAACAATAATGGAGAAGTAAACAACAACAACAACAACAACAACAAAGAAGAACAGTGAAAAGTATTCTTAGAGTTCCTGCTGCTTCTTCGGTCGTTCATCCCTTGATTGTTCTCATCCACTACTCGACAGTTCTGGGCGAAACTGATGGTTGGCAGGGAGATGGTATCATGCATAATAGATTACATGCACTGCCAGGTAATTTCCTGCTGGCCAAGCCGATGAAACATTTATCATCTCATTTCTCTGATCTGCATTTAATCTTTACTGTAGTTGTTGCTGTCTAAAGTACATTTACATTTTTATTGATTTCTGTAATTAGATTGACTGGGCATAGTGGTTTCCTTCCGCTTGCAGACAACCTCGCGAAAGCAACTGTGGTATGGTTTTTATCACAAGTCAGATCATCATCATGTGTTGATCAGTAGAGTGTTAGAGAGAGAGAGAGAGAGAGGGGTGGGGTGGGGGGTGGGGGTGGAGTCCGTAAGTTGAAGAAGAAGTTTTGTTGATTCTATTTCTTCTTCTGACTGATTCAACGAATAAATCAGTCATAACATAACTCGTATCACAATCGACGAATCGTATCGGCCATTTCGGCATTTGGCATTTGCATCTGATCGATGTAATTTAGGCTATTAATTACCGTACAGTCTCTGTAGACGTAACTAACGTGATGGGATTTACCTTAAAATCCATTGTTCAGGAATACAAAACAGGAAAGGTCAGGCGTCTTAGCAGCATGCTTCAAGATTCGGGAGAAAAGGTTGTGAGATAATCCAGACCAAGCTGAGGACTGGTACTGTGTAGGAAATGGAAAGTCCAGGAGGTACTGGTGGCAGCGAAAGAAAACCTCATGGTCAGAGAAATAATAGGGCACATGCATGCCAACAGGTAGGGGCTGAGATCAACAAAAATGGAATTGTGGTCAAAGGCCAGTAGGAATGCGAAAAGATATATATATATATGGTAAATTGGTAATACCGGAGAGGAAGAAAGAAGAGGATGCCTCAAGACTTAAGAATGCAGTTCAGCAAGGCCAAAGGGACAGTGGATGACTTGGGAAAATGCATATCAAAGAAGTCTAAACTGGATTGACTTGTGGCATATAGCCTCTCTCAGAACCAGTTTCATCCTCAGATCTGTGTATGACCTCCCAAAAACAAAGAGGAACTGTTCTGTGTGGCTTGCCCACTCTCTAGGGTATATCAACAAACATCAACACTGAAACTCACTGGTACCACATGTGAGAATGTAAATGTACATATTGCCCTATGAAATCCTAAGCCCAACAGGAGATAAAAATACAACATGAAATGAATCTAGAAGCATGTGGAGTAACTGTGATGGTGTTTAGGATATGATATGTCAGTGACACAGACCTACTGTCATCAACATAGAACTTTACCAGTGTCAGTACAACACACTGTCACACAAGATAGTAGGCTACTATTTCATGTACACACTGCCATTCCAGGCACAATTACTCCTCATTTGTCTTACAATTTCTTTCTCTTCTATGTTTATATCCAACACCGTGAGAATTACAGTGTGTATTTTCAGTTAATACAATGCAAAGTAAGCACACATCTGCATTCTCTGTCAAGAAAGAATGAGCGAGGAAATATGATTGACATCAGAAGACTGACCGCGACGTTGCTGCTTCATTTCCTGTGGTTTGTTTTCCTTTCTCACTGTGAGAGGTTATGCAGGGGATAAACTCTGAGTCTGTTTAGTTTTTAGTGAGTCTTCCTTCTTCTCTATTCTTTCTTAGTGGAATGTACCCTCTGTGAGGCCTCCTGTATCGTGTAGCAGCCAAGTCAGTTTGACCAGGAAACCCTGACTTCCCACATGTACCCTCTCCTTCCATCTCTCTCTCTCTATGAATTTTTGCAGGTTAATTAATCAAAATTTAAAATAGTTTGCCGCTTTCAGTTAGCATCACAAGTTGTTTGTTATATAGGAAATACAATTAATCAGTTGAATAAGAACATCATAAACATAGTATCAGAAACAAGGGGACACCATAAGAAATGATTTGTTTTCATTGCTTTGTTTCACAGAGAAAAAAAAAGATGGGGGGGGGGGGGTTGAGATTAGGACTGTTTGGAGGTGAGGGAGAAGGGAAGTTGAAAAGAGGGGCATGGCCAGACAGTTTACAGTAGAAACACATCCTCAGAATCAGCTGGCTTTGTGGGACTGGAATAAGCTTGAATCCAGTAATACTAGTGTGTGTTGTGAGGACTGCTAAAAGCTTGTCAGTAAATACACGGGGACAATGCCTTGGTTGAGGGGTTGGAAGTACAGGGGAACTGCTTTGGATTTGTGGGGTTGGGGTGAAGTGGAAGAAAAGCTGCTTTTTGCACACAGCTTTTGTTCACAGCTATTGACCATGTACATCTGCTTTATTTAGAAAAGCCATGCCTGCACTCAATGTTGTGGCTTTAATGGCTGAAACATTTGCTTGACGGGGGTTTCTCCTCTGAAGACCTTTTGCTGTCTGGCTCTCTTTCTAACTAGTATCGTACAATCTCCATAGACGTAATTGACTTTCGACGGGCAATAAACATATCTGTGTTAATTGTAGAGGCCATGTGGCGTTCATATTTAACACATTACTTGATAAATGGAATGTACAATTTATCAAATATGTCATGAATATAAGAGTGGATAGTCATACAAAGCATTATCTAATTTGTTCTTGGCGATAATATATGAGGATGAGGATGATGATGGTGAAAAAAGTGGTGGTGAAGAACAGGTGATACTTACATCTTGCAGTCTTAACAGACCAGAATTATGCTCTCTGTTTCTAACAAAAGTTTTATTCCGCAAATTATACAAGAGAGGGAGGGAAGGCTGGCAACTTTTAATAAAAGAAGCCTACTACCTTTTCTTTTTGTTACTATGTAATAACTTTTAACATACATGTATTCTATGATTATAATGAGGTTTTTTTTGTTTTTTTTTACAATTTTACTGGTCAGACAGGGAGTCTGTGATAATGTTTCATATGTTATGATGATGCAAGATGACAGGGAAGCCTGGTGTAGAGTGATGTAGTAGAATGAAGTGTTTTAGTTTTTTGAGCAACTGTTTATCCACTACCAGCTTGCTAGACCTGTTCTAGCTTCACCAGAGCTACATTAGTTGGATGGTCTGTTTCCACCTTTCATGATGATGATGAGAGATTGGACTTAAATTATGATGAGACCTGGGGAAGAAACTATAATGATCACAGAGATACACACTCACTTGTCTAAGTAGATGATAAAAGAGCGCACACATACAACAGACATGTACACACACACACACACACACACACACACACACACACACACACACACTCTCTCTCTCTCTCTCTTTCTCTCTCTCTTTCTGTCTCACACACACATGCACACACACACACACACACACACACACACACTACATTCAGCTAAAATTGCTCCCTTTTATTCTCTTTTAAACCAGGTGAACATTCACAACCATGAGTGAATCAGATGATGATGTACCTCAGTTGTCTGCCCATGCTCTTGCTGCTCTCCAAGAGTTTTACCAAGAACAGAGCAGCATGGAACAGGACATGACTGAAGCTCTATCTGGCGATGTAGACAAATTCAGCCCTCAGGAAAACTGGGTATGTATTTGATGATTGCCCTGTCACCCGTCAACATTATGGAGTTCGATGTAAGCTGCCGCAGCAGATGTCACAACAGTTCTTCTCCATTTACTCTGGTATTGACATTTCTGTGCTAGTTTATAGACCTTCAGATTGCTGGTATTGTTTATGTTGTGCATATATAGAAGTTAGGTGGTCTGCCTGGTTTTCTTTTGGTCTCAACTTTCCTTGTAAAACTGTTGTCATTAGGTTTGTGTTGGTATTGCGGGTTGCATGGCTGATGTATTCCATTTTTCTTTTGTAGATATCTGTCAACAGTTGATGCAGGACTGTGAGTTCATTCAATACAATTTCATTTGTTCTTTTGTTAGTCCATTTGATTTGAAAAAGTTGCCTGCAGAACTACATCTACTGTTTGATCTTGTTTTCATCTGCTTTTTTGCATGTCCAGGCTTCGCAGCCATATTGCATTACTGGCCAGATCAGATATTTTAAACTTTTGATTTTAAGGGCTGTTGGCATTCTTATGTCTCTTCAGATGTTGCTGAATTGGAGAGCTTTCTGTTTTGCCATTACTGCTCTTATTATGTCTTTAGTACAGATGCCATCATGAGTTTTAAACAAGCCTGAACATTTGAAATTACTCACATTTGCTAATGTAGGCAGGTGGATCTGTTTTGTTTTTTGTTTTGTTTTTTCTTTTCTTTTTACTTTCTTTTACAGAGTGTGTGTGCGTTGTGGTCATCATCATAGAAAGGGGAAAATGATCATTTAAAGTAATATATTAATGTTTTAATGTCACAAATTGTTACCATTGAATTCTGTTGTTTAAGTCATTGTCATCTTCATTATCAACATCATTATTATGAACTTTCTTTGTATGAGGCGTTCATGAGATCTTTCTCCCACAATACCCTTCCAAGTTCCTTCTGTTTGTCAACCCCTTGTCCTTCTTTTCCTGTCAAAAAAACAGACTAAGTTTATGTGTTTACAGCTGCTGGGCTGACTTTTATGGTGTGCAGTGTTTATGTCATCCACCTCTACAAAGACTTTCAATGAATTGTTGACTAAAAACGTCAGAACATTTTTTCGCTGTCCTTTTTGGGCACTTGGAACACATGAAGGTTCCATCATCTGGTATATTGCTGCAGATTGTTTGGCCGTTTAGCAGTTTGTCTGCTCATTTGGCTGTATCTTTAACTAAGAGTATTGTTCTCTTTTTTTTTTTCATGGTGATCACATCCTAGGTCAGTTGGCTAGTTTTGATTCATCCTCCAATAGCCTGCCCTTCATTGTCAAGTTTTTCCATGAAATTTTGAGTTAGTGTTGCAGGGTTGTTTTTGAGATTTTTTTTTTTTTTAATGTCTTCTGTACTTGTCAGATTGTCCAACTGTTGCACAATGAAGTCCATCCTCAGATTCAGCATGGTCAGTGTGCCTTGAGTAGGCCTGACTGCATCTTTTTCTTCCACTACAAGGCATTCTACTGTCGTTGTTTCTTCTGCGCTGATGCAGTTTTGTCAGGTTGTTTTTGAATTCTCATTATCAGATGATCAGACAAATGGGGTCACTTACTATTAATCTTTACGAAGTAGGCTACTTTGAAACATTTGATGCCATCACCTAAGTTTTTAAGTATAGTCTAATTACACTCTAGTACATACGCATTGCTTCTCTAGATACACAGTGACCACCACTGCATACACTGTCAAATTCTAAATGCATGAATTATTATACTTAGCGCCAATCCCTTGTGATCGCAAGGTCAGGTAGCCACAAAATTGAAATCCACATATTTGTCTTTTGATAAATAATTGTAAGAAAATATTCTAGGTTTAGTAGCTGATTAACTTATTAGCTCATGTTTATCGCTGACAATGAAACACTTTGCTGTCACCTGTCATGAATGATCGCTCCACTGAAGGACTTGATGGAAAGGTCTGGTCATGGGAGTCTTGTGACATATTCAAGTCAGCTGAGGAGATGGGGATGGTGCTTTGAGGAAGGGGGATGGGATCTGTCCATTTGTGTTGGGCTTGGAACATCACCAGCACACAGTCAGTTTGTACACTCAGATTCTAATTATGTAATAGTAGTTTGGAGTTAAATTATGATTGTCCATGGACATTTTTGTAGGCCTTCATTGAACATTTCATTTGGAGAGATAAATTTCACTACAATATAGCCTGAATTGTTTCAAAGCCTTATCAGAAGGTTAGACACAGAACTCATTTAAACTGTCAAGAGCTTGCTGCAGATAAGGTTTATAAATACGCAGGCATAGAGTTTATACCATGATCATCACATGGCATTCAGTGTATATGGAATTTATTGCAAGTGCAGAGAAGCTGTGTTGAGCACAGCTGTTTAAATCCGCCGCCGGGCGATCACTTAGTTTTCGGACACAGTGCCCGTGATAAGCACGCGAGAGGCGTGTTTTTCTGCTTACCCGCTGCGCTACACGGCCCGTCAGCGGTTTTGAGCTGCGAGTCATCAGTAGGCAAGCGGGACTGTGTAACTGCCTTTGTGTGCCGTGATTACTACCGTTTCTGCATTTCCCGCAATACTGTTTTTCTTATTTAGCCATATATGTAATCATCAATCTTACCGAAAAGTACACTCTCTCCCACACAGATACCAAACACGAACTAGTTTGTTGCATACATGCGTAACAGGATTACATAGAAAAGGAGGAGAACGATTCTGAAAATACAGCACCTTCACTGTTTCATGAGAAAAATAGCCAACTTCCAACAACAAAAACAAGAGTTCACCACTTATTACAGCAGAAAGAAAACACATACAGAGGAAGAGTAAAGTATGTTTTAACAGACTGACTTACCAGACGGATCTTTTTTGGCTTCTTGTGGAGGTTGCGGTGGGTAAATCAAGATCACTGATAACAGCATAGACTCCATTATCCTTCACACTAGCACCAACATTTCACTGATAGTCTTGTATACCGCAGTCTCCTTACTGCCATATAGGAACGTATGCACACATGTCCATGCAAGAGTCAAGATTGGGATCACGATACTGAGACGACCATTCATAAAAAAAAAATGGAAAGACAGAGAGTGAGGGAGAGAGAAAGAGAGAGAGAGGGGGGGGGGGGGAGAGAAAACTTTATACATTTAAGAGAACTTTAAGTTCACTGGTATTAAAAAGAATAAAACTCCTAAATATCATACCCACTTAACTATACTGAAATCTTTCTGTCTGTCTGTCTCTCTCTCCACACACACACACACACACACACACACACACACACACACACACACACACACACAAACAAACAAACAAACAAACAAACAAAACAAAACACACGCACAAGAATACTATGTATTTTGCTTAACAATGATAATAATACTCAAAAGTCTTTAATAAACATGGAAGCAGATACAGGTGGGGGGGGGAGGGGGGGCGAGGAATACTTTGCACTTCGCTTAATATCTTTAGGCCCTAATGATTTGTCTCAGTCATGGTATGTACACAACACACACACACACACACACACACACACACACACACACACACACACACACACACACACACACACACACACACACCCCAAAAACAAAAGAAAATAAACAGAGATAATCAACAACTACAACATGAAAAACCTGACTCTGGTCATCTCAGTACACTGATATTTCAAATAAAAATGTCCAAAGCAACACTATACACAATTATCAAGCACAGAGGAATTCTGCCACAGTGTGTACGTGGTAAGCGTTATCCAGAGGACTGAAATGATACCAACATTCACTAAAGACTCTAAAGATTAATGAGCTGCCAGAACCAGTTTGTCATTAGTAACCATTATCTGCCTCGCCGGCATCCCTGTTTACCTTAGCTGTCACATGTGTTATTACGATACGCTATACGTGGCCCTTGAGCCGCGAAACATGAAAAACAGCCGTCCTCTACAGACAAATTCTTCTAATGTGTGCCTTTACTTTTAATTCGAGAACTGGCACTTGGATTTTACCGGCGTTGGAACATTGATCATTTCACGGTCAAAGATTGAAAATCATGTCAACACCTTCTTTCATTCTCTTTCTTCTCTGTGCGTTTAGTTAGACACTTATATGCATGTAACATGTTGAGTTACATATCATTTTGTTGAGAAAAATCTCAGCTTTTTAATGATGCACATCACAGACCAATACAAACAAAGCTCTTGAGAATATTAGTGGAAAACTGAAGTTACTTGTTTTTAATAGTTACTACTGTGCTTGTACAGCATAGCGAGATCGCCGGTAACAAGGCGGAGCTACGAGCTTGTATTTCTAGGTCAGGGCAGCACTCAGTGGGCTTCGCGCTACTACAGCTGCCGCCGCGGGACAAAACTAAGTGATCACCCTAAAACAGCCATGTGAGAGACTTTGGGATGTAGGACTACTTTTTAGCATACTATTCTTCTTTACTTGGTTATTAACTAATTCATTCATTAATTCATTACAGCAACTGAGCCAGTTCTGGTATGACGAATCAACAGCTGACCACCTGGCAAAAGAAGCATTGTCAGTTGCTGGTGACAGAGGAAGGTAGAGTCAAGCTGTTCCCCTTTGAAGAAATGTATAGAGTCAAACTTTTCTCCTTTGGAGAACTATACTGTACCATATTTCTAACATTCTGATTTTTCTTGGACGCATGCATGCACACTGTTTTGTCCACACTGTGAAGGTACTGTTCCTGTAAGTGTAAGTCTGCATACTTTGCCTTTGGTGGGCATGCAAGCTGAGTGTTTTCCTGTTTCATTAATCATCAGGTATGATTTACAGGATCTTTCATGTGCATACTTGATGTTTTGCATGCATATATACATGAAGGGGTTTAGACCCAGACAGACCTGCATACTTATTGACTTGGGTGATCGGAAAAACCTCTACTCTTTACCCACAAGGCAGGAGTACCCAGGCAGGATTAAACCCAGATCTTCCCGAAGTCTGATGTTTTACCTTCTTGGCTACCATGCCTGACATACTTACCATAAAATTTGATGCATGTACCCAGTTATCAATCCCAATAGAAAGTATGCAGCTTTATAGATTGCCTATGGGTATGGGTGAACGGGTCAACAAGGCAGAAAATGACAGGAAGAGATGATGGAAAGCAGAGAGCAAGGCAGAAACAAAGAGAGTGACAGTACACAGGAAATTTGTAATACAGAATTTCCAGGAGACAAGGGTATTATTTTTACTGAAAAAACCCCCAGCATCCTCCTGGGGGAATTAATGATGATGATGATAACAACACAACAACAACAACAGCAGCACCAGCAGCAGCAGCAACAACAACAACAACAACAGCTGCTGCTGCTCCTCCTCCTAGTCCTTCTCCTCCTCCTTGATGACAACGCATGAACTGTAATGATCCAGTGTTAAAGAAGCAACATGAATAATTATAATAAGATACTTTCTTCATATGTCGACCATTAAAAGTAAAGCACAAAAGCAATGAATACATTTATCTCTCTCTCATACACACATAGAGACTCACATTTATAAACACCCCCACCCACACACAATATAGAATAGGCCTACATACACATTCAGTTTAAATTACACATACGTACACAATAATGCACACACACACACAGACACACACATACACGCACATGTTCATGAATACTCACTCATACACATATACACCACAGTCACACAAACACACACACACACAACCCACACAATTATCCACATATACATACATGCATGCTTGTACACATGCAAACACGCACGCATGCACACACACACATACAACAAACACCAGATCACAATTGAAACAGAGGAGTCTATGAAGTAGATTGAATAGAGTGATTGAAGCTAAAGTTTGATTGTTTCCTTGTGTATGTATTGCGTTATTCTCTAAACTTACCTCGTATAGCTCGCTGAGCTCTAATACTATCAGGAAAGTGTGTAATGTGAATAATAATAATTCTTTTTCTCTTTTCATGTTCTTTCCGGTTTGAAACAAAGGATAGCATGCGTGAGTTCCCCTACAGCCTACAAGAGAATACGAGAGCTGAAAGGAGAAGGAGTGCAGACCTACTGCCTGGAATATGATGACCGTTTTAACGTGTATGGAGAGGACTTTGTCTTCTATGACTACAACGAGCCCTTGAAGCTGCCAGCTCATTTTCAGAACAGCTTTGATCTAGTGGTGGTGGACCCACCGTTTCTTTCAGAGGAGTGTCTGTGTAAGATGGCCATGACTGTACGCTACCTCATGAAGGACAAAGTCCTCCTATGTACAGGTACTTGTTTGATGTATTGGTAGGTTTTGTTTGTACTCATTTTATTTTATTTTATTTTTTTGTTTTCTTGCTGCTCCATCTTCTGCATTGCTTCAGTGGTGTTGATCCCACACTCTGGGCCTAGAGAGAATGGAAGACACCTCTGTCTCCCCACTCTTGTCTTCATCTAGGTAAAACATAGGCTAGTTAGGACCTCAGGACCTGGCCAGCTCATGGGTTTATGTGCAGGCTTAAGGCTTGTGCCATGATCACCATGGTATCTGTGTCATTAGTGCATATGGAATTCATTCCGAGTGCAGAAGCGTCGTCATCTTGAGAAACTGAAACTGATCCCACACTACTCATTCTTGTTCTTCATCACACCCAGACATGCCTTTTGAGATGGAAAATCCTTGTTTGTCCCAGGAAGGTAGGCCTATGTATTTTCAGGCAATCCAAATGTCCGCGAATTCGCGGATATCCGTGAAAGGGAAAAAAGGAAAGAAAAAAAAATTCCTTGAAAATATGGAGAACTGGGACTGGGAACACCGAAACTATTCAAAACAAGCCGTAAGCGCATGCGCGGTTTTGCTTTTGCAACTGCTCGCGCGATTTGCGCATCCTCTTTCACAAGCGTCACTCTGTGTATTCCATCGACACATTGAAATATGAATATACGTAGGGACTTTGTTCCACTAAATAGCTTCCATTGCTGACATCGATGAAGGCTTCAAAAATCGATGGAAATGGGACTGGCTACAGAAAGTATACGATGGCAATAAGTTCGCTCGTTTCTTCGAGAAACTGAAGATCGCCGGTAAAGCATACTGCAAACTTTGCCGCTCGGAAATCAGTTACAAGTCCGGCGGTAAATGAGCACTGGCTGATCACCTGAAAGGAAAGCAGCACGACAGAATCAGGACATCAAACGAAAATTTTCGTTTGTCAGGTGAGGTAAAAGAGAGTGAGGAAAATTGCATGTTTTGTTTATTGTTAACAGTGCTTGTGCCCTTTTTTTCTTTTATTGAAATATTTGATTTATCTTTCACCAGAGGGGGTTAAATTTCCATTTACTAGACTAAAATGCTTCAGCTTCTGGGAGCATTGACCCCCACCAGGGGCTCTGGCCTTGCACCACGCCAGGGGGCCGCAATTTAAAGAACAGAAGCAGACATGGCCATGACACCATTAGAAGCCCTTCTGATAGCCATGTCCAGACCAGGTGATGTCCTTCAGAGTCAGTATAATGACAGCATCTATACAGATATCAAGAGTGCCTATTTCAGGCTTCTGAAATCTGCCTGAGATTACCAGCTGCACTTTCCCTCATGAACACAGTGTAAATAAGATGAGCCTTTCTGTTTTAGGTTTATTGTTGTTGCATTTGGATTAGTCTATGGTATATAATGCTTGTGATTTTTTTATCTGCTGTCTTCCTGAAAATTAGCATCAGTTCCTGATTTTTAGTGAGACTGAGATTGTTCCTGAAAACAATATTTTGAGGTAGGCATGTCTGTACACCACCAACCCCAAGTTTATTCTGTCAAAATCCCAGTGTCGGGGTATCCATGAAAACCAGCCATATCTGATTGCTGTGGGGTCACCCACCAAAACAGACTCTGCACTGCTGCTGGGTCACTTCAGTGGAGTTCAGCAGTGTATTTTAGTTTTTGTGTGTGTATTATCACAACAGATGTACATTGTGAGTTTCAGACTGGGAAGGAACCATGCTTACTGTGCAGATGTTTTGGTCACCTGGGCCATCACCCTGGTGAAGGACTTTTATATTTTAGTTATTGTATTATTTATCTATTTATTATTTGTTTGTTTTTGTCTCAGGGTCGTACACTTAGAATCTGTGATGGATCTCTCCAGGCTGATTGGTTCTTTTGATAGAGCTGTGGATTCTAGATCTGATATCTGAAATTCAGTCCCGGCCCGCAACATAAAAAACTTGCCTGTTTGCTGCCCATCTTAATGTTTCCATCACTCTGTGCAGTTGGCTTGGCTTTAAACAATGACAATAATACTAATAATGATAAAAAGGAGACACATGACACAGCTTTTTTTCTCTTCAGGCCATACAGTTTGCAGGTGATTGTCAGCTCTATTTCCCCACAACATTCATGATGGTGCCGTCATACACATAAAAGAAGAAAACAGACTTGCGCTAAACATCACACTGAAGATGTTCTTGCTTCACATGTTGTATGTTTGGTTTCTGTGTGATGCAGGTGCTGTGATGACAGACCTGGCCGATCGTCTGCTGGGTGTGAAACCCACAGCTTTTCACCCACAACACAAAAATGGACTGCAGAATGAGTTCCGTTGTTTCACCAATTACCACAGTGATTTACTCAATAAATCGCAATGACAGTAAATAGTATATTTAAAAATCTTGTTTCTTATCGATTGGAGAGGTGTATGTGTGTGTGTTTTTTTTTCTCGTCTTAATAATAATTACAATATTTATGCGGCGCCAAATCTTGACAATTCAAATCAAAATGCATCCACATATCAGACATATGCATATGATTAATGCAGACCACCTCACTACATGCGGAAAAAAAAAACCCCACAAAAACCACACACACACGCTCTGATGGAAAGAGGCAGTTGCAGGATTCATTGTCAGGAAAAGAGGTGGGTTTTTAAATTGGATTTAAAAGCAGAAAGGGTAGGTGATGGACGAAGGGAGAATGGAAGTTTATTCCAGGCAGATAGTCCTGAAACAGTAAAAGACCACTGGCTGACAGTTGATAGTTTAAATCTAGAAGGCTGAAGTGAAAGAGCTGGGTGCAAGGTGTGAGCTGGCGTATAAATACATGTATTGATATTCTCACAAAAGTATGATAGAGCAGACTGGTGAACAGATTTGTAACAAGGTATCCAGCATATGTTCAGTTCTCTTCAAAACAGACAATCAGTGTAGAGAACCAAGGAGAGTATTGACATAATCAGACTTTTTCTTTCTGAGGACAATGCTGCTAGCAATCCTTGAGTAATAAAGTATTCTGAAGTCTGACGTTTGAAACCTAAATAAAAGTCATGAATCTGAATCACATACACATGCACACTCTCCCTTTCTCTCACAAGCACACATGTAGACACACATGCATATGCACCTTACCCCTACAGGGGTAGGAGTTCGTCATTTTCTTAACAGGAAAGCTGTAGGCCTAAATACTGATAGTTTTCAAACATTCGTGGTGCCAGATAGTAAGTACTCTGTACAAACATGTGTATATATCTGTAGGAGCAGTCACCGAGTTCACTCTAGTCCAAGAAACATCTTGAAGTAGGCAGAAGTAATTTATTTCCTTTCATCAGATCTGCAAAATCTGTGTGTTTGCATGTGTGAATGGCTTACTGTGTGTACTGTTAATTGAAAACGACTTGCACTTTCATCAAATGAGATTTGTATATAATGTTTTCAGTTGTTTCCAATCTCTTTATTCAGGCCCCAAAATGCTTCAGAATACGGTACCGTACTCAGATTTTCATGTTGGTTTTTACAAAAGTTTCTGAGGGAGCATGCTTCTACATATCTCTCTGCATTTCCTTTTTTTTTCACCAATCCCCTCCCTTGGTATATTTCTCATACACATACATACAAAACTATGCAAACATACAAACACATAACACACATAGGAAAATAGACGTGCATACCTGTCCCTAAGCATGTATACATACATAAATGCACACACATACATGCACACACGCATGCATGCACGAAGAAAAAAACCCACACACATACCATACTTTTTTTTTGCGCAGTACAGTTTATTCATAAAGAACAGAGTGTAGACTGAACTAAACCAATTCATGACTAAGAACAATAGTATGTGCAATTACTACATAGGCCTACACATGCAAATTACAAATCAAATGATTTTGAACAAACCAAGACCGTTGTTGCTGGCTGTCCGACTTTTCAGCTCTGTCTAAAGCATGCCCATGTTCTCCAGGTTTGTGTTTCCACATTTATGTTCCCCAGGTCTATGTTCCCCCAATCTGTATTTCCCCAGGTCTGATTTCCCCATATATACATCCCCCCAGCCCTTGTCCACCAGATGTTTATTCCCCAGGTATATGTTCCCCAGATGTATGTCCCTGTTTATGTTCCCCTATGTGCATTCCCCAGGTCTATGTTCACCCATGTATGTTCCTCCAGTTTATGTTCTCCCAGGTATATAATCCACAGGTCCATGTCCCTGTGGTCTATGTTGTCCCATCTACGCTCCCCCGACTATGTTCCCCTAGGTCAGCGTTTCTCCATGTTCCCCCATCTGTTTCTCATGTTCCCCCAGTCTCTGTTCCCCCATCAATGTTTCCCCAAGTCTATGCTTCCCTGGTCTATGTTCCCTCGGTCAGTTTCCAGGTTTGTGTTTACCAGGTCTATGTTCCATCATCTCTATGTTTAACACACATGCAAACATACATAGTCTGTATTCCCTCAGGTCTATGTTGTCTTAGGTCTATGTTCTTCCAGGCCTATGTTCCTCCAGGTCTATGTTTCCTTGAACTGTTTTCCCAGGTCTTTCCCCAGGTCTATATTCCCTTGATCTATGTACTCCTAGATCTATGTTCCTCCAGGTCTATGTTCCCCCAAGTCTATGTTCCCTTGGTCTGTTTTCCTCCAAGTATGTTTTCTAGGTCAATGTTCCTCCAGGTCTGTGTTCCCCAAGTCTATATTCCCTTGCTCTATGTTCCCCTAAGTCTATGTTCCCTTGCTCTGTTCCCCCAGGTCTATGTTTCTTTGGTCAATGTTCCCCCAGGTCTGTGTTCCCCAGATCTGTGTTACCCAAGACTATGTGCCCTGGTCTGTTCTGCTAGGTCTATGTTCCCCAGGCCAATGTTCAAGATCTATTTTCTATCACGTCTACAATCCCCAGATCTGTGCTGCTTTGGTTCATATCTTCCCAGGTTTAATCTACTATTAGGTATTGGACCCTTCAGATCTAGATTCCAGAGGTCAATGTTCCTGGTTATAGGAAATATTCTCGCTTTTTATGTGTATGTGTAAAGGGTAGATTGAAAAAGTCCTTGCAGAGAAAATCACCCATCTGGTCTGTAATAACACAAAGTGAAACAGAAATATTTGAAACAAATACAGGTGAAAACCAAAAAAATCAATCCAAACAAAAAAGTAGTGAGTGAAACTGAAAGGTTCTTACGGACAACCCTCTACAGAGATAATATGTTAACTTCGCAATTCAACATGAGGTTTTCAGACAAGAGACAAAAAAGAAGTAACTGGCTTTGCTTTTGAGGTGAAGTCTTTCGGCCAAGTGAAACGCTTACGTTGTGGATTAGTTTGTCTCCATACATCTGTCAAGTCCAATTCCAGCATCAAGTTTTCCACTGCTTCATTTGCTCTTGGATATTGATGCGAATAGAACCGTGAACCGTCCTCAACAAGGAAGATCCAGTACGCTTACATACCGGTGGTCTTTAATTTAACCTGTAAAATGCTGCAGACAGGTCCATCCGCAGGAGATGGAGTAACAACAGAGCTTGCCCCGAGGGCATCTTGTCCCACCCCGCGCGTTGCTGCACTGACGGCCGCACTCCCTCCCCTCGACAGCCGCCCATGGAAAAGGGCACGAAGGGCGAACACTCTGATAGGCATTTCCGTTTGCCGTCGTTTTCGGAGGGGTTACGGCCCTGATGGGTGTACTGGTACTCATCGCCGTTGTTGTTGTCAGTTGGGGATGATCGAGATGAATTATTGTCAGGTTCAGTTTGTCTGGAAACTAAAAGAAACAAAACAAAGCCAAACAAATGTGAGAAAAAAAAAATGAAAAAAAGGAACAGACAGACTGACTGACTGGCTGAGTGAACGGCTGCTTAAATTAATGACTGAGTGACTTGCCAATTGGCGGACTGGCTGGCTGATTGGATGACTAGATGACTGACTGATTGGGTGACTGGCTGACTGGTTGAATGACTGTTTACTGGCTGATTGAATGACCGACTTGACTAGCTGTATGACTGGCCAACTCGCCGACTCAGTGGCTGGGTGATCAAAACTCCTTGAAAAAGTCGTCCTCAACCAGCTGAACTCTCACCTGTCTGTCAACAATCTCCTCAATCCTTTCCAGTCAGCCTACCGCCAGTGCCATAGCACTGAAACTGCCCTACTACACATTCTCAACAATCTCCTCCTTGCAACTGATACTGGCAAAGTCTCTCTCCTCACACTCCTTGATCTGTCTGCAGCCTTTGATACCATTGATCATGGTATTCTCCTTTCTAGACTTCATCATACTTTTGGCATCTCTGACATTGCTCTGTCTTGGTTCACTTCATACCTATCCAACAGAAAACATACCGTTCTCATCAATAGCACTTACTCTCAACCCGCATACCTGACCTGTGGTGTTCCACAAGGATCTGTCCTTGGCCCTGTTCTTTTCACTCTTTACACCTCCCCCCTGTCCACCATCATCAACTCCCATTCTATAAAACACCACTTCTATGCTGATGACACCCCACTTCAAGACAGTGACTCACCTGATAATATACAGCGCCTGTTGACTCGCACCACTGAGTGTTACTCCGACATTAAGAACTGGATGACACACAATAGACTTCAGCTTAATGACGACAAAACAGAAGCTATCCTCATTGGCACCCGTCAGAAACTTTCTCAGCTGCCTCCTCTTTCTCTCCCATTATGTAACACATCAGTCCCAATTTCTGATTCAGCTAAAAACCTTGGTGTCTGCATTGACTCTACCCTCTCCATGAACAACTTTGTTACTCAAACTGCCAGATCCTGCTACTATCATCTCCATCGTATAAGGCTGATCAGGAAGTATCTCTGTCGAAACAACTGCAAAACTCGTTCTCTCCTTCATAATGTCTCGCATTGACTATTGCAATTCACTCCTGTCTGGTCTTCCTGCCTCCACATCCTACAGCGCATTCAAAACAATGCTGTACGCCTTGTACTCAAAAAGAAAAAAGCTGACCACATATCTCCTCTCCTGGCACAACTTCACTGGCTCCCTGTATCAAAGCGCATACAGTACAAACTGGACACCATGTGCTACAAAAGCCTCAATAACGCAGCCCCCGATTACCTGTCAAGCCTACTTGAGATCTATCTTCCCTCACGTACCCTCCGCTCTGCCTCCGATCCTCTGATTTTTCGCTTTCCACGCACTAAGCTCAATACCTATGGTCCACGAGCCTTCTCTGTTTCTGGTCCACTCTCCTGGAACAAACTTCCTCTCTCAGTCCGTCAGCAACCTACTTTTGTCTCCTTCAAGTCCGCTCTCAAAACTCACCTTTTCTCCTCCGCATAAAATCCTAACCTCACTCAACCCCCCCCCCCCCCCCCCCTCTGCAGCCTGTCTCCGCTCGGAGGGAATCACATGGTTATAATATATTATTGTATATGCTATGCTCTCTATAATTTTCCATTGGTTTTATTCTTGCTTTTATTGCTTTTATTCTTTCTCCCCATTTATAGCCATGCGTGTGTGTGTGTGTGTGTGTGTGTGTGTGTGTGTGTGTGTGTGTGTGTGTGTGTGTGGCGTGCGTGTGTGTGTGCGTGCGTGCGTGCGTGCGTGCTTGCGTGTGTGCCTGCTTCAGCGCTTAGATTTGATTTTATCAAGATTTTGCGCTATATAAATATTGTAATTATTATTATTATCAAATGATTTACAAGCCAACTGAATGACGAATAGAGAAGCAAACAAAACACGATGATGTGACAAAAATAACTAAATGAACAAAATTCCAGGCTAGTGGAAACTGGTGGGTATGGCAAGGGAATGAAAGGTTAAATAAGGATAATTATTCTACTGGAGACAAACGTTCGATGTCTATACATATCACACACTTCAGTAAATAACACAAGAGTAGTTTTAAGAGCAGAGAGACTCACCACAGTGGGCGTTGTTGTACTCATCAGTAATGCATTCAGACCCTTGTGGACATATCTGTAAATTAAATGACAATCATCATCGTCGTCATGTCATCATCATCATCACCATCACCGTTATCATCATCGTTGTGTCATCGTGGTCATCACCATTATCATCATCATTAATGTCATGAATTAAAGTGCTGTGTGTGTGTGCGTGCGTGTGTGTGTGTGTGTGTGTGTGTGTGTGTTTCAGTTCCGTACACCTCTTAAGTAGAGCAGAGTCTGGAGCAGTTGTTTTTAACGGTAGTGTGATGATGCAGGACTTAATCATGATGCAGTGGAGTTCCAGTCTGTTATTTGTCTACCACAGGTGAACTTAAGTTTTGGATGACAGAGGACATTTCAGCTAGAAAATGATAAGACAGAAGCAATGCTCATAATTCCATCGAAGCTCCAGAGATATCCTCTTCCACCTGCTATGTCTGTCAATAGTACTGATTTTCCATTCTCACCACTTGTTCGTAACCTTGGTGTCATATTCGATCAGACACTTTCCTTTAAACAGCAGTGCAATCGCCTTTGTCTTTCCACTGATACGACTAAAGTACTTGTTTGTTCATTTGTTCCATCTCGACGTGACTATTGCGATGCATGCTTGGTTGGTTTTCCAAAATATCTTCTCCACAGGTTCCAGATAGTTCAAAATAATACTGCTTGTTTCCTGTTCAAATATTCCAAATATAAGCACATCTCCTTTCTTCTCAGATCAATGCTCTGACTCCCTGTTCAATCTAAGGTCATTTACAAACTCTCCTCATTATGGTTTACATCTATGTCTGGAACAGGTTCTCAGTATCTCTTTGACAGTCGTAACATCTATACACCATGGAGAAAAATTTGCTCCTCCTCTGATTCCAGAGTTTGTGTTTTATCTTTCAAAACAAAATCTTTTGGTCAAAGTTGGTTCGCTTACCAAGATCAAACAATATGGAAATACACTTCCTGTCCACATTAGACATTTAGCATCAATCACTTCATTCAAATTTGTTCTGAAGGCTTATCTTTTTCAACTGTCATCTGTGTTTATATGAGCGAATGTGTGTTTGTGTGTGTATACGTGTGAGGGGCTGTGTGGGGTACATTGTGTGTATTTATGTGTGTGTATGTGTGCGTGTGTCTGTGTGTAGGTGATTGTGCTTATGAATTTGTATATGTTAAAATGAGTAAAAGTTTATGAGTTTTTGTTTTACCAAACGACGTATGAAGTGGATGCTTGATTGTGATACATTTTCTTTGTGACAATGAGAAGTCTATCATCTAGATTTTCTGTGATTTAAAAAAAAAAAAATTAATAGGTAATTTTCTATGAAAGGGGAGATTACTAGCATGGCTTGACCATTTTTAAACTATCATTCTGACGGACAAACTAAAGGAATGTGCCTGTACTTACCACCAGGGAGCAGGGTTCGGGTGGGAGGCAGAGCTTTCTGGGACACCCTTGAGACTGTCGACAACACTTGTCTGCCCACAAACAGTCGCCATCACCACGACACTGGTCCACACAGAAATACGTGTCCGTCTCCTCGTCCAGCTGCGGGCACGATCCTGCCTTGGGTGTAGATGCTGCTTGTTTCATGGTGGTGGCAGTGGTAGTGGTCATCAGTGGAGGAGGGATGCGGGTGGACGGATAGGGTAAAATGGAAAACACGATGAATCCAAAAAAAGTGTGACAGCCCGCGTTCAAAAAAATTTATAAAAAAAAAAGCCAAAAAAACAACAACAACAAAACAAAAGCAAAAAAACAAAACAAAACAAAAGAAAATAAAACAAAACAAAAAAAACGAAGAATCAGAACGCGTATTTAATACAATCAGACAAGACCAGTATTTAATACAACCAGACAAGACCAGTCTTGTCTGGTTGTATTAAATACACGTTCTGATTCTTTTTTCGGGTTTTTTTTTCTTCTGGTTCCTAAAAACACGATGGTTTTGTATGCTTTACCACTATCAAGGTAAATCAAGAGTACTGTCTGTAAAGAGAAATTATTAGTGTTACTGGCACTATAAAACATTTTGTCTGTATAATGCTGCTGTCCGAACTCATTTGGACTTACTGCGCATTACACATTACTTAGACTTTTTTTTACAGCAGCACTGAAAATTCAAGCTGTTAGGCGAGCTGACACGTTCCACTATGTTGTCTTATGAACGCAGATATTACAGTTACATGATTATCAAATCCACTATAAAATGCATTGCCATACAACGCAAAACCAATTTAATCATCATATTCTTTAAAAAAAAAATTAAAAAAAACAACAACAACAAAAATGTCATTCAACATAAAATCAATCTGATTATCATTTTCACCGTGAAAACACATCGACACATACAATGAAATCAATCAAATTATCGTGTTTGCATAAAATTGCACTGCCTTATAAAAACCAATCTAAATATCATATTCACCATGAAAATACATTGATACGTGACATGAAAACTAATTATCATAGTCATAAGAAAAATAAATTGCCACACAATATCAACGTAATTACAATATTAACCAAAAAAACATATTCACGCATAAAATCTATCACTTATTTAAAACAAAATGACATGAAGTGAGCAGGGACATACGTAGGCTACACGCTCGCATATCCATTCACGTTATTGTTTTCGGTCATTAAAATAAAGAGGTGACTCTATACAAAGACATGATTGCAGCCTGAAAATAATCATTTAGGGTAGAACGAAATAGCACACAAATACTTCCACACACAAACAAACACACGCACACGTGCACGCTCACACGCACACAGACACGGACAGAAATAAAGACGCAGACACACGAACTCATGCAGAGACACACACTAACACACATACACGCACACACACACTAACACACACGCACGCACACACAGACACACAAAAACATACATATACACACACGCACACAGACACATAGACACACATAGAAACACGTGACATACACACATAGACCCACACAAGCACACACACACACACACACACACACACACACACACACACACACACACTCGCACACACAGACACATACACGCACGCATACACACAGACAAACAGACAGACACACACTTACGTGGAGCGGCACGGCAGCACCTGGACCTGGCATCTGCGAGGGCTGTGCTGCAATAGAAATCTTCCGGACAGTTCCTCACTGTGTAGCACGAGCGAGTGTCATAACGACCTTCAGCGTCAAGTTCCAGGAGCGGCTCTGCCTTCCTCAGACACCCCCCACTGTAGTACTCGCTTTCACGGACCGCTGAAACACGAAGTTGTTTTATAACCACTACCCCCCCCCCTCCCCCAACAAACAAGCAAACAAACAAACAAAAAAAGTGAAAATGAGATCAGTTCGATTCAAAATAATTCATTAGATATGAAAGAGAAATCAAACACAACACGACTGCTGTCCAGTAATGGGAAAATCATACAACCCATAAAAATAAAATCACGTTGCCTGAGTCTTCTATATGGTATTGCATTTTATATCACGAATGGACCATTAGTTTCATACACACACACACACACACACACACACACACACACACACACACACACACACACACACACACACACACACACACCACAACACCACACACAAAGAATGAGGCACATTTACTGTGGAGCCATCAGCATCAGCAGTGAATGGGTACCTGACTTCGGTCGGGGGAGGTTTAAAAAGGCGGCGAAAGGAGAGGGATGGGCTCCGCCTTTCATAATGCCGTGCCCTAGACACGGTGAATCTTTAACAGTTCACCGCCCCTACGGCCATATTGACCATGGGACCTTTAACCTTTAACCTTTAACCATCAGCATCACTACAACTTGTATTCCCTTATTGTCCAGTCTCCAAAGTCCCCAAGTAAAATTAACCACCTGTGAATGTGATCCTTTCCAGCTGTGTTTCCTCTTTTTTACACACACGCGCGCGCACACACGAACGCACTCACACGCATACACACATAACACGCCGCACACACACATCCCCTCGGCATAAAGCTACAGACACACACACACACACACACACCACACACACACGCACAGAGCCGCAGACACACACACACACACACACACACACACAGAGCCGCGGACACACACACACTCACACACACACACACACACACGCACGCACGCACACACACACACAAATGCCTACATGCTCCCCCACCCATTCCTCTCCGCCACCCACACCCACACAAAGTCCACTTACAAAGACAGACGGGTTGGAGAGTACAGGAATTGGAGAGAGGGGGCTCACAGGTCTCCAGCACACGACACACCTTTCCCTTCCTGCACACCTGAACAACAACACAGCGTTCATTATCGTTCTTATGGGACTAAGGACAGTAATAGTAATAATGACATAACAACAACACTAATGATAATACCAATGATGATGATGATGATGATGACCATTTGAATCAAAGTAACAGCCAGTTTTCAAGCAAATAGAAATCAGAAACACAGGAACTCAGAATGAGAAGACCTACTCAAGATAATGAAACAAGACAGGCAGAAATTTTCGGCCAAATGGTCCTTGTCAAGCAAGCACGAATAATGATAATGAAGAGTCATATGGCTCAACCTCTCTGAAGCAAACTTCTAAACGTCTTGCACTTTAAAGAACGCGTTATACATTATAAAAAAACCCAAAAAACTTCCTCTTCTTCTTCTTCTTCTTATTGTTATCATCATTATGTTATCTTTCTAATATTATCACAATTATCATTGTTGTTGTTGTTATTGTTGTTGTTACTGTTTAAAGCCTAGCAGAGCCATATTAGGACTATAACCATCTCAAAGCACACACAACATCTCGGTTTCACTTTTTCAAGATGACGTCTCCGCGCTCGGAATGAATTTCATATGCTACCGACGACACTGGTGCAATGTGATGGAGAAGATCCGAAACGAAAAATACCTCTCCGCCTTGGAAAAGAAGAAGACTGGAAGAGAAAAGTCAAGCACACATATAAACACATTCGCGCACATAATCAAAAGATACGCTCCTGGCATTGACAATACCGCCCAATTTATCACCAGGGAGGTTAAAAAAAAAAAACAATCAGAAAACAAAACAAAACAAAACAAAAACCACACACACACACACACACCTGAATACAACTGTATACACGTACCTAAGCACACCAAAACATATGCAAAAACTAGCCTAAATGACCTAAAGCTACTTGTACACATCACACTTCCATAGAGTCAAAAATGCAGTTTTTATATGTGTAAGCTTACCCAATTATTAATCCTAATACAAAGCTTTATAGAACACATACAGGTGAATGGACCAGTGAGGCAGAAAATGACAGCAAGAGATGACAAAACAAAGGAGCAAGGGAGAAACACAGAGGGTGACAGACAAGAGATAATTTCTAGCACAGAATTTCCAGAAGGTGGCGATAAGCTTACTATTTATACTGAAAGAGCCCCCATCATCCCTAAGGGGAATAAAACAGGTTAATCCTATGACTCTTGCACCCTATTCACCAGCAGCAAAAACTTGACTCTTTGATTCCTTCTCCCTGTCCACCAGATTCCTGCAGGAGAGAGTGAGAAAGTCAGAGGGTGAAGGTTTTGCTTTGCTAGCATGGTTGACAATGCAGGATGCCAGTGAACAAGGTGTAAGAGTCAAAGGGTTAAAGAAGGATTCATCGCACTCCTACAATTCTATATGTAGTCCGGCTTAATCTGAGACTTGATGAAAACCATTTCCTTCTTCCAGTCACCAGATTGGACCATCTGAAGCGTAGCCATGTTCGAACGCAAAACGACAAGGTGGGAGGGGGAAGGCCGGGTGTGTGTGTATGAAAGAAAGAGAATATACTTACCACATCGTCACATAAAGGTTCTGCTTGCGCTGTGACCAGGACACTGCACAGGACGATCATTGCCGTACCCTACAACACCAGACCAGCGTTTCGTGTTTTGATCCAGATGCACGTGAAAATATAATGAAAACGCACGCGCACACGCATACACACACACGCACACACATAAATTCTTATAAGTGTTTCTTACAGCGAAATTATCTTGGAATCAGCATATTGAATACTTATTAACAAAAGCTCAAAAAAGTTTAAATTTCTTGAAAATAGTTCGCAAACAGACATGGGGACAAGATACATCAACACTTGTTCATCTTTGTAAATCGCTTATTAGATCCAAATTAATCTATGCCCAAGAAATCTTTTTCAGTGCTTACTAACAAAACTGCAGAGCATAGATTGTAAAGGTTTCAAACTTGCGCTGGGTCTTCCAGTGCATGCCTCTTGTCTTCGCACATACAAATGCAATCAAACTGTTGCCGCTTGATGAACAAAGGAAAGTCGCTTCTACTAAATTTCTGTTTAGAAACACCACTATAGAAAACAGCATGGAAACAGAGACAAAAGTAAGATCAGACACCGACTTTCCAAAAAGAGCTATATCAATATCCTCACAGGTCACACTTGCAACATTTACAGCTGGTGTTATGAAAGGCTCTTGAATTGATCTAGAAGCAGATCCTGTAACTTTAAGACCTTCCGTTTCACCAGTACCCAGTTGGAACTTCAAAGAGCACGATTTGACATACACCACACTGACTTATAAAAAGAAGATAATGTCAGCTTACTGGCAAGTCAAGTTAAATGTCATATAGAAGACT
Source organism: Monoplex corrugatus (assembly GCA_030674185.1). Lineage (NCBI taxonomy): Eukaryota > Metazoa > Mollusca > Gastropoda > Littorinimorpha > Ranellidae > Monoplex > Monoplex corrugatus. The sequence goes on along the minus strand of JAPXFY010000017.1, from coordinate 22,915,274 downwards.
TTTACTCCGATCACTTGAAAGGTTACACTGATGGATCAATAATTGAAAGACAGGCAGGCTCAGCGTTTTTAATACCTGCTCTCAAAATAGAGAAATCTTTCTACATGGGACTTAATAAATCTGTCTTTATCTCTTAAAGGCTTTGAATTATATGATACATCTTCCTCGGACAATTCCCCAGATACTTTTTTGCGTTGCTGTACTTCAAGCTCTTGAATTATCAAAATTACAAACATGATCTGAAATGATATTGGAAATCACTCACTTCATTTATAGTTTATCCATTAAGAGGCACTCATATTACTTTCTGCTGGATGCCATCTCATAGTTCTTTTTTATTATAATGATATGGTTGATAGGGCTGCCAAACGGGGGGCAAAAAGCTCACCAGATTCAAATCATATACAGCTTTCCCTCATTGCATGAGAGTTATACCTTAGTGGACACCTACGTATGGAAGCAGTTTCAAGATAAACAGAAAAAGTATGAAACATGTTACATGAACTTTGAAATTAGCAAAACACCAAAGCAGTTTCCTGCAAACAGAAGTATACTATCCCTTATACATAGGTGGAAACTTGATGCATTCAAAAACAAAATACACCAGGAATATAGTGTGTCTGTGTGGAAAGAAGCTAACACATAGTCATATTCTTTCATGTGTTCGGGTAAAACGACACATTCCTACACTATCTACGAAGACAGTTTCTGACATAATTGCCTCACCATCGTAACATATGAATTTTTTGTTAGCCTGTCAAATAGTCCTATAGCGAATTATCTTTAAAGCGCCGTTATTTCTCATGTTCAATGTTATGGTTAGCCAATTTTACTGTTCCAATCGTTAATTATGATAACGTCATTTGTGAATTTTTCCTTCTCGTCTTCGGCACAGTTGTTTTTCTGGTTGATTTTCTTTTTCATGAAGATTAACCATTTCCAAGTATCCTCTTCTCTCCTCATGTATCCTCCCTTTTTTTTTTTTTTTTTCTTCTAAAATCACTTTTGTGAATAGACATTAAATCAACGACCACCACACACATACGCATACACACACATATACACACACGCGCGCACGCACGCACACACACACACACACACACGCACACACACACACACACATACACAAACACACGCGTACACACACATACGTGCGCGCACGCACACACACACACACACACACGCACAAGCCCTAGCCAGCCTGACTTCCCTCGTGTTTCATTGAGCAAAATATCTGTGTTTCGATGCATTATTTCTTGTCGTCACAATGGGCTTACCACGTGAAATTCCCTCTGCTCTCAAGAGGAGAACACGTCGGCACACAGCTTTTCCACTTTTTTTCTCTCCATTTTTCTACATATGCTTTTTTCATGAGAATGGATTTCTTTTCTACCGCAGTTTGTCTAAAATGATTCTTTCGATGCGGTGGGGTCTTTAACGTGCTCAAAGTACATGCTGCATACTAGACCTCGGTTAATCTTCTCTTCCGAAAAACTTTTGATGAAGCTGGTGGTGTCAGTTTAGTGCTTCATAAATTCCTCCCCCGTCTCCCCATTTGAAAGACCTTGCCAGCACAGTGTATTATGCGAAGACTCAGGGAGTCTGCCAGATAATCGCTGGCAGATGTGGGTGAAGCGCTTATGGAATTGTCTGAGTGCGATGAATCCTTCCTGAGCAAACTCTTAGACTCTTAATTCTTACAGCTTAGACTTTGTTTTTGTTTTCGACTGAATATGTCTGGAATAATCCTTTCGTTGTTCTGGGATCTTTAACGTGCTGATCAGGGGACCTCGATTAATCGTCGCATCCGAAAACTAGTACACAGATCATCGCTTATGGTCTAGTTGAGGGAAGTAGAAAGAAAAATCCCTGACCTGGGAACTGAACCTGAAATTCTCACATCCCAGGTTGATGCCTTATCCAAACGGCCACAAATGCCACTGGAGTTCCTTAACACAAAGAAACACGAAGAAAGAAAGAAAGATGCATGGAGTGAGAGTCTAAGTTCAGAGTTCATTCAAGAGAGAGTCATTGCACTTGGACAGTTTCATACATGCTCCACCCAGTTTGTCATTGCACTTGGACAGTTTCATACATGCTCCACCCAGTTTGTCATTGCACTTGGACAGTTTCATACATGCTCCACCCAGTTTGCCATTGCACTTGGACAGTTTCATACATGCTCCACCCAGTTTGTCATTGCACTTGGACAGTTTCATACATGCTCCACCCAGTTTGTCATTGCACTTGGACAGTTCTATACTCGCTCCACCCAGTTTGTCATTGCACTTGGACAGTTTCATACATGCTCCACCCAGTTTGTCATTGCACTTGGACAGTTCTATACTCGCTCCAGCCAGTTTGTCATTGCACTTGGACAGCTCTATACTCGCTCCACCCAGTTTGTCATTGCACTTGGACAGCTCTATACTCGCTCCAGCCAGTTTGTCATTGCACTTGGACAGCTCTATACTCGCTCCACCCAGTTTGTCATTGCACTTGGACAGCTCTATACTCGCTCCAGCCAGTTTGTCATTGCACTTGGACAGTTCTATACTCGCTCCAGCCAGTTTGTCATTGCACTTGGACAGTTCTATACTCGCTCCACCCAGTTTGTCATTGCACTTGGACAGCTCTATACTCGCTCCACCCAGTTTGTCATTGCACTTGGACAGTTCTATACTCGCTCCACCCAGTTTGTCATTGCACTTGGACAGTTCCATACATACTCCACCCAGTTTGTCATTGCACTTGGACAGTTTCATATTCGTTCCACCCAGTCTGTCATCTATTATCTGGTATATATTCCTTGAGCTTGCGCAAAACCATATGCGCCGGCAAGGTCTTGAAATAAACGTGAACTAGCACTACACCACCAGAATGTTAACCCTTTGACTCCCGCACTTTGTCCAGTAATATCCTGTGTTTTCAACCATGTTTGCAAAGCAAAAACTAAACCCTCTGACTCCCTCATTCTATCCACCATCTTCCTATAGGAAGCTTGTGGATAGGGTGAGGGAGTCAAAGGATTAATTTTTTTTCAGTCGGTAGAGAGAATGCTGGAGTCAAAGGGTTAAGATGGGCAGCGAACAAGCTAGTTTTGTTTTTAATGTTGCAGACTGGGGATGAACTCGAAATATCAGATCTTGCGTTTACATGTCTCAGCCAGTCAGTCCGCTGTGGTCATCCTTTGACCCGCCAGGGAATTGAATCTACTCCTGCAGCTTTATGAGGACATAACTGTATTCAACAGGCTGAATATTAACCCTTTGACTTTTGCATTCTGTCCACCAGCATCCTGCATTGCCAACCGTGTCAGCAAAGCAAAAACATAACCCTTTGACTCTCTCACCCTATCCACCAGCTTCCTCAGGGTGAGTGAGTCAAATGGTTAAGTGAGTCAAATGGTTAAGTTTTTGCAGTTGGTGGATAGGTGCAGGAGTCAAGGGGTTAATGTGGCCCACCTGAGGTTTGATCCCGTGACCCCTACGTTATCAACATGACACTTTAAGCAGTTCAGTAAACGGGCCACACGAGGGACACTGAGGTTAGAGCTCAGGACATGTGTACTGCAGACGGTCATCTGACCCATTACAATTTCGCTTATCGTCCTCTCCGTCTTCTTCATGTTCATACGCGCATACACGTGCATACACACACGCACGCAAAGACACACACACACACACACACACATACACACACACACACACAACACACACACACATCGCACGCACATGCACACACACACACCTGCGCACACACACACAACACACGCACATGCGCATACACAAACATACACACACGCGCGCACACGCACATACACACATGCACATATACACACATACTTATGCACACACATACAAACACACGCAACTACACACAGAGCACACGCACACACACACGCTCTTCCAAACAGTTTTCTCTCGGATGCTGTGTTACATGCTGATAGTTGAGATCTTACACAGACACTCACGTTATCCTTATGCTCAGACATCCGATTTCCGTAAATTTGATTAAACATCAGGATATGGTTAAGATCTGGTTTGTGTGCGATTGTGTGATTGAGATGAAAGTGTAGTTCATATTACATCATTATTCTTTAATCTTGGAGCAACATTTCCCCGTTACGAGCTAGAATTACGACATTGCGTATTTTTCTTCTCACGCACACTAGATCTCCTGCAAGCATTCCCTACGTAAACATTTACTCATTCAAAACCTACCTACCTAGCAGGGAGAGGGGACTTAAGCCTGTATGACCATTCTTTATCCCCCTTTAAAAGCAGCCATACTTCAACTTTGGTTTCAGTTTCAGTCTCAGTTTTTCAAGATGACGTCGCCGTACTCGGAACAAATTCCATATGCACTAACGTCACAGGTTCCATGTGTATGGTGATCATGGCATAAGCCTTAACCCTGCACATAAACCCATAAGCCGGCCAGGTCCTGAGGCCCTTGGTGCATCGACAGAGAGAATACAGAAGAAATAGGGCCCCAGGTTATTATTATTGTCGACTGCGTAGAGCCATATCAGGGCCATTACCACTTCAAAACATGCAAAAACTTCGACAGGAAAAAAAACAAAAATAAAATAAAATTAAATACACATATCAATGCATTCGTGCACATAATCTAAGGACATGCCTCTAGCGTTGACCACTCCGTCCAATTTATCGCACAGGGGATTTAAAAACACACCTGAATACAAATTTAAGCATTCCTAAGGACACCAAAACATACATAAA
>JAPXFY010000017.1:22895529-22900529 GCA_030674185.1 Monoplex corrugatus | reverse complement strand
CTATTACTATCCTCCTGTGACACACATTTGTGATCATAACTCAAAGACATATGCAGCTATATATATCCGTAAAGATGTGGACTATAAAATCATTCAGCCTCCTGTGCCAAAGGACACGGATGGTGTTTATTGTGTGGCTGTGAAAGTAAAAATTAATTATGTGTCAACTTTAAATATCATGTCTGTATATTATCCACGTGGCCCTGATGGAAACAACAGTGACTGGCTACGAACTTTAGAACATGCTGAGAAATGGTTGATCGCCGGAGATTTCAATGCCCATTCTCCATTCTGGGACAAAGACTGCCAATATGTGTCTATCAATTGTTTTGTTGAAAACATCGTTGACTCTGGCTTGGTATTATTAAATGACGGTCGAATAACTAGACTACCAGATAATCCTAAACATAAAGCTTCCGCCATTGACCTGACTTTATTATCTCCTGACCTTGTCATTAATTGTATATGGGATATTACATCCGACTCCCTTGGAAGTGATCATCTACCAATTGTCACAGTTATTGATGAATTATTTGCTAAAGCACCAGAACAAGATGACTGTATTCCTAGATATATGTACAACCGTGCAAACTGGGTAAAATACCACACGATCTTAATGGGAAAAGATTGCACGTTCAACGAGAGCGACAGTGTTAATTATATGTATTCACACTTCACAAACACATTACATGAGGCAGCAAAAGATTCAATTCCAAAAAGGAAAAATGTAAACAAAGGTAATTTTGTTGGAAATAGCTGGTGGAATCAATTATGTGAAGAAGCTAAGAACGAAAAAAAGAAAATGTATAAAACCTACTTAAAAACTAAATCTCCAGAAGACCATTACAATATGAAAATGGCAAAGATTCATTCAAACAAGGTCATAGCCCAAGCCAAAAAGAGTTATTGGTTAGATTTCTGTTCTCAACAAATTTCCGGTCCTAAAGATCTTCCTAAAATTTGGAATAAGGTCAAAGAAATGAAAAATGGATTTCATTTACCACAGTTTCCTATTAAGATTAAAGACAATGAATTTCCTTCGTCATCTGAGAAAGCTGAAGAATTTGTACAGTTCTTTTCAAGAGCAAGTAATTCCAGTAGCTTGTCTCCACCAATTCAGGAGAAAAGACGGAAAATTGAGGAATCTGAAGAATACTCAGATCCTCCCCCCGATAGTCATATGTACATAAATTCAAAAATTACGTTACAAGAACTTAAAGATGCTCTTCTCTCTTTGAACAACAAAAAATCGGCTGTAGGACTGGATGGCATTTCGTATATGCTTTTAAATCATTTACCAGAGAAATGGATTAAATATTTACACCATATCATACTAAAATGCTGGGAAAGTGGTCACATACCTGACATTTGGAAGAATTCAATTGTGATACCTGTACTGAAAGCTAATAAACCACGCTCTGATCCAGGTAGTTACAGGCCTATCTCGCTTACATCCCATGTTTCGAAACTAATGGAAAAAATTACTCTGAATCGACTGACTTATTAACAACTCAAATAAAAACTCAGTTTGCGAGAAGGAAAAATGTCTTAGCTACCTTTTTTGATCTTAAAAAAGCGTATGATCAAGTCGGGCATGCAAGACTTTTGTTGAAATTGAAACATATTGGTCTCAAAGGTAATATTTATTATTTCATCAAAGCATTTATAAGTAATCGAAGTATAGTCGCTAAAATAAGTAATACATACTCTGAAAAACGACCTGTAAACATGGGAATTCTACAGGGTTCCATAATATCTCCTCTTTTATTTAATATTTTGATCAATGACCTGCCAACACAAGTCTCAAACAATGTGAACTTAGCTCAGTACGCTGATGATATAGCGATCTGGATGAACGTTTCGTTGAAAAGGAAGACTTCCTTAAGAGAAATAACCTATATTAAAAAGATCTATCAACGTGAAATTGATCACATTTCCACTTACTTGAAAGTTAATGGTCTGGAAATATCCAATGAAAAGACACATATGATTCTTTTTAATAATGGTTTCAGTCCTAAAGAGTTACCACTGTTCAAAATTGATAAGGAGGAACTGAAATATACCACTCTGGTGAAATTTCTAGAGTTCACTTGACTTCTAGTTTACAATGGAAAGTACATATTGATGCCTTGTTATACAAAGCCGTGAAAAGCTTTAATTTAATAAAAATAATTAGTAAACAGTCATGGGGGCAGGACACTAAAACGTTGTTACATCTTGTTACAGCTTTAGTCAGATCAAAGTTGGCTTATGGCCAAGAGGTCTATTTTTCAGCCCCAAAATGTTATTTGAAAAAACTTCAAAGCTTAGATAGTAAAGCTGTTAAATGTGCTCTTGGGGTACCGGTGTATACAAAAACACAAGAAGTATATAAAATAGCCGGCATCCTTCCTTTGGAAGACTGGAGAAAGTTATCAGCTGCTAAATATATAGTTAGAGCAAATGCAGTAGCTAAATATGTTGACACGGATCTTAAAATTCGGTCTGACATCCATTTCCTCAAGAGAGCAAGAGCAATAAAGGCACAAGAAACAATATCCAGTTACACAAATGGGCTCTTCGAAATTTGCAGAGTAGTACCTAAAAAAGTTTCACATAAACTGATATGTTGTCCTCTACCCCCCTGGGAATTGTCCACTGCTACTTTTGATATCAACTACATTGAAACTGACTTGAGAAAAGATATTAATCCGCACCTGCTGGCAATTGACGTTCTGTCTCATCTGCATGAAAAATATTCACATCATTTGAAAATATTTACTGATGGCTCTGTTCTAGATGATGGTGCAGCAGGCACTGGTTTTATAATTCTAAACTTAAAAGTAGAAAAGGCTTACTCGTTAGGACAGGGACACTCAATCTTCACGTCTGAATTAGTTGCCATCCTAATGGCACTGAAATATATAGTAGATCTACCCATAGATATATTTAGTATCTTATTATGTGTAGATTCGAAATCTGCATTACAATCCCTGACGAGCTGCAAATGTAAGGTAAATAGTACGTTAATATTTGAGATAAACTTTTTAATTCATTGTTTAATAACAAATAATACTCACGTTACTTTTTGTTGGATTCCATCACACTGTGGTATCATAGATAATGATCGAGTCGATAGAATCGCTAAAAGTGCAGCAATGAATAGGTCAGGCAGTACTAAACTTGATTTACGACTCTCTGAACATGAAATGAATGCTATATTAGAAAAGAAAGTAAAAACGCAATGTCACTATCGCCCCTTCATCGTAAATTACCAGGGTTTTACAAGACTAGAAATAACTTTAGCTTACAGATTATATCTGAACTCACTTCGGATTAAGTTCAATAATACCATCAAATGTGTCTGTAATGAGTCTATAACAGTTAAACACCTTTTGTGTTGTCAGCGAATGCGACCTTATTTCCCTGTATCATTTTCAAAATTGAAACAGAAACACACTGATTTCACTTTGTATTTACACTTTGCTAGGCATTTACTGCACAGTCCTGTAGGTCGTTTTCTTTGATTAAGACCGATTGCTTTTATACCTGTAACTCCCACCTACCTCTATTTGTTTGCTTGTTAGTTTTATCATTACTCCTTGACTGTTACAATGTTTTTATTCGGTAAGATTATCCTCTTCTACCCCTCTACCCCACCAGATAATCACAGATGGTTTGTCATAACCCAGCACGGGACACGCTCGTTGCATGCGCATGCGTATACGTGCACACACTCACACACACACACACACACACACACACACACACACACACACACACACACACACACACACACACACACACACACACACACACACACACACACACACACACGCGCGCGCGCGGTTACATACACACATACAGCCCTGAGCAATCTGTTAAAGCCTGATCGTTCTAATATTATGATTGCTTTTCTATTGTCCTATAATTTTTTTTAATGTTAATTAATATGTTAAACTGTCTTTATGATTTCGTAGAATCTTCCACCCCATAGACACCTTTTTTTTTTTTTCCCGTCTAAAAGCACATATGTGAACAGACGTTAAAAGAAATAACGAACGAACACACACATACAAACAAACACACATACACACACACACACACACACACACACACACACACACACACACACACACACACACACACACACACACACACATAATAATAATAATAATAATAATAATAATAATAATAATAATAATCAATGTTTAATGTTTAATAGATCCTTTAATTCCAACTAAAGGAGGATAACGACAAAAACAAAAACAAACAGAGAAAAGAAAGAAAGAAAGAAAGAAAGAAAATCTGGTGGAGTCAATGTATTACATTCAGCAGAAGGAATTTATAACAGTCCAACAGAAAAAAAAAAACAACAACACACATTTGAAATTGTATTACGATGAAATACTAAAATGTTCAGAATATAACCATACTATTTTGGAAATTTTGATAAATTCCGCTAATTTCAGTGGATCGTTTTACAATGAGAATATTGATTTAACTGACAGATAGTTTTGTGGCATAAACTTCTCTCGGTCATCATGCAATTAAGGATACTGAAAACAAAGTGAGACTCATCGCCTAAGGCATTGTCATCCCAAACGTACATATTTTGCTCTTTCTATGTATTCCTTTGCGTCAACTTAATTCAGTTTCAAGCTTTTGACAACTGGGTTGAAATTTAATCACAGGCATTATCTTCCATTCAGGCAGTGGGGTTTCCGAGGAAAGACACAAGAAAGATACATTAGCTAATTTTAGCTCACTCCCTGCTTGAGCACTGCGATTGCAGTGCTCGCCCTTACACCGCTTGCCTACTGAGCACTGCGATGGCAGGATTGACCTTTGGAATTTTATTGCCTAATGAGGTCAACTCTTGTACGAAAATCGAAGTGCTCCCAAAAACAAGTAGGCTACTTTCAGTTTCCAGTGTATTGTTTGGCTCAACCAGGTTTAATTTCGTACCCACTGGCTCCGTGTAGAATCTAAGTAAACAAACATGGCGTCGAGTGATGAAA
>JAPXFY010000017.1:22785529-22888029 GCA_030674185.1 Monoplex corrugatus | reverse complement strand
ATCGTCACTGTCGTCATCATCACCATTATGACCATTATAACCATCATCAGTATCATTATCATAGCCACCCCCATAATTATCATCATTGATATCATCGTTGTTACATTGCCATATCAGCATTTGTTCCAGTCATGAGTAGAAAACTACGTTGGTACGGTACGTCACTAGATCGAATGACTTAATTGGTGAGAAAGGGAGATGGAAAGTAAGACAGAGAAAACAACAACAACAACAACAACAACAACAAACAACAACAAATCGAGGAGCCGACAACGTTACGGAATGGACAGAGAAACCATTTGCAGAGACCCCAAATCTGGAACACAACTGACAGAGCTGAAGAAATATAGTGAACAGTTCTTCACAAAGTTAAGGGAGAACATGAAGAAAGAATTATCATCATCATGGCCACAATCGTTATCACTATCATTATTATCATTATCATAACCATTACCAACATCACCATCACCACGATCATCATTATAACCCTGATCATCACCACTGTCATCATCATCATTATCATAACCGTCACCAACATCACCATCACTACTATCATCATCAACATCACCATCGCCATCTTCAGCACCATCATCACTACCAAAATCATTACCATCATCGTCGCCATCATCATCGTCACCAGGCCTTCTAGCAAGTTGGAAGAACTAGCAGCTTTGTCCTCCAATGGATTTCCGCCCAGTATGGAATATGTGGAAACGAAGGGGCTAGAGGAGCTTGCAAAAACAGGAGCCCAGAAAGACCAACCAAACAGCCCAGCTATGAGAAGAAGAGCATCATTTCTAAAGCCACGGACAGAAAGCGACGACTACCACATGCTGTTGTCCAAGGAGCAGGGAATAATTTTGATGAGGTTCTGCACCTGCCACAACCAGTTTGAATTACGTTATGAACCACAAGTTCAAACTGACGCTTTCACTAACCTTTCTCTTTGGTCAAACAAACTAGACTGCTGGTCGTAATAATATTGAGGTGATGTCACCTCTATCAAATGGAGCGTTACGAGATATGGCCGACGGCAGCTCTACTGGCCACCGTGATTTACGTCAGCCAGCAGAAACTGAGGGGGGGGGGGGGGGAGGGGAGAGGGAGGGAGCTACATTCATCGCAAATGTGGCCTGACCATATAGTCGGCGAACGAAAAAAGAAAAGTGGATTAAAAAAAAAAAATTGCTTTGTATGTAGACCACCAACAATCTCATTTCATTTCTCTCTGTCAAATTGTGAAAGTTGGCCAGTGTGCGAAAACCCATGCCACTGAAAATGTTCCTTTAATTTTTCTCTCACTTTCTCTTTTTACCCCCTCCCACTTCGTCTGTGTGTGTGTGTGTGTGTGTGTGTGTGTGGTGTGTGTGTGTGTGTGTGTGTGTGTGTGTGTGTGTGTGTGTGTGTGTGTGTTGTGTATGTGTGTGTGTGTGTGTGTATGTGTGTGTGTGTGTGTGTGTGTGTGTGTGTGTGTGATGTGTGTGTGTGTGTGTGTGTGTGTGTGTGTGTGTGTGTGTGTGTGTGAAACGACATACAAACAGCTTTACCAGGAGGAAAATCCAAGGGCTCAGCTGTGATGGACAGGTTGTACAGTTGTCTGAACACCCCCTTCTGTTCTGCTACCCGGAGACTTTCTGATGATGGATCCAATCCGTCGATTTTGCTGAAGCCCATTTGATGGAGCTGCACACAGATACAAAAGACTGTGTCACTGGACTGTATTGAATTAGATTGTATAGGATAGTATTTTATTGTACAAAATTGGATTGGATTGATGGGAGCATATTGTTTTACATACGATTGGATTCGATTGTATATTATTTCATAGGACTGGATTGGAATGTATAGGATTGGGGTCTATAGGATTCGATTATATTAAATTTTACAGGATTCCATTGGATTGGATTGTATAGGATTTAATAGGATTGAACTGGAGTATATAGCAATAGATTACATGCATTTTATATTGGATTGGATAGGATTGGATTGCTTGAATAAGAATATACAGGATTGAATTGGATTGCATAGCAAAATAATACATAAGTGATAGGATTGGATTGCTTGAATAAGATTATATAGGATTGAATTGGATTGCATAGCAAAATAATATGTTAGATTGTATTGGATAGGACGGCAAACTCCCAGTCAGACTGTTCAATCGTGTGTATCCATCGTAAGACAGACAGCTAGCCTGTTGTCTGAAGACTTAGGGTGTTGACAATGTCAGGCAGGCCAGACAAACTAGTCTGTAGACTGAAGGCTTAGGATTAAGCAACATCTAGCAGTACAGCCAACCACGCTTACTATTATTAGACTGTAAACGAGACATTTGAACAGAAAAGCCAGATATACATACAACTCTACTGGATTGTTTTCGAAGATCGCTCCAATGAAATGGATTGGTCCATTGTCTCAGTGGACAGGTTCTAGCCTGTGTTATCCACTTTAACCTTTCTTGCATAGCACTCACAGGTAGAATAACATACTCGAAGTCATCTTAAGACAGGTCCAGTCAGAACCTCAGCGCATTCTGATCAACCCTCTATAAGTGAAAAGGGAAAATAACATAGAGCAGACACAAGACAGATAGAGAGTGAGAGAGATAGATAGGGAGGGAGAAAGAGAGAGAGAGAGAGAGAGAGAGAGAGAGAGAGAGAGAGAGAGAGAGAGAGAGAGAGAGAGAGAGAGAGAGAGAGAGAGAGAGAGAGGGAGGGAGAGAACGGCCAGAAAGTCGACGGTTGTACCAGGAGACAGGCCACTCAACTTGACAGAGATGTCAAGCCTTTGCCAGAAGTATGTAGTGAAGGCACGTCGATATTTCTAAAATTTATCATTTGTCAACCGTAGAGATGACACAACAATTAATTACACACTGAATAGCACGAAGATATACATGGACTGACGGCAACGACGAACCTGACATTGTAGCTCAGAAAGACAAAAAGAACCACTGATGATCAGCTGCATAGCAACCACAATGTATAGAACGGTTCTGAGTAATCAAGTGACGTGTACACAAGACAAATTAGGCAGACAAATGATGTAACACACACACATTATCATCAGCACGTTCAGTTAGAATACAGAACTGCAAGACGAAATATGGACAGTGAACAAGGATAAAATGTTACTGTATACGGAGCGAAGTAACAATTGTTTAAATACTAGACATTAGAGAATTGCTGCCTGTTGTATCTTACACTGACTTGAAGAGATGATGAGATGGTAGAAGGCTGTATCAAGTTAGGCCTAGGAATGGCTCAGGAATCATCTGTGTTCATGCATGGCCCAGAGACGCAACTAAGTTCTCTCAGTATGATTGAATCCGTAGCACACTCAGAGAAGACCAAATCACCCAACAAGAAGATACAACACTACCACACGTGTGAGGTAGACAAAGGAATACAGCAAGGAAATGAAATTCGTACAACCCATCATCAATTGATTAAAAAAAAAAGTTTCTCAAAAGCTGCATTAACAAACGCAGAAACCAGCTCGACAACAGTTAATAATTCGTAGTCTATCCACCTTAGCAGAGGTATGAGGGCGGTAGAGGGGATAGAGAGAGAGAGCGAGTGGAAATGGTAGCTCCCGAAAAGAGAGAAACCATTTTAGTGACCGCTGACTGATTATTTCATTGAAAAGTGGAAAACTCGAGCTACAGCAATCATGGTCAAGTGAATCAAAAGGCAGCGCCTGTGTGTGGACAGACAGTGTCCGTTAAGTCAGAGCATTGTGCGTGTGCTAATCTCCACTACAGTTACAGTGACACGGATGCAAGGGTGGGCAAAGTTTGTTTACCGCTGTGTTCCATGTGTGCCATATCAATTGAGACAGTTAAAGGGAATATGCAATCTACTATTTCCAAGACTGTCTTTGTCACTAAGTACTCATATGACGGCAAGCAACCAGCTTACAAACTATTCAAAATAAAGAAACTACACTCAAAAATGCACAATCACTTGTGACAATGTGAACAAAGAACGAGACTAGTACTCACGTAGTCAATGATAAAATAAATCATCTGTAACTTGTCTCAACACTGTATCCAGTATAATCAAAGGACACAACTCTTGAGAACTATCTCCCATGTTGAATAGAACTTCTCAAATCCAACACAGCCTACGCTACCCATTCAGCTAGCACAGAAGCAGATACAAAGTACAAAAACAGCAAGCTCAGAACACTCCTCAAAAAAGGATCGCCCAAGCCTACCTTTATACTCTGCAACTACCCTACACACAACTATGAGAGAGGAGAGAAATACATACAATATATTGGTCTTATGTTCAAGATTGACATAGTCTTTTATTTTTGAACTGACCAAACACACACACATAGACAAGACAGAACATATACATGGTTGCTTCCAAGGCATATAGGTAATACCAAAGAAATAAGAGGGAAGCAGGGAGAATTTTTATAATATAATCAAAGGACACAACTCTTGAGAACTATCCAGGCCTAAAAACGTTAATCAATTAATACAAACGGAATCAAGACTGAGGACAACATAGGCCATAAGTATACTAAAATTTAAATGCCTATCTATGCTGCTACATATGTGTATCTTTGTCATTAGCTTGCAAACGAACGCCTTCAGCGAAGCGTGAAGAAAGGAAAAGTTCAGCCAACCGCACACCGTTCGGCCTCGATCCCGAACTGTGTCAGTCGGGGTGATATGTGGCTCTATCAATGCTTGAATTTGAATTTCATAGTCTTAGAACTTTACAGTACGTACGACCGAATAAACGAGCCAGAAATAAAGTCTTTGTATACGTGCCAAGCCATCTCCATTAAATATCATTGAAGTCTATGCCCCCACATCGAAAAGCCCAAAAGAAATTGGAAAGTTCAGTGACCTACAAACAACAAAAGACGAGATACCCAGCAGGGAAATCTGCGTAATAATGGGGTATCTAAATGCTAAAGTATGTGAAAGTGAAAACAGGGAACGTAGTATAACACCTTATGGACTGGAAAGTAGAAACGAACGGGGGCAGTATGCTAGCAATTTTCTGTCAAACCAACAATCTCTCAATCACGAACACCTTCTTCAAATATCCAAATAGAAGGAAATATACATGGACATCACCACCTGACGGAAGCAGACATCAAATAGATTACATTATGATAGACCAGAAATGGGGAACATCATTGATGAATGCAAAATCTAGACCAGGGGTGGATTGTGAAACAAACCACGTGCTTGTAACTTCAACTTTAAGAACGAAAGCATAAAAACAACACAAAGCAAAGAGAAAATCAAATACGATCTAGACAGATCCAGAAATCAAGGCTTAGTACCAGGTTGAAACAAACAACTGCTTCTCTGCCCTCTTAGAAGAATGGAGGGCAAACAAAACTTTGCCAAACGATATATGGGAGGACATGAAAACAGTATACACCAAAACAGCGGAGTCAAAACTAGGAAGGCGGAGAAAACAAACCATCAAAGGCGTACTTAAGCGATCAAGTTTTCCAACCAGCCAAAGAGGAAAGCCAAGTACGAAGGAACAAGATAGAAGATTACAAAAGGCTGAAAAAAGAAATAAGAAGCAAAATTAGAAGAGATAAGAGGGCACAGAGGCAAATGTTCAGAAATTCAAAAGAAATGTTTCAGCAAATACGAAAGATGAAATCCACAAAATTTTAAGGACAAAATCAAAGCATAGTAAACAGCGCGAAACCTGAATTGAGATGGAAGATATTCTATCAAGATGGCATGAGTACGGTAGAGAACTTTTTCACAACAATACATCAGAACTCCCAAAAGATATTACCTGCCTTGACTTTCAAGAATTGGAACCAAAACCTCTTGTCAGCGAAGTCAGAGCAGAAATAGAGCAGCTAAGTTAGGAAAATCGCCTGGATTGGACAATGTATCAAGCGAACTGTTAAAGAACACTGTAGAAGCAAATGTAACTGCCTTACATCATCTATGTACAAGAATATAGGAATCATGTCAATGATCAGATGACTGGAAGCTACATGAACTTGTCATGCTGTATAAAAATGGGAATGCCAAGGACTGCAGCAACTATAGAACCATTGCCCTAATCAGCCCCACCCATAAAGTACTGCTAATCATCATACTGAACAGAATGAAATAAAAAGAAAAAGAATTCTCTGACTGTAAGGATGGTTACAGATCCAACAGAGGCACAACAGACATGTTATTTGTCTTATAGATCTTTAGAGAAAAAGTAAGGAACAGCGAACAAGAAGCTCTCATGACCTTCATCGAGTACAGCAAGGCCTTTGACAATGTCATACGCCATCAACTGGTTAACACAGATTGAAAACTAAGAATCCTGAAAATTTTGATTTGGCCAGTTTTAATGTTGGTTGCAAAGCCTGGACACTAAGAAAAGACGAAGGAAATAAAACCAGTAGCAAAGAATAAAATACTAGTTTCTTTTTACTAAGCGTTGTCTATTTCTCCAAGGCTCTCACTTTTCTCGTTGTGTGTATCTCTTTTTCTTATGTTCGTTTCTGATTTCTGTTAACGTCTATCTGTATATGTTGTTTTAGATTAAAAAAACAACAACAACTATATTCATGCTAACGAATTGGTGAGGGGGGGCGGTCGACTGCATCTCCACCATCTGTAACGGGAAGAATTTTTGAATGTCGTTCTAGAATTTGGGGTATGTTATGCAGAATTACCTTTCTATATGGAAATCTCACACAACAACAAGGAGAAACACGAGCAGAAGCACATTAGGCACACCAGCAATAACTTTCTAAATGCTAGACAAGCGTGTGGAGAAATGTGGAGCAAAGGCATGCACAGGTTAGCTCGTGTGAATGCTTTTCTTTTTATTCTGCCAAGTCATACGCACGCATCTTTTTAGTCCTCTTCTCCCACTGGACGAAGAAGCAGAAAGTTTCAGTCTTTTTCTCTAATTTTCGTATATGATGTTTGTTTGTTTGCGATCTTACATTCACGCTCAACAAAGGCCAATTGGCTGAACTTTTGCGCCTGTCTTGTCAGGTTACATTAAATACGCGTTCTGATTCTATTTTCGTGTTTTTGTTTCCTTCATACTCGACGTCAGCTTAAGATAAGTTGAGTCAGAACCCCAGCGCGTTCTGATCCACCCTCTATAAATGAAAAGGGAAAATAACACAGAGCTGACACAAGAGAGAGAGAGAGAGAGAGAGAGAGAGAGAGAGAGAGAGAGAGAGAGAGAGAGAGGAGAGAGAGAGAGAGAGAGAGAGAGAGAAAACGGTCAGAGAGTCGGCAGTTGTACTAGGAGACAGGCCACTCAACTTGACAGAGGTGCCAAGCCTTTGCCAGAAGTATGTAGTGAGGATACTTATAAATTTTATTCCATGTGGAGTTTTAGGGCTGATAGGCAAGGAAGTAGGATTGTTTGAGGACTCAGGCAAATAAGAATGATGATGAATGATTATTCTTTAAGTTGAACATGTTTAATCATAGAAACTATATTGACTTATAATGCTATGTGTGGACTGCTTTCGAAAGTTTTTGCTAGTGTGCTTAGTGCCCTTCTGCTGGTTTCTCTCCTTCCTTGTTGTGTGTAATCTCTATATAGAAAGGTAATTCCGATAAACATCACCCAAATTCTAGAACAACACTCGAAAATTCTTCCCGTGACATCTATGTCTGGTGGCTTACCAAACTTGCACGCCCATCGAAGATGGAATATGCAGACTGCGGCAGCAGCATACCGTCACAGTGTGAGAGGGCAAAACGACGGTTTAAAAAAGAAGAGAAACACAAGACCCTCAACAAATGTCAAAGTTGTGACCAATGGTGTGTGTGTGTGTGTGTGTGTGTGTGTGTGTGTGTGTGTGTGTGTGTGTGTGTGTGTGTGTGTGTGTGTGTATGCGTGGAGGGGGATGGGTGGATGGATGTGGAAGCAAAAGCAAACAAATACCCCCCTTCCACCTCACCCTTTCACCAGTGAATCCAGTGCAGACGCCCACTTCTAGGATGGTGATGTTGCTGCGTTCCTTCCGGTCCGGGTACAGGCCCTCCATCATCCTTTCTAGAACGTTCAGGGC
Organism: Monoplex corrugatus; assembly: GCA_030674185.1. Taxonomy (NCBI): domain Eukaryota; kingdom Metazoa; phylum Mollusca; class Gastropoda; order Littorinimorpha; family Ranellidae; genus Monoplex; species Monoplex corrugatus. The sequence continues at coordinate 22,879,995 of JAPXFY010000017.1, read as the reverse complement.
TTCAAACCCGTTCGCAGCTACCGACTGTGCAAAGATGAAAACGAAGGCTCAGTCCAAGGTTGTCCCGTAATAATCATAGGAATAACAAAAACAATGATGCTTATAATGAAAACAACAACAACAACAACAACAACAACAACAACAACAACAACAACAACAACAACAACAACAACAACAACAACAACAACAACAACAACAACGACAACAACAACGACAACAACGGGTAATGATGATGATGATATTTAAAAGACGCCAAATGAAAATGAAAATCAAATCAAAGTATGTACTCTCATCATTCACCAAAGCTTTCACTTACAATGACCAAAACTCAAGGGTACAAAGCACACGCAAAGCTTGAGAGAGAGGACAGGAGCTGGGTAGGACGGAAGGATGGGCAGGCAGATGGCAAAACCACTGTCAGACAAAAAGGAATGTCTTCAAGTTAGGCTTGGACGAAGACAGAGTATGTAACTGTCGAATAGATAGGGGAAGCTCGTTCCATGTGTTTAGACCAGACACAGAAAAAGAGCGCTGATCAACTGTGGAACATCTGAATCGAGGAATTTATAAACAAGTAGTATCAGAAGCAGAGCAAAGAGGTCGGAGAGTGGTGAACATTCGCAAGCAGCCACAAAGATATATTGGTGCTGTAGCTGTACCATTGACCTACTTGTAGCATAATGTCTTGACTGAGTAACTCTGAGGTCGTAAGGGAGTGAGGTGGTAGAGACCTCCATTTTTCGTGGCGCCAGCATTACGACGGCAATGCTAATCTCCTCTCCTTCACTGCTTATCTCTCATGACCCTAAACAGAGTCTGGTGTACGCACACACGTGTTTACATGTATATGCAATCGCTTGGGCACTTTTCGTCTTTGTCATCATCACCATCATCATCATTGTCGTCGTCGTCATCGTCTTCGTCGTCGTCGTCATCATCATCATCATTAAATTATTATTATCATTATTATTATTGTTATTACTTCAGCCACATTATTGGAGTGGGTAAGACGCCAGACTTTGAAGGCCTGGGCTCGATCCTCCTGGATACAATCCCGCCTGGCGATAAAGAGGGGAGATTTTTCCGATCTCTCATCATGTTTGTAGACCTTTAATGCTTAAATTCCTTTGTGTATACACGCCCGCAGAACACCAAACGTATACTTTCAAGATCCTAAAAGTCATGTCAATGTCCGTTCTGTTCTGTTCTGTAGGTTTTAAAGTCCTACCACTCTCAGAGTATACGAGGACTAGCGAAAACATTGCTCAAAGAAACCTTTAAAAAGTTTAGGAGCATTGTGAGATACCGATGCTTTATTCGGTTCTCCTTCTGTTCTGTAGATTTTAAAGTCCTACCACTCTTAGAGTATACGAGGACTAGCAAAAAGAATTTTCGAAGAAGCCTTTAAAAATTTTAGGAGCATTGTGAGATACCGATGCTTTATTCGGTTCTCCTTGGATGGATGGAGTATGATCTTGGGTTGATGATATGTTAATGTCCGATGGATTACAGAAACATTTAAACACCCAGTATGCACTGTGCACTGAAGACAGAGTATGCAGACTGTGCAGCAACATACCGCTGGCGCAGTGTTGGATGGAAAACAAACAAACAAAGAAAAAAACAACAACCGTGAGTACACGCATTACAAAACAAAGAAACGAACAAAAACGGGAATCTCAAATTAAAGAGAATTATTGTTTAGGGTACCTTTTCATAGCATCCATTGGCAGCCCATTGGTCATAACACCGGGTCATCTCCTCATGTGTCACCTGGCCACCGTTGTCCAGGTAAGTCAGCAAGTCATCCCAAAAGGATGGCGTCACCTCTCTATGGCACAGTTCGTTCTTTTGTTCTTCTGACATTACTGTAATACATACAAAGTCTCAAGACTGAAACACAGATCGACTGTTACCCGCCAAAAGGGTGTATTTTCCTTCTTTGTTCCTTTTGAGATATATCACTCTGGATGGTAACCCTTAATATTATCTTCTAATTTTTTTTCAGAGTTCTGCGTTCTTGGATGCGTGTATGCACGTTATTTTGCCCATACTGTGCAGACGGTAGGCCCTATTCCGGCAATGTGCTTTGTCCAGGTAGAACAATCCACGTTTCACGCTAAAAAGTCCTTTAAAATCAACAAAACCAACAACAAAAAATCCAGTCAAATCCAGACCAATTTTAACTTGGACACTGTCTGCTGAAATGCACAAGGAAATTACAGCATTCAAACTTCAAAATACATTAAATTTCAGAATACTTTAGTTCTCAATGATAGCACATTTAAACTTCAAAATACTTTAGTCCTCAAGAATTGTGTCATTATGTCCCACTGAACCTGTCTTACAGCCAGTCCTTGCTAGTCTACACGTATAAGCATATTAGAACAAATCCAAAAAACCAGAATCTAGACAAAATCAAAACAATCCAGATGAATCATATCACATACAATGTCAAAGAAGTCATGAAATACTGCCTTTTATATGTCAACTGGTCAAAGTATACACGAGAATTTTTTTTAGGTCAGTACCAGCCTGCTTGGTGAAATGGCTACCGTTTGACATTGGGAGCTGGTAGATAATTGTCCGGTCTGTGGTGAGGCATTGTGGCTGTTGGTCCCATCCATTTGTGAAAGAAACTGGCCTGTTTGCTGCTTTACGATACTGCTTAGCTAATCTTATCTCAAACGTAAGACCAATGAATACGGACGAAATGAATTTTGCACGTGGGTACCCTCACAAGAACCGCTTCTGACAACGGTGAAACGACGCAATATTGCTTGGTTTGGCCACATCACCTGCAAAGACTGACTGTCCAAGGCCATCCTTCTGGGTACTTCGGAAGAAGGCCGTGGGTAGGGTTTACAGAGGAAGAGAATATAATACCATATTTTTGTGCCATCACATTTTCATAGAACATATTATTTAAACCTAAAGCTGGGTGGCAAATATCAGTGACTAGTCCAGAGTGTCTGAATTGCTTGTTGCTGCACCTCAGGGACAGAGGTGGAAATTCGGTCATGGAATTAGAAGAAGAAGAAAGAAGAAAGAAGAAGAAGAAGAGGAAAAAGAAGAAGAGGAAAAGGAAAATGAGCATGGGAAAAAATTTATGAAGAGGAAGAAAAAAAGAAGAAGGTAGGCTATGGAATGTCAGGATATATGGAGTCAGTGAGGTTGGGTCGTGGGGTGGGATTGAGAAACAATATTCAGTTGTGTATAAAAAGTCATGGACATGTTCAAAACGAAAATAGATGTTTCTATAGACCAATCAGATACAGCGACTGCACAAGATCTGGAAAATGTGGTGGTCCCGGACCTCGCCTAATGTTGATGAGATTCTTTTTCAGACAGAAAAAAAGTGCTGTGCCCAAGGCCTGGAGAAAATTGAAACAGTCTGGACTGTCTATTTCTGAAGACTGAATAATGGCCAATTATAAACTTTTGAAAAGAGCCAGTAAATACTCCGTTACTCTTTGAACTTGGAGCACGTTTTTTCTTTTTTTTCTTTTTTAGTGCTTCACATGTCATTCTTCCATCCTGACATTTTTCAACCGATACTTCCCCAGCAATTTGTTTAGATACACAATTAACTCGCCTTTACTACGCTCTGTGCCCTGTTGAAATATAACCCTGCTTCCCCATTGCTTTTACCAAATAAAATGGTCAGTTTTTGTGATGTGTCATTTCTTAATACAGATAATGTCCAACTTTTGTGTTTTTACATACCGGTAATTAGATATTGACTGACGTTTGAGTTTGATTGTTTTAGCCCTCTGGCGTTAAAAGACCCAACGCGTATTTTTTTAATTAAAACACGCACATTGCGGAATTCACGAACCATCAGAATGTTCGTGCTCTACCTTTCTGAATGGCTGGCTACTCTCAGCCGTCTTTTGTCGCCACTGAACCCAACGCCACGAAAATGGGACAGTTTGGTTCAAGGAGAAAAGTGCAATATGGAAAAAATAATCAATCTGCGGTTTTGCCCCTCTTCTCCCCGTAACACAGCGCGTGTGACAGCTAAACCGACCATATGTGTAAGTCGCCCTGTTACATTGTAGTGAACATAGGCATATGTGTATTCGGTACAGTCGTGCTGAATATGTGTCAGTACATGTAGTACCATCCCGTCCAATCACTGACCTGATTTGTCGTCTATATTCATTACGAACAGGTACAGGCTTGCCCAGGAAAACGTTATCCAAGAAGAAAATATCAAAATGTTGTAAGTCAGTATTTCAGAGAGCTCTTCCATTCAGGTTATAAGAAACAAGCTCAGTTCCAAAACCAACACCTTTTTTCATGACCACTGCAATAAGTCTTACCAACCCTCTTCAAAACATTATTAGATAGCAAAACAACTGTGTGTCACTTTCTTTAATGATATAGTGTGTTTCTTGAATGCCCTTTTTGTCTGTCCTTACGACAAAACTGACAATTTTGCTGATTATGTCTTTGAACATAATTTTGAGCTTGTCTTTATCACAGAAATCTGAAAAGTCATAGTCATGAACCTAAGATAAAACAGCTCACTCCACTTGCCTATAGAATAAAGTACTTCCAATGCTCTTCTTTAGGTGGTAGTCCTGTATAGAGATGTCTTAGAATCATCTCTATCCTTCAGTGAATGAATGAATGAATCTTTTATTTAATGTCTGTTCACAATAGTGATTTTAGACACACACGCACGCACACACACATACACACAAAGGGAAAAAAAGGTGGGGTGGAGGATGAGTATGGGGAAGGGTAATAGAAGTTTGAATGTAAGAAGGGGAACAAGTGCAATTAATAATTCAGAACAATGAATTAACAGTGTCAAATAATAACATACAACAATTAATTAACTCTTCATAACAATCTGCCAACAGGGGATCTGAGAATCAGCTGGACTAACAGGATAATATCATTAGTTTTGTTGTAAAGAATATCTCTAGCGTCAGTACATGAAAAATCAAGATTGTTATTTCTATAATGTCGTAAGTAAGATAGGACATTCAAAGAGCAGATGGTGGACTGATAATGTTTTTGAACAAATACATACATTCTGTGTATATTTCGTTTTCCAAGAGTTAAGCCTTAGTTTGTATATCAAGGACGCTAGCTGTCTGGGGCAGTAAGGTATCAGGCTATGGGTATTGGAGTAATTTGTATAAACTGAACGTTCTAGCACAGAACCAAGTTCATGAACTGATAGTCGTATATTATGGCATGTTACGGTATTGGCATTTTTGGATGTTCCATTTCTTGCTAACTGGTCTGAAACTTCATTCCAATGAAGTCCACAATGTGACAGAACCCAGCAAAAATTTATACCAACACCGCTGGATGAAATACAATGTATCAAATGTTTGATTTCAAAGATAGTGTCATTTCGTATTACATGTTCTGCTTGTTTCAAGCTACGTAACACAGATTCAGAATCAACACACAATAGTATATCGCAGATATCGTATGAGAGGCTATTGATACAGGTAAGAGCCATCAATATCGCATATAATTCTGATGTAAAAATAGAGTAGCCTTTACCTATGTAAAAAGATTTTTGTACCTTTAAGGCAGGAATGACGAATCCAGCTCCGCTATCAGATGTATCTAAAACAGATCCGTCTGTGACAATTTTTAGGTGATTAAAATAACGGGTGGCTAGATGAGATTTGACTTCTGATACTAGAATATTTCTTTCTTTTGTTTTATTAAGATTTATGTAGTCTATGTCAAAGTTGGCATTTTCAAGTTCCCAGGGAGGTATGGATGGAATTAGTGGCATTACTGGAATGTTAGTTACATTAATATTGTTTTTGCTTAGGAGAACATCTGCAAAATTTCGAATAGATTGAAGAGTATGCACCTTTGGAGCTTTCTGAGGATAGTCAGTTTCTGACGTGTATAGTAATTCATCCTTAACTGAGTTCTTTACAGCCAGAGCTCTAATAACATACTTTGTCACCGCTAATTCACGTTGATCTGTAAGCGGTAATATGTTACTTTCATTATAAGACTTCATTGTGTTTGAATGAACGGGCACACCGAGAGCCAATTTAATAGCTTTGCTGTCTACACTCTGTAATTTTTTTAAGTGTAGTCGAGGCAGTAAAATAGACCTCTTGTCCATAGAGCAGTTTCGATCGAACCAAAGAAATCGCTAAGTGTAACATAGTTTGAGTGTCTTGGCTCCAGGACTGTCTGTTGATTATTTTTAAGAAATTAAGTCTTTTGTTTGCTTTTGTAATTAAATATTCTATATGGTGTCTCCAATGCAATTTTCGTGTTAAGTACACTCCAAGAAATTTAACGGTGGGCTTATAAACAAGCGGATTACTATCCAGTGATAATATAGGGAAAGTTTTAGGGTTTTCTCCATTGTTGAAAAGCATAAGATAAGTCTTTTCACTCGATAACTCTAGACCATTGTCTTTCATGTAATCACTCAGGTTATCAAGATCACATTGGTAGAGCTTTTGTACATGGGTTATTGTTCGTTTGTTTGTATTTTTTCGAAGAGTGGTATTCATCCAGATGGCAATATCTGCATACTGTACGACATTAGTGTTCTTCGACAAATATTTTGGTAAATCATAAAGAAGTATATTGAACAGAATGGGGGCTATGATTGACCCCTGAGGGATCCCCATGTCTATGTCTTTAAAAGAAGAGTATACAGTCCCTAATCTTACACTTATTGATCTACAGGATAAAAAGTCTTTAATGTAATAATACATTTTACCTGTTTCACCAATGCTCTTTAATTTATAAAGCAGTTTTGAATGCCACACAGTGTCGTAAGCCTTCTTCACATCAAAAAACGTAGCCAAAGTGCTTTTTCTACAAGAAAATTGCTTTTTGATTTGACTTGTAAGTTTTACTAAATGATCTGTTGTACATCGCCCTTTCCTAAATCCTGCCTGACGAGGTGGAATAATATCATTTCTTTCACAATAATGGAGCAAACGCTTGAGGATAATCTTTTCCATCAGTTTCCCGATATGAGATGTTAAAGCTATTGGTCTGTAACTGTCAATAAGTGACCTTGATTTGCCTTCCTTAATGATGGGAATTATCACGGACTTCTTCCAGAGTTTTGGAAGAGCTCCATTAAACCAACATTTTTGGAAAAATGAGTGTAACAATTCCTTCCACTTCAGAGGCAAATGAATTAATATCTGATAAGAAATAACATCTAAACCAACAGAAGATTTATTGGATGAAAAAGACGCCAAAGTTTCCATGAATTCGTCCAGTTGAATGGGAGAACTGATATAATGACTCTCTTTAGAAATTGGATCAACATAGATGTCATTTTTGTCCTGTTCTTTTCTGTGTTTACCAATAGTTGACTGTAGATTAACTGATCGGCTATTATATGAAAACAGATTGAGAAAGGCGTTACCTTTTTCAAGGGAACTTGGAAATAAATTATCTTTAAACTTAATTGGGTAGATTGGCAGTGTTTAACCATGTTTCATTTCTTTTAGTTTTTTCCACACTTTGTACATATCCTTTGATTCAAATACTTGAGCATTACAGAAACTGGTCCAGTAAGACTTCTTTGCTTGTGCTATTACTCTATTACATTGAATTTTAGCCTTCTTCATGTTCAAATGATGTGCAGGTGTTTTATTTTTCAGCCAGATTTTAAAAGTTTCTTTTTTAAAGGCAACAGCCTGTTCACATTCTTCTGTCCACCACGAATTTCCACTGTATTTGCCTGGTTTCACCGACTTACACAGTGGAATAGAAGAGAAAGTTGCCTTTAAGACAACTTCGATGAAATTAGAATAAAATACATCTATATCATCATGTTTTATTAAATCCTTCAGTCAAACCCTCCCTTTTCCACATTTGTCTTCTGAAGCTCTGGAAGTAATTCTCAATATCTCTAGTCAGACTTTCATCTTTTGCATTTATCGCCATCTTCTCGCATCACTAGCAATCTGACTGATTCTATGTTTCATCTTGAATTCGAATTTCTCCTTGATTTTTATTCCCTTTCTCAAGGTAAATTAATTATTTTATGTGACTTCAATTTGTATTTTGACATCCAAGCTTCTTCTCACACCAAGTGGGTATGCCTTTCACTGTCCAACCGCTCCCTTTCTAAGCTTGTAACCGAGCCCACAGTCCCACATCACTGACTGGAAAACTGTACATCATTTCGATCAGCTTGTTATTTCAATATCAGTGATGAAAAACTTTCTTCTGATTATTTTGCTGTCCTTGCCTCTCTAAATCAAAACAAACCTCACAGAAATAAGCGTCTAATCACTCGCCGCAACCTCAAGTCTGTCGTCCTTAACGCCTTTACTTCTGAAACGACTAAACTTTTGTCTCAAGCCAGTAATTCCACTGATCCTGATGCTTCGTACATTTTGATTCTCCATCATTTTCTTGACAAACATGTCCCTCCTTCCACCTGTATTCTGCCTGATCGTCTAAATACGCCTTGGTGCACACCTCAATTATGTGAAACAAAGCGAGAATGTCAGATGGCTGGGCGCCACTGGCGGTTTTCTAAACAAGAAGTACGACATCAAATTCGTTCGTAAATGAGTAAAAAGTTTACTGAATTGCAATCTAAAGCGAAAAATGATTACTTTTCCTCACAAATTCTTGAAGCCAAAAAATACAAAAATTCTGTTATCCACCACTTACTTGGCACCCAGAAATCAAGTCTCCTGCCATTAAATATTAGTCCAGATGACCTCCCCTCTATCTTTATCGCATTCTTCTCTCCCAAGATTCTTAATTTGCGTACCAACTTGACTCAACTCCCTTTCACCCAACACTTTCACACCATCTACTTACTGGCTCTCCCCTCCTCTCTCTCCATCCAGTATATGAGACTGAGATCGCACTGATCCTCAAAGAAATGTGTTACAAATCTTGCAAACCTGACCCCACTATGGCCTCTCTCTTTTCACAAATTTATCAGCAACTTCTTCCATCAATCATCTCCATCATTAATTCTTATTTGGCCTCAGGAGTCTTCCCCTGTCACTTCAAAACTGCTCTCATCTGGCCACTTCTCAAGAGAAACAATCGCGATCCCAATGGCCTCAAAATGATAGACATGTATCAAATCGCTCATTTCTCTCCAAGCTCCTCGAGAAAACGGTACTAGAACAATCAATGACCATTTCTCTGGAACCAGAAAAATACGAAAATAGAATCAGAACGCGTATTTAATATAACAAGAGAAGACAGGCGAAAATTTTCGGCCAACTAGTCCTCTTCTCCCACCGGACGAAGCAGAAGGGAAGTTTCAGTCTTTTTCTCATAATTTTGTATTTGGTGTTTGTTTGTGATCTTGCATTAACTCTTGACAAAGGCCAGTTGGCCGAAAATTTGCGCCTGTCTCGTCTTGTATTAAATACGTGTTCTGTTAGTCCTCTTCTTCCACTGGACGAAGCAGCAGGGAAGTTTCTTTTTTTTTCTCATAATTTTGTATTTGGTGTTTTTTTTGAAAATTTGCGCCTGTCTTGTCTTGTATTAAATACGCGTTCTGATTCTATTTTCGTGTTTTTTCTGGTTCCTGTTTGCTTGAACACGGGCAGTCGCACTTGTTTTGGAGACCATTTCTCCGCAAATAATATCCACCATCCTTACCACTTTGCCTATTGAACAAACGAAAGTGTAGCTCTCATTCACATACTCATTGAAGTTCTTGCTTCTGATGCGGGTAAAATTTCTCTCCTAACACTCCTCGATCTGTGGCCTGCCTTTGATACCATTGACCACTCCATCGTTCTCTCTTTTGAACACACTTTCGGAATCATGGCACTGCTCTTTCTTGGTTCATTGCTTACAGTCAGTTCTTAGCAACGGAAGTCAGTCTGAGCCTGTTAGACTTTCTTGCGGAGTTCCTCTGGGTTCTGTGCTAATGCCTGTCCTGTTCACACTTTATACCTCACCCCTAGCCAACATCATCAACCAGCGTGATATGAAACATCATTTTACGCAGATGAATTGCAATTTCGCAATAGCATGACTCCTTACAATATCACTTTCTTATCTCAGAAGCATCCAGCTACTACGCTGATATCCAAAACCGGATGACACAAAATACATTGTAATTAAATGGTGATAAAATCTGAAGCCATGCTTAAAAAACTTTCCTCTCTTACACTGAATACCATACAGCTAGATGAAAATATCATTCTTCTCTCTCAGTCTGTCAAGAACCTGAGTGTGATCTTGGACAACACTCTTTCTATGCAGATGTTTCTGACCCAGACTTGCCGCACATGCTAATCTCAGATTCAGCGTGTTGGTTATATTCGTAAATATATTTCAATTGAATCTGCATGATTGTGATTGTCTGACCCTCAGCCTGCAATCTCCCACTTGAAGACCTAGCCAGATCAGAGGGTATCGAGCATGCTCCAGGAGTCTGCTAGATAATTATTGGTAGATTTAGGGTGCAGTGCAGATGGTAATGCCTGATTGCTATGTGATCATTCTGGATCTTATCCATCACATGGCACCTGTGACGTAAGTGCATATGGAGTTCATTCCGAGCGCGGAGATGCGAAGATGTAATCTTCAGAAACTGAGACTGAAACATGAAATCCTGTTGAACTAAAAACTACTTACGACTGCGTTCTGTGCTTAGCGTGTGTGTGGTTTGTGTGTGTGTGTGTGTGTGTGTGTGTGTGTGTGTGTGTGTGTGTGTGTGTGTGTGTGTGTGTGTGTGTGTGTGTGTGTGTGTGTGTGTGTGTGTGTGTGTGTGGTTTGTGTGTGTGTGTGTGCGTACGTGCATCTGTGTGCGGTCTCAGACTGATTCTGTGTGTGTGTGTGCGTACATGTGTCTATGCTGGTACGAGTATAAGACTGATTTCTCCTGTGACAGCGATTAAACATACTTTGAAAGGTAGACAGATGTTGGTCAGTGCGTGCCTCTTAGTAAATGACATTATATAAGTGAAAAAAATGAAGGAGGAAGAGGAGGAATCATCATCATCATCATCTAATGCCTTGCCACATGTCGTTGGCGATCATGGCCTTCCGTCTGTATCTATTCCTTGTTGCCGGAACCACATCCTCCACCCTCTCTGTCTTCAGCCACTCTTCAAGTCCGTCCAATATTTTTTCCCTGGGTCTACCTGGTGCTCTCTTTCCCTCCAGCTTTCCTGTGGTGACCAGGTGCTCCAATTCCTCTTTCCTCATAAAATGGCCTATAAATGTTACCTGTCTTTTCCTAATCTTTCTCATGAATGATCTTCTTGAGTCTGCCTCCAGCAAGACTGTCTCATTTGTTTTCTTTGCTGTCCAAGGAACTGTCAACATTCTAGTTGGAAACCACATTTCGGCTGCCTCAGTCTTGTTCTGGCTTTGCTTGTTGACTGTCCACGCCTCACAACCGTATAACATTATCTGTTTTACATAACATTCAAGAACTCTCTTCCCGATGTTAATTGATAGGCATATGTTGGTAAGAATGCTTTTCATCTTCTTGAATGCTGTTTTGACTTGCTGATTCTGCTGACAATTTCTGAATTGTTCCCAGGTGTTTAAACTTATCAACTTGTCTCAAGGTTGTGCCGTTTGCTGTTATTTTGCATGAGGACATTTCATGTTTTTTACTGATCACCATGACTTCAGTCTTCTTGCTGTTTAGTTCCAACCCCTTACCTTTGCTTTCTATTTCTAGTATATTCACAAGGTTTTGTAGGTCCCTTTCATTTTCTGCAATTAGCACGGTGTCATCTGCGTATTGAATGTTGTTTATCAATTTCCCTCCAACCTTTAATCCAGGGTATTCTTCTAGATTTCTCATGATGTTTTCGCTGTAAAGTAAAAACAGATCTGGTGACAAAACACAACCTTGTCTGGCTCCTCTTTTGATATTTTGGAAAGAGCTTATATCGTTTTCAATTCTCATTGCAGCTGTTTGTTCCCAGTACACATTTCTGATTATTCGTAGATCTTTTCCATCAATATTGAGTCTTTCTAGTTGGTTGATCAATTCTTCATGTCTTACCCGATCGAAAACCTTGGTATAATCAACAAAGCATAAATATAAATGCTTATTCATTTCGATTGATCTCTCTATGATAGTTCTTAGGATGTATACGGCATTAATAGTTCCTTTCGCTTCCACAAATGCACACTGTTCTTCTGCTATTTCTCTTTTGATTCTATTCCTTGTCCTCATCATGATAATTCTTAATAGGATTTTTGTTACATGACTCATCAAGCTGATTGTGCGATGGAGTTCGCATTCTATAGCCGCTGTTTTCTTCGAAAAAGCAATGAAAATTGATTTTGACATGTCTTTGGGGAGTTTTCCAGTGTCATAAATCCCATTTAGGAGAACCGTTATTTTTTCAATGCCAAATTCCTCCAGGTCTTCAATCATCTGTGTAGTAATATCGTCTGGTCCTGGAGCTTTTCTTGGTTTAATCTTTTTCAGTGCTGCTCTAACTTCATCTTTCATTATGGATGGTCCTTCAACGTTCTTTCTTTTAATGTGTTCTTCGTTTCTGTCATCTTCAGAAAGGTCTTACATGTACTGTCCCTATCTAATATTTTGTCTTTTTCCATCGGTCATCTTCAAAAAGGTCTTTAATGTACTATCCCCATCTCTCTAATATTTTGTCTTTTTCCATAATAAGCGTAGATCTACCATCTTTCGATTTTAAGCAACCAGTTGATGTGCATGTATTTTTCCTGCGGACAATTTCTTCAGTTCTTCTGTACATACTCTGAGGATCCGTTTTGTGTCGGTCTTCTATTTCTTTGCATTTTGTTTTCAGCCAAGCTTCCTTAGCTTCATTGCACCTATTCCTGATTTCTTTGTTTATCTTCCTGTATATTTCCTCGTTTCTCTTTGCCTTCCTCCGTTCCTCCATTAAGCCTAGAATTTCTTTTGTGATTTATTCTTTTTTGCTTTTCTATCTAGTACAGGGATTTCTTCACAAGCTTCATTTATCGAATTTCTCAACTTTGTCCATTGTTCCTCACTGTCACCAACGTCTTCCAGAGTGCTGAATTTAGGAGGAGGAAGAAGAGGAGAAAAAGACGAAGAAGTAGAAGCAGAGAAAGAAGAAGGAAGAAGAAGAAGAAGAAGATAAAGATAATAAAAGAAGAAAGAAAGAAAGAAATCAAGAAAGAAACAAAGAAAGCAAGAAAGAAGAAGGAGAAGGAGAACAAAGAGGAGAAGAAGATAATGGAGAACAAGAAGAAGAGAAGAACAGTCTGAGTACTTCTAAAAACAGAAAAAAGAAAGAAACAAACAAAGAAAGCAAGAAAGAAGGAGAAGGAGAACAAAGAGGAGAAGAAGATAAAGGAGAAGAAAAAGAAGAAAGAGAAGTACAGTGTGAGTACTTACTGCTTGCCTTGTCATGTAGAGGTGATTTCAGCATTTGACTGAACTGACAGAATAGTTGGCGACTCGTCCTTTTCGTCCTTTTACTCCCACTTTCCCCTTCCCCCAACCCAAATACCTCCCGCTCCTCAGACCCGGTGTAACACGCGGAATTTACTCCCCAAGATAAATTTACTCCGGAGTAAAAACTACGTACACACGCCAGAGTTACACCCGTGCGAGATTTTACTCCCCTCGACAGACCGTGCCGTCAAAACCCAGACTCAGCCAGCGACCGACCTCGTTCGCGCTGTGTGTGTGTGTGTGTGTGTGTTGTTTACCTGTCACGGAAAGACGATACGAATTTCTTCCTGACTGTGATAGAAGTAGTGGGTGTGATCTTCCACACAGTGAGAGGCATGGAAGGAACACCCCTAGAATGCTCGCAGACGTCGAACCCCTCGAAAACACATGTCCAGGCATGTATCCATGAGATACACACTGACGAACCACTGACAAACCCTCCAGAAAACTTCCAGACATTCTAAAATAGTCCCAAAACGCCATTCCAAGTATTTATGCATCAGGTACACACTGACTAACGCACAGACAAACACCTCTAAAACCGTCCAAGACACCCTAAACCACCCATACAACATCACAACACTTTAAATATCCCCCCCCCCAAAAAAAAAAAAAAAACACACACAAAAAAACAACCTTTCAAGGCAGTTATGCATGTGTACACACTGACAAACGCGCTCATAAACACCTCTAAAACCATCTAAGACACCTTCAAGCATCCCTAAGCTACTCCCAGACACGCTAAAACACCCCCAAAATTACTTCTCCAGGCATTTATGCATCAAGTACGCACTGACAAACGCAGTGACAAATACTTCTAAACCCATCCAAGATACCATAAAACACCCCTGGAATACTCAAAGATGTCCGAAAACACTCCCAAATACCCGTCCAGCCATTTATGCATCAGGTACACACTGACGAACGCACAGACAAATACTTCTAAACCTAAGATACCCTAATACACACCCCTAGAATGCTCGGAGACGCCCGACACCCTCCCCCCCCCCTTCTACCCCTCAAAAAAAGAGAAAAGGATGGAAGAAGCAGAGGGGGAGGGGAGTAAATTTGGCGTACACGCAATTTACTCCCAGTAAAATACTGCGGGCCAACTTTTTCGTGAAGGGAGTACTTTCGGCTCGGTCAAGGGAGTAAATTTCTCGTACGCCGGTTTTACTCCCAGTAAAAATTGGCACCGCGGTTTTTACTCTGGAGTAAATTCCGTGGGGAGTAAATTCCGCTTGTTACACCGGCATTTCATCCACCCACCCACTCTCACACACCCATATTTCCATCTCCCCAACCCCCTCCTTCTGTCTCTCAGCATGGAATGGAATATATACTCGTCACAAAAAATAACGGTGTGATAGATGGGAGGGAGACGACTTAAAATCAAGCAAAGAGAAAGATTATCCTTGAGCTAATAGAGACCTTTAGATTACACGTGACGCATATCCCAACACGTATACGTATCGTGATATGTACGTGTCCCGTACGTGAAAGCGATTTGGGTTTAGATTACACGTGAAACAGATCTACGTCCCCAGACGGACCCCCCCACCCCCCTCCCCCCCCCCCACCCCGAGCAAGGGACGTAACCACAGCCTTTCCTCTACTTTACGACGTGTGGCATCATAAGCAAATGTAGCTATTTGTTTTTCTTTGATACTACCAATGTGACGACGAACTGAATTGTTATACTGGGATTTTTAAAGGAAAATAAGATCTGGCAATTACTTTTGATCTTTCCAAGCAGCTTGTTGCTCCAATATTATTCAGTATAATGACATCATAGGCAATGAATGCTATTGATGTTTTTGTGTGTTGTGTGTGTGTGTGGGGTGTATTGTGTGTGTGTGTGTGTGTGTGTGTGTGTGTGTGTGTGGTGTGTGTGTGTGTGTGTGTGTGTGTGTGTGTGTGTGTGTGTGTGGTGACCCATGCTTCATCTGTGTCAATAAATCATGGCTCAAATTTTGTTTTTATAGATATGTACTTCCTGTACTTTTATTCAATGCTGGCAAGGAAGAACAGGAACTGTTTGTAAATTCAAATTGTAATTAAATTAATTAAGTACATACTTTGCACTTTACTTAATAACTCAGTCTTTGTGTACACACACACACACGCACGCACTCGCCAGCACGCACAAATCATGCACTTACAACACACTTTCCATGTGACGAAAATATTCATTATATGGGCATATGAATCCTTTATTGTGACAAAATGAATCCTGAATACTATTCTAAAAGATTATACATGTTCTGAGACATGTAAGTTTTTGTTTTTCTACCATAAAAATGAAGACGCCTAATTAGTAAAAAAAAAAAAAAAAGGTAACGTGTAAAAAAAAAATTCATGAGGAATTTCCCTTTCCCTGATCTTTGCTTTTTTTTTTTAGTGGCACAGATCTGCTCAGTTTGTGTGTTATTTTTAAGAAAAACCTTACGATCTGTCTATAGCATTAAGATTTTCTCAGATTTT
Source organism: Monoplex corrugatus (assembly GCA_030674185.1). Taxonomy (NCBI): domain Eukaryota; kingdom Metazoa; phylum Mollusca; class Gastropoda; order Littorinimorpha; family Ranellidae; genus Monoplex; species Monoplex corrugatus. The sequence continues at coordinate 22,864,121 of JAPXFY010000017.1, read as the reverse complement.
GTATATGCGCAGTTTTGTTCACACTGTGCAGGCAGCATACTGGTGCAGTCTGCATACTCTGATTTGGTGGATATGTTTGCTGGGCCAAGCTTCCATAAGCCACCAAACACACAAGACATGACTTACAAGATCTTTATAGTGCATATTTGATTTTTTGCATGAGCATGCACACAAAGGGTTTCAGACACTGGTAGGTCTGCACACATGCTGACCAGAGAACTTAACATGTTCTCCACCCTTTTTCACCAAGCAGGAGATACCCAGAAGGGACCAAACCAGACATTCTTATTACAAGTCTGACACTTACCTGCTTGATTACTGCACCTGTTATTTTGTGATATCATAATGGTGTGTTTCTTCTGTACGTTTTTGTGTGTGTGCATGGAAAATGGGAAAAGGAGGAGGGGGAGGAGACAGGGTTGGGGGTTGGGAGCGAATCATGTGCAGAGTTATGGCATATGCCAAGATTATAGGCTGCTTTATTTTGTTGTTGTTTTGAACTGTTGAGGCATCTTTATTTTATTATGTTCTGTCATTGATTTGTGATTGTGGTTTTGAGTAGCTGTGAGAATAATCTATGTGTGGTGCGAGTCCAGTGTATGTACATTTTAATTTTCCTATGTGGATGTATAAAGGAGTATTATATTATATTGTATTTCATTGTAATTGCAGCATGGTATCCATTAATTTGTTTTCCCTATCCACCGCATTTTCTCTCTTCAATCTGTCACTCCATCATCGTGTTTCCTCTCTTTTCGTTCTTCCTTTCTTCCAAGTCTTCCATATCAGTTGCGTTGCTTGCTCATCTCTTTGGTGTGCTTCAATCCTCAGGCAATTGTATCCTCCAGCTTCTGGACTTCTGTATCTTCTCTCTTCACATTAATCTTTCTGAATGTCAAAATCAGTCTTTTTGCTTTCTTCTTCTGTTTGTATTTAATCTTGCCAGTACTCCATGGTTGTAGACCACAGTGATGCTGGGCTGTGTGATTTCTTGATTTGGCATGGGGAACACTTAAAACTACGCACAAAAAGTTAAGGATCACTTGCACAAAAATTCATAACTTTCAAAATAAGAAAGCCGATGCGTTGAAGTTTGTCAAACATTTAATTCCATGCTTTAGTGATAACGATACACAATTGCCTTCAATTTCGAGCAATCGTTTGGTGTGTACATTTGATCAAAGTGGGTACGTATCGAAATTTGATTTCCCAAAGTCATTGAAATCACAAGACAGGGCATTCTGATGCTCCCAAAAGTTCAGTAATGCGTGTAACCGCCATGGCTGTTCTGGCACTCGACGCAGCGAGTCCTCATCGAGTTGACCAGGTTGGTGAAGATCCTCTGTGGAAGCGCCTGCCACTCAGCCTGCAGCATCTGGTAGAGGTGTTGGGCATCCCTGGGATGGGGGTGGTTGCTCCTCACTTTGCGATCCAGCTCATCCCAGAGGTTCTCAATCGGGTTGAGATCGGGACTGCATGCTGGCCACTCCATTCTGTTGACTCCAGACTGCTGCAGGAAGTCGTTGACCACCCTTGCCCTGTGGGGGCGAGCATTGTCATCCTGGTAGACAGCCGTCGGTCCCATCTGCTGCAGTGTAGGCACAGCCAGCGGTCGAAGGATCTCATCCCGGTATCGGAGGCCAGTCAGGTTACCCTGTACATGATACAAGGGTGTTCTGTGGTGAAGGCTGAAGGCCCCCCAGACCATTACAGACCTCCACCAAAGGCCACCTTTTCTTGGACAGTGGTGTCAATAAAGCGTTGCCCTGGGCGCCTCCAGACCCTCAGTGGCCGTCGTTGTGGTTCATGGTGAAGCGTGATTCATCACTGAACAGGACCTGGGACCATTGCTGACGTGTCCACCTCACGTGACGTCTGCAGAAGGCGCAGCGTGCTGCCCTATGGGCTGGAGTTAAGTGTGGCCGTACAGCTGGGCGACGAGAACGGAGGTTAAACCCATGAAGGCGGTTCCATATGGTCTGCTGGCTGATGTTGATGTTAGTAGCCACCCTCAGCTGCCTTCGAATGATGCTGGAAGAGGCTGTTCTTGTCTGCAGGGCTTGTCGTTCAATGAGACGATCTTCACGTGGGTTTGTCTTCTTCGGTCGACCAGATCTGCGTCTTTCATGGACCCTCCCAGTGGCTGTGAAGCGTTGAATCAGTCTGACAATGACCGAGATGGACACCTGAAGTCGCCTGGCCACTTCTCGATTGGGAACACCATCTTGGAACCATGCAACAGCTCGTCCCCTCTCAAACTCGCTCAATTTTCGTCGTGGAGGCATTGTCAGATCAGGCCTACTACTGGTGGAATGTCTTCTTATAAAGCCAAGCAAGAGACAGCATCTCACACATAAACAGAGTGCTTGCACGTGCATAATGGTTTTTCCATCTGGCTTGTGCAATGTGTTCAGGCAGAACGGTCCAAAACAAGGTCCTTTTTCGTAAGTTTCCGCTTTTCCGTTTGCGGCCAAGCTCAGTAGTAGAGAATCCCGTGCAATTTTCGCACTAACACAACATCGCCCACTTACAGCTGAACAAGAATTCATAACAATTTGGCTGGACTGAGAAATAAATAACAGTAGCGAACTGAGTTTATTACGCACCTGTTTTCTCATAGTGATCCTTAACTTTTTGTGCGTAGCTTAGATCTGAAAAACAGGAAGAAACTTATTTCATTTGTCTTTTTATTCGTTTACATATTTATTCATTATGATGATGATAATGATGCTGATGCTGATAATGATAACAATAATAATAATAATAGTAATCATAATAATAATAAATAAGTAAATAAACAAATAATATAATATGATATAATCATCATCACCACTATCAGTTTCTGCCGCCTGTGCAAACACAATGCACTCTTGCTCCCCAGCAGCTTCTCTTACTAGGGTAGGCCTATGTGGCCTTGACCTTGATGAGAAACCAGACAGTAAACTGCAAGGCTAGATCTGTTTCCTTAAACGCTGCATCCATTATACATTTTTCGTTCGAAAATTTATCAGCAACTAATCAAAAACAATAAAAAAATTACGTCACTCACGACATTTCTAACAGTTTCGTGTCCACAAAATAGCATTTCACAGCAAAAATTGCAGTCAAATGGGGCCTTTGAACTGAAGTCTCCTTCGACATTTTAATTACCGTAAAGTTCGGGCTATTGGGCGCACTGGTATATAAGGCGCACCCACTAAATTACTGAAAAATCTGAACTATATCCACACATAAGCCGCACTGGTTTATAAGCCGCACTTTTTCAATGGCCAGGTCGATCGCCTTCAACTTGAAGGCTTCTTCGTAGGCATTACGTCGTGTTATCGGCATGATGAGGGTGTACGCTTGAGCAGAGCAGATCTGAATACCGATTCAAATGCTTCAATGTGTGCGGATTCAATTCAAAAACGTGAACAGTTAACACTTTAACATGGAGTTCACCGAAAAATTCATGAACGGTAAACACGATTTTGGTGAGTTAAAGAGAAGCTAAGAATATACGAGAACGTGACGTTCTTGGGATCGGGGAAAATCCGCAAATAAGCCGCATCGTTTTATAAGCCGCAGGGGTTAAAGTTGGGAAAAAAAGTCGCGGCTTTTAACCCGAACTTTACGGTCAGCTGGCGATACGTACTTGCCAGCAGCAGGCTTTTGCTTGCTGACACTTGGTCCATTTGGTCCACTCGTACATAAATTGTTTAAAACTCAGTGACATAAGACATACATAACGAGGTAGAAAAAGGGTTTCGAAAAACAAAACAAAATATTATTTATCTTGAAACTTGAGATGTGCAGTCACAAAATAGATATGGGTGAGAGCACGTATAATCGGACTTCCATACATAATTAGCCGTCTTCATTTTCATGGTAGAAAAACAAAAACAAAAACTTATATGTCTGAGAACATGTCTATTCTTTCAGAATAGTATTCAGAATTCATTTTGTCACAATAAAGGATTCATATGCCCATACAGTGAATATTTTCGTCACATGGAAAGTGTGTTGCAAGTGCATGATTTGTGCCTGCTTGGGGGGGGGGGGGGGACGCATGCGTGCGTGTGTGTACACAAAGACTGAGTTATTAATTATAGTGCAAAGTATGTACTTAACTGATATAATTACAATTTGAATTTATAAACAATTCCTGTTCTTCCTTGCTAGCATTAAATAAAAGTACAGAAATATATATCTATATATAATAAAAAAAATTGAGCCATTATTCATTGACACAGATGAAGCATGGGGCACACACACACACACACACACGCACACAACACACACCACACACACACACACACACACACACACACACACACACACACACACACACACACACCCATCAATAGCGTTCATTGCCTATGATGTCATTATATTGAATGATGTCATAATATTGATTCTTAGGAGAACCAAGTTGCTAGGAAAGATAAAAAGTAATTGCTAGATCTTTTTTTCTTGAAAAATCCGAGTATAACAATTTAATTCATCGTCACATTGGTAGTATCAATGAAAAACAAATAGCTACATATGTTTATGTCACACGTCGTAAAGTACAGGAAAGGCTGTGGTTACGTCCCTTGCTTCGAGGGCGTCAGGGGACGTAGATCTGTTTCACGTGTAATCTAAACCCAAATCGCTTTCACGTATGGGAATGTACGTATCGCGATATGTATACGTGCTGGGAGATACGTGACGTATAATCTAAAGGTCTCTATTAACAGAATGAAGTGGCAGATTCCTCGTTTTTTTGCGGGCTAGTTGCCTCTTTTGATAGAGCCATGGACTTCAAACACTAGAAACTGGCCTGTTCACTGCCCATATTCATCTCTCCATCATTCTGGCTGTGTCAACATAGTGGTTCATGGGGTCCCTCTTTCCGCCTCCCCACGTCAAGACCTCACCAGCGCAGAGAGTTTTACGTAGGCTCAGGAAAAATCTGCACGATAATGGCAGGCAGACTTGTGGATGGAGCACATATGGAATTGCTCGAGTGTGATGAATCCCTCTTGAACAAAACTCCCAACTCCAAAGTCTGATGGCTATCGTTTTGAGGGTTGTGCCATTCTCATCTGCCTCGCTCTTTACATTCCCTGACCCCGCACAGTGTTAAGTACCCATTCACACGTAGGGTGGACTGGGGACTGCACGTAAGACAGTACCATGGTAAGACTTGGCGCCATTGCCATGTAGGTAACACGGATTTCCAGTCTGAAGGTTTGGATTCTAACCTGCTTGGTTACTGCTGGGGGAAGGGGGATCGTCATCATCATCATGTGCCCTGCCTCATGGCGTTGGCGATCATAGCCCTCAACGTGAATACATCCCTTATCGCTGCAAGTACTTCTCCCATCCTATCTGTCTTCATCCACTGTGCAAGTCTGTCCAATATTTTCTCCCTGGGTCTACCTGGTGCTCTTTTCCCCTCCAGCTTTCCTGTTGTGACCAGGTGCTCTAATCTCTCTTGCCTCATGAAATGGCTTAGGAATGTTGCTTGTCTTTTCCTAATCTTCTTCATTAATGTCCTTTTTGTGTCTGCCTCCCTCATGACTGTCTTGTTTGTTTTCTTTGCTGTTCATGGAACTCTCAACATTTTTCTTAGAAACCACATTTCGGCTGCCTCAGTCTTGTTATGGCTTTTTGTGTTGACTGTCCACGCCTCACAACCGTTTAACAGTATCGGTTCTAGATAACATTCAAGATCTCTCTTGCTGATGGTAATTGATTGGCATGTGTTGGTAAGAACGCTTTTCATCTTCTTGAATGCTGTTTTAGCCTGACCCATTCTGTTGGCTATTTCTAATATGCATCTGCCGTCCGGTGAGATGACTGTTCCAAGACATTTATACTTATCAACTTGTCTCAGTGTGGTGTCATTTGCTATTTAGCTCCAGCCATTTATTTCTGGGGGCGATTGGTGGAAAGTCAAGACGTGACGTGTGCAGATCTGTGTCTGACCCTCCCCTCTTTCTCCAACTGGTGTAGTTTACGCACGAGAAAATCAGATTTGATTTTTTCTTCTGCTAGACGACATATCAGGAAGGTTTTGCTACTTTCCCCTTAACGATTGTATTAGCCGCAAATAATGTGTTCTTATATGTCTTATGTTTATGCTTGACAGAATCCAGCTGGCCGAAAATTTGAATTCAAATTGAAAAGTGTAAGTGCGTTCGTTTTATTGTATCATCAGTATCATCGTCGTCGTCATCATAATCATTTTCATCACCATGAACGACAACATCATTATCATCATTAGTATTAATATTATCATCACCATAATCATTTTATCATTATCGACATTTTCAACATCACTATCCTCCTCTTTCTCCTCTTCCTCCTCCTCCTAATCATCATTCTACTCTTTTTTTCAACAGAACTTAGACAGAGGAGTACCTTAAAGTAATAGGCGTGTGTCTGAACATGTTATTGGGAAGGGAAATATGTAAGCGGTGTGTGTTGTGTGTGTGTGTGTGTGTGTGTGTGTGTGTGTGTGTGTGTGTGTGTGTGTGTGTGTGTGTGTGTGTTTGCGTGCATGTACGTATGGTGGGCATGTGATGTGGTGCATATTTGCATATTATGGTTAGATCTGGATTTCACTTTAAAATATACATTTTGTTTTTAGCATAAGCTTATAGTGATTGTTTTAGAAACATGTATTTAAAAAATATTGCAATTTCGTCATTTATTTCTTTTTCGCTGTCATGACATGAAATCAAACAAATAGTTTAAACAAACAAAGTAGAATAAACGAAACAAGGGAGCAAACTCACTAGACAACGAAACAAACACGACAACAACAAATAATTGAAACATTTCACTCTCATACTTTACATGTTACAGAATAGATAATATCAATCCAATGAGAAAACATACACATCATACACTTGTATACATTCATATATGTGTACATGTATCTTAAATATTTGTGGTAGTTATCTGTTTAGATTACAAACACCTGCCTCACAACATTTGCATAAAATATGTCATTTATAACTTTATTATATGATTTGTTCATTAATACTACATGTTTTTTAGAGTCATAAACTGTTTGCTGTGGTAGATCGTATTTGTTTGCATTTATAGATATCAGTTTATGCACGGAGCATTATCAAATCTAACGGATTATATGATGCAATATCAAGGTGACATCCAATCAGAAAAGTGTTTCAGGAATTATATAGATGTATCATTGTGGCAAACAGCATTCAAAATTCTTTGAAGCTGTTGCCAGATGATTTGCACAATTCTACATCTTCAAAACATATGTTGCAGAACCAGCCCTGTGCGTTTATACAAAACAAGCAAGAGTTGCGGTACGTTTTAAAAGCCCATTTCTATCAAAACAACATGTGTTATATATAAGCGTTACGTTGATCTGGTTTGGAACCACAGGTTTTATCTCTTATCTTCTTGGTCTGCTTAGATGTTTACTTCATTTAGTTATTTCTTTACCACATTTTACTATTAACACCCCCTCCCTTTTTAAAAATTTTTTTTATTTATAAAACACGTAGTTTCATCTACAATGAATATTTTGTAATATAGCTGAGCTTTTCTATTTACAAAACAAATCTGGTTCAGTGTTTTTTTTCAACCATTTATTGTTGCCTTCCTTTAGATGTTAAACCCATTGTTCGTGTAGGACATTTCACTTCCTCCACGAAACCAGTTTAGCTAACTCTGTAAATCTGTTTTCATTCTGTTTAGTTTGGAAAAAAATTAATTAAACATAAAGGTACTAACTGAACAAATAATGTTTTGGATAACCTATATGCTTGATTTGCCGACTTTGTATGGTTATAAAATGACAATGACCACCAGGTACCTAGCTGCTGGGCTATAATCGTCTCAAAACATACACAATACTTCATCAGGAAAAAAAAAAAAACAGGAAAAGAAAATTAAGATCAATGCATTTGCGCACGTAATCTAAGGAGATGCCCATAGCTGAGGACACTAAAACGTGTATAAAACAGCCCTAGAGCCAAAAATGTAATTAATGTATGTATCCAGTTGTCAATCCTAAGAGAGAGGACGTAAGACTTTATCGAACACATACAGGTGAATGGACCAGCAAGGCAGAAAATGATAGGAAGAAATGACAGACAGCACAGGAACAAGGCAGAAAAAAAGAGAGTGACAGAAAAGAAGAAATTTCTAGCACAGATTTTCCAGGTGGGGATACTATTTATACTGAAAGAGTCCCCAGAATCCCCACGGGGGGCCAAGTAAAGTAAATGTGAGTACGATGTTGCAGCTCCATTTGCTTGTGCCATTGCAAGGGAGACAATTCTACTTTATATCGACTCGGGTTGCAACAACGTACCCGCACTGACAGTAAAATTCTCATAGAAACAGACTTTCTTTTTTGCCGATTTGTACGTTTTTGTTATAAATTTGTGGTTCTGCTAGAACATTTTCTGGAGTTGTTGGTTGTCTTTTCTTTTCGAAATATGTGGGCTTGCGGGACATTTTCCCAGAACATATTAATTTTTTTTTAATTTGATGCACTGGAGGACTGGAGCCCATACTCTCTAATGACGCTATTTTTTTCCCGTGAAGTCGTAACAGTGTTTCTTTTTAATTTATGAGCTGACTTGTGTTCCAGAATTGGAAGATTCAGAATGGCGTTTGCTGGGTGCATTGTCTGGTGTATTGTGTTGTGTTCTGTGTTGGCTTGCAGATTACGTTAGTGGAGGCCCTGTATTGCACGTTGCGTAACTTTTGTTTATTGGGTTTGTGGTGATGATAAAACCTTCCATTGTTCCAGAGCAGGCATAATAGTCCTTTAACGCCAGGTATGGGTCTTTATGTGGCATAAAAGACCGACCCTGGAGGCAATGTTCTTCCACAGGTGCAACATAGAAAGGAGTCCTGCAGCCTTGGATTCTGCTTCCGCTGGTACCTCTTCTGTTGAGCAGATACTGTACTGTACTGTCGTTCTGTTGTGGGAAATGTCTTCCCAGTTGGTGATGTTGATGCCATAGTGCATAAACTTGATCTTCAGTATATAGCTCTTAGTTTTAGTGGATATTAGTGGATGTTGTTTTACTTTTGAATTACTAAGTTGATAGAGGTGCAGGGCTCTAGCCTCCTTTAGGATATAGCAGCTGTATGTGAGTGCCGAGAGTGTGCGCAAAGAGTATAGTACCTACGGAAAGAGCACCCACTTCGGTCCGAAAAGTGGCCCCGCGTGCCCACCACCTCCTCCCACTCTCCATGCGTAAAACCAGCTGCCAGCTTCTCTGGCATATGAGAAAATGGCCGAGGCAAAAGGTGGCAGTGCTTGGTGTGCTGCAAATAACTGCTCTAATTCACAGAAGAAAGGATGGAGAATGTTTCCATTTCCCAAAGATATTGAGAGGTAAGTCTGAAGACACAGTCGGTATTATGATTAAAAGAAGTAATACGCATACACATGTGTACAAACACATACTGTTGCATTTCACGCTGAGGTCGGATATGTGTTGAAAGTTTGAAATGTGTGGGTAGACAATTATTTCATTGCCCGAGCGTGTTTGTGTGTGCGAATGTATGTGCGAATGTGTGTGTGTGTGTGTGTGTGTGTGTGTGTGTGTGTGTGTGGTGTGTGTGTGTGTGTGTGTTTGTGTCTGTGTGTATGTGTGTGTGTGTGTGTATGTGTGTGTGTGTGTGTGTGTGTGTGTGTGTGAGAGAGAGAGATAGAGAGAGAGTGTGTGTGTATGTGTGAAGTGTGCGTGGGTGTGTATGTGTGCGTGAGTAGTATGGTAAGGGGCCTCTCATCCCCTATGGGGCTGGGGCTGTGGGGCTGGTGCTGGGTCAGTAGGTCATGAGGTCAGATCAGTTGAGTCATCTCATACCCCAAAGGGTTTGGATTGCTCATAAGATCACCAGGGTACTAGGTTAGCAGGTTTACCAGGGTATTGGGTTACGAGTTTGTTTTTTTACAGAAACTGGAACTATTAGAAATAATTATAGAGAATATGGAACAGTATTACAGAAGTAAGCGGAATGATAATAGTTATTGCATAACCCCATGAAACTGTCACCTGTGTATTTGGTTTTGAAACTTAAACTATTAGAATACTTTTTTTTAAAAGATGAACAAACTAAGAATATACTCATGATTATTGCTCGCGGTACCATAATAGCAATGTCAGCATTTTTTTTTTTAGGTAAAATGACCTAGAGTGTACTTGTATAATTTTTATCGATAAAAATGTCAAACACACACACACCAAATTGTTAGTGGGAGCGTCAACGCTGCATTTTTTATATAGTGTAGATTAAATGTACGATAGCCCCGGGGTCTGTTTGTCAAAGCGAACACGTTTAAGGTTATTTGAACAGAGAGAAAGGTTTTACGCTTGTTGCGCTACCCTCTCTCTCGCTTTGAATTTATATTTATATTTACATCTCTTTTTTAACCAAGACTTTAGAAAGACAAGAAGGCTAGTTGGTATTTAAGGGGTGGGACCTGGGAAATCAATCTATCTCTCTAATGGTTTATACCAAAGCAGCTGAGCAATACCCTGCTCGTCACGATTTTTAACTGCCTTGGGATCTTTTAGCGTGCGCAACCAGAAGGCACACGGGTCTGATCCCTACTCTGGAAGAAATAATTTGGTGTTACAGAGAATGGTAGACAAGATACAATGAGTTGAAAAAACGTAAAACTGATGGAAGGGTTTTTTAAAAAAGCAAATGGGAAGGGAAAAAAGACGTTTAGTGATTATTGATGATTTGATAAACATGATCTTTTTTTCTTCCTGGTTTTTCAACACTTTGTAAGAGGCAAGAAGAAACGAAACGTTCATACATGAATAAGACAGTTTTTGTTGTTGTCTTTTTTTCTCTTTTTGTTTTGTTTTGTTTTGTTTTGATTTTTGCTGTTATTTTTCTGCCTTTTTTTTTTTTTTTACAATCATCAACTCGCATAGTCACAGATTTGAGGCTTACTCCACTTGTGTTTGTATTTCGTGTTACAAAAACTTTGTTTTACATCGTGGATTTGATGAACATTTATGTCTGTTTTAGATCGATCAATGTCAATCAAAATGCTGCTCTTTATTATTGGAAATACACTACTGAAATTTTGATAGTAATTTTGAAAGAAAATTTAAAGCAGTTATAACTTTTGTCATTTTCTTAAAATAGTTGATGGCAGCAAAGAATAGTTTCCAGCCAGAGTTTTGTAGTTTAGACAGTATTAATATGGATAGTAAACAGTTTTAAATTATTTTCGTTTACTTCTAGCATTGAGTTTTATTGCATGTTTTTACAAGCTCCCGGTAGACCCTATCTATTGACAATCATTTTACCTAGCCTAGAGACACACACACTGTGCTACTGTCGTTTTATTATTCATTGTTGGAAGGTACGCTATGACAGCCGATTAGTTTTTAGACTCGCCATCCAATTTATGTCTCTCTTTTCTCTCTCTCTCTCTCTCTCTCTCTCTCTCTCTCTCTCTCTCTCTCTCTCTCTCCCTCGTACTTTCTAATCACGTACACAAACTGAAATAAAAGAAATCTCTTTCTCTGTTTTTGTCCTTTTGTCTATCTGTCTTTTCTCTCTTATTTTTCTCTCTCTTTTTCACTCCACGTTTTGCTCACGTACACGATTGTCCAGATAATAGGAAGTTTGGTTGTTGTTTTTTCTCACTGGTGTTTGTTGTTTGTTGTCTTACGTTAACGCTTGACAAAGGCCTGTTCGCCGAAAATTTGCTCCTGATTTGCCTTGTTTTATCAAATACGCGTTCTGATTATATTTTCGTGTTTTCTGGATCTTTAAAAGATTGAGACTTCATTATTACATCAACAGCTACTCGCAAAGAAGGTTCAGTTTATGCTCAGATATCAGACTGACACACAGAAATATTATACATTTTATTACCGGGTGTTTTCTAGTCAAAATGAAATTATTTTCTCCGATTATTAATCTGAATTAAAAATCATTATCGTTATCATTTTTCGTGTGAATGAAATCGGTATATCAGAAATCACAAGAAAAGTAGAAAGAAGAATTCTTTTCTGTATGCAGTGGTCATGTGATGTAAAGTGACTGCTATTCACTACACTGTGTATGTCTTTGATGCATTAAGAAAAATTAACGAGTTAATGCGTACTATTTATCTAGAATGATTAACAAATTATTAGATCTGATTTATTTAGAATGATTAATAAGTTATTCCATATATGTATCACACTGTTTGAATGAGGTATGGCTTCGATTGTGTGGTATGTTCTGTATTTGAACAGATTTACGTTTACAAGGGTTTATGCTACACTGTTATTGCTTTCTGAGCGTAGTATCTTTGCCTCTTTATTTTTGTATGTTCGTCCACCAGTCACATTCATTGTTCAACGTCATTTATTAGATTTGGGGAAATTATACAATATGTCAAGAATTCATATTGTGGTAGGAAAATATTATGTACTTTATCCGGACTTTAGATTTGAATATTTTCTAAGTTGGGAGTCAATAGTTTAGCTGTTATCATGCATTGTTCTACTGAAATTTTGCATTTGAATTTCAAATTGGTTTGGTAAAAAAGAAACCATATATATTCCTTATATCTATGAATAGTATATGTTGATTTATTGATATATGAATGATTTATTACTGATATACCACTTCATAAAGTACATTACATATCTGACTATAGCTGATAAATGGTAAGGAGGTAATGCTTAGCCTTGTGGAGTACACATCTAAAGTATTCACGGGTTAATTCTTGCCTCCCTTGGCCTATACTGTACAGTCCATATGCCTATTTATTACATAACAAGCCAATAAATTTTAGTTTGAATGAAATACACAAGCAATGTTATAAGCTTTATCATAACTTTATAACAAATAAATCTACTAACAAACAATGTGGCGACATAGCATTGAGCTTCTGTTTTTTTCTTTTGGCAAGCTGATGTTATACTTTGGTTACAATTTTAACAAGGTGACAGATGTCATTTTTTCTCTGACTACAACATTATTATACTGCATATAAACATAGTTTGTAAGGTCTTTGCTCGAATTGTACCATCAACAACAACAAAAATAAAAACAAAACCGCCTATCATACACTGGCCAAAAGAATCTGTCCCAAGTCTCAGCACTGATTCGGTGATCCAAAGATGATATCTAAATATTCTTTTTTTTAAACATTTTTAAATTTTATTTTATACATATGTATATATAGAAACATATTGACAAACAACGTGAACTCCATTATTTCAATCCACGAAGACAAGCATAACAATAACTAGATATTCTTGCCATGACAGAAACTTTCTCAGCTGCCTCCTCTTTCTCTCCCATTATGTAACACATCAGTCCCAATTTCTGATTCAGCTAAAAACCTTGGTGTCTGCATTGACTCTACCCTCTCCATGAACAACTTTGTTTCTCAAACTGCCAGATCTTGCTACTATCATCTCCATCGTATAAGCCTGATCAGGAAGTATCTCTCTGTCGAAACAACTGCAAAACTCGTTCTCTCCTTCATAATGTCTCGCATTGACTATTGCAATTCACTCCTGTCTGGTCTTCCTGCCTCCACCATTCACATCCTACAGCGCATTCAAAACAATGCTGTACGCCTTGTACTCAAAAAGAAAAAAGCTGACCACATATCTCCTCTCCTGGCACAACTTCACTGGCTCCCTGTATCAAAGCGCATACAGTACAAACTAGACACCATGTGCTACAAAAGCCTCAATAACGCAGCCCCCGATTACCTGTCAAGCCTACTTAAAATCTATCTTCCCTCACGTACCCTCCGCTCTGCCTCCGATCCTCTGACTTTTCGCTTTCCACGCACTAAGCTCAATACCTATGGTCCACGAGCCTTCTCTGTTTCTGGTCCACTCTCCTGGAACAAACTTCCTCTCTCAGTCCGTCAGCAACCTACTTTTGTCTCCTTCAAGTCCGCTCTCAAAACTCACCTTTTCTCCTCTGCATAAAATCCTAACCTCACTCAACCCCCCTCTGCAGCCTGTCTCCGCTCGGAGGGGAACACTTTGTTATAATATATAATTGTGTATGATATGCTCTCTATAATTTTCCATTGTTTTTATTCTTGCTTTTATTGCTTTTATTCTTTCTCCCCATTTATAGCCATGCGCGCGCGCGCGCGCGTGTGTGTGTGTGTGTGTGTGTGTGTGTGCGTGTGTGTGCGTGCGTGCGTGCGTGTGGTGTGTCTGTTTCAGCGCTTAGATTTGATTTTGTCGAGATTTTGCGCTATATAAATATTGTAATTATTATTATTATAACAGAACAGCGAAAGATAGGTGAATCCATCCGCAGGCACTTTTACACCATCTTGATGCTGAGTGAAGCAGGAATGTTCGATTGAATTTCAGAATCATTTACCGTCTGATAAACTGATATCGCACGGACAAGAACAGTGACAAGGTAAGTCAAAAAAACTGAAGTTATAAAGTAAAACAGACACACACACAAATGTTATAAACATGTTAAAAAGGGAAATAAAACGGGAAGACAAGGAATCATCGACGACATGAACAAAAACGTTAAGATGATATTTTCCTTCATTTCTCCACGTGTTAATCACTGCTTGATCACATCTCTCAAAACAGTCAGACTCGTTATTAATCAATCCATAAGCCGAATGTATCATTTTATTCCACAGCTCAACTAAAACTGAAACTATTTTCTCTCGTTTCAAATTGCGACTTCCCCAAGAAAAAATTACCATATATTTGAATCAGAGCTCGTTAAACGACACAACAATTTTGTTCAGGTCTGTATGCTAACGAGTCCTGCGCCATAATGAGGCTATCGTGTCACAGAGTACCAGAGCTGTATCCGTCCATCTTATCTATATCTATGGTCTACATGTAAACTTGCATCCAGAGCTAATTTCCGCTCTGTCTATTTATGTCTAGGGTCCACACTCGAACTTGCGTCCAGAACTAGTTTTTACTCAATCTATCTGTGCCTATGGTCCACATGTAAAATTTTGTCCAGAGCAAGTGTCTCCTCTGTCTATTTGTCTATGGCTCACACATAAGCTTGTGTCCAGAGCTACTTTCTGCTCTATCTGTGTCTATGGTCCAGACATGAACTTGCACCCAGAACAAGTGTCTGCTCTATGTATTTATGTCTATGGTCCAAACGTTAACGTTGTCCGGAGCTAGTTTCTGGTCTATGTGTCCATGTCCATGGTCCACACATGAACTTGCACCCAGAGCAAGTTCCCACCCTATCTATTCATGTTTATGGTTCACACGTGCATCCACGTAGTACAATGACTCAGCCGACGCTAATTAACATGTTTCAGGTGTACTTTTGGAGGCTTCGAAGAGTGCTTAGATTGGCTTAGTTGTCTCTGTCTGAATGGTTTGGTTGGGTTGTTTAATGTTATCTCAAGTTAATGTGCGTCATTATTGGGTCATTGCAGAAAAGAGGTTGTACAATATATTATACAATCAGTTCTTTGTCTGTGTGTGTACTGTAATATATGATATACAACATCTGAATTTTACAAGAGCCTGTTAAACAAACATATTTATCGTCCTCGAGCCATATAACACTGCAGAAGTACGTATTTAACCCTTACTGTTGAACAAAATCTATCAAACTGTTGTGTTCCTGCCAACAACGATCAGTCTGTCTCTGCTCCAAACATTGTACAAAGTGTTCTTAACCGTCTACATCTTTAAGAAAGGGAGATCCAAAGAAAGAAAGAAAACACATAAGTACTGTAGCTTTCTCAAAGTTCCAGGTTTTACGGTGTTTTTAAGCCAAAGTGACTTTGAAGCAGCTTGGCGTTGACTAACCACTACACATAAGTAAGCAAGTAAGTAAGTATGGAGATTTTTATAGCGCTTTCTATGGACTCAAAGCGCTTCACAAATTTGAAAAGGAGGAGTAAAGTGGTGAAATGGGAGGGGAGAACACATTTTCAACAAAATACATAATACAAGAAATACACATAAACACATACATGTAGGCATGCACGCGTGTGCAGCAACGAATGCAGACATACACACGCACACACAAACACACCCACACACAAACACCCACGCGCGCACCCACACGCACACACACCCACGCACGCATACAATAGAACAAGAAAATTCAGGTTTCAAAAGTACTGGCGGAATAAGTGA
The DNA here is from genome assembly GCA_030674185.1 of Monoplex corrugatus. NCBI lineage: Eukaryota > Metazoa > Mollusca > Gastropoda > Littorinimorpha > Ranellidae > Monoplex > Monoplex corrugatus. The sequence goes on along the minus strand of JAPXFY010000017.1, from coordinate 22,848,015 downwards.
GTTTTCAGGTTGGATTTAAAGGAAGAGAGAGAGGGGCTGTGGCGGAGAGAGTGAGGCAGGGAATTCCACTTAACAGCAGCAGAGTATGAGAAGGAACGACCACCATGTTGCTTTCTATTGAATCCGGGGACACGGAATATTCTGTCGTCAGAAGCGGAACGTAAAGAACGAGAAGGAACATAGACTTGAAATAGATCAGATATATACGCTGGAGCAGTGCCCGAGATGACATGAAAAGAAATACAAGCAGATTTGTACTTAATTCTTTGTTCGATCGGAAGCCAGTGGAGTTGTTTAAAGAGAGGTGTGCAATGGTGTGATTTGCGAGCTTTGAAAATTAATTTGGCTGCAGAGTTTTGAACCTGTTGAAGGGGTTTGAGAAGAGTCTTGGGACAGCCGAGAAGTAAGGAGTTGCAATAATCTAATCTGGACAGAATACAAGCAGTTACAAGTGTTTTTGTTGCTTCATATGTGAGGTAATGACGTATGGAACTGATTTGTCGGAGTTGGATGTATGCGGCCTGACACGTTTTCATGATCTGATGTTTCATAGTTAGATGAGAATCAAGAAAGAATCCAAGATAGCGTGACTGTTCAGAGAAATCAACAATAGAATCTTCGAAACGAATGTTAGAGGGAAGGTCAGAAGAGATAGCAGGACTGGGAGAAAAGCGCATTGCTTCGGTTTTTCCTTGGTTTAGCTTGAGGCGACTATCGTCCATCCAGGTTTTTATGTCAGAAACAGAGTCTTGCAATGATTGAATAAGTGAAGAGTAATTTGAAGGGGATTCAGAGTTGTTTAACTGTGTATCATCAGCAAACATTTGATGACGAATAGAATGATCAGTGATAAGATTTGAAAGTGGAGTCGTGTATAGTGAGAAAAGAACAGGGCCCAGTACGGAGCCCTGCGGGACACCAAAATCCAGGGTTGTTTCGTGTGAACGGGAGTTGTTTACAACAACAAACTGTTTTCGATTTGATAGATAGGACGAGAACAAGTCGAGTGCACAGCCTTTGATACCAAAGACGTGTTCCAGACGGTGGAGGAGGATACTATGGTCAATAGTATCAAATGCGGCTGAAAGATCCAAAAGAAGAAGAACGGAAATTTTGTTTTCATCTAGAGATGTCAAAAGATCATTTACGACTCGCAGAAGGACAGTTTCGGTGCTATGGCCTGCTCTATAGGCTGATTGAAAAGGACTTAGCAGATTGTTAGCAGTGAGGTGAGAAGAAAGCTGATGAAGGATTAGACGTTCAATGATTTTGGACAGAAACGGAAGGTTTGAAATAGGTCTATAGTTCTTTAGCTCATTTGGGTCGAGATTATTCTTTTTCAGGAGTGGTTTCACAAGTGCAGTTTTAAATTCAGTAGGGAATGTACCGGTAGACAAGGAGTGATTGAAAATATTCGTGATGGTGGGCAAAAGAGTGTCTATATGTTTCACAAGGAGGGAAGTTGGCAACGGGTCCAACTCGCATGACTTGGGTGTTGCCTGTAAAATTACCTTGCGTACTTCGTCTTTGGAGACGGGACGGAAGTCAGAAAAAGGAATGCCAGAAAACGCAAAGTTTGCTGGGCCACTGTCTGTGTGAGCAGTCGGTGCAGGAAAAGTGTTGCGAATATCAACGATTTTCTTTTTGAAAAAATCTTCAAATAGATTTGGAAGAGAACAAATATCAGTTACGTTGTTCGGCAACAGCTTCGGCTTAGATTTTCCGAGCAGAAAAGAAGTGGTTTGGAACATTTGTTTACAAGATGTTGCAGTGGACACAAGAGAAGAATAGAAAGAGGTTTTTGCGCGTTGAACAAGGTCAATAACTTTTGCTTTGGCTGCATCGTAGATTTGTTTGTGGACGGTCAAGTGCGATGCGCGCCACGCGCGCTCTGCCTTTCTGCGCTCTCTTTTTAGTTCACGCATCTCGGCAGCCACAGCGCTGTACCAGGGACTGGTTTTGTCGCCGCGGACGCGTCGCCGGCGAATAGGCGCATGAACATCTAGCGTATTTAACAAAGTTTCATTTAGATCAGAGAGGGATGTTTCAGGCTTGATAGATGTCATGAGATCAATGGAAAACTGATCACTGTCAATATCCCTAAGCTGACGAAAGCTTGTGAACTGGTCAGAGCGTTTTGGTTTTGGGACAGAAAGTTTTGACAAAACAGAAAAATGGTCAGAAGTTAGGTCAGAGTTGATATGACTGGACACAATCAATTTATCACTGTCTTTCACAATAACAAGGTCTAACGTATGGCCTTCTGAGTGGGTAGGTTCAGTGACTGTTTGAATAAGACTAAACAAGTTAAGCTGTTCTCTGAATCTTTTAGTGTTAGAGTTTGCACAATCATCAAAATGAATATTAAAATCTCCACAAAGAACAACATTCGAATGACAATTTGAACAATATTCCAAAAAGTCTGGCACTTCATCAAAAAACATGGAAGTCCTGGCACTTGGCATCGTCACCGGGGCGGAGCCACGTTTCCGTTAGCATCATGATGTCCAAGTCGTGCTCCACGATGAAATCAGAGATGGCTGAGCGTCGCGCTGTTTGGCAGTCGACCGAATGGGCGTTGAAAACCCCCACTGACAGCTGATCAGGGCGGGCAGCAGAAGCCTGCAGGGGGATGGTTATGAGATTGGAGAGGTCGGTGCCGTGACGACGTGGGTGGTAAAAGTCGTCTGATGTAGCAGTCGGCAGACCGGGTCCTCTCTCTGCAGAAACAGGGGCGGCATGGGCGGTGCCACAGACGACGCCGATCATGCGGCACTTCCTTCTCCCCCCACGGCTGGATCGCGTCCTAGGCAGGTGGCAGCCTATTCCAAGGGACTTCAAGTGCGCAGAAAGAGCAGAGTCGAGGCGGGCGCCTGTACCGGTGTTTTCAGCTAACAACTGATCACGCGTGTAGCAGCATAATGGAGAGGAGCGAGTGTTGTAGCTGCTTGAGGGGTCAAAGATCAAGGGGTCAAGGGTCAAGTCAGGTTGCGGCGAGAAAGGAATGTGTGGTCCATTTACAAAAGGCAGGTTAGAGTTCACGTGCAGTGAAGAAGACGAAGAATATGGCGGAAAGCAAAAAGGGTTCAACCGGCCAAGTTGGAGGACCACAAAACAAACGAACAGTACCTTGGCAGGAACTGGTGCATGGTAGAACCACCACATCGTCGTTGGCACACCAAAAACCACACTCAACAACTTTCAGAACAAAACACCCTCTGGAAACAGCAACAAAGTAGACAAATCGAAGACCGAGGCTGCCGTGCCTGCGAGGCGGCCTAACCTTGACCTTGACCGTGTTCACTTCGTAGTGTGAGATATCTCAGAAGTTGTGCATTATTTATGTAAATCATTCAAACGACGAAGCATCACATCATGTTAACTCTAGTATGTTTACTTTGACTTTTGTGACAATGTCTTGAATCAATGATTTGTATGACTTGTTTTGTTTTTATCCACACCAATTCAAAAGAGAACACAGTATTTTCTGAATAAAACAGTTCGTCTATCAAGTGTACATCAAAGACAACAAACAAACGAATTCACTAAATTCAGGGTAAAAAAACAAATCAAAAGACTTTTCTTACAGATGATGATCCCATGCGCTTAACTGGAGAAGATTGGAGTATTTTTGCCCCGAGGCAAAACTCGCCCATCTATGAAATCTTACGATTTTCCTTTTATACACTCAGTGACCATAACTTTACTTCTTTCTATTTGTACAGAACAAGAAACGTAAAGCATTAGTATACGCCTTGCAAAACAAACAAGGTTTCTATTACGCAAGAACACTGGTTTCATTCCTTCCATCACATGCACTGCTAGGAAGGGAATTGTAGAGTGTGACATGTATTCTCTGCCAGTTGTTGGAACTTTGTACAAGTAAAAACCCTTTTCCAAATTATTGTTAGTGTGTTTACCATCCTGACATTTGGGGCAAATTACGTGGGGAAACGATTGTGAGTTTGCATTGACAAGAACTACAAAAAACATTGGCGGTTCCATGAATTGGCAGATATGAAGATAAACGATACTGTTTATCTTTTAATTTATCTTTCAATCCACAAGTTAGATGGAAACTCAAGATTTTATGAACGTGCAGGATTAGTGCACAGCCTTATGACGATTGTCTTGTTTATCTAGGCTCTCCAGGATCATGACATGGTTTTGAATTGTACAATGGCCCGGGTCCAGCGGAATCCGTCTACACAGGTCAAAATAAAGTGGAAGTCTGCCAGTTTAAATATTTAGGATCGATCAAATCCAATGATAATGACTTCCATCTTCATCAACACCAGAATTCTCATGGCAGAGAAACGGACAGACAAAACGATAGACACAAAACTAAAAAATGAGAATAATTAGATGTCTGGTCTGAACCATCATGACATACTGATCTGAAGGATGGACTCTCACAAAGAAAAGCATAAAGACTTAATTGTGGTTCTATAGGCGTCTTTTAAGGGTGAGCGGGAAAGACAAGAGAAGTGACAAGAGCATTTTTGACGAGCTGAAAACCCAGAGAAAACTTGCACAGGTCATCCTTAAAAAGAAACTGATCTTCCTTGGACATGTGTGCAGAAACAAAAAATGCGCTCTCATGAAAGATGTCATTCAGGGAAAAGTCAAGGGCAAAAAAGGGAAGAGGAAGACCACGAACAGATTACTTAGGAAACTTAATTAAGGAGTGGACAGAGATTTTCAACGTGATTGAGGAAAGACAAATGTGGAAGACAGACACCCGGAGACCAATGCGAGTAGCCAACATTCCAAGGAGTGATGCTGTAGACTGAGACTAGGATGAAAGCGGCTGTGATGTCTCTTTCTTGAACTAAACACTGAAAATGAAACGTAAATAAATTACTTGTGCCTCTTGTGATAATGACTCTCATGGGCTCTGTGGGGGTACTGTTATTCACGCTCCATGTTCTGCTCCTGTTTTCAGCATTGGCATGTTTCAACGTTTTGAAGGAAATCTAGGGCAGGATACACTCCATTCTAATATGTCCATGTTTAAGCTGCCATTACTTAAAGCTCTTCTTTATCGGTAAAAAGGATTTCAGAATGTATCATCATCATCATTATTATGTGCCCTGCTGCATGGCGTTGGCCATCATGGCCCACAACTATAAGGGATAGATTCGTGTGGAGGGCCATGATCGCCAATGGCATCTGATCTTGCCTTGTAGGGCCTTGTATTTCTTCTCATGTTGTTTTGAGTTGTGTTGTGCAAACAGAATGGAGTAGAATTGTCTCTTACGATGTTGTCAACCACACCCCGGCAGTCACTGAGCAGCTTGTATCTTGTCTACCATTCCCTGTAGCACCAAATTATTTCTTCCAGAGTAGGGATCAGACCCGTGTGCCTTCTGGTTGCGCACGCTAAAAGATCCCAAGGCAGTTAAAAATCGTGACGAGCAGGGTATTGCTCGGCTGCTTTGGTATAAACCATTAGAGAGATAGATTGATTTCCCAGGTCCCACCCCTTAAATACCAACTAGCCTTCTTGTCTTTCTAAAGTCTTGGTTAAAAAAGAGATGTAAATATAAATATAAATTCAAAGCAAGAGAGAGGGTAGCGCAACAAGCGTAAAACCTTTCTCTCTGTTCAAATAACCTTAAACGTGTTCGCTTTGACAAACAGACCCCGGGGCTATCGTACATTTAATCTACACTATAAAAAAAAAAGCAGCGTTGACGCTCCCACTAACAATTTGGTGTGTGTGTGTTTGACATTTTTATCGATAAAAAGTACAAGTACACTCTAGGTCATTTTACCTAAAAAAAAAAAATGCTGATATTGTTATTATGGTACCGCGAGCAATAATCATGAGTATATTCTTAGTTTGTTCATCTTTAAAAAAAAAGTATTCTAATAGTTCAAGTTTCAAAACCAAATACACAGGTGACAGTTTCATGGGGTTATGCAATAACTATTATCATTCCGCTTACTTCTGTAATACTGTTCCATATTCTCTATAAATATTTCTAATAGTTCCAGTTTCTGTAAAAAACAAACAAACTCGTAACCCAATACCCTGGTAAACCTGCTAACCTAGTACCCTGGTGATCTTATGAGCAATCCAAACCCTTTGGGGTATGAGATGACTCAACTGATCTGACCTCATGACCTACTGACCCAGCATCAGCCCCACAGCCCCAGCCCCATAGGGGATGAGAGGCCCCTTACCATACTACTTGCGTGCGTCCAGTAATAATGATAATGTGTGAGTGTGTGCTAAAGTGTGTGCAAGAATGATAATGGGAAAGAACCCTACCCTACCTTGATATTTACCGATTGTTCGTCATTCCAACAGATGCAAGAAGTGGAAGATAAATACCAACGAGAAGATCTGCTGAGAAGAACAACAGACTATATCAGGAGGAACTGCTTCTTGTGTTCAGATCACTTTTAGGATAACCAGTTCATGAAATCTGCCAAACAGAAGTTGATTGGTCTGCTGTCCCAACGCTGTTTTGTGTTCCTAATCCATCTCCGCAAATGGCCACCAAACGGCTTTTGCCACCGAAATGGGCTGGACAACGAGATAAGAAAAGAACAACAACAAAAAACAACAAAAAACAAACAAACAAACAAACAAACAAACAAACAAACAAACAAACAAACAAACTAAGTACATGGGATCAGAGACAAGTAAATTATTTAAAACTGTTATGGAATCTCAGACTCAATTTTGCATTGTGCGACACCAGTAGACAAAACGCAACAACATCCAAACGGCAAAACAGAAACGTATTGAAGTTTGCTCATTTATGATCTGTGGCACTCAGTACTGACAAACAGCTTTCTTCGCAGACAATCGTTTTGCAGAAACCCACAGTGGAGGTGGAGGGGAAGAAGAGAGGGATGGAAGAGAAGCACACACGCACACACGCGTGCGCGCACACACACACTTATAATTCGTTATATAGTTCATAGTTATAGTTCGCTAGTTTGTTGCTTCAAAAGTTGTTTTTTTTTTTTTTGGTAGTAAGCTTCTTCACTTGTTATCTTTTCTTTCAGTTTATATAATTCTTTACACTCTCTGTTCATAGTTACGGTTAACTGGTAGTTTATTCTTTACATATTTTTGTAGTACTGTCGCAGAGAGGACCCATGTAGAAACAGGCCCATACATGTATTTCAGTCTGAGCCAAGATGTTGACAATGTCTGGCAAGGCAGACGAATTAGCCTGTAGTGAAAGCTTAGGATTAATCAACGTACAACCCCTCAAGTAGAAACAGGCTCTTACGGGTACTTCAGTATACTCCAGCATCGGGCAGCACAGCCGTTCTCACACTTATGTACACTGTAAACAAGACAGTTAACCAGTATAGCCATCTGTAAACACAGCTCTGCTGGGACGTTTTCAAAGATCGCCACAGTGGAAGAGAGCGGCCCATTGTTTCAGTGGACAGGGTCTGGCCTGTGTTTGTCCACGTCAATCCCTCCTTCATGCATTCACTGGTAGAAGAACTTTCTCAAAAAGTCGTCTTAAGATAGGTGGGGTCAGAGCCCCAGCGTGTTCTGATCCACGCTCTATAAATGAAAAGGGAAAATAACACAAGGGAAGAGAGGCCCACTGAGAAGAGATAGAAGATAGACAGACAGGAGAGTGAGAACGTTCAGAGTTGACAGTCCCCCTGGAGACAAACAGTTACTGGCCAAGGTACGTGTGATAGTTCATTAATTCGTCAGGTTGTTAGGATTGTGAGGTTAGTGTGTTCTTTATTAAATTTGCATGTTGATAATCAGAAATAAATCAGTTGATATAGGCCTACAGAATTGTTGATTTGTTTTGGGAGGAATCCAAAACCAAATACAATTTGTTTTGGAACTACTATTATTCTCGTCTACACTCTGCATGTGTGTTGTTGCTTATTGTGTTCGTCTTTCTCTCTTTTTTCTTTTTGGGTGTAGATTATACATAGTGAGTTAATAAGAAGTAACCACTTTCTACGAGGCAAATGAGACTAGCGTTCGTTTCCCTGTGTAGTAAAAGCTTTACATAGGGCAGAAACATAGATCAAAGTTTCATCCTTGGCATGAGCCAAACGGAAAGTAATAATCTAGTAGATATACGGAAGCCTTTTACCTCTGCTGCTCAATGACATATCAAATTTTAGTGGTATGCTGTCAAGGAAGAGTTTGACTCTTCAAGAGAGACACGGTTAGATTATTTTGGGAAAACCAGAGATCATCTTCACAATTTGAGGAGAAACTCCTGTTGTGAAAGTACGTGCACGCTGTTTCATTTGTTATCTTTTCGCTCCCCTCTTCCTCTGCCCCTCCTGCATCTACATTCCCTTCCCCATATCGTTTTCTTTTCTTTTTTGCGTATTATTTTAACACTGTTTTTTGTCTATAATCACTTAAGTGAATAGACATTAAACCAATGACCCACACATACAACACACACACACACACACACACACACACACACACACACACACACACACACACACACACATACACACTCACTTACACATACACACAACTTCAGATATGAGAGAGGGAGGGAGGGAGGGGGAGGGAAAGAGAGAAAGAGAGAGAGAGAGAGGGAGAGAGAGAGAGAGAAAGAGAAAGAGAGAGAGAGAGAGAAGAAGAGAGAGAGAGAAGACAGACAGACAACGCATTCGTAAGTCTTCTTGTGTGACACATTCGCGAAGTTCTTTGATGTTTGTGAAATCGATCAGTTTATTTTTTGAGTCTCTCTCTCTCTTTCTGTGAATGTATTTGCTGTGTGTACTTGTGGAAGAAAATGAGAGAGAGAGAGAGAGAGAGAGAGAGAGAGAGAGAGAGAGAGAGAGAGAGAGAAATGAGAATGAGAGAGGAGATGAGAAAGAAAGAGAGAGAGAGAAGAGAGAGAGAGAGAGAGAGAGAGAGAGAGGAGAGAGAGAGAGAGAGAGAGAGAGAGAGAGGAGAGAGAGAGAGAGAGCTTGGATCAGTGTCTTAGGAGTTTGCCTCAGATCAGCCCTTAATGAAATACAGTTATGAACCCTCAAACAAGTACAAATTCATGTGAATCATTTAGCTCGGTCAATATGCGATTTTGCCAACGAAATAAATAAGACTACATACAAACTTCAAATGTTTGTATTCCTCTGGAAAGGAAGTTTACTTGTACAAATGGTTTCGACCGTAGTGTGTGTATATGTGTGAAAAAATCTCGCTGACCTCTAAATATACAACTGTATAGCATCCGTCTTTTGCCCACTGTGCTTTACACACAGGCAACACGCTGGTGTTTACGCACTGGAAAGGGTGCGGCCGCCTGCTGCAGCCGGCGAGCGAGGGCCACTTTGCTTAGTGGGCGCTAAGAAGCAGTGACTGCTCTTTCCGTGGGTACTATACTCTTTGGTGTGCGTGTGTACGTGTACGTGCGCGTGTACGTGTGTGTGGTGCGTGCGTGCGTGCGTGCGTGCGTGCGTGCGTGTGTTTGGTGTGTGTGTGTGTGTGTGTGTGTGTGTGTGTGTGTGTGTGTGTGTGTGTGTGTGACAGACATCTAAGATATAGACTGCGAGCGCCTGTCTGCGAATAGCCCATCGCGCCACCATCTACCGAGGACCGGTCTGCTCGTTCTCGGCAGCTGGGCGTAATACAATTTAGTAATGACTGGCGTGTTTATTTGACTGAAAAACGTGTTTCACTGTTAAAAAATATCGGGAACATCTACCAGTACTGTTAGCAGAAGGTTTTAGCTAAGGGACAGAGTCTGTTTAGTTGGTGTAGCTTTACACTTGATGCTTTGACTGATAATGTAATAAAGTGACCCCCCTGACCAGGAAATTCCAATGCCATGTGTTAGGTCTGCACTATCTTCCTTGATAAACTGTCTGCTAGGCACCAGGCGTGGGAATTCACGAGTTATTATAAACTTTAAACCTTGTGAATATACTAGAAATAGAAAGCAAAGGTAAGGGGTTGGAATTAAACAGCAGGAAAACTGAAGTCATGGTGATCAGTAAGAAACATGAAATCCCCTCATGCAAAATAACAGCAAATGGCACAACCTTCACACAGATTAATAATTTAAATACCTGGGAACGGTCATTTCATCAGACGGCAGATGCACATCGGAAATAGCTGGCAGAATCGGCCAAGCCAAAACAGCATTCAAGAAGATGACAAGCATTCTTACCAACAAATGCCTATCAATTAACATCAGGAAGAGAGTCCTTGAATGTTATATAGAACCAATACTGTTGTACGGATGTGAGGCGTGGACAGTCAGCAAGCAAAGCCAGAACAAGATTGAGGCAGCTGAGACGTGGTTTCTAAGAAGAATGTTGAGAGTTCCATGGACAGCAAGGAAAACAAACGAGACAGTCTTGATGGAGGCAGACACAAGTAGATCACTCATAAGGAAGATTAGGAAAGGACAGGCAACATTTATAGGCCATTTTATGAGGAAAGGGGATTTGGAGCACCTGGTCACAACGGGAAAGCTGGAGGGAAAGAGAGCACCAGGTAGACCCAGGGAGAAAATGCTAGACGGACTTGCGGAGTGGCTGAAGACGAGGAGAGTGGAGAGTGTTGCTTGGGGCAACAAGAGATAGATACATATGGAGGTCCATGATCGCCAACGCCATGCAGCAGGGCACCTGATGATGATGATGATTATAAACTTTACCATCTAAATTGACTGCTCTCTTTCTCCTCTCTCTCTCTCTCTCTCTCTCTCTCTCTCTCACACACACACACACACACACTCACTCACTCATTCACTCTCTCTCTCTCTTTCTCGCTCACTCTATGTGTGTGTGTGTGAGAGAGAGAGAGAAAGAGAGAGAGAGAGAGAGAGAGAGAGAGAGAGAGAGAGAGAGAGACTTGCAGTAGCATTATGACCTTATGACGACTGAATATGGGTTTGATGATAGACTAAAAAAGCTCTCTGTGTTGTTCCACCACATAAAGTGGGTCAGGACACTTACCCCACTTTTCTTTGTTCATTTACTTTTGCTGTTAAGCCCGTGTTCCCCATTAAGCAAGAGACTTTGAACTTTTTTAGATTAAATATCATAACACGTGAATCGTGAATCTCTGTGTTTGTCCGTGTGTATGTGTTGTGTGTGTGTGTGTGTGTGTGTGTGTGTGTGTGTGTGTGCGTGTGTGTGTGTGCGTGCGTGTGTGCGTGGGTGTGTGTGTGTGGGCGCGTGCCTGTGCGTGTGGTGTGTGTGTGTATGCGGAAGAGAGAGCCAAACTTTACACACACACACAAACACACACATACGCATGCACGCGCGCGCACGCACAAACGCACACACACACACACACACACACACACTCACCACATGCACGCTAATAATGGGTCAATGGAGATTTCTTTAAAAAAATATTTAAACGGTACAGCTTGGCTTTCCCCTCTGTCCGTCACTCATTAAAAAAAACACAGAGTAAACAACAGACAGCTGAGCGCTGGTTGGTCCCCAAAATGGCGGCCACTTGCATCCAGCAGTGGGGCCATTTCGCCTCAATGCTCGCAGGCAGGCGCGCGCAGTCTATATCTTAGATGTCTGTGGTGTGTGTGTGTGTGTGTGTGTGTGTGTGTGTGTGTGTGTGTGTGTGTGTGTGTGTGTGTGTGTGTGTGTGTGTGTGTGTGTGTATGTGTGTGTGTATGAATGTGTATGTGTGTGTGTGTATGAATGTGTATGTGTGTGTGTGTGTGTGTGTGTGTGTGTGTGTATGAATGTGTATGTGTGTGTGCGCGTATTTCTTGAATAGAGTATCTTTTTAGCATCTTAACTTTTGAGTAGTAATGTTCACTTTCTAAACATATAGTGTGGCAGACGTTTTTAACTGACTCTCGTATTATCGCACGTGACAAGAATATTTTGTCATAGTTCAATGTTATTGCTTCTTTAAAACTGCATTAATATAGTTCGTGCGTTTTCATCATGACAGTAGGTGTGTACATACATTTGCTTTATGAGTGTCTGTCTTTGTCTCTCATGCTTTTGTGAAATGCTCGAGGCTCTTGTGAGATGAGGCGCTGTATAATTATTCATCATCATCGTCATCATCGTCATCATCATCATCATCATCATGTGTCTTGCCGCATGGCATTAGTGATTATGGCCCTCCACACGAGTCTATCGTTTGTCAGTTTTGTCTTCATCCACTCTGCAAACCCGTCCAATATTTCCTCCCTGGGGCTACATGATGCTCTTTTTCCCCTCGAGCTTTCCTGTTGTGACTGGGTGCTCTAGTTTCTCTTGCCTCATAAAATATCCTATAAATGTTGCTCGTCTTTTCTTCATTGATATTCTTTTTGTGTTTGCCTCTTTCAAGACCGTCTTTTGCTGTCCATGGAACTCTTAACATTCTTTTTAGAAACTACATTTCAGCTTCCTCAGACGTCTTCTGACTTTGCGTGTTGACTGTCCACACTTGGCCAGACAAAGTAGTCATTATAGTAATTTTATTCGTCTCCTCGTAATACTTCACGTACTGGCAGATAGCAGAAGTAAAACAAACACAACACACACACACACACACACACACACACACACACACAACACACACACACACACACACACAACAACACACACACACACACACACTACACACACACACACACATACACGCACACACACGCACACACACACACACTGTAATGTACACACACACACACACACACACACACACAACACACACACACACAACGTGCGCGAGCATATAGTTATCATTACGTTAGAACTCAGCCAACTGTGCAGAGCCATATCAGGACTATAACCATCTCGAACACACACAGCACCTCGTTGACTCTGGGGAGAAAAGGTGGAAAAGAAAAACTATGTTCACGTTCACATATCAATGCATTCACGCACATGATCTTACAATATGCCCTGGCGTTGATCATTCCGCCAAATTTATCATCAAGGGATTTAAAAACAAGTTGAATACAAATGTACAAACGTAAATGAATACATTAAAACACACACACACACACACACACACACACACACACACACACACACACACACACACACACACACACACACACACACACACACACACACACTAAATATTGACTCTGAACATCACATCTCTTTGGTGCCAGAAGTACAGTTAAAACATGCACCCAATTATCAATCCTAATAGAAAAAAGTATGTAAGGCTTTATAGAACACATACAGGTGAATGGACCAGCCAGGCAGAAAAATTATAGGAAGAGATGACAGAAAGCAAAGGAGAAAGGCAGAAACAAAGAGAGTGATAGAAAAGAGGAATTCCCAGGTGTGCTTACTGTTTTATACTGAAAGGGCCCCTGGCATCACCCACGGCGGTCTGCCAATACTAATTCTCCGAACGTTTTCATAACAGAGATTTGCCATGAAGAACATTTATCAAGTTACATACTTGAGGTTATGTAGTATATCTTTGACACGTAACTCGGGCAAAGTTGAGCGCTTATTGTCTATCTGGATCTAGAAGTACTTTTTTAGGAAGGGGGTGAGGGTGGGGAGTGATATAATTAGATCATGTCGGTGGCAAATTTAAAAACAGTTGCGTTTTCGTTCTTCGTTTGAGGTGTTCGTAATCAGTAACAGACTTGGTCTTTCTTTCCCCATGTTAATAGGACGGGCCGATAAACTTTCATAAACATGTGATAATCGTGCATGTGTAATTTATTATGTTAACTGCTCGTAAGTTAGCCTTTCGTATAGAACTACCCATCACATGAGTTTATTTTAAAGACCTGCAATAGGCCTAGTACAAGAATTATTCCCTTGCACCGTGCGTGTCTGTCAAAAGTTTATATATTACGTAATTTTACAAAACTAATAGTGAGTTTATATAATATAAAAAAGAATACCTTTCAGCATTTATCTTAAAATTATATAATTTTGATTATTTCATATATATCTCTTGTCTGTTTTTATTCCGAATTATTAAAAGAAATTTACAAAAATAAAATAATAAAGACTCAGAATTTTAACATAATCAAATATTCTGTAGAAAACATGACTGAGCTAACATGAATGTTTATTCTCTCCCTTTATCTTCCATTCTGGCAATGCGGTTTCCGGGAAAGACACAAGAAAGATACATTAGGCCTATGTCACTGATGTTTTGTGAAATTTAGTTCTTTCTTGCCAGACATCTCAAACGATCTGTCGGAAATACTGACCAACGTGTGTAGAGAACCACTTGACCAACGAGATCGAGCTGACACACACACACACAAATGTCTGTTTAAAAAAATTTTCTAGTTTCTAGAGATCAAACAAACTTTGTACAATAACCACAGACATTTGGGTCACATCAGCAGACGAATATTTCTCCGATCATGACTAACAACATAGATTAGATAGACGGAATATATTGGATACGTCAATCGCCATCTGCTATAAGAATGACTTCCACCGACCAATTAGGCCTATTGGATACTCAACTTTCGTCCATCACATCTGAAGTTTAGATGCTGATCGCATTCGGAACAAGTCCATATGCGCTACAATCTAATTTGCCTTTGCCGGCAGTCATCTGGCAAACTCCTTGAGTCCGTGCCACAACATGTGCTCTGGCAAGGACTAGAAATGGAGAAGAGAAGGATTATGTGAAACTGAATGATTGGAGGATTAAGAATGTGCAGTCAACGTTAATGTTACGTGGTAGGATTAAACTCTATAAAGGTGACATCTTTTTCTGCTTAAACAAACAAATAAGTAAATAAATAAATAAATAAAATGAATAAATAATGCATATATACATACACGTCCATATATATATGTACAACACACACACACACACACACACATATATATATATATATATTTATCTATCTGTGTGTCTGTATGTATTACCGTTATATGTGTGTGTGTGTGTGTGTGTGTTAGTGTTTGCAATTATTGCTGACTCTTCAGTTTTTACATGTTTTGTTGTATCACAGTCTCAAGTATCACTTTTCAGCTTTTACGTGTTATTGTATAAAAGTCTCAAATATTGTAAATGTTCTCCATACTTGTCAGGGCCTTGGTAGGCCTATATGATTATATGCATAATTTTTTACATTTTTAGATTTTAGTAGGCCTATCGTTTGTACTTTGAAGTAAGCGTATGCGTTATTGAAAGACAAAAACAACTACTCAAACTGAACATCTAATCATTTGTTGTATTTGGGCCTGGTGACTTGACTGAGGGGATCAAAATTTATGACAATAAAATTGTATGAGCAGAGTGTAGGAGACTTCACCTCACCTCCCTTCATGCTCTCCAGGTGAGACACAATGACGTAACCAGTGAGGAACACACGCACACACACATCAATACACACACTCATACACGTACTGACACATACACACACACACGAAAACAGTATGCACGCACCTTCACACACACAGACACAGACGGCACGCGCACGCGCGCACACACAATACATGTTTGAACGTGCGCGTGCGCACATACACACACACGGAGAGAGAGAGAGAGAGAGAGAGAGACGCTTGACGCTTGACGCTTGACGCGCTAAGCACGCCTTTTATTGACAAAAGCTTTTTACAGCTATGTTGCCAAGGGGTATTCACCCTCATACATTGGCGTTGTTGAGTAAGTCTCATTGAAAAAACAATAACAGAATGGAGAAAAATGATTCTATTTATGTACAAAAACAAAAAGACAATCAATGAAATAATTCTAAGACACTTTACCTTAGTGTCACACACAAAATGTGATTGAAATAAAGCAAATAAACAGTCAAATATTTTGACCATCCAACATTTCCCTTTTATTCCAAGGTGTTCTTTTCACACAGATAGCTTTTCATTCCTGATCTTAATTGCATCGGCTATGTATTTTGCTAAGCATGTGAGTATTTGTTCATTTTCAGATGATAGTACTGTTTTGAGAGCCCTGCTTACTACACAATGGGATGCAAATAACTTGGAGTTTTCTCTTAATGAATTTAGAGCTGTACAATAAAAAATAAAATGAGTTTCGTCTTCTGTGGTCAGCTGGCACAGTTTGCATAAGTCATTATTTTCTTCATTACTAATAAACCATTTCTTATTTACTCCTAATCCCAGCGTTTTACATCGAAAGCGCGCAAGCAGAGATCTGTGCCATCTATTTTGTATTACTGTTACATATTTTTCCGGTTGAAAAATGTTTTTGAAGGAAAAATACCAATTGTATTTCGTGCCTTCTTCAATATCTGAATGCCAGTTTTGTTTATAAGAGTTTATAAGACAATCTTTGAATTCTGAAATGAAAGCAGTATCACTCCCTACGTCTTGTGCTAGCCAAACAATACCAAATCCGTTCTGCATAAGAACATTTTTAACATTATCGACCCAATTTCTTTTACCTCTTTCGTGTTGCTGTAGTAACATTTCATATGCCTGTTTACATAATCGTGATGGCGGAAGTTTGAGTATTTTTAGCCAGTACTTTATGCATTTAATAGTTGTTCGTAATTTAAGTGGATATCTACCAGTTTCACCGTAAGCTATTTTGTTGGAGGAGTGAAGAGGGATGTTTAAAAAACGTTTTATTGCAAATGTGTGGACAATCTCCATCTGTTTATTGTCATATAAGCCCCAAATTTCTGCTGCATATGTAATCATAGGTTCTATCTGTGTATTAAACAGTTTCCAATATAGTATTGGGTCTATAGTATTCAATTTTCTCATAACTCTAAGGATTTCAATCACCCCTCTTTTCCCTTTTCTGCACATCTCTGTCCATGCTGTGGTTAAGCTTAGTTTTGTGGTAAATGTTAACCCTAAATATTTGTAAGAGTTAGTTACTTTAACTTCATAATCTCCATATTTCCATTTTTCATTAATGGAAAGATGTCCACCTTTACGGAATACAATAATATTTGTTTTGTCGAGATTAACGTTGAGAGACAGTCTGTCTGCTTCCTGCTTTAGAACATTAAGTTGGTTTTGGAGTCCGATCACTGTGTCCGAAAGGAGTATAATATCATCTGCAAAAAGCATTAAAAATAACTCAACATGTCCAGGCAGCATTTGTATTCCATGTCTTCCTTTAGCTGATAGTTCTATTGCTAATTCATTAATAAAGAATGAGAACAGTAAGGGGCTGAGCAAACATCCTTGCTTTACTCCCTTTGGACAGTTGAAAAAATCAGTATACAAGTTTTTATCTCTAACACAAGCTATAACTGTATCATATACTCCTCTTATTGCCTTATATAATCTACCATTTACACCTTTATTTCTTAAAACGTTCCATAATTTGTTTCTATTTATTGAGTCGAACGCTTTCCGGAAATCGACAAATGCAACGAAAAGTTTAGAATTTTTATTAAGATACTTTAGAACTAGAGCATAAAGTGTAAATATGTGATCTACAGTGCTGTATCCTGCTCTAAACCCTGCTTGTTCCTCCACTATCATTGCTTCCCTTTGTGCCCATTTTGTAAGTCTTCTATTTAAAATGTGTGTATAAACCTTACCAATTATGCTTGTTAATGCTACTCCTCTATAGTTATCAGGATTGTTGTTATCGCCCTTTTTGTATATAGGTATAATGATAGACTTTGACCACATTGCTGGGAAATATCCTTTCATGAACAAAAAGTTGAAAAGGTCTTTCAAAAAACTACGCACTTCCTTATTTGCATGTTTTAGCATTTCTCCAAGGATGATATCAATGCCCGCACTTTTGCCGTTTTTCAAGTGTTGAATGCCTTCTGTAATCTCTGTTTTAGATATTGGGTCGTTGAATAAAGGTTCATCTGTTTCCTCTTCTTCTTCAATTACTGTATTTTCTTGTTGTTCTGACTCTTCTGTCTCATCAAAGACATGCGAGAAATGATCGTACCATTGTTGCAAGCTGATATTATTGTACAATACTGTTTTTCTATTTACTGCTCTTATTGTTGACCAGAATAATTTATGGTCGTTTATAGATTCTTTTAACTCTTGTAATCTTTTTTCATCATACTTATTTTTCTTTTCTTTCTTCAATTTATTATACGATTTTCTCTCTTCTACATACAACTGTCTGCGTTCTGTTAGATTTATCTTAGCCCTTCTAAAATTCCTCAACATACGATTGACATTTCTTTTCTTCCGTGCACATTCTTCATCAAACCAATCATTAGTCCTTCTTTTCTTTTTCCCAGTCATACGAATCATGCATGCAGCAGCTCCACACAAGGCTTGTGTAAACATATCAATGCATTCATCCACCCCCTCTATCATTCTTTCTTTAGCCCTTTCCAAACACTGCTTGAACTGGGCTGAGTCAGTCTCGTCTTTATACATTTGCACGCATTCTTCTGACCACACCACCCTCTCTCTCATCCCTCCCTCTCCTCCTCCCTCCGAGAGAGAGAGAGAGAGAGAGAGAGGAGAGAGAGAGAGAGAGAGAGAGAGAGAGAGAGAGATTCCCCTTAAAAATCCCAAACCAAAGCAAAACCAGATACACAAACACACGTCACATACACACACACACACACAAACACCCCATGCCCCCAACTCACCCCTAAAAAATTCCACCACCACCCCAAAAAATAAAACCGCACACGTACACACTTATTTCAAATGAGAAGTCAGACATCTCTTGCTTCGCAAATGTTTACTGAACAACCACACAAAGAAACTTCAAAAACAAAGCAAGGCTGAACTCCAGACTCTACCACAGTTTCAGTTTCAATTTTTGAAGATAACGTCTCTCCGCTTGGAATATATTCCATATGCACTGACGCCGCTGGTGCCATGTGATGGAGAACATCCAAATGATCATGGCATACACCAAAAACCTGCGCATAAACCTTAGCATTGGAAAGGTCCTGGAGTCCTACTTAAGTGTTATATCTTATTTCAGTACCAGTCTGTCGCTGGAACAGCCTCGGTTACATTGGAATGAAATGTATACCTTAATCAAGAAACGTTAGAAAATGGAATCGGACGAAAACACAACCGGCCCCCACAATCCTTAGTATAAACTGACCTCACCTATGTCCTATACCGTCACATCACAGAAATCATCTCTCAAACATTAAGACACATAGCTTCCACCTGTCCACCATCATGATCAAAAATACACGTGGCCCATCTGAGGATCGAACCTAAGAGCCCTGCTTTATCATCAGAGCCCTGTGACCAGCTGAGCTAACGGGCCACATTACAGGTTTAAAGATCTCATGGCAACAAGGAGCTATATCTGGCAAAATTGTGTAGAATAATCTATACTGGTGAATAGAAATACACGCACACAGAAGAAGAAGAAGAAGAAGAAGAAGAAGAAGAAGAAGAAGAAGAAGAAGAAGAAGAAGAAGAAGAAGAAGAAGAAGAAGAAGAAACAATAACAAGACGAAGAAGAACAAGAACAAGAAGAACAATAACAAGAACAAGAACAGGAACAAGAAGAACAAGAACAAGAAGGGGAAAAAAAGAAAGGGAAAAACGAGTGGCACTGCATTGCGTCAACGCACTCTCCACGGGGACAACAGCTCGAATTTCACACAGTAAATCCATTCCGACAAAGGAAATAAACACAATAACAACAAAAGTAAATCGATTTTAAATAAGATGATGTGTCCCTTAATTTCAACTGACATAAAACAGCCACTGTTTGAGGTTAGCCTGTTGAAAAAGTACAAAACCAAATGAGAGCCGTGTTTCACTTGAGACAACTAAGTACATCTCATTCAAAAGTAAAACAGACTTACCTCGAAAAAGAAACAAAATCCAACATAATGTGTTGGATTCAAAAAGGATAATTTCATTACCTAGATACAAAAACTTAACATATTTTTTTCTTCTTTAAATAGAGTTTAGCGGATGCCATTCATGACCAATAAAACTTACACAAATGAAAGAAATAGCTGCTGACGGAAAAGTAATTCTCATTGCGGTCAAATTAAGATGTGCAAATATTTCAAAATTAGTATTTTACCAGAGGACATACATAAATGAACAATACTTCTACTCTTTGTTAAAGCAAATCTGTCATTATTTCGAAACTATAACCTCTATTAAATCAAATGTGTAATTATTTCAAAACTGTAACTTCACCAGAATGTATACATAAATGAAAAAAACAAAGAAAGGCACTTGGTTTTGAAAAAGAGAATTACGCAGACCCTGACCACAAGACATGACGAAAACAGCGTGAGACACGCTGTTACACTCCATGATGACAACACCACAAGGAAAGTAAACAGTTCCCGATGACGTCAAAGTTAATCGGTCATCGATGTCGTCCTACTTTTTTGTTGTTGTTGTCATTGCAAGTGTTCAAATTCCTAAAGTCTGAAATTCTATCGCTCAGATTTGAGATACTTACACTAATCACCGTGTATATGAGCAAATAAGTAAAATGTTAAATAAGGCAAACTGGATGACTCAACAATTAAAATAAGCCCAAAGGCCTTGACTGTGACCAACCAAGAGAGAAACACACATAAAATGGGTCAGCCAAAAATGGCCAGAAGACCAGCCGGCTTATGAGAGAGAGAGAAGAAAAAAAATCAGCATGTCTATATCAATTTTGCATCAGCTAAAATGGGGAGGCCAAAATGGCCATCAAGTAGAAAAATACTGAGAAAAAAACAAAAGAGGCCATGCGTGTGTACTTCTGTGTTTATGCCTGACTTAATGTTATTGTTATTGTTGTTTAAAGCCCAGACGACTGCATAGAGCCATATCAGGGCTATGACCAGTTTAAAACTTACACAATACTTCAACAGAAAAAAGAAAAGAACATTAAGTGCAAATATCATGCTGACCTTTTTTTTTCCTTTCTCTCTCTCACAAAAGCCGGTTGGTCTTCTGGCCATTTTTGCCCATACTGGATAAAATACTGGACAGATGGGGAGAGTACATTAAAGACCTTTTTGAGGATGACAGAAAAGAAGAACACATTATAAAAAAGAATTTTGAAGGACCACCCATAATGAAAGATGAAGTTAGAGCAGCACTGTCGGTGACAAATGTTTGCTACGCAATTAAAAAAACAACAAAAAAACTTGCTGACAGAAAACAGCATGTAAATAATATTTTTTCACTGTATTATTATATAGCAGTGCAAAATTCTTCTTCTATAAACATGTGTGTGTGTGTTTTGTGTGTGTGTGTGTGAATAGATTTTGAAAACTAAATTACTTACTGCGTTGGGCTATGTACCTTATGATGACGACGCCTTCGAAACGTTCATTTACCATCATCATCATCACCCTACTCATCGTGGTCAACATTATTACTGTCGTCATCGACAGTCACTAGCGTGTGTGTAATGTGCACAGTAAGGCTTTTACTGAGCTTTTCACTTGAACGGACACAAGCTGATTCATACTGGTCATAAACAGTTGTGTGTGTCATGTGTAAAAATGGTTTTCCTGCGCCTGATAACTGCCCGACCTCTCCGTTCTGCTTTTCACACTTCTTGTTAAGAAATTGTTTTGATAGAGGTGTTTCATAGTCGGTGGCCGCTCATTTGTCTGCGTCTGGTCCCATACATCAGGAATGAGCTTTCCTTGTCTATCTATGTAACATGCTCTGTCTTCATTCAAGTCTAGCTTCAAGATATACCTTTTTACCCAGCAGTGATTTCCCCATCTAAGCGCCCAGCCCTTCGTCCCACTCCCCTCCTGTTCTCCCCCTCCCGGTGTGCGTGTGCTTTGTCCCCTTGAGTTTTTGTCATCGTCGCTGTGAAATGAAAACTGTGCGCTTTGATTTTATGTATATGTCAAGATTTGGCACCTTACAGATATCACTATTATTGCCATGGTCGTTCTCTCTGTCAACATTATCATCAAATTTCATCATAGTCGATGATGGTCAGTATCATCGTTATCGCTTTGTGATGAACGATTTAAGATTATACATTGTGACTATTCGACGGAATGGAATTTTGGTTGTGTTTGTGCTTTCATAGTGTTGTGTACAATTCATCTTTTTGTCAACTGCTTGGAGTGAGCGAATTTTCATCAACTGAACTAAAACCTGGTCAGGAGATTTTTTTCCCTGACTGACTGACTGTTTTTGTCACACTTCAGGAGGAGGAAGAATGTTCTGAGAACTCATTTCTCAATGTTTGTTTTGTATATTTTGACTTATAAGTTATCCCTCTACCTCAGTGAGGCCAGACAGTACGCATATGGATCCACCCACTACAGATAAAAACTTTCACTGACTTGAAATCCCCACAGATATGAATCTATGGATGGCGCCCCTTAAACGGAAGATATGGCACCCAAAAGAACTTGAGATCCCCAGAGAAAAGAATTCACTGAAGGCGCCCCTTAAACAGATGGTGTGGCAGCCCCAGTGATTTCGAATCCCCTAGAATTTTTTTTATTTAATGAACCCACTGAAGTGCCCCTTGAGATAGAGCAGCAGGTCATCATAGTGTAAGTCTGTGCGTGTGAGTCTGAGGACAGAAACTTTGTAGAATGGTTGTGTGCACCATCAGCACGTACTTCAAAACAGTTTAGCCATAAAGTCCCCTGGAGACACTTACGGTCCGGATATTGGCATCAGCTGGACATGATCATCACCAGATGAGCTGCCATCAACAGTTTGCTTCTCACACGCAGCTTCCACGGTGCCGACTGTGACTCGGACCATCCCATGGTGTGAAGCAAAGTCCGACTGAAGTCTAACAGGATCCACCACACTGAGCAGAAAGGAAACATCATCAGGGCAGCCAACACATAATTTTGCACAGAACTCAGGAACACCGCCAGCACAGCCAACCCAGAACTTGGCAACAGCAATCAACGATCAAACGGAACGAGATTTCAAATTCAGTGCAGCCACAAACATGGACGAGCGGTAGCATTTCATTCATGACACCATCTACAACATTGCAGTGTCATCATCTTGGGAGAAAGAAGAGTAAAAACCAAGTTCGGTTAGGGGCTGACCTGTCTGAGATGACACCTGTCATCGATGTCAAGAGTATCTGATCAGTCACAAAAGAGACCAATCAGAACATCAGCTCACCGCACCGAGAACAGCAAGAAACAACTGCCACCAGACGGCTTCATGCTGCGCAGCCAAACACTGGCACAACATCCAATCCTGCACCGAAAGCAGCAACACACAAGGCATATACGACGGGATGAAGAAGAAAGCCTTCGGATCACTAGTAGCAAGATCGCGCCACTGGTAATCCAAAGAGAAGTCAAGCGAATGACAAGTAGATGCAGAGGTGGGTCAAACACTGCCAGAACTTGTACTTCACTGAGAACATGGTCATTTAAGAAAGCTCTGGCGGGAATCCCCGCTTTGCTCGTCACCGATGAGCTAGACCTATCCCCAACAGAGGATGAATTCACCAAGGTCATCGACACACTTGCTCATGGCAAAGCAACAGGGTCATCAAAGTTCTTGCTGAGGTGATTCAGCGTAGGGAGACCAGCGCTCCTCAGTCATAATCACGAGCTACTCTGCCAGTGCTGGAGGAGGGATCACTTCCCATAGACACGTGAGTTGCAAACATCGTCACGTTTTACAGGAATAAGGGAGACGGCACCGACTGTAATCATTACAGACATGTCACTTCTCAGCACCATCAGCAAGACTTTTGCCTAAGTTGTCACACACACACAAACACACACACGCACACGCTCATACTTACACATGGACACATTACTTTAAGTTTATGAAATTTGTACTTTAATGTTAAATTTTCCGTACACATTGTTGATTTAACTGTTAATGTTAAGTTCTTGTTCCTTTTTTCTATTTTCCCACCTACTTATGTCTATAACTCTGTCTCCTCTCTGCCCCAAATCCAACCCGCCCATCTCTCATCTCTCATACTTTTTTTTTTCTCGTCTAATATCACTTAGTGAAAAGACGTTAAATCAAAGAACGAACGAACGAACATGGACGAACAGACAGACACAAACAAGCAAGCAAGCACACACACACACACACACACCGTCTAATATCACTTATAGTGAAAAGACGTTAAATCAAAGAACGAACACACACACACACACACGTACACACACGCACGCACACACACACACACACACACACACACACACACACACACACACACACACACACCACACACACTATCAACAGTCCAATTCTGACTTTGAGTTCTGATGGCAAACATACGAGTTCCCTTACTCAGAATATCTACATTTCTTTTTCTCGCAGCCCACTGACTGACGGCAACACTTCTGCCCCTGAAGTCGACAATCCGCGTCACTGCGACACTCGTCCGTGCAGAAATATCTGTCAGTGGCATTGACCGGTTTGGGGCATTTTCCCTCTGGTAAAAGAGTGAAACAGAAACGCGATGTGATTACGACAAATTGACCTTACGTGTAAAAACAAATAAACAAACAAACAAACAAAACAAACAAAAACAGACAACCGTGATTTTCCTCTCTGAGGGCTGAGGACAAGTATCCGCATTTACTTACCTTGAAAATGCAACACCTAGCGGTAATTTCTTTTATAAACGTGCTAAAACAGGCAGTGCTGATAAAAACCTATACAGCCATGAGTCATCGGTGTGCCCAGCGTTTGATAAAGGCACTGTAAGAACGACAGAAAAAAAGACACAAAAATCTATATATTTGTACTACTTAAAATGCACCATATAGGAAAGCTAGAGGGAAAGAGAAAACCAGGTAGTCCCAGGCAGGACATATTGGACGGACTTGGAGAGTGCTGAGGACAGAAAGAGTGGATGTACTTGCAGCGACAAGGGATAGATTCGTATGGAGGGCCATGATCGCCAACGCCATGCGGCAGGGCACATGATGATGATGAAGAAAATGCGTCATCCGACTTTATCTTTTTGCCTCAAACACTTTGCAATGGTAAAGTTAAAAAAAATCAAGAGTTAGATTATCTTGACCTAAAAACGAATCTGTTCTTCAAAACTGGTAATTATTCACCTATAACCAATAATGTCATACTCTTTTTAAATGATGTGAATATTCCTTAGTTGTAGATGTAGAAGTGACTGAAGAAACTGAAATCAGGACAAGAAGGACCACAGAATCTGGGTCCGGTGTTTACAGCGCTAAAATGACACAAGTGTATTTGTATTCGTATTGACTTTGATATTGCCACGTTCTGCTTTCAATGCTTATGTTCGAATACCGTAACAACATATAGATCTATGTCAGACCTCCTCCTGCCCAACAAACCTTTCATAGCTCTCAGGTGTCTCAGGAAGCTTCTCTCTTAACCGTACCCCTGATCTCACTAACCACTTGCGGAAAGAAATCATTCTGTTTTTGGTCAAACAACACTGAATTCTCTCCCAGAATCTATACAGCAAAGCAGTTGTCTTCTTACTTTCAAAAGCGCTTCAATACACATCTCTTTCATAAACATCTCCAGATTCATAAATTAATGCACGTGTCTCTTCTAGCTCTAGTCATATTCAAGTTTGTGTATGTGTGTGTGTGTGTGTTTCGCGCAGTTTTATGCGTGTTTGTGCGTGTGTGTGTGCGTTTGTGTATGTGTTTGTATTTTCATGTGTTTGTATGTATATAACCTCCATGCTGACAAGCAATACATGAAAAACATATTTGTTATTGTTTTTGATGAACTCTATGTTTATGTTGCATTGATGTATTAGTGTATGTATCCGACTGTGTGTGTACTGCATTGATAGACTGACATAGCAACCATTTTCCCGGTCCTTTTTATTTTACTTTGTTAAAAGCAACGAGATCTCCAATACTGACTGTGTGCACTTTATAAATGGATTTATTGTTACTGTTATCATCATCATATCATTATTGTTATCATTAGTATTCAAATTAAGTTATGACAGTCACAGGTAAAAGCATCAACTGTTGATGTTGTGTCTTCATCTATTACATGTATAATCATTCTATGTCACAGCGCTTTGGGGTTATATCAACTTACCCCACTCTTGAAACACTCCCAACATTCCGACTGAAACAAAAGCCCAGCTCATCAACATCCACCTTCGTTCCCATCCTGACATACCGATGCCAGACCTGGACCTAGACCAATGCCCAGAAGTCTTACCTGTGGAATGCGTTGTTTCAGGCGAACTGTCAACAAGACCACGTGACATGATCACAAACACCAAAAAAATCAGTGAAACCGTGTAACACCAGTGTACCATCTGTTTCATCATCATCATGTGCCCTGCCGCATGGCGTTGGCGATCATGGACCTCCATATGTATCTATCCCTTGTTGCCGCAACTACATCCTCCACCCTCTCTGTCCTCAGCCACCCTGCAAGTGCGTCCAATATTTTCTCCCTGGGTCTACCTGGTGTTCTCTTTCTCTCCAGCTTTCCTGTTGTGACCAGGTGCTCTAATTCTCCTTTCCTCATAAAATGGCCTATAAATGTTGCTTGTCTTTTCCTAATCTTCCTTATCAATGATCTTCTTGTGTCTGCCTCCATCACGACCATCTCGTTTGTTTTCTTTGCTGTCCATGGAACTCTCAACATTCTTCTAAGAAACCACGTCTCGGCTGCTTCAATCTTGTTCTGGCTTTGCGTGTTGACTGTCCACGCCTCACAACCGTATAACATTATCGGTTCTATAAAACATTCAAGAACTCCCTTCCTGATGTTATTTGATAGGCAATTTGTTGGTAAGAATGCTTTTCATCTTCTTGAATGCTGCTTTGGCTTGGTCGATTCTGCTGGCTATTTCTGATGTTTCATCAGCACAGTTCAAAACGGTTTCGTCTTTTGACCAAAATGCAACCCTTCCAGCTGGCTCAACAGGCATACAATAAAACGACACGTGGATTTACAGCCAGAGGTACACCAAAGAACAATTGGCTGGGTCAATTGTGTGAAGGAGATTTCAACATCACATGGCATTTGTAATCTTCAGGCCTTCCAGGTCGTTGTGGACCATGAACTCTATCTCCCCACTATACCCAAGAAAGTACAAGCAGACAGATGAAAGAAAGAAGAAGCCTTTTCGGGTTTTGATGAATGCAGAGATATAGACAGACCATAAACTGGCTCCGTCAGATTCAGTGATTGCCTGGCTATGTCACGGGACATACAAATAAATAGTGTTTTCTGTATCATTGAACTAGCTTTAATGCATTGTGTGACAAATTTGTCTTAATACCGAAAAAGAAAGAAAGAAAGAAAATGAAAGAAAGAAAAAAAAAATGATGACAATCGATTCGCAAATTATTTTGAATAATGAAGTTTACAATGAAGCACAGAAAACAATGAAGCAGGCAACGAAAGAGACTTGAGAAAAAACCTGCGAGTTTGGTTAATGGTGCACATATAGAAGAAACCTATCGCTACATACATACAACATGATTTACCAGGCAATAACTTTAAAGTTATATCAAAAGTATAAGTCAGCTCGACGAAACGGGCAGGAATCTATGCTGAGGTTTCCATAGGCCGGATGTTTGTTGAGTTGCCAATCTAGTGTCTGTAAATATCTGATGACGATGACGATGACGATGGTGATGATGATGATGATGATGACGACGACGATGATGATAATGATCACGACGACAATGATGATGACAATGATATTGACGACGACAACGATGATGATGATGACGACGGTGATGATGGTGATACTGATGACAATGATGGTGAACTCTCACATCTAACCGACGAATGAATTGGGATACTGGTCCTGTATCGCCTGGTGTGGTCATCATGTGAGACACAAGACTGACCCTGGAGGTAGTAAATGTTCTACTGCATGGGAAGAAATCCTGCTGTGCTGGGTTCTGCCTCCACTGATCCCTTTTGTATTGCATAGCAGGCGTTCTGCGCTGTTCAAATGTGATCGCGCCCTGCTTGCACTGCTGTCGCCAACTCACCAGGTTGTGAGCAAACTATATAACTATATATAGATAACTATGTAACTACATACATACATACATACACTATGTAACTACATACATACATACATAAATACATACACTATGTAATTACATACTTACATACATACATACATACACACACTATGTAACTACTGTTACAGAAGGTCAGTTTATGTGTGACTGACAGAAATAGAATGAAAGTAGACTGTATGTGTGTAGGTGCGTGTTCTATATGTTTTCCCCAATCACATACAACCCTCCATTC
Organism: Monoplex corrugatus; assembly: GCA_030674185.1. Taxonomy (NCBI): domain Eukaryota; kingdom Metazoa; phylum Mollusca; class Gastropoda; order Littorinimorpha; family Ranellidae; genus Monoplex; species Monoplex corrugatus. Next base: position 22,819,992 of record JAPXFY010000017.1, on the reverse strand, counting down.
AGTCACTTCAACAACCTCTGCAAACAAAATAGTAAATTTAAATATTTTATAATCAGTCAGAATCCCTCAGTTCATCCCCAAACATAGGTAGAAAGAAACTCAAGGGAGAGCTAGACAACAGAAGGTCTTCAGAGAAGTAACCCCCTTTAGACAAGTGTTTCGGCCCTGAATTCCTTACACTCTCGGGGGGCCGGGCCACATCCAGGTCATGACTCCTGGATGCCCTTCTGCTGTTGTCTATTTTTTTTTTTTTTTTTTTTTTTTTTTTCCCACGCCGGGGATCAAACCTGGGCGATTCTGCGCTTCAGAACTGCGGTACGCGGTTTTACCAATGTGCTAACGGGGCACACATCATCTGTAGGGAATTTAATCCTTATGAAGTTCACTTTTTTCGTTCCTCCTTGCCCAGATCCAGCTTGAGCTCCTTTCTGCTGCCTCTGCCATCGCTTTAAGGGCTCTTGTCCTCTTCTTCCCAGAAATGGCGAGTTGTTTCATGAGATCATAAGCGGAGGTGCCCACAAACCCTCTTGCCCCGACCTCTATGGCGAAGATTTTGACCCGCAGACCTGCTTTCTTCAGGGTGCTGGCAAGACCGGCGTATTTTTCGGTCTTGTAGATATGTGCTTCTTCCATTCTGCTTTCGTATGGCACAGTGAGTTCTATCAGAATCACTTGTTTCGAGGAGTCAGAGTGGAGAGCGATGTCTGGTCTCATGCCTGTCTTGCTGATGACATCTGGGTAATTTCTCCACTCTGGGAGGTCTGCTGTACACTCCCAGTCGACTGCTCCATCCAGAAGACCCTTTGGCAATGTGCTGGTTGTCATAGCACTTTCGGGCCAGACCTGTTTCCCTCCTGCTTTGTAGAACGTTGTCATAGCAATTGGTGCGTTTGGGGTCATGGTTTTTTCGCTAACCACATCTGTGATCACTTTCAGAACTTGGTTGTGCCTCCATGTATACCTTCCTTGGGCTAGCGCTACTTTGCAAGAGCTTAGGACATGTTCCACTGTTTGTTTCTTCTGACAGAGCGGACATGCTGGGTCGTCTGCTTTCCCCCATTTCACTAAGTTTGCATTCGAGGGGAGCAGGTCATATACAGATCTGAGGAGGAAGCTTATCCTTAGAGGAGCCATGTGCCACATATCGTTCCAGCTGAGACTTCTTTGGAGTGCACTGTCCCATGTTGTCCATTGCCCCTGTTGACCTTGCTGGACTGCCTTCTGCACTCTTTTGACATCTTCTTCTTCCTTCAACTCCTGTATGATCATGTCTCTTTTTTCCTTCCCTTTGGCTTTGGACCACCACTGCATTTTTGTTGCTCCCAGTCCCTGTCTGTTGGTTTGCGTGTGTCCAATTATTTCTTTGATGCTGAGGTTTCTCTTGGCATTGTTTACAGCCTCTTGGACTTTCCACTTTCTGCCAGTTCTCAGCTTTGGATGAACTGATCTCACGATATTGTCTTCCGATTCCTCCAGCATGCTCAACAGTCTTGCTTTTCCAACTTTGTATTCCTCCACTATGGATTTGAGAGGTAGCTTCAGCATTGCTTGACGACAGTAGAATGCAACATCAGTGAGACCAGGTGGGACACCGAGCCATTTTCTTGTGTATTTGTTGATTTTGGCTTCCATTGCTTCGACTGTGCTGGTGCAAATGTCATAGATTAGCAGTGGCCACAGCAGCTTTGGTATCAGCATGAACTGTAGACACCAGACTTTGTATTTGCCTGGCAGTCCGCAGTTATCTATTTTCTTCAGGCCTTCTTCTGCTGTTTGCTTGGTTTCACATCCCCTTTGTGTGTCTTTCAGGGAGTCATCATACCATCTTCCGAGACTTTTTACTGGCTCTTCTGTGACAGTGGGGATGGCTTGGTTGGCTACCATGAATTTGACTGAATCTGCCACTTTTCCTTTTCGCAGTGAGAGACTTCGGGATTTCTTAGGTTTGAACCTCATTCTTGAAGAGGCCACCAGCTCATCCAGCTGCTTTAAGATTTGGTGTGTCTCTTCCTCATCCGTGGACAAGACTGTTGTGTCATCCATGAAAGCTTTCAGAGGAGGCATCTGGTATCCATCTCCCAGATTCACTGGACCTGAACTCTTCATTGCAGCTTTCAAGATGACTTCCATTGCCAACACGAACAGTATGGGAGAGATTGCACAGCCCATTGCAATGCCCACCTCTAGGTTTATCCAGTCCGTGGTGTATTCTTTGGTAGAGAACCGCATTGAGAACCCTTGGAAATACTTCCTCAGCATTGTTCGGATGTTTTCTGGGATGTGATACATTTCAAGAGCCAGCTGGATCATATCGTGTGGAACTGATCCATATGCATTCGCCAGATCAAGCCAAACTACGTCAATGTCTCTCTTCTCTGTTCTTGCTTTTTGGATGGCATCCCAAATCAACGTGGCATGTTCCAAGCATCCAGGCATTCCTGGTATGCCTCCCTTTTGGACTGACATATCCAGATACTTGTTTTCAGTCAGGTATTTTGTCAATCTTGCTGCCATAACAGAGAAGAAGATTTTCCCCTCGACGTTCAGAAGTGATATTGGCCTGAACTGATTGATGCTGCTGGAGTTCTGCTCCTTCGGAATGTACACTCCTTCAGCTCTCATCCATTGGTCGCTGATCTTCTGGTTCCTCCATGCTGATCGAATCATCTTGTGGAGCCACTCGAGCACTTTTGGGCATTTCTTGTAGAGCAGGTATGGTATTCCGTTTGGTCCAGGTGCTGACTTGGCTCTGGCTTTCTTTACTACGTTCTTCACTTCATCCAGTGTTGGTGGTTTGTTATTGAATTTTCCTTCTGGCGCTGCAGGCCAAACCAGATTCTGGATTTCAAGTGGTGCCTCGCGCTGAGAATCGGAATATGTTTCCCTGAGATGCTGCTCTAGGGTTTCCTTGCCCACTGTGAGAGTCCCTGATTTGGGTTGTTCAAACAGCTTTCTTGAAAAGTCAAAGGGATCTTTGAAGAAACGATCTTGAGTCTTCTTCTTTTTGTTCTTTCTTCGCCTTGCTGATTCCACTTTGCTGAGAGCATTGTGTTTGGCCTTCAGATCTTTCCAGAATCCCTCAGTTCATCCCCAAACATATAATAATAGAGACAAATTTACAACGTCTAATCAGTTATAGAAACATAGTATCGTAACAACCACCGCACACTTTTACAGTCACAGCAAAGTAGTATCGTAACAACCACCGCACACTTTTACAGTCACAGCAACGTGGCATCGTAACAACCACCGCACACTTTTACAGTCACAGGAACGTGGCATCGTAACAACCACCGCACACTTTTACAGTCACAGCAACGTGGCATCGTAACAACCACCGCACACTTTTACAGTCACAGCAACGTGGCATCGTAACAACCACCGCACACTTTTACAGTCACAGCAACGTGGCATCGTAACAACCACCGCACACTTTTACAGTCACAGCAACGTGGCATCGTAACAACCACCGCACACTTTTACAGTCACAGCAACGTGGCATCGTAACAACCACCGCACACTTTTACAGTCATAGAATGGTCTGCCGCGCCATCTCACGACCACCGGTGCCGTTGCACAGATCTCGTCTATTCTCCGTAGAGAACCTCAGTCCTCAGTGCCTGGTGTCCTCTCGTCCTTGTCCTCGTCTGATACCGTTGTTTTCCCCAAAACCCTTGTCCTGTTGCCTTAGTACCCAATCAATAGTTCCTTACGTAGTTTCATATAACTACGTCATTGTATCATGTATGTAACACGTAAAGCAATTTTTCTTTTCATGGTGATGACGTTCAGCAGAATTCATGTCATCAGTGACGTGCCAGCAAAAGAACACTTGATCATTCCACAAAAGCAAAATGAGTCAAAACGCCTTATACAACAGTAACAACGAATATAAAAACAATAGTGTGAAAATAATAAAAGCACATCCGTAACAACTACATACATAATACATACATTCATTCATACACACACTATGTGACTACATACATATATGTACATACACCATGTAACTACATACATACATACACACACCGTGACTGCATACATACATACATACACTATGTAACTACGCATACATACATATACTATACATATTATACTGTACTATACCTATAACTATACATACATATACATATACTTCATAGCATATCATTGAGCCTGAACCTGAGTCACACACCGACCTAGATTGGCGCGGCAACACCTAGGCTTTGCGTCCTGCAGTTCAGTGCTGCAGTAGAAGCCATCTGGGCAGTTGCATTCTGTCCAGCAAGCACGCACTGTATAACGCCCGTCTTTGTGCTTCAGCAACGGTAGTCCATCCTTGCGGCACCAGAACCGAAATAACTGCTGACTGTGCGGTCTGAAATATAAGACAAAGAGTCCTTAAGATCCATCTCTGACACACAATGTTTAACCCTTTGACTACTGCATCCTATCCACCAACTGCAAAAACTTAACCCTTTGATTCCCTCACCCTATCCACCTGCTTCTGCAGGACGCTGGTGGATAGGGTGAGGGAATCAAAGAGTTAAGTTTTTGCTTTGCTAGCAAGGTTGGCAATGCGGATGCTGTTGGACAGGTTACGGGCGTCAAAGGTTTAAATGAAGAAGAACTATCAACAAGACCAGAGTCTACATGTATGTGTTAAGAAACATCAAGATCAGAGAAATAATGGGAACAGTACCAGTCCACCATATCTGTCATCAGAAAATTAAATGGTTTGGTCTTCCGACCAGAATGAAATCCAAACAGCTGACTCTTCAAACATGTAAATAAAAGATACCTGGATTTAAAGCAAGAGGCAAACTAAGGAAGAACTGGATCGACGGCGTGAAAGAGACCTCGAAATCACACAGCATATTTTGTTCTCTATTTCAGGCCTTTCAGCTTGCTGTTGACCATCAGTTCTTTCTCCCTAGGGTTCCCATGATGCTACGAGCATACAGATGAAAGATGAAGAAGAAGTAATTGAGCTTGACACAGGAAGAGCTGGGTGGCAGATGCAAAGATTGGTCCCATCTCGGCATGCCTGAATCTTGCTGGAATCCTCTCTGTAGCTGCGTCTTACAGGTCCCCTCCCCCCCCCAACGAACAAGATGGTTACAGCATTAAAAGAAGCAGAAATTGATAATCGGGAATCTAGAGTTTGTTCAAGAGGATTCACTGCACTCGAACATATCCATGTGCGCTCCACCCAATGATGTGACAGATTCCCTGAGTCTGCGCAAAACTCTACGTACTGGCTAGGTCTTAAAATGGGCAGGGTGGGGACGGGACCTATGAAAGCCAACAGCAGAATGACTGGAGCATTGATGGGCAGGGTGGGGACGGGACCTATGAAAGCCAACAGCAGAATGACTGCAGCATTGATGGGCAGGGTGGGGACGGGACCTATGAAAGCCAACAGCAGAATGACTGCAGCATTGATGGGCAGGGTGGGGACGGGACCTATGAAAGCCAACAGCAGAATGACTGGAGCATTGATGGGCAGGGTGGGGACGGGACCTATGAAAGCCAACAGCAGAATGACTGGAGCATTGATGGGCAGGGTGGGGACGGGACCTATGAAAGCCAACAGCAGAATGACTGGAGCATTGATGGGCAGGGTGGGGACGGGACCTATGAAAGCCAACAGCAGAATGACTGGAGCATTGATGGGCAGGGTGGGGACGGGACCTATGAAAGCCAACAGCAGAATGACTGGAGCATTGATGGGCAGGGTGGGGACGGGACCTATGAAAGCCAACAGCAGAATGACTGCAGCATTGATGGGCAGGGTGGGGACGGGACCTATGAAAGCCAACAGCAGAATGACTGCAGCATTGATGGGCAGGGTGGGGACGGGACCTATGAAAGCCAACAGCAGAATGACTGGAGCATTGATGGGCAGGGTGGGGACGGGACCTATGAAAGCCAACAGCAGAATGACTGGAGCATTGATGGGCAGGGTGGGGACGGGACCTATGAAAGCCAACAGCAGAATGACTGGAGCATTGATGGGCAGGGTGGGGACGGGACCTATGAAAGCCAACAGCAGAATGACTGGAGCATTGATGGGCAGGGTGGGGACGGGACCTATGAAAGCCAACAGCAGAATGACTGGAGCATTGATGGGCAGGGTGGGGACGGGACCTATGAAAGCCAACAGCAGAATGACTGGAGCATTGATGGGCAGGGTGGGGACGGGACCTATGAAAGCCAACAGCAGAATGACTGCAGCATTGATGGGCAGGGTGGGGACGGGACCTATGAAAGCCAACAGCAGAATGACTGGAGCATTGATGGGCAGGGTGGGGACGGGACCTATGAAAGCCAACAGCAGAATGACTGGAGCATTGATGGGCAGGGTGGGGACGGGACCTATGAAAGCCAACAGCAGAATGACTGGAGCATTGATGGGCAGGGTGGGGACGGGACCTATGAAAGCCAACAGCAGAATGACTGGAGCATTGATGGGCAGGGTGGGGACGGGACCTATGAAAGCCAACAGCAGAATGACTGGAGCATTGATGGGCAGGGTGGGGACGGGACCTATGAAAGCCAACAGCAGAATGACTGGAGCATTGATGGGCAGGGTGGGGACGGGACCTATGAAAGCCAACAGCAGAATGACTGGAGCATTGATGGGCAGGGTGGGGACGGGACCTATGAAAGCCAACAGCAGAATGACTGGAGCATTGATGGGCAGGGTGGGGACGGGACCTATGAAAGCCAACAGCAGAATGACTGCAGCATTGATGGGCAGGGTGGGGACGGGACCTATGAAAGCCAACAGCAGAATGACTGGAGCATTGATGGGCAGGGTGGGGACGGGACCTATGAAAGCCAACAGCAGAATGACTGGAGCATTGATGGGCAGGGTGGGGACGGGACCTATGAAAGCCAACAGCAGAATGACTGGAGCATTGATGGGCAGGGTGGGGACGGGACCTATGAAAGCCAACAGCAGAATGACTGGAGCATTGATGGGCAGGGTGGGGACGGGACCTATGAAAGCCAACAGCAGAATGACTGGAGCATTGATGGGCAGGGTGGGGACGGGACCTATGAAAGCCAACAGCAGAATGACTGAGCATTGATGGGCAGGGTGGGGACGGGACCTATGAAAGCCAACAGCAGAATGACTGGAGCATTGATGGGCAGGGTGGGGACGGGACCTATGAAAGCCAACAGCAGAATGACTGGAGCATTGATGGGCAGGGTGGGGACGGGACCTATGAAAGCCAACAGCAGAATGACTGGAGCATTGATGGGCAGGGTGGGGACGGGACCTATGAAAGCCAACAGCAGAATGACTGGAGCATTGATGGGCAGGGTGGGGACGGGACCTATGAAAGCCAACAGCAGAATGACTGGAGCATTGATGGGCAGGGTGGGGACGGGACCTATGAAAGCCAACAGCAGAATGACTGCAGCATTGATGGGCAGGGTGGGGACGGGACCTATGAAAGCCAACAGCAGAATGACTGGAGCATTGATGGGCAGGGTGGGGACGGGACCTATGAAAGCCAACAGCAGAATGACTGGAGCATTGATGGGCAGGGTGGGGACGGGACCTATGAAAGCCAACAGCAGAATGACTGGAGCATTGATGGGCAGGGTGGGGACGGGACCTATGAAAGCCAACAGCAGAATGACTGGAGCATTGATGGGCAGGGTGGGGACGGGACCTATGAAAGCCAACAGCAGAATGACTGGAGCATTGATGGGCAGGGTGGGGACGGGACCTATGAAAGCCAACAGCAGAATGACTGGAGCATTGATGGGCAGGGTGGGGACGGGACCTATGAAAGCCAACAGCAGAATGACTGGAGCATTGATGGGCAGGGTGGGGACGGGACCTATGAAAGCCAACAGCAGAATGACTGGAGCATTGATGGGCAGGGTGGGGACGGGACCTATGAAAGCCAACAGCAGAATGACTGGAGCATTGATGGGCAGGGTGGGGACGGGACCTATGAAAGCCAACAGCAGAATGACTGCAGCATTGATGGGCAGGGTGGGGACGGGACCTATGAAAGCCAACAGCAGAATGACTGGAGCATTGATGGGCAGGGTGGGGACGGGACCTATGAAAGCCAACAGCAGAATGACTGAGCATTGATGGGCAGGGTGGGGACGGGACCTATGAAAGCCAACAGCAGAATGACTGCAGCATTGATGGGCAGGGTGGGGACGGGACCTATGAAAGCCAACAGCAGAATGACTGGAGCATTGATGGGCAGGGTGGGGACGGGACCTATGAAAGCCAACAGCAGAATGACTGGAGCATTGATGGGCAGGGTGGGGACGGGACCTATGAAAGCCAACAGCAGAATGACTGGAGCATTGATGGGCAGGGTGGGGACGGGACCTATGAAAGCCAACAGCAGAATGACTGGAGCATTGATGGGCAGGGTGGGGACGGGACCTATGAAAGCCAACAGCAGAATGACTGGAGCATTGATGGGCAGGGTGGGGACGGGACCTATGAAAGCCAACAGCAGAATGACTGGAGCATTGATGGGCAGGGTGGGGACGGGACCTATGAAAGCCAACAGCAGAATGACTGGAGCATTGATGGGCAGGGTGGGGACGGGACCTATGAAAGCCAACAGCAGAATGACTGGAGCATTGATGGGCAGGGTGGGGACGGGACCTATGAAAGCCAACAGCAGAATGACTGAGCATTGATGGGCAGGGTGGGGACGGGACCTATGAAAGCCAACAGCAGAATGACTGGAGCATTGATGGGCAGGGTGGGGACGGGACCTATGAAAGCCAACAGCAGAATGACTGGAGCATTGATGGGCAGGGTGGGGACGGGACCTATGAAAGCCAACAGCAGAATGACTGGAGCATTGATGGGCAGGGTGGGGACGGGACCTATGAAAGCCAACAGCAGAATGACTGGAGCATTGATGGGCAGGGTGGGGACGGGACCTATGAAAGCCAACAGCAGAATGACTGGAGCATTGATGGGCAGGGTGGGGACGGGACCTATGAAAGCCAACAGCAGAATGACTGGAGCATTGATGGGCAGGGTGGGGACGGGACCTATGAAAGCCAACAGCAGAATGACTGGAGCATTGATGGGCAGGGTGGGGACGGGACCTATGAAAGCCAACAGCAGAATGACTGGAGCATTGATGGGCAGGGTGGGGACGGGACCTATGAAAGCCAACAGCAGAATGACTGGAGCATTGATGGGCAGGGTGGGGACGGGACCTATGAAAGCCAACAGCAGAATGACTGCAGCATTGATGGGCAGGGTGGGGACGGGACCTATGAAAGCCAACAGCAGAATGACTGAGCATTGATGGGCAGGGTGGGGACGGGACCTATGAAAGCCAACAGCAGAATGACTGGAGCATTGATGGGCAGGGTGGGGACGGGACCTATGAAAGCCAACAGCAGAATGACTGGAGCATTGATGGGCAGGGTGGGGACGGGACCTATGAAAGCCAACAGCAGAATGACTGGAGCATTGATGGGCAGGGTGGGGACGGGACCTATGAAAGCCAACAGCAGAATGACTGGAGCATTGATGGGCAGGGTGGGGACGGGACCTATGAAAGCCAACAGCAGAATGACTGGAGCATTGATGGGCAGGGTGGGGACGGGACCTATGAAAGCCAACAGCAGAATGACTGGAGCATTGATGGGCAGGGTGGGGACGGGACCTATGAAAGCCAACAGCAGAATGACTGGAGCATTGATGGGCAGGGTGGGGACGGGACCTATGAAAGCCAACAGCAGAATGACTGGAGCATTGATGGGCAGGGTGGGGACGGGACCTATGAAAGCCAACAGCAGAATGACTGGAGCATTGATGGGCAGGGTGGGGACGGGACCTATGAAAGCCAACAGCAGAATGACTGGAGCATTGATGGGCAGGGTGGGGACGGGACCTATGAAAGCCAACAGCAGAATGACTGGAGCATTGATGGGCAGGGTGGGGACGGGACCTATGAAAGCCAACAGCAGAATGACTGGAGCATTGATGGGCAGGGTGGGGACGGGACCTATGAAAGCCAACAGCAGAAATTGGACTGGGAGCATTGATGGGCGAGGGTGGGGACGGGACCTATGAAAGCCAACAGCAGAATGACTGGAGCATTGATGGGCAGGGTGGGGACGGGACCTATGAAAGCCAACAGCAGAATGACTGGAGCATTGATGGGCAGGGTGGGGACGGGACCTATGAAAGCCAACAGCAGAATGACTGGAGCATTGATGGGCAGGGTGGGGACGGGACCTATGAAAGCCAACAGCAGAATGACTGGAGCATTGATGGGCAGGGTGGGGACGGGACCTATGAAAGCCAACAGCAGAATGACTGGAGCATTGATGGGCAGGGTGGGGACGGGACCTATGAAAGCCAACAGCAGAATGACTGGAGCATTGATGGGCAGGGTGGGGACGGGACCTATGAAAGCCAACAGCAGAATGACTGGAGCATTGATGGGCAGGGTGGGGACGGGACCTATGAAAGCCAACAGCAGAATGACTGGAGCATTGATGGGCAGGGTGGGGACGGGACCTATGAAAGCCAACAGCAGAATGACTGGAGCATTGATGGGCAGGGTGGGGACGGGACCTATGAAAGCCAACAGCAGAATGACTGGAGCATTGATGGGCAGGGTGGGGACGGGACCTATGAAAGCCAACAGCAGAATGACTGGAGCATTGATGGGCAGGGTGGGGACGGGACCTATGAAAGCCAACAGCAGAATGACTGGAGCATTGATGGGCAGGGTGGGGACGGGACCTATGAAAGCCAACAGCAGAATGACTGAGCATTGATGGGCAGGGTGGGGACGGGACCTATGAAAGCCAACAGCAGAATGACTGGAGCATTGATGGGCAGGGTGGGGACGGGACCTATGAAAGCCAACAGCAGAATGACTGGAGCATTGATGGGCAGGGTGGGGACGGGACCTATGAAAGCCAACAGCAGAATGACTGGAGCATTGATGGGCAGGGTGGGGACGGGACCTATGAAAGCCAACAGCAGAATGACTGGAGCATTGATGGGCAGGGTGGGGACGGGACCTATGAAAGCCAACAGCAGAATGACTGAGCATTGATGGGCAGGGTGGGGACGGGACCTATGAAAGCCAACAGCAGAATGACTGGAGCATTGATGGGCAGGGTGGGGACGGGACCTATGAAAGCCAACAGCAGAATGACTGGAGCATTGATGGGCAGGGTGGGGACGGGACCTATGAAAGCCAACAGCAGAATGACTGGAGCATTGATGGGCAGGGTGGGGACGGGACCTATGAAAGCCAACAGCAGAATGACTGGAGCATTGATGGGCAGGGTGGGGACGGGACCTATGAAAGCCAACAGCAGAATGACTGGAGCATTGATGGGCAGGGTGGGGACGGGACCTATGAAAGCCAACAGCAGAATGACGGGCAGCATTGATGGGCAGGGTGGGGACGGGACCTATGAAAGCCAACAGCAGAATGACTGCAGCATTGATGGGCAGGGTGGGGACGGGACCTATGAAAGCCAACAGCAGAATGACTGGAGCATTGATGGGCAGGGTGGGGACGGGACCTATGAAAGCCAACAGCAGAATGACTGGAGCATTGATGGGCAGGGTGGGGACGGGACCTATGAAAGCCAACAGCAGAATGACTGGAGCATTGATGGGCAGGGTGGGGACGGGACCTATGAAAGCCAACAGCAGAATGACTGGAGCATTGATGGGCAGGGTGGGGACGGGACCTATGAAAGCCAACAGCAGAATGACTGGAGCATTGATGGGCAGGGTGGGGACGGGACCTATGAAAGCCAACAGCAGAATGACTGGAGCATTGATGGCAGGGTGGGGACGGGACCTATGAAAGCCAACAGCAGAATGACTGGAGCATTGATGGGCAGGGTGGGGACGGGACCTATGAAAGCCAACAGCAGAATGACTGGAGCATTGATGGGCAGGGTGGGGACGGGACCTATGAAAGCCAACAGCAGAATGACTGGAGCATTGATGGGCAGGGTGGGGACGGGACCTATGAAAGCCAACAGCAGAATGACTGGAGCATTGATGGGCAGGGTGGGGACGGGACCTATGAAAGCCAACAGCAGAATGACTGGAGCATTGATGGGCAGGGTGGGGACGGGACCTATGAAAGCCAACAGCAGAATGACTGGAGCATTGATGGGCAGGGTGGGGACGGGACCTATGAAAGCCAACAGCAGAATGACTGGAGCATTGATGGGCAGGGTGGGGACGGGACCTATGAAAGCCAACAGCAGAATGACTGGAGCATTGATGGGCAGGGTGGGGACGGGACCTATGAAAGCCAACAGCAGAATGACTGGAGCATTGATGGGCAGGGTGGGGACGGGACCTATGAAAGCCAACAGCAGAATGACTGCAGCATTGATGGGCAGGGTGGGGACGGGACCTATGAAAGCCAACAGCAGAATGACTGCAGCATTGATGGGCAGGGTGGGGACGGGACCTATGAAAGCCAACAGCAGAATGACTGCAGCATTGATGGGCAGGGTGGGGACGGGACCTATGAAAGCCAACAGCAGAATGACTGAGCATTGATGGGCAGGGTGGGGACGGGACCTATGAAAGCCAACAGCAGAATGACTGGAGCATTGATGGGCAGGGTGGGGACGGGACCTATGAAAGCCAACAGCAGAATGACTGGAGCATTGATGGGCAGGGTGGGGACGGGACCTATGAAAGCCAACAGCAGAATGACTGGAGCATTGATGGGCAGGGTGGGGACGGGACCTATGAAAGCCAACAGCAGAATGACTGGAGCATTGATGGGCAGTGAAGTGACCAGGTTTTATGTTGTGGGCCGGAAATAACTCCAAACTTCACATCCTGCGTGTGTGGCTCTGTCAGCTCAGATAGCCAGCCCACTGATTTGACGAAGTTGACAAATGTAAGTATTATGTCGAAGAAATGCATAGCTTTCCCCTTACCTGAGGTGTGAAGGGACCAAGGTAGTAGAGATCCTACATTCTGTCTCTCGACAAATAGTAGGAGGGTGGTACTCACCTTTCCTTTTGCTGCTTTACTTCCCCAGCTCTCAATAGGATCAGGTACCTACTCACAACTGGATGAAGTGGTGATGATAAAGACAAAACATGATCAAACCTATCATACAGCCATCACTAAGATACTTTTCAAAAACAAGTGCAACTGTTCGCGTTCAAGCAAACAGGAACCAGAAAAACACGAAAATAGAATCAGAACGCGTATTTAATATAACCAGACAAGACAGGCACAATTTTTTGGCCAACTGGCCTTTCTCAAGCGTAAATGTAAGATCACAAACAAACAAACACCAAATACAAAAATAAGGAGGAAAAGACTGAAACGTCCCTGCTGCTTCGTCCAGTGGGAGAAGAGGACTAAAAATCAACTTTTCGTCCTTGGCTGCTGAACTACGAGTTAAACTGATTAATACAATTATAAGACGATAAAAACCTGCTTCTTCCTTTCTCTGCCCTTTTAAACACGTTCTGTTATGTTGTGACGTGTTGATTGTTTTTCCATTTGAAACAATGTCTATTCTTCACTGAAGGTCAAGGCATACAAACGTTTTGAATACAATACCAATCATCGTTTTGTAATAAAGAATGGTGTCATAGCTGCTTTTACATTTGGAATATGTGTACAGGGAACATTTTGTAAACGGCGTATCTCTGCTACAATAACTTTCGAGCTAGACGACTGTAACGTTGTGCAAGCTGATATCTGAGAATAGCTTTAGTTATACAATGGACGGACAGTTTTGAGCCCATGTATTTCGTCTTGAAGTCTGTGAGAATATGTAAATAGTTCTTGTTTGAAATGATCAACCATGCAGTCTTCAAAGTGTGCAAGAAATCCTTTTTCATTCACGAACATTCCTACTAATTACAAACTTCAGAATTTGGGGTTTGTTCAAGAGAAATGTATCGCGCACGGACAATTCCGTACGCGCTTCACCCTTTTCTGTCAATCATTGTCTGGCAGGTTCCTTGAGCTTGGGCAAAACCACATATACTGACAAGATGTTGAAGGGGGAAGGGTGGGATCCATGACACACCAAGCTGACTTCATCAGAATAATCGGAGCATAAATAATATGAGCAGAGATCAGGCCACTTGCTATGTTGCAAACCAAGATTAAATTCGATGTCCGGCAGATTGTAGGGGGAAAGTCACAGGGAAAAAAGTCACGGAAATAAAGTCACATAAAGAAAGAAAGTCACAGGAAAAATGTCACAATGCCTTTAGATATCTCTGTTCAGCCCACTATTCCAGGTTGCACCACGCACGACCTCTTAGGCAAGACCTCTTAACCGTCTTTCTACCTTCAAGCGGAGGTTTTTACAGCCGCTCCTGCATCCGAACGTAGTGGTCTCTTGACACACTTATTTGGCTGGTTGCCAACAGCGCCCTGCTAGAGGAGAATACGGACCGTGACTTGCTCTTTTTTTAAATTTTTTTTTTAACCAATCAATACTCCTCCGGATTGACGGGTTGTGGGAACATGTTGTTCCAATTCTCGCAGATGTTGTTTGTGCGGGGGTTATTTTTCACAGTTAATTCATGAACATTCCATGTTACGTTACGGTTTAGAGGAAAGATGGGTGACATGTGAAGCATCCTAACAGGTTGAACTGCCTTATGGTCTCTAGCAGCTTGTTAGTGGCCACTATCACTAGATTCAGCACCAAGCTGCCAGAGAAGCAGTCCAGTAGGTTTTCAGTTTCAGGTGAGTTTTGCGGTAGATTGGCTAGAGTGTAAAGAGCAGCTGCCCAGAGCTCTCAGTTTATTTCCGTGACGTTTTTTTTTTTTTTGTGCCTTTTTGCCCGCGACTTCTTTTTCCTGTGACTTTATTTCCGGGTTCCGAAATATCACATCTCAAATTCTCGGCACTATGAAAAGACTGATCAGCCCATGTTTAAATTTTTCAGAAAAAAGGATCAACTTACTCAGGCATATGGTTTCAAAATGACAGTGGGCATTGCAGGTTGATGAGTTACACTTTTCCAATAGTCGGCACACATCTTCCTGATTACACGTCTGCACACACACACACACACACACACACACACACACACACACACACACACACACACACACACACACACACACACACACCACCACACACACACACACACACACACACACACACACACACGAACACACACACATACACACACTTTCACTCAAATATCGTCATCATCATCATCATCATTATCATAGACCATTCATTATCAGGTTAACATTGTTGCTGTCCTGACATTTCAAAAATGATCATAATATAACTTCAGAATAATTAATTTAAACAAACAAATAAAACGGGTAGTATTACTTAATTAAACATGAGTAAATTGCAAACAAGAAAGAAAAAATAAGACGTGAAAGGAAAGGTTTACGAAAGACATTTTCTAACAATAACATTTGTAATTCAAAACAGAAGAAGAAAAGTATGAGGTCTTTTTTTTCTTCTAATTTCTGCCATTTTTCTGCAGAAAGAAACTCTGGAGAAAGCCGGACAGCAGAATGTCCTCATATGAGAAGCTCCCCCCTCCCCCACCCCAAGCAAGTGTAGGGTAGAAACACTTGCCTGAGGAGGGCTTCTCCTCTGAGATTTTTCTGCTGTCCACCTCTCCTTAGTTTTCTTTTTCTACAAACAAACAACAACAACAACAAAACACACACACACACACACACACACACACACACACACACACACACACACACACACACACACACACACACACGCACAACAACAACAACAACAACAACAACATCAACAACAACAACAACATAAAAACAAACGGCTGGAGCCAAATAGCAAGAAGATTGAAGTCAAGGCAATCAGTAAAAACAAAACAAAATAAAACAAAAAAGAAATCCCCTCATGTAAGATAACAGCAAATGGCACAACTCTGTGACAGGTTGATGAGTTTAACTATCTTGGAACGGTTGTCTCACCAGACAACAAATGCACATCAGAAATAGCCAGCAGAATCGGCCAAGCCAAAACAGTATTCAAGAAGATGAAAAGCGTCCTTACCAATAAACACCTATCAATTAACATCAGGAAGAGAGAGTTCTTGAACATTATAATATTATAGAACCGAACCGATACTGATGTACGGTTGTGAGGCGTGGACAGTCAACACGTAAAGTCAGAACAAACTGGGGGCAACTGAAATGTGGTTTCTAAGAGGAATGACGAGAGTTCCATGGACAGCAAAGAAAACAAATGAGAAAGTCTTGATGGAGGCAGCCACAAGAAGATCATTAATAAAGAAGATTAGGAAAAGACAAGCAACATTTATAAGACATTTTATGAGGAATTAGGAGGAATTAGAGCACTTGGTCACAACAGGAAAGCTAAAGGGAAAGAGAACAGCAGGTAGACCCAGGGAGAAAATGTCGGACGGACTTGCAGGGTGGCTAAGGACAGAGAGGGTGGGAGACGTTCTTGCAGCGACAGGGATAGATTCGTGTGGATCAACACCCTCAATGACGCATCCGTGAAGTGGATGAGACACGACTGTGTAGTCCCAATCTTTCCAATTAACCCATACCCATACCACGTCCAACTCTGGGTATCAGCCGGATAGAGCCGAAAAAATCCCACTATGACTGTTTTGAAGTGAGTGTTGGGGATTCGAACCCACAACCTTCCAGTCAGTAGTCCGTTGCGCTAACCACTAAACCACATTTGGCCGAAAATGTGCTCCTCTCTTGTTTTGTTAGATCAAATACGCGTTATGATTGTATTTTTGAGTTTTTCTGGTTTGCTTCAATTAAATTTTGCTTCAACCATTTTGTGATAAATTTCTGTTATTAAAGAAACAGACGACGATAAGCATTTAATTTGTAAATTCTGAACAGAAAAGTTCACAATAAAATGCACAAGACTGAAACAGAAAACAGATACGAGATTTGATTTACAATTATCACTAAGTCTGTCTGTACGCTTTAACCCATTCAGTCCCTCATCCTACAATGGATTTAAGTTTTGCTTTACTGGTCAGACAATACAGAAAGCTGGTAGACAGGGTTCAGCAACGGATGGGTGACCGTCTGGGAACACTGGGGACAAGTGGTATAAAAACAATTCAAATCAAAATTGGTCTTGTTCTTCCTACTGTTTAGCCCTTTAACATCCGCACCCTATCCCCGACTGCAAAAACTTAATCGTTTGACTCTTTCACTCTATCCACCAGCTTCCAGCGGGAAGCTGGTGGATAGGGTGAGGGAATCACAGGGTTAAATTTTTGCTTTGTTAGCAATGCAGGGTGCGGGAGTCAAAGGGTTAAAGACCCGCCGACTGTGCACAGCAATACTGGGGATATAACCATCTCAAAACGCACAACACATCGTTGATCCTGAATAGCGAACCTGGAAAAGAAAATTACATGTAAGTACACATATCAATTCATTCGTGCACATAATTTAAGGATATTCCCCATGGCGTTGACCATTCCGCCCAATTGATTATTAAGGGGTTGAAAAAGCAAACCCCACTACAATTATAAACATAACTATGTACACTGAAACATATAACCTCAAATTACCTGAAATTGCTTCTATATATATATCACATTTTCTTGGAGCCAAAAATAAAGTGAATACACACGTCCGGTTATCAATCCTAACAGAAAGTATGTAAGACTTTAAAGACCATATACAGGTGAATGGACTAGCAAGGCAGAAAGTGATAGGAATAGGTGATAGAAAACAAAGAGCAAGGCAGAAATACAGCGAATGACAGAAACGAGGAAATTTCTGGTGCAGAATTTCCAGAAGGTGGAATTACTATTTACATTGAAAGAGCTCCGTGCATACCCACCGGGCTTTTATATTAAAAACAAACAAACAGACCAACAACAACAAAAAAAAAAAAAAATACCAACCAACCAATCAACCAACTAACCAACCAACCAACTTACTAACTAAATGACTGACTAAACAGATAAACATCAACAACAAAATTAGCACCCACCCCACGTTTACATGAAGGCACTCTTTCAGTTTCCGGAGAACTGGAGCACAAGGAAGAGTGCAGCTGCCTGCAACATCGCACAACAATCATATTTAGAATGTCTTCCTCGGAATATTATGAAGGAAAATATGATACAAGAACAAAATGGTTATGCCTTTCTTTAATCTCCTTTTCTACACAAAAATTGTTACAAACGAGACGAAATCCAAAACAAGTGCGACTGCACCTGTTCAAGCAAACAGGAACCAGAAAAACACGAAAACTGAATCAGAACGCGTATTCAATACAACAAGACAAGACAGGTGCAAATTTTCGGCGAACTGGCCTTTGTCAAGCGTGAATGTAAGATCACAAACAAACACCAAACACAAAATTATGAGAAAAAGACTGAAACTTCCCTGCTGCTTCGTCCAATGGGAGAAGAAGACTAAATGAAATCGCAATGTGTTTGCGAGTAATGGTAAGAACGAGACGAAAATTTGCTTCTAGCACATGCAAATCCTACTGCAATTCTCCTTGCAGCTGAGACACTAAAATAGCACAGCTATTAAAACCCACCAGGATTATAATATGATTTAGACTTTAGTACAATTTGTACAATTTATACCTTTGGCAATGATGAAATCCGTGAAAAAAGGGAAAATAATGTGGAAAAAGTAGACACATGTGACAAACATCACTGCTGACGATTTTAAACATTAAACTGGTCATTGTGACTTGAGTGAGTCGCGACACTGACAGTTTTTAAATAAAGTCTGTATCTGCTTTTTCATAGAGAGATTGTAAATCATGAAAACATGAAATAAATTAATGGAAACTCGGGGACAGTATATATATATATGTATATACACACACACATATATATATATATATACACACACACACGCATATATATATATATATATACACACACACATATATATATATATACACACACACACTATATATTATAATATATATATATATATATATATTATACACACATACGCATATATATATATACACACACACACACACATATATATATATACACACACACACACACGCATATATATATATATACACACACACACATATATATATGTATCTATGTATTATGTATGTATGTATATGTATATATATATATATATATATATATATATGTGTGTGTGTGTTTTGTGTGTGTGTGTGTGTGTGTGTGTGTGTGTGTGTGTGTGTGTGTGTGTGTCCTGCCAGTTTAACAAGATTTCAATCAAATTTTACAATTAGTACAGATCTTGTTTTCCTAAACTTAAGAAATATGCATAGATCTGTCTGTTGAAAGGAAGAATCAAAGAGTTTCAGTTTGTCAAAGTTAAATCATATTTCGCCACATCATGGAAAACAAAGACAGTACTGTCGCTTAGGGCCTACAAGTAAACGTTTCATAAACAGGTCGAGATCTTCGGCGATTTTAAACGGTGCAATGAAGCCTCAAAAAACAAGTGATTCGTCTCCTCGCTATAACACAAAGGTCAAGGACAGCGACTATGGTTGTACTCGAACTACTGACTCTTTTACGACATGCGTCCACATCTCAAACCGAACAGGCCAGTGATTTGTTGATATTGTGGTTGATACAGCTGACATCTTGTTCTTGCATAAGTATCAACCATGACCTGAAGGAACTGAGTCGCATGATCGAAAGAAGCATGATGAACTCTTCTTCACCGTCACTCTGGACAAAACTGCTGAAAAACTAGTGCGAAAAAATGCGGGATAGATCTATATCTATACGTCTGAACGATCGGACGCAATCACGCGGGAAAAATGCACTTCCAAACTTAGGCCCTACCGGAAGATAAGACAGAATAGGTAAAATGCGAGATATGATGCCACGCATGTGGTGGATATTAGTTTTAGGTTTTCGATCATGTGACTCCGTCCTGTCAGGTCATAGTTCATACATATGCAAAAGGAAGATGTCTGCCGGGTAATCGAAAATATCAATCAATCATTGGCTGGTTTGGTTTGAGATGTAGTGGCATCTCTCTTTGCGTCACGTTCTCCTGGGTCCAGGCTTTCGAAATGGATATCTAGAGTAGAGAAATTATATTTTTTCTGAGCATAGAATAAGTTGATCGAGACTATAATGCATGCATTTTCCGTTCAGTGTGCAATTTATCATTTTCTTGAAGTTCCGGTTTTGTTGGAGGTGGAACTACTCAAAGTCAACGTCACACTTTCACTGTGCTCTGATGATATTCTCTTCACTGCTGAGGTCAAACCGTTGCGCAATAAAGGACGGTTTTTTTTTTGGGGGGGGGGGGGGGGAATATGATTGTAGAAAACAAGGTCTACCTCAGTTTTGCAATATGTTCTTCTCTCTGGTCTTTTTGTTTTGTTTTTGGTAATATATCTTGTAAAAGAAATGGCGTTTTGTACGTTTTTGTCGAGTTTGCTTGTATGATTAGACACTTTTCTTCTAGAAGTATCAAATAAAATACATCTGTGCGTAATTTTCATCAGCACCAAATAAGATTTCATTTCCAGATAATAATGTAATGTTTGCACAAGTAACATATTTTAACCTCAACAATTCTTGTATCCTTTCCTAGAGTATTTTGGCACGAATGTACTTCCGACCTATGCCATCTGTTTTGTCCTTCGTTTTCAAACAGAAATCAGTAAAAATATTTGCGAAACTAACCATATTTTTCTTGTTTCTAATCGAGTTTTGGTACCCATTATTGGCTTTAATCTGATTCGTGGGCACACGAGGTAAGAGACTGAGAGAGAGAGAGAGAGAGAGAGAGAGAGAGAGAGAGAGAGAGAGAGGGGCAGAGATGGAAGAGAGAGTACCGGTCTAAGGGAAACAACTACACGCTAAATTGCCCGAAGCGTTAAAGAGCTTAAGCCAATAGCATTTGCCTCCCCTGGAAACTTTTTCCCCCCTCGAAGTTTGAGTTTATGATTACGTTGTAGAACCTGCCTTATTCATTTATTTCAAATACAGTTTTCTTTCGGCAGTGATAGTAGCCAGTGGGCTTAGATACAACAGGCATATTAGGATTCGGAAAATCAGCACCCCCATCCCAAAAAACAAGCGCAACTTTTAGATTATTTGCACCGCCATGGTTGGCAAATAACCAATAATACCTGGCTAATTATATCCGTTGATATTCTGGATAATCACAAACGGCCAGTACACACACACACACACACACACACACACAACACACACACACACACACACACACACACACACACACACACACATACACACACACACACGTCACATGTATATATATATATATACACACGCCGGGCCTGAGAGACATAGACTGATAGAGAGAGAGAAGGGGATGAGGGAGAGAGTTGAATACGAAAAAAAGACTGAATAGTTTAATTTTCTTTTCATGGTTTATCAGATAAAGGCACAAAGTCAAAATTTGGAGATATGTACACCACTAGGGCCAACCCGATGTAACAAGATTTCAGTCAACAATGTAGACGCAAAATAGAACTAGATCTACGGTTACCTAATTTTGAAAATATATTTAAACTCTAGATCTAGATAAATCAGTTGCATTCAAGAAACTATCAAAGCGTCGAAGTTTGGTTGTCTTTGATCTCGTCAGGGAAAATAAGTACTGTTGCTTCATGTGGATCTGTCGTAACATGTTCGAGGTCTTATACAATTTCAAAATATTCTTTATTCCTACGTCACACACTGCTAGGCTAGGCCTAAGTCTTAAAAACAAAACAAAACGAAAACTTTGAGATCCGAACCAGAGAAAATATAGCAATAGTGTTTACTGAGCAGGGAATAAATTCATTAATTATTCAAGCAAGCACTTTTTATCACCTATATAAGAACACAACATGTTTGGAACTGTAATACCCTTCAATACGTATATCAATTTCTTAAAAGTGCATTATCTATCGGAAGTGAAAAAAAAAAGAAGCTCAAAACCGCACTTTTGTTATAATGTAGTGATATTCTCATCGGCGCAGAAGCCAATCCATAGCATATCAACAGTATTGACGAAGAAAATTGGATGAATTACAGTGCATAACTTTTGTTTTTAAGCTTATATGAACTATCAGCTCCATGACTTTTGTATCATTTTCATTTCGGGCAATGTAATCAGAAAGAAGAGACTGTCTGGAATATCGGTCAATGTGACCGCGAAAAAGCTTCAGTGAGAATAAAACTTGACACGCACCGAAGACACAGGTAGACTGTCACTGACAGTGAAAATAGACCTTAAATATTGTCTTCAGTTCTTTAGACATTCTGCCTACACATACTCCTCACAAAGCATTCCCACATGGTTCGGTATTTCTAAAAAGAGAATGACTGCTATGGACCGTATTGCCAAATAAGTAAATGCGGGTACATAGTGACTGCCTCAAAAAAGGGAAAATTTTGGTTATCTCCTTTGCATTGGTACGACCAAAGACAGAAACAAGCAAACATGACAGACCTGTTATTTGATAGAATGAAATACTTTATTCTGTCGAGTAATAGAGTGGCTCCACACAAACTTTAACAGCTCCACACACACGCACACACACAAACACACGCTCGAGCGCGCACTCACACACATACAGAGAGAGAGAGGAGAGAGAGAGAGAGAGAGAGAGAGAGAGAGAGAGAGAGAGAAACACATACACATACACATACACATAAACATATCACACCACACCACACCACATCACACCACACTGTACCACATGTACAAACACGACATGCGCAACACATGAAGAAAACATGCAGACACTTACACACTCACATAAAACACACACAATGCAAACACACACAATGCAAACACACACAATGCAAACACACACAATGCGAATACAACACACACACACACACACACACACACACACACACACACACACACACACACACACACACACACACACACACACACACACACACACCGCTCTCTCTTTCTCTCTCTCTCTCTCTTTCACACACACACACACACACACACACACACACACACAGACGCGCACACACACACACACTCCCTCACTCACTCTCTCTTTCTCTCTCTCTCTCTTTTACACACACACACACACTCCCTCACTCACTCTCTCTTTCTCTCTCTCTCTCTTTTACACACACACACACACCACACACACACACACACACACACACACACACACACACACACACACACACACACACACACACACACACACACCACTCACATACTAACAGACTCACCATTATAATGAAATACTTCATGGTGAAAACTTGACAAGCAGACAGTGTCTGTAGAATATTCACTCAGATGCCGTGCTAACAAGACCAAGTTGTCTGTCCCTGGGGCGAAACCTAGAAGCTTTTATTACATCATCATCATCATCATCATCATCATCATCATCATCATTGTATTATTGTTGTTGTTGTCGTTGTTGTTGATATCATCATCATCATTATCATCATTAAGTCTCCATAGACTAGCAAACCAACAAAACTTCTTTTCTCTCAAATTTCTTTGTATTCTTTTTCAACAACGATAAATAATCTTAGGAAAGCCAGAATAATTTACATCAGATACATCTGTATATGTGTATATAGGAGAACCCCCTGTCAAGCAAGTGTTTCGGCTCTTAACTCCTGACACTTTAAGGAGGCCAGGCCGCATCCAGGTCATGACTCCTGGATGCCCCTATGCTGTCGCCACACACACACACACACGCACACACACACACACACACACGCACGCACACACACACACACACACACACACACACACACACACACACACACACATACACACACACACACACACACACACACACACACACACACACACATATATATATATATATATATATATATATATATATATATATATATATATATATAATTATATGTATGTATGTATATGAAATATAATATGATATCATATCATAAACAAATAAGGACTCATAATTTTCTCTGACTCTGGAGGTGGATATGGCAGCCTTTTCGTCTCGAAAATCGTGAAAGTTACACCTCGGTTTTGCGTTATATTGTTCTATATGATATTTTACAATAAGAAATCTTGTAAAAGAAATAGTATTTGGCAGACATTTTTTGTCGAGTTTACTGTTAATGTTATAAACACATGTTTTTCTTAGACAGATTATCAAACCAAATATGGAATCTGTGAGCATATTTTCATCAACACAAATGAGATTACATTTTCAGACAGTCTAATGTTTCCACCAGTAACGTATTTTGACTTCAACAATTCTTCTGTCTTTTCCCGGAATCTTTTGACACGTAAGCACACCAAAAATGTACGATCAGTGCTGTCCTTCGTTTTCAAAGTTCAGTCACAGTGAAAATTATTTACAAGTCTCATTTCTTTTAGAATGACATAAGTTCTATAAATTCTATGCACAATGCGTATTTGAAGCCGTTCTAATTCTCGTATTTGTTGGCAATATCTGTCTCCATTTAGAATAAGA
The DNA here is from genome assembly GCA_030674185.1 of Monoplex corrugatus. Taxonomy (NCBI): domain Eukaryota; kingdom Metazoa; phylum Mollusca; class Gastropoda; order Littorinimorpha; family Ranellidae; genus Monoplex; species Monoplex corrugatus. The sequence continues at coordinate 22,795,580 of JAPXFY010000017.1, read as the reverse complement.
ACTTGGAAGTGTATCATTTGCTGTTAAACTGTGATAGCATAGCCGTGCTCATTTCAGTATGGGGTAACTGTTTTCAATGCGATAAGGTAATCATGTGCACATTGATTAAATAAGTTCAGTTTCTTAAGTGTATTTGTAACCATACTCTGCATCCATTATAATAAGAAAATTCACCTTTGTGTTTTTTTTATTTTATTTTTTTATCAATGTCATGATCATAAATGATCCGTTATTAAAAATGTGCGATACGGTAAGCTCCCTTTGCATTAACGGTAAATTTTATCACATTATTTCTAATTTTGATTTTTTTTTTCATGCAATAAAATCGATTCTGGAAATAAATCTGTCTGCGACGTTAATTTTGTATTTCTACAAAAATTACTGTATATTCTAAAGATATATTTTTAGATTGTCATTAACTTTATGTAACACTTAGCTGTAACTATATATTTTTTCTGTATAAGTTAAGGGGATACTGGGTTTACTTGGAATACTCTTCCATTCACGTTTCGTAGTTTTTAATCATAATAATTTCAAGGCTACACCATATTTCTTCATATGCGGTGTGATTAAACGTTCGTTTTGAACTTTTTTTTTTCCCCAGTCGTCTTTCTGCTTCTCCAGACACAAGAAAAAACTTTTCCTGAAGATTAATCATAAATTCATCTGGAGATTCTAGAATAAAAATCCAGAGGTGAGGTAGTTTAGATGAGACCAGAGATATTAATAATAATAATAATAATAATTACAATATTTATATAGCGCAAAATCTTGATAAAATCAAATCTAAGCGCTGAAGCAGACACACACGCACGCACGCACGCACGCACGCACACACACGCACGCACGCACGCACGCACACACACACAACACACACACACACACAACACACGCATGGCTATAAATGGGAAGAAAGAATAAAAGCAATAAAAGCAAGAATAAAAGCAATGGAAAATTATAGAGAGCATAGCATATACAATTATATATTATAACCATGTGTTTTATGCGGAGGAGAAAAGGTGAGTTTTGAGAGCGGACTTGAAGGAGACAAAAGTAGGTTGCTGACGGACTGAGAGAGGAAGTTTGTTCCAGGAGAGTGGACCAGAAACAGAGAAGGCTCGTGGACCATAGGTATTGAGCTTAGTGCGTGGAAAGCGAAAAGTCAGAGGATCGGAGGCAGAGCGGAGGGTACGTGAGGGAAGATAGATCTCAAGTAGGCTTGACAGGTAATCGGGGGCTGCGTTATTGAGGCTTTTGTAGCACATGGTGTCTAGTTTGTACTGTATGCGCTTTGATACAGGGAGCCAGTGAAGTTGTGCCAGGAGAGGAGATATGTGGTCAGCTTTTTTCTTTTTGAGTACAAGGCGTACAGCATTGTTTTGAATGCGCTGTAGGATGTGAATGGTGGAGGCAGGAAGACCAGACAGGAGTGAATTGCAATAGTCAATGCGAGACATTATGAAGGAGAGAACGAGTTTTGCAGTTGTTTCGATAGAGAGATACTTCCTGATCAGCCTTATACGATGGAGATGATAGTAGCAAGATCTGGCAGTTTGAGAAACAAAGTTGTTCATGGAGAGGGTAGAGTCAATGCAGACACCAAGGTTTTTAGCTGAATCAGAAATTGGGACTGATGTGTTACATAATGGGAGAGAAAGAGGAGGCAGCTGAGAAAGTTTCTAACGGGTGCCAATGAGGATAGCTTCTGTCTTGTCGTCATTAAGCTGAATGTCGCAACTCTTCTCAAATGTCAAACAAACCTCTTTCTTCTGACATTTTGTTCTGAATGGTATATTTCTTCACATCTTTTTACATCATTTGCAAACCACACACACATCCTTTGAAATTTTCTAAAATTCCAGTGAATATTCAGATACTACGTAGTATCACTGACCCTCTTTTTCTTTCCTAACCAAAGTGTGTTTTATCGCATTAACAATGTCGTGAAGCGTTTTTAAGTTTTAAAACGAGGTTTACAAAGCTGTCCAAAAATGATTTCTCTCCATTATTCATTGACTTAGTACTGTCTGAAAACGGAAACAGTTTTGCTTTTTGCTATTTACTACAATGCCTTTTCTGTCTTTATCTAGTCTTATCTTTATTGCAAGTATTTTACACGTAACACAAACAAATATGAAGAGAATAGGTCACCTTGTCTCCAGCGTCTTTCTACAGCAAACCCCGTTTAGTTTGACCATTAACGTAACTGTTGATTTCATGTTTTTATATAACGTTTCTACTTATCTATAAATATTTTCACCAAACCATGCATCTATAGAACTTCGTAAAAAAATTGCCAATCTGGGGAATCGGAAGCTTTCCTCCGGTTTAGGCAAAGTAAGAGTCCCGGAAAATGTTTCATATCTAAAGTAAGTAGTTAAATCGTACATAAGCGTTATATTACTTGCAAAATATGTTTGCAACAAAGCCTGTTTGATCTGCACAAATTATGTTTGGAAGGCTTGTCATCATTCTGTTTGAAATGCAAGCAGACTGAATCTTGGAGAATACATCAAGAAGCGAAATAGGCCTCCAATTCTTTATAATTTTTATATACCTTTGGTTTATTAGCTTTTGAGATGCAAGTTTTAAAATCCTTCCTGTTGGGTTCCTAAATGACTGGTTCTAGACTCTCACAACAAATGGACCTAGTTTTCTTCAAAAGAATTTGTAAAATTCTGCCCCAGAGTCATCCATACTTAGACTCGATTCCATTTTTTCATGTTCCTTGAGCAAATTCTGCTTTGTTCAAATTTTTCAGCCCTTCTAATGAATTTCTCTCTTCATTGGCAGCTGTTGTTATCGTTGTTGTTTGTTTGGTCGTTTTTTATATTCATTTTGCGTTTTTAGGCTGCTCTTTGTATATAGCTTTTTATATAATGTATTTACCTCTTGATTTATCTTTTGAGAATCATCATTTACATTTCACTCTCCTACCATCTCAAGTTTACAAGACAGTTTTTACCTTTAGCTTTCTGACGCTTTTCTGTTACCAGTCAGGGGAAGTTCGTCTGCTCTTGTGATTGTAGTCACGTCTCATTCAGTGTAAGCTTTCAGTTGCGCGAACGTCGTAGAAACACAATAGGCAACTGCTCTGACATTAAGCAGCTTAGCTTTATCTATTGTAGTCGCTCAGCATCATTATCATCACCATCATCAACATAATATCTCTTTATCTGTCTTCCTGTGCGTGTTTCTGCCTTTAATTCTCATGCTTTGTAACGTACTGGATCCATTTACATATGGAAGTCGATATTTTACTGGAATTCATTTTTATAACTTCTCTGACAATGCATATGTTATGGTTAATCTTTTCATCACAGCATTGGCTGGTATATCTCCAGTTTCCCTCCCTTGTTTGTTGTTAATTCTTCCTTTACTCTCTTCTTTTCCTTTGAGTCTGTGTACGTTATGTAGATAATTTTTTTTTTTACAAAAATGCATACATCATTGCTACTGATGCTATCATCGCTGTGTTACTATTGTTGTTTTGTTGTTATTGTTAGGGCCTGATACGCATTTGCTTTACTTGTGTACGCCTTTGTCTTTCATCGTTTTGTAAAGCACTTGATCAGTTAATGTATAAAAGTGAGCATTTTATATGTTACAAAAAGAGGCATAATCATATCACCTCCTTGCTTCACTCTCTCCACTGGATGCCTGTTTCTCAAAGAATTTCATACAAAATCAATACATTATGGGACGAGTGTATCAATGGTATTGCACCTATTTATCTTTGTGATCACCTGATCACCTTGGAAGAAGCACTCTCCGACCTCTTCGTTTTCCTTCTGACACTAGTTTGCCAGTAGAAATTCCTTGATGCAGATGTTCGGTCACCGCTCTTTTGTGTATGTGTGTGTGTGTGTGTTGGGGTGTGTGTGTGTGTGTGTGTGTGTGTGTGTGTGTGTGTGTGTGTGTGTGTGTGTGTGTGTGTGTGAGTATGTGTTTGTGTGTGTGTGTGTGTGTGTGTGTGTGGTGTGTGTGTGTGTGTGTGTCTGGTCGATACAACTGGTACAAGCTTCCCCTGTTTATTCGACAGTCACGCACTCTGTCTTCCTTCAAGTCTAACTTGAAGACAGCTTTTTGTCCAGCAGTGACTTCCCCTTCTGTGTGCCACCTTTTCGTCCTATTCCCCTCCTGTCTTTCCCCTCCCAGTTTGTGTGTGTATGTGTGTGTGTGTGTGTGTGTGTGTGTGTGTGTGTGTGTGTATGTGTGTGTGTGTGTGTGTGTGTGTGTGTGTGTGTGTGTGTGTGTGTGTGTGTGTGTGTGTGTGTGTGTGTGTTTTGTCCCCTTGAGTTTTTGTCATTGCGAGTGAATGCTTTGGTAAATGATGAAAGTGGGCCGCTTTGCTTTAATTAAGATGTCAAGATTTGGAGCCGTATCATCATCATCATCATCATCATCACCACCACCACCACCACCACCACCACAACCACCACCACCACCACCATCATCATCATCATCATCATCATTATCATCATCATCACCACCACCACCACCACCACCACCTCCGCCGCCGCCGCCGCCGCCACCACCACCACCACCACCACCACCATCATCATCATCATCATCATCACCACCATCATCACCACCATCATCGTTATTACTATTATTATCATTATTATTATTTTCATAGCTTGACATTCTAAACTCATGTATTATAGTTCATTTATTTTAAAAAAAAAACAACATTTGTATGTGTAGAGTAGCAAGAACTACCTGTAAGACGGGACCAAAGGGACCTAACGCTACTACTGCCCTTGAGTAATGCAGAGTGTAACATTTTTGAAGTTTGAAGTAACTCTTTCTCTCTTCATCTGTCCTTCTTTTTGTCTCAAGTGACAGTAAATGTTGTTATTCTTTGATTTCCCTATGTCTCACGCTGCTGACATATCGGTGATTTTCTTCATCTGTATTTGTAATTTCAGCAGATATGTAGATTAGCAACGGCAAGTTTGAAAACTAGCTTTTAGTCAGTAACTTCTTCTGTTGGAGAATATAATATCATTGCTTTTGTCATTCTTCCTCCCTCTGTGGTTTTGTCTCTCTTTCTGTTTGTTGTCTGTCTGTCTCTGTCTCTGTCTCTCTTACACGCATGCACGCCCCCCCCCCCCCCCCCCCACACACACGCATTCACTCACAGATATGTAGATTAGCAACGGCAAATTTTACAAATGGCTTTTCCCGTCATTAATCCTCACCATCGGAAATGAAAGTGTCATCGTTGTTGTCCTTATCATTGTCTCTCTGTGTACCTTCAGCTAAGTGAGTAGAAAAAGATAAGAGTGTATCTTGTTGCTGTGGGACACAGCCTGTGACAGACGCTTTAGCTGATAAACCAGCCAGATGTTCAGACGGGATGATTGTGAAAGCTAAGGCTTTGATTGTGAAACAGCTACACGGGCTATTTTGTTGGCCCTTATAAGGAAATGGCAGCTATTGAACAAAAATAGCAACAAGTTTCCACCACCGTTCCAGCCATGAAGAAGTCGCCCCCCCCCCCCCCCCACTCAAAGTATCGGGGACAGATATTCTCCATCCAGATTTGTTGAAAACAAAGAAACAATCACCTTTTGAAAACATATATACATACATACATACAAACAAACAAACAAACAAACAAACAAACAAACAAAAAAACAAACAAACAAACAAACAAACAAAGACCTATTGAAAACAAAAAACAAACAAACAAATACCTGTTGAAAACAAACAAACAAACAAACAAACAAACAAAAAAACAAAGCAAGCAAGCAACAAACAGGCAAACGAACGAACGAACAAACGAACAAACGAACAAACAAAGAAACAAAGAAACGAACGAACCAAAGAACAAACGAACGAACTATCGCAAGAGAAAGCGGTCTTCCCCTTAGAGGGGGAGGCCCTGTGATAGAACGAACAAACGAACGAACGAACAAACAAACAAAACAAACAAACAAACAAACAAACAAACAAGCAAACAAACAAACAAACCCCACTGATCTGTCAACCACATGATCGATTGTGACTGACTACAAAAGCCATTTCATCAATGTAATTCTTTTCGTTCGCTGTCACACTTGGCGTTTAGTATCAAGGAACGTACATACGGCGGTATGCTAGGCGATGAATTCCTCTTCATAATAATAATAATTAATAATAATAATTACAATATTTTTATAGCGCAAAATCTTGATAAAATCAAATCTAAGCGCTGAACAGACACACACGCACGCACGCACACACATGCACGCACACACACACACACACATACACAGGTCAGGTCAGGTCAGGTCCCGAAGCCGGTGGGTGGCTGTAGGGGCACCACAGACGACTTGACAACCTCCCTCCATGCCTTTCGGTCTTCCGCTTTCCTCAGGGTGGTAGTGAGGGGGAGGCTGGTCCATTCTTTGATGTTATCTTCCCATCTTTTCTTCTGTCTGCCTCGTCTCCGCTGTCCTGGTACGGTGCCCTGCATGATGGTCTTTGCCAGGCCATGGGTTCTTGTTATGTGGCCGTACCACTTCAGCTTCCGTTTCTTAACGATGGTAAGGAGGTCGTCGTGACGTCCTATGGCTACGTGGACACGGTTCCGGACTTCCTCATTTGTTATGTGGTCTTTGTAGGAGATGCCGAAGATCTTTCGGCAGCATCTCATCTCGAAGGCTTGGATTTTCCTCTGGAGGTCAGCTGTGAGAGTCCATGACTCGCAGGCATACATGAATGTGGAGATCACGAGTGTCCGCATCAATCTGATCTTGTGTTTGCTGGTGATGTCTTTTTGCCTCCATATGTTCTTCAGCTTCGTCAGTGCTGATGTTGCTTGCGCTATTCTTGCAAGGACTTCTTTTCTTGAACCTTCATCTGTAACTATGGACCCCAGATATTTGAAGTTGGTGACTGGTTCAATTATTTTGTTGTTGATTTTGATTTCCGCATTGAAGCCATCTGCATTGTTTGTCATTATCTTTGTTTCTTCTGCACTAATTTCCATGCCGTAGGCTGAAGATGATATATTCAGCAGATTTATCAGGTTCACAAGTTCTTCTTCTGTGCCTGCTAGTCCGTCAATGTCGTCGGCAAATCGTAGGTTGGTAATTGTTCTGCCGGCAATGCTGACTGTTCCCTTGTGTTTTTCTAATGCGTCGCTCATTATCCTCTCAGAAATATGTTGAAAAGTACTGGAGAGAGGAGACATCCCTGTCTCACTCCGACTGATGTCCGGAACCAGTTTCCCGTGTTTCCGTTGAAGAATACTGCGCTGTTGGCTTTGTCGTACAGACTCTTGATGACATTTACAAGGTTGGCACTGATGTTGTATTTGTGCATGGTGGTCCAAAGTGCTTCATGCCACACTCGGTCGAAAGCCTTCTTGAAGTCAATGAAGACGTGGTATAGGTCTTGTTGGTGTTGCAGGTATTTCTCCATAAGAATTCTCAGATTGAATATCTGTTCAGTGGTGCTTCTTCCTGCTCTAAAACCTGCTTGTTCCTCTGCGATGATCTTTTCTGCTTGAGGTTTCAGCCTGTTCAGCAAGATTTTAAGCATGACTTTGCTGGGATGGCAGATTAGGCTGATTGTGCGGTAATTTTTGCACATACACACATGGCTATAAATGGGGAAAAAGAATAAAAACAATGGAAAATTATAGAGAGCATAAATCCCTCTTCAGCAAACTAACAATTTCAAACTTAGCCACAATATTCGCCTCTATTCAGCTAGATATTCACTCTACTCCGAACACCGCCATCTATTGATCCCTATCGTCAGCGTTATGGCCCCTGCAGCTGGTGTTAAATTGAGTGCTTTGTTATTATTGTTGTAGTTATTTTTGTTGAAAGCCAGGCCGACTGCACAGCATCTTATCAGGGCTTCAACCATGTCGAAACACACACCACTCCTCGCTGACAATGACGAAAGAGACCTAGAAAAGAAAATCAAGTACACATGCCATAAGAGCACCGGGTAGTTCCAGGGAGAAGATATTGGACGGACTTGCAGAGTGGTTGAAGACAAAGTGGGTGGAAGAGGTGCTTCAGGCAACAAGGGATAGAAACAGATGGAAGGCCATGATCGCCAACGCCGTGTGGCAAGGCACTTGATGATGATGATGACCAATGCATTCGCGCACATGATCCATGATAAGCCTCTGACGTTGATCACTCCACCCAAGTTATCACCAGGGGACTTGAAAGTGACAAATATGGATACACGTTGATAAACATAACTAAGCACGATAAAACATATAAAACTGGCCTAAATTACCTACAAATTAATTGCTTCAGCACATCACATTTCCCCAGAAATTAATACATGTACCCGGTTATCAACCCCAATAGAAAGTATGTAAGGCTTTAAAGAACACGTGCACGTGAATGGACCAGCAAGACAGAAAACGATAAAAGGTGATGATAGACAGCAAAGGAGCAAGGCAGAAACAAAGTAAGTAACAGAAAAGAGGAAATTTCTACCACAGTTTCTAGCACAGAATTTGCAGCAGATGGAGATACTATTTACGCTGAAAGAGTCCCCGGCATTCCCACGGGATCAGCATCTGCTTGAGACACCTGGAATATGGATGCGAATCACGGATTGAAAACAAATTTTTGTCAGACCCTCCCACCCCCTCCCCTTTGACCTTCACTAGTTCTTATGTGTGACCTAGGTGCCAATCTTTTCGATGATATAATAAAACACATACACACATACATAGACACACAGACAGACATAGACACACACACACACACACACGCAAACACACACAGACACACACACACAGACACAAACATACACACACACACACACACACACACACACACACTAACACACACAGACACAGACACACAGACACAGACACACACACACAGACACAAACACATACACACACACACACACACACACACACACACTAACACACACAGACACACACACACATACAGACACAACACGCAACACAAACACACACACACACACACACACACACAACACACACACACACACACACACACACACACACACACACACACACACACACACACACACACACACACACACAAATGAGCACATCATACTTACATTTCATTTATCGACAGAACAAAAGTTCTTGCTTCCACAACGTAGAATGATATCTGATTATGCTGTAGTAGGCTAATTGCAGTGTCAATTATTTTGAAAATGCTAACTTTGCAGTTATGCTGTCAATGATTGTAAAAATGCTAACTTTGCAATTATGCTGTAGTAGGCTAATTGCAGTGTCAATGATTTTAAAAATGCTAACATTGCAATTATGCTGTAGTAGGCTAATTGCAGTGTCAATGATTTTAAAAATGCTAGCATTGCAATTATTCTGTATTAGGCTAATTGCAGTGTCGATGATTTTAAAAATGCTAACTTTGCAATCTGGAATGTACAGTTTGAGTGAGAGGGATTCATTGCGCCTAGATAATTCCGTATGCGATCCACCCAAATCTGCAAGCAGTTATCTGGTAGACACCTTAAGTCTGCGCGAAACGTCAAGCACTGGCAGGGTCTTGAAATGGGAGTGGGGAGGGGGAGGGGGAGGGGGAGGGGAGAGCAACGGGGCCTGTGAAACAAAGACACTACCCGAATGATCGGAGCAGTGAGATGGTCAGCAAACATGCAAGCTTGTGTGCGCGTGTGCACACATGAACACTGTTCACGTGCCTGTGAATACTTGTATTCAGTCATGATTTCATGTGATTTGTTTTTTTTTTCCTGTGGTTGTAAATACGTGTGGTACTATGGTTCCTAACACTTTCATTTCATATTTTGTTAATGTCTGCTTTTACTTGATTTAATGTTCAGTAATGTTTCATTGTTGTGAAATGTTTTGGGCATGCTTTCGACATCATTATCATCATTATTGTTTGAAGCCCAGCCGATCGCGCAGAGCTATAGCCATCTATAAAGAAAATCACACACAACATCTCGGTAACCTGGAAAAAAACACGTACAAAAGAAAATTAAGCACGCGTATCAATGTATTCGCGCATATAATCTAAGGGTAGATACCCTGGCATTGACCATTCCGCCCATTTTATCACCA
>JAPXFY010000017.1:22740529-22780529 GCA_030674185.1 Monoplex corrugatus | reverse complement strand
TGCCTATTTGCTTGCCTGTTTCTTTGTTTGTTTAGATTCCGGCTGTGAAGTATCCACGTCTCGTGAGTGGCCACAGATTCTGGGAAATTCAGTGCTATTATGACACATTAGAATGGGAAAGATAATCATGATGTTACGGAATTGTAGTTTGGGACCTTCTTTTTCCTCAGTGCTGTCAGTTCCAAGATGAAGTCATTGCTGCTGTATGGTGCCGAAACATGGAAAATGACAAACAACAACGACGACGACGACGATGACAACAACGATAACAACAACGACGACGACGACAACAACAACAACGACAAAAACGATGACAACAGCAACAACAACAACAACGACGACGACGACGATGACAACGATAACAAACGACAACAACGACAACAACGACAACAACGACAACAACGACAACAACAACAACGACAACAACAACAACAACAGCAACGACGACGACAACAACAACAAAACCCTCAACAGAGTGTAGACTTTCATTAACGTGTATCTGATAGAAGTCCTCCAGATTCACTGACCAGATTCAAAAAAAAAAAAAAAAAAAAAAGAGAAGAAGATTAGCAGCATTGATCTTGAAAGAGGACACACCATTTGCCAGCAGAAAGCGAAACTGGAAGAATTAGGTGGAGATGGATTGTGCACACACTGCAAAAACCAGCGTCACGTGTCGTCAGACACACCCTGACATGGAACACTCTAGGAAAGGGAAAGACAGGCCAGCCGAGTTTGGAGTTTGTTCAAGAGGGATTCATCGCACCCGGACAATTCCATATGTGCCAAGAATTATCTGGCAGACTCCCTAGGCCTGCGCAAAACCCTACGCGCTGGCGAGGTCTTGAAATTGGGGAGGAAGGGGGGAGGGACTTTTGAAACACTAAGCTGACAACACCAGCATGATGGAAACATTAAGATGGGTAGCAAACAGGCCAGGTTTTAATGTTGCAGGCTGAGGCTGAACTCAAGATATCAGATCTTGAGTCCACAGCTCTATCAAAAAAACCCAACCATTTGCTGCCGGCCGAAAAATACGTGACTAAGAGACCTCCAAGCAGACTGTAGGGGATGGGCCTTAGAGACTAAAGCACAAGATAGAGGACCATGAAGGGCTCCTGTTGACAGCCAACACCTAAAGAGGGGTTTATTTAAGAACCTAAGTAAGTAAGTAAGTAATGATGACACATTCGAATGGTGATAATGATGATGCTGTGGAGTTGCAGTCTGGATTGTGACTGTGTGACAGGATTGTACTATACCTTTCTTTTCATAGCATGCATTGTCATCATCAGTCAGGCCTGGAAGGCACGGAAACCTGATGTGCTGGTTATGGGATTTTGAAACAACACCTTCAATGACCTTACCAGACACATGGATGACACTCCAAATGTGTAGTCTCAGTCTTCGTAATGAACCCACAGCACGCCAAACTCTGGGCAATATAGAATATAGGACCCACTTGGGGCTGAAAAATCCTGCGATGAATTTTAGTGGGATTGATGGGGATTCGAACCCACAGTCTCCCAATCGCCACTCCGTCGCACTAACCGCTGGATTAAGAAGTGATGGTTTGTCGAATAACCAAATCGATACGAAACAACAAAAAGCAACGAACGGGACACAGATGTTTGCTGCGATTATTAGTAACCGGCCAGCTTACGTGGGATCGTCCATCAAAAAGCGACAAAACCAACAGCTTGCTTCACGTACGCATCTCTCTTAACATTAAACAGCACGTTCATTTATCTACCATCGGTCTCCAAACTTGACACATTGTATTTCACTGCTAGCATGGCCATGTTCTTGTGGCGAACGAACCTTTGCCGTATCATGTGACGTTTGACCCTACATGTAAAATGGGTTGAGATAAAACTGGTGACTGGCTACTCCATGATTTTGTGATAGCCGTGACCAGCCACTCACATTTTTCTTGCTCACTGAGGATTTGAGTCTGCAAGCCAGGTGAGAACGAAATGGCTCTCTGTCTCTGTCTGTCTCTCTCTGTCTCTCTCTTTCTCTCTGCCTCTCTCTGCTTCTGTCTCTGTCTGTCTCTGTTTCTGTCTCTCTGTCTCTATCTCTGTCTCTGTCTCTGTCTCTCTCTCTGTCTCTCTCTCTCTTTCTTTCTCTCTGCCTCTATCTGCCTCTGTCTCTGTCTGTCTGTCTCTGTTTCTGTCTCTCTGTCTCTATCTCTGTCTCTGTCTGTCTGTCTGTCTCTCTCTCTCTGTCTGTCTGTTACTTTTGCCATACGGTGGTTGTGTTGTTTCATTAATGTTACTTTTTACCTGTGAGATTTTTTTTCACTGTGGATTGCGTTTCTTGGATCTGTTGTTTTGAACAAAACCCGAAGTGAGGACAGTCATGGCGTTTGGGGCCTAGTGGATACAGTACACCCCTACCTAGGAAGCAAACAGCCTGGGTTCGATTTAAGGCCGGGCGGGGTCTCTCTCTCTCTCTCTCTCTCTTCTCTCTCTCTCTCTCTCTCTCGCTCTCTCTCTCTCTTTCCTCATCTTTCGTTGAGGTCTTGAGTGGTGCTGGCCTAGGTGCTAGTCTCTTTGGATAAGACGATCAACCGAGGTCCCATGCGTGCACCATGCAGTACGTTAACGATCTCACGGCAGCCGAAGAGTTGTTCCTGGCAAAATTATGTAGAACAATCGACTTTCATGGGTAAAACAAAAATACGCACATATAGGAGAAAAAACGGAGAGAGAGAGGGGTGGGGGGTGGGGTGGGGGTGGCGCTGTGGCCCTGGAAACGTTCTTTTCATGGAAAGCGGCTCCATTGTGGGAAAAAAATCCAATTCAGTCGAATCCAGTTATACATGATGATGATGATAACGACGGTATCCTGCGGGGGCTCTTCCAGTATACATGTAGTATCCCCGCCTTCTGGTTATTCTGCCACTCATTTTGTTACTGCCTTGTTCCTTTGCTTTCTGTCATCTCTTCCTGTCATTTTCTGCCTGGCTGGTCAATTCACCTGTATGTGTTCTATAAAGACTTAACGTACTTTTAGGATTGGTAATAGGATACATTTATTACCAGGATTGTTGGTTGTAGGGAAATGTGATGTGCGGAAGTAATTTTTGGTGGTTTAGGCCAGTTTTCTTGCATGTTTTATGTTTTTTTATATTTGTGTTCAGGATTTATTCTTTTAAACCCTCCCACCCACCCATCCGCGGTTGTAACTTGGACGGAATAGTCAACGCCTGCGGCATTTTCTTGGATTATGTGCACGAATGCATTAATGTGTGTACTTAATTTTCTTTTCCATTTTTTTCCCTTAAAGTCAGTGAAGTGTTGTGTGTGTGTTGAGATGGTTATGGCCCTGATTTGACTGTGCGCAGTCGGCTAGACTTTAAACAATAATAGTAATAGTAATGATGAAGGTGTGGTGGTGGTGGCGGTGACATTACTTTATTAGTAGTGGTTTTGGTGATGATCATGATAATGATAAGGATTTTTTCATGTTCACGGTCTACGTGATCAAATCACATCTGGCGATGAATGTGTATAGATAGTTGTATATATATATATATAAAATGATAATGATGATGATGATGGAAGTGGTGGCGGTGCTCGTCGTCGTCATCGTCGTAGTAGCAGTGGTTGGTGATAATGACAATGATAACGATGATGAAGATGATGAATGTGGTAGTGATGATGATGATAATGATGATGATTATGATGACGAAGAAGAAGAAGAAGAAGAAGAAGTGATGATGATGATGATGATGATGATACGGAGGAGGTGAAGGAAGATCATCATCATCAACGTCATCACGACGACGACGACCACCTTCACCACCACGACTATCTTAACAGAGTTGTCTTCAGGAGCGTACGTGACCAAACGGACGACGCGTCTCGTCCGCCGTCTTCCGTGATATTATACCGTATAAATCGTCCTTGTTGAGCACTATTCTCTAAAATCACTTGGGTTCACTGCACATTACACATCATCACACTTCAGTGGAGCAGGGAGAACTCAAGCTGTTAGGCCAGCTGACCACAACATTCCGTAGTTGTACTGTCTGCGTCTTTGGTGGGCGTGCATGCTTGGCGTTTTCCCAAGCCAGCTACTGACATGACTCAAGGGATATTTACTATCATCATCATCATCATCATCATCAGGTGCCCTGCCGCATGGCGTTGGCGACCATGGACTTCCAACCATCTCTATCTCTCGTTGCCCCCAGCATCTCCCCCACCCTCCTCATCCCCAGCCACTCTGCAAGTCCGTCCAGCATTCTCTCCCTGGGTCTACCTGGTGCTCTCTTTCCCTCCAGCTTTCCCGTTGTGACCAGGTGCTCCAAATCCCCCTTCCTCAAAAAATGGCCTATTGATGTTGCCTGTCTTTTTCTAATCTTTCTTATGAGTGATCTACTTGTGTCTGCCTCCATCAAGACTGTCTCGTTTGTTTTATTTGCTGTCCATGGAACTCTCAACATTCTTCTGAGAAACCACATCTCGGCTGCCTCAATCTTGCTCTGGCTTTGCTTGCTGACTGTCCACGCCTCGCATCCGTGCAACAGTATTGGTTCTATATAACATTCAAGGACTCTCTTTCTGATGTTAATTGATAGGCATTTGTTGGTAAGAATGCTTGTCATCTTCTTGAATGCTGTTTTGGCTTGGCCGATTCTGCCAGCTATTTCCGATGTGCATCTGCAAAGAGAAACGAGGAGATATACAGGATGATAAACAAAGACATCAGGTATAGGTGCAATGAAGCTAAGAATGCTTGGCTGAACACAAAATGCAAAGAGATAGAAGAACGACACAAAATCAGCTAGGAGGACTGTTATTTTTTCTATGCCAAATTCCTACAGGGCTTCAATCATCTCTGTAGTAATGTTGTCTGGTCCTGGGGCTTTTCCTGGTTTCATCTTTTTCAGTGCTGCTCTAACTTCATCTTTCATTATGGGTGGTCCTTCAAAGTTCTTTTTTATAATGTGTTCTTCGTTTCTGTCATCCTCAGAAAGGTCTTTAATGTACTCTCCCCATCTGTCCAGTATTTTGTCTTTTTCCATGATAAGCGTGCCATCGTTCGATTTTAAGCAACCAGTTGATGTGCATGTATTTTTCCTTGGACAATTTCTTCAATTCGTCTGTACATACCCCGAGGATCCATTTTGTGTCGTTCTTCTATCTCTTTGCATTTTGTGTTCAGCCAAGCTTTCTTAGCTTCATTGCACCTATACCTGATTTTTTTGTTTATCTTCCAGTATATCTCCTCGTTTCTCTTTGCCCTCCTCCTTTCCTCCTCAAGCCCAAAATTTCATTAGTCATTCAGCTTTTTTTGCTTTTCTATTTGCCTTAGGGATTTCTTCACATTGATATTCTCTGTTTATCCCACATACGAACCAAGGTAGGCCTGTATCTTGACTCTGAATTGGAAACAGCGCTCGCGGTTTATCTGCATATCTCTGATGTCATCTCCCCCTCCAGGCTTCGTATACATCTATAATTACACATAATACCTACAGGCACGCACGCTTATCATGGAAAAAGACAAAATATTAGACAGATGGGGAGAGTACATTAAAGACCTTTTTGAGGATGACAGAAACGAAGAACACATTATAAAAAAGAACTTTTGAAGGACGACCCATAATGAAAGATGAAGTTAGAGCAGCACTGAAAAAGATGAAACCAGGAAAAGCCCCAGGACCAGACGACATTACTACAGAGATGATTGGAGTCCTGGAGGAATTTGGCATAGAAAAAATAACAGTCCTCCTAAATGAAATTTATGACACTGGAAAAATCCCCAAAGATATGTCAAAATCAATTTTCATTGCACTTCCAAAGAAGACAGGGGCTATAGAATGCGAACTCCATCGCACAATCAGTTTGATGAGTCATGTAACAAAAATCCTGTTGAGAATAATCATGATGAGGACAAGGAATAGAATCAAAAGAGAAATAGCAGAAGAACAGTGTGGATTTGTGGAGGGGAAAGGAACTATTAATGCCATATACATCCTAAGAACTATCATAGAGAGGTCAATTGAGATGAATAAGGATTTGTATTTATGCTTTGTTGACTACACCAAGGCTTTCGATCGGGTACGACATGATGAATTGATCAACCAACTGGAGAGACTCAATGTTGATGGAAAAGATCTACGAATAATCAGAAATATGTACTGGGAACAAACAGCTGCAATGCTGGACGGACTTGCAGAGTTGGCTGGGGATGAAGAGGGTGGGGGAGATGCTGGGGGCAACAAGAGATAGAGATGGTTAGAAGTCCATGGTCACCAACGCCATGCGGCAGGGCATCTGATGATGATGACCTACAGGCGTCTACAGGCAGACACACAACGGGGGGGGGGGGGGGGGGGGGGAGAGGGGGGGGGGTTTAGGCACTACGATTTTTTCTGGGATGCATCAGTACATTGTCTTACCCACACTCTGCATGCAGTACCTTGCTGCACAGTCTGCATACCCTGTCTTTTGTAGCATGCATGTTGAGTGTTTTCAAGTTTCCATAACCACGGACACTTACATAACTTACAGGATCGTTAACGTGCATAGTTAATATTCTGGATGCGTGTGCACACAAAAGGGGTTTAGGCATTTGACAGGTCTGCACACACATTGACCTGGTAGATCGGAAAAATCTCCACTTTTTAACCTCCCCCACCCTCCCAAGGAAGGACCAAACCTTAGACTTTCAAACTGGAAGTCGGATATTTATCCACTGGGCTGCCAAGTACTGTATATATGTATATATATATATTATATATATATATATATATATATATATATATATATATATATATACATATACATATACATATCCATATACATATACATATACATGCATATATATACAATATATATGTAGATAGATATTGTTAGATTTATCTATCTATTTATCTATCTTTATCTATCTATCTATCTATTATCTATCTATCTATATGTCTGTCTGTCTGTCTGTCTGTCTATCTCTGTCTGTCTGTCTGTCTGTCTGTCTTCTTTTTCTTTTTCTTTTTTCTTTCTGAGCATTAAGCTTTTATTGCTCATCTTCCTATTTGGTAACTGCACGGACCAAAAATCATGGATACCCATTGTTTTAAAAATCTTTTTAATTAAATGTTTAATAATAATATTTCCTACTGTTTTTGCTTTAGTTACTTCAGGATAATGTCCAGACATTATCTTGACACGATCTCTGTATGTGTGTATGTGTGTGTGTGTGTGTGTGTGTGTGTGTGTGTGTGTGTGTGTGTGTGTGTGTGTGTGTGTACGTGCGTGCTTGAGTGTGTATGTAAGGGGGAGAGAGAGAGAGAGACAGACAGAAGACAGACAGAGAGACAGACAGACAGACAGACAGACAGACAGACAGACAACAGATAGGCAGACAGACAGACAGAGGTTGGAATGTGGTAACAGGGATTGGGAGGCGCGTAGAACTAAGCCCAGAACCTGTTAGAAATAGGTCGCATCAAAGATATACATGCCCTTTTCTCTATGCATGTATTACTAATCTGTATAACATTAACAACTGAACCTTTATTGGCCATTTAAATCGTTTAGAAAAAATATATACATTAATCTGCATTCATGCATTATTAACATCATCAGAAACTTCCTGGAAGATCATGTAATCATTGTTATTCATTATTAGGCTATATAGGTCAGCTTGCCGTAATGTGCCTTTAGATTACATGTCACGTATCTCCCAACCGGCATACGTATCGCGATACGTACGTTTCCCGTACGTGAAAGCGATTTGGGTTTGGATTACACAGGGGTTGGGAGTGTATAATGTGCAGAGTTGTAGCATATGCTAAGACTATTGGTTGCTTTATTTTATGGTTGCTTAGAACTGTTGAGCGTGTTATTTTATTATGTTCTGTCATTGATTTGTGATTGTGGTTTCGAGTAGCTGTGAGAATAATCTATGTGTGGTGCGAGTCCGTGTATGTACATTTTAATTTTCCTATGTGGTTGTATAAAAGAGTATTGTATCATATTGTATTTTACCGTATTGCAGCATGGCATCCATTAATTTGTTTTCCCTATCCACCGCATTTTCTCTCTTCAATCTGTCACTCCATCATCGTGTTTCCTCTCTTTTCGTTCTTCCTTTCTTCCAAGTCTTCCTTATCAGTTGCGTTGCTTGCTCATCTCTTTGGTGTGCTTCAATCCTCAGGCAATTGCATCCTCCAGCTTCCGGACTTCTGTATCTTCTCTCTTCACATTAATCTTTCTGAATGTCAAAATCAGTCTTTTTGTTCTCTTCTTCTGTTTGTATTTAATCTTGCCGGTACTCCATGGTTGTAGACCATCATGCAGCTGGGCTGTGTGATTTCTTGATTTGGCATGGGGAACACTTAGATCTGAAAAACAGGAAGAAACTTATTTCATTTGTCTTTTTATTTGTTTGCATATTTATTCATTATGACGATGGTGATAATACTGGCAATTATAACAATAATAATAACAATAATATTAATAACAATAACAACAATAATACAATAATAATAAATGAATAAATGATACAATCATCATCACCACTATCAGTTTCTGCCACATGTGCAAACACAGTCCACTCTGGCTCCCCACCAGCTTCTCTTACCAGGGTAGGCCTATGTGGCCTTGACCTTGATGAGAAACCACACAGTGAACTGCAAGGACAGATCTAAGTCAGCGCTTGGCGTTATATTTCTTTAAATGCCACTCCATTATACATTTTTCATAAGAAAATTCATCAGCAACTAATCAAAAACAATAAAAAAAAAATTACGTCACGCATGACATTAGTAATGTTTCGCGTCCACAAAATAGCATTTCATAGCAGAAATTGTGGTCGAACCAGCCTGCCAGCTGAAGTCTCGTTTGAAATTCTAAAGCAGCAGGCTTTTGCTTGCTGACACTTGGTACGTTTGGTCGACTCGCACATGAATTGTTTAAAACTCAGTGACTTAAGACATACATAACAAGGTAGAGAAAGGGTTTCAAAACACAACCAAAATATTACTTAGCTTGAAACTTGAGATATGCAGTCCCAAACTAGATACGGGCGAGAGCATGTATAACTGGACTTCCACACGTGGTTACGTCCCTATCGAAGGAGTACATATCGATATAATCGCACGAAAAAATGCGATGCATAGTCGGTACGTTACGTATCTGGCCCGCATTGGATACGTGACGTGTAATCTAAAGGTCTCTATTGTCTGGGAGATTCAGCACCTTGTCGCCATATACGAACGAGTCATGCAACGCATGGACAGCTCCTCTTTACTTGATGAAATGACTATCGAGTAGCGTCGGGAGCTTGGCAGATGATTGCACGGAGAGTGGCGAGGCATTGGTGCTCTGGGTCCCATCCTGCAGCTTTGAGGTTGTTTCTTGTTGAATTGTTAACTGTTAGCTAACAGATAGTTATTCATGTCCACATCGCCTTGCCAACGGATGGGGAAAGGAAGAGGGGGGTGGGGGTGAAATTTGAATCTAGATTGATTGATTGATTTGGTTCAGGTTTTACGTGGACACCCACCTCGGATGATATGGCTGACGGGGATAACCATCCCAGGGAAGTGGGGGAAGGGGGACTTATTTAATCCTATACTGACACCATCAGAACAACAATGATCTTAAGATGGGACAGAGAGGCCAGTTTTAATATAGCGCACCCTGGGATTCGAACCCACAACCATTAGCATCTGAATCCGACACTCAAACCAACTGAGCTACTGGGGCTTGCTTTTGAATCTTGAGATAGTTTGACAATTTATAATTAAGCCTGTTTGCTGATTAGCTAAACGTGTCCAGGAGGGGAATGGGGGGGGGGGGGGCGAGGCGTATGTGAACGACAGGATAATTATGCATGCCCACGAAGGGTAGGGTGTGTGTAAATGACAGGAGGGGGGTAGTGGAGTTTGAAAGTGTTTGATTACTAATTGCAGTGGGAAAGTGTTATATTTTTCGTTCTTTAATTTAACGTCTTTTCACTATAAGTGATATTAGACGGAAATTATATTGTCTTATATTGTGTTATATTGTCTTCACACTTAGATGCTCGGAGTGATTGCGCGCGCGTGCGCGTGTGTCTTTGTATGGGAGGTGGGCTGTGTTTGGGAGGCGAATCTTGAAGATATCATTGAATTATTACATAGGAAGAAAGCCTTTACTTCCTCCAGGCTACGTCGATTGCCAACCGTGGAAAAAATCATCATCGTCATCATAAGGTGCCCTGCCGCATGGCGTTGGCGATCATGGACTTCCAACCATCTCTATCTCTCATTGCCCCTAGCTTCTCCCCCACCCTCTTCGTCCCCAGCCACTCTGCAAGTCAGTCCAGCATTTTCTCCCTGGGTCTACCCGGTGCTCTCTTTCCCTCCAGCTTTCCTGTTGTGACCAGGTGCTCCAAATCCCCCTTCCTCATAAAATGGCCTATAAATGTTGCCTGTCTTTTCCTAATCTTCCTTATGAGTGATCTACTTGTGTCTGCCTCCATCAAGACTGTCCCGTTTCTTTTCCCTGCTGTCCATGGAACTCTCAACATTCTTCTTAGAAACCACATCTTGGCTGCCTCAATCTTGCTCTGGCCTCGTCTGTTGACTGTCCACGCCTCGCATCCGTACAACAGTACTGGTTCTATACAACATTCAAGAACTCTCTTCCTTATGTTAATTGACAGGCATTTGTTGGTAAGAATGTCTGTCATTTTCTTGAATGCTGTTTTGTCTTGGCCGATTCTGCCGGCTATTTCTGATGTGCATCTGCCGTCTGATGAAATGATCGTTCCCAGGTATTTGAATTTATCAACCTGTGTCAAGGTTGTGCCATTTGCTGTTATTTTGCATGAGGGGATTTCATGTTTTTTACTGTTTAGTTCCAGCCCCTTTCCTTTGCTTTCTATTTCTAGTATATTCACAAGGTTTTGTAGGTCTCTTTCACTTTCTGCAATTAGCACGGTGTATTTGCGTATCGAATGTTGTTTATCATTTTCCCTCCAACCTTTAATCCAGGGTCTTCTTCTAGGTTTCTCATGATGTTTTCGCTGTAAAGTGAAAGCAGATCTGGTGACAAAACACAACCCTGTCTGACTCTCTTTTGATATTTTGGAAAGAGCTTACATTGTTTTCTATTCTCATTGCAGCTGTTTGTTCCCAGTACATATTTCTGATTATTCGTAGATCTTTTCCATCAACATTGAGTCTCTCCAGTTGGTTGATCAATTCATCATGTCGTACCCGATCGAAAGCCTTGGTGTAGTCAACAAAGCATAAATACAAATCCTTATTCATCTCAATTGACCTCTCTATTATAGTTCTTAGGATGTATATGGCATTAATAGTTCCTTTCCCTTCCACAAATCCACACTGTTCTTCTGCTATTTCTCTTTTGATTCTATTCCTTGTCCTCATCATGATTATTCTCAACAGGATTTTTGTTACATGACTCATCAAACTGATTGTGTGACGGAGTTCGCATTCTATAGCCCCTGTCTTCTTTGGAAGTGTAATGAAAATTGATTTTGACATATCTTTGGGGATTTTTCCAGTGTCATAAATTTCATTTAGGAGGACTGTTATTTTTTCTATACAAAATTCCTCCAGGGCTTCAATCATCTCTGTAGTAATGTTGTCTGGTCTTGGGCTATTCCCAGTTTCATCTTTTTCAGTGCCGCTCTAACTTCATCTTTCATTATGGGTGGTCCTTCAAAGTTCTTTTTTATAATGCGATTTTCATTTCTGTCATCCTCAAAAAGGTCTTTAATGTACTCTCCCCATCTGTCTAATATTTTGTCTTTTCCATGATAAGCGTGCCATCTTTCGATTTGAAGCAAACAGTTGATGTGCGTGTATTTTTTTTTGACAGAAACAAAAAAAATCAGAAACAAAAAAATCAAAGACAACGACGTAAATAGGTGCTCCTATGGAGCAGCTTCGTCCGGTAGGGACCGTCAAGCGGCACAGGTGACACCAGACCGTCAGCAAGATACGGCGAACCCTAAACTCAGATTTAAAACATCAAAGTTGCAACATGGAATTTAAGAACATTGTTGCAAAAGGGTAAGTTAGAAAATATCAAGACAGAGATGGAAAGACTTAACATTGGTATTTTAGGACTAGGGGAAGTGAGATGGAAGGGGGCAGGCATGATAACATCAGGAGAATACACAATGATATACTCTGGTGGTAACTCACATGAAAGGGGAGTAGGCATCATGATGGACAAAGACAAATCAAAAGCAGTTAAGGGATACTGGGCTGTGTCCAACAGAATTTTGCTGGTCAAGTTGGGAGGTAAACCATTTGATATCAACATCATTCAGGTGTATGCACCAACATCCGCAAGTACTCAGGAAGACATCGACAACTTCTACGAAGTATTAGAGATGGCCAAAGTCCAATCTAAATCGCAAGAAGTTACTGTAATAATGGGAAATTTTACTGCTAAAGCGGGACAGGATAGGGTGGAGGATATAGTTGGACCTCATGACCTTGGTACGCAAAATGAAAGGGGTGAGAAACTTGTAGAATGGGCACAGATGAATGAGTTTATAGTAGGAAACACCTGGTTTGAGCAACCTAATAGAAGAAAATGGACTTGGATGAGTCCAGGAGATAATACCAAAAATCAGATTGACTACATCCTGATCAACAAAAGATTTAGAAATTCTTTACTGTTAGCAAAAACACTATCAGGCGCAGACTGCAACAGTGACCACAATCCTGTAGTGGGAAGATTTAGACTGAAATTGAGAAAAGGAAACAGACCAAAAATAACATCAAATTAAACCTTGGACTCTTAAAGACAGATGAAGTGATACTTAAAAAATTTAATGTACATGTTCCAAACAAATTCAGTGCTCCGGAAGACGCTGGTGACAGTGAGGAACAATGGACAAAGCTGAAGAATTCGATAAATGAAGCTTGTGAGGAAATCCCTAAGGCAGATAAGAACTAGATGAGTAATGAAATTTTGGGCTTGATGGAGGAAAGGAGGAAGGGAAAGAGAAATGAGGAGATCTACAGGAAGATAAACAAGGAGATCAGGAATAGGTGCAATGAAGCTAAGGAAGCTTGGCTGAAAACAAAGTGCAAAGAAATGGAAGACCGACACAAAACGGATCCTCAGGGTATGTACAGACGAATTGAAGAAATTGTCCACAGAAAAAAAAAAACATGGAAAAAACATAGTGCGTTAAAACATTGGGGAGGAGAGGAAAGGGGTTTCTTGTCATTTACTGAGCAGATAGCGTTTCCAGCCTTCGTCGTTTTATCCTCCTCCTCTCCTCTTCTTCTTTCGTCGGTTGTCTACATGTTCAAACCGCATCTAGCTCTCATTGTGATCGCTTCCCCCCAGTTCTTGCGGTTATCATAGAGCTTAGTTGTTGGTGGAGTCGTAGTCGGCTATGTCTCTGTCGCTCCACTTGACACAGGCAACATCTTCTCAGAAAAAAAGTGGCAGAATGGTTCAGACGTTTGCCTTCCAATAACTAAACTCCAGGTTCCAGGGTTCGCTCCCCGTAAAGGCCTCGACTATTCTCCACAATTTGACCGAAAAATTTGAACAAAACATCTAGTCCTTCGAAAGGAGACGAAAAACGAGTCGGACCCGAGTGCCTTCTGGTTGCACACGCTAAAAGATCCCAAGGCAGTTAAAAATCGCGACGAGCCCGGCTGCTTTGGTATAAACCACTGGAGAGATAGATTGATTTCCCAGGTCCCACCCCTTGAAGACCAGCTAGCCTTCTTGCCTTTCTGAAGTCTTGGTTTTGAAAAAAAAAGTGAATATGAATATAAATTCAAAGGGAGGGAGAGGGTAGCACAACAAGCATGGAGCCCTTCTCTCTATTCAAATTGCTTTGAACGTGTTCCCTTTGACAAACGGACCCCGGGGCTTTTCAAAACCGAATACACGGGTGACAATTTCGTGGGGTTATGCTCTAAAACCTACTTTTGTTCTGGAAACGAGGGAGACAAACTTAGATTGAAGACGTCTCTCTTTCTGCCTTTTTTTTAGTCCGAAAAACATGTAATAAAACCCATAGCTAGAAGTGAACGAAAATAATTTAAAACTGTTTACTATCCATATTGATACGGTCTAAGCTACAAAACTCTGGCTGGAAACTATTCTTTGCTGCCATCAACTATTTCAACAGAATGACAATAGTATATTTCCAATAATAAAGAGCAGCATTTTGATTGACATTGATCGATCTGAAACGGACGAAAATGTTCATCAAATCCACGGTGTAAAACAAAATTTTCGTAACACGAAATACGAACACAAGTGGAGTGAGTCTCAAATCTGTGACTATGCGAGTTGATGATTGTGACTAAAGAAAGGCAGAGAGAATGAACACAAGAAAAGAAAAGAAACGAAGAGAGAGAGAGAGAGAGAGAAAAAAAGACAGGAAAAAGACACACACAAAAAAGAAAGAAAGAAAGGGACAATATAAGGAAGAAAGAGTGAAAAGACGAAAGAAACAGATTAGAAATTAAACAAAGACAAGAAAAACTCGGAAAGAAGATGATGATGAACTCCGATGAACGAAATCTGAACAGACTGAGATTTGTAAACAGTGAAGGCCTTGGTAAATGCATTCAGACAGCATTGATAAATGCACGATAAGAAATGTAAAAGAAAGAACGAAAAAAAGATAGAAAGAAAGAGAGAAAAGAAAAAAAAAGAAAGAAAAGAAAAGAACAATAATCGGTGTCCAGCGAAACACTAATGCAATCTTCAAGACGTCTCTCTTTCTGCCTTTTTTAGTCCGAAAAACATACAATAAAACCCAAAGCTAGAAGTGAACGAAAATAATTTAAAACGGTTTACAATCCATACTAATGCTGTCTAAACTACAAAACTCTGGCTGGAAACTATTCTTTGCTGCCATCAACTATTTCAACAGAATGACAGAAGTTGTAGCTGCTTTAAATTTTCTTTCAAAATTACTATCAAAATTTCAGTGGTGTATTTCCAATAATAAAGAGCAGCATTTTGATTGATATTGATCGACCTGAAACAGACGAAAATGTTCATCAAATCCACGATGTAAAACAAAGTTTTTGAAACACGAAATACGAACACAAGTGGAGTGAGTCTCAAATCTGTGACTATGCCAGTTGATGATTATGAAGAAAGAACAGCAGAGACAATAACAGCAAGAAAAGAAAAGAAACGAAGAGAAAAAAGAAGAAGAAAAAAAAAAGACAGAAAGAAAGAAAAAAAAGAAAAGAAAGAAAGAAATAAAAAAGACAGAAAAAAGAAAGGGACAATATAAGGAAGAAAGAGTGAAAAGACGAAATAAACAGAATAGAAATTAAACAAAGACAAGAAAAACTCGTAAAGAAGATGATGATGAACTCTGATGAATGAAATCTAAACAGACTGAGATTTGTAAACAATGAAGGCTTGATAAGTGTATACAGACAACATTGATAAATGCATGATAAGAAATGTAAAAAAAATAGAAAGAAAGAAAGAAAAAAAAAAAGAAAAAAAAAGAGAAAAGAAAAGAAAAAGAAAAGAACAATAATCGGTGTCCAGCGAAACACTATGCAATCTTCAACACGTGTCTCTTTCTGCCTTTTTTAGTCCGAAAAACATGCAATAAAACCCAATCTGTCTGCAGCCTTTGATACCATTGATCATGGTATTCTCCTTTCTAGACTTCATCATACTTTTGGCATCTCTGACATTGCTCTCTCCTGGTTCACTCCATATCTATCAAACAGAAAACAAATTGTTCTCATTAATGGCTTTTACTCTCAACCTGCATACCTGACCTGTGGTGTTCCACAAGGATCTGTCCTTGGCCCTGTTCTTTTCACTCTTTATACCTCCCCCCTGTCTACCATCAACTCCCACTCTATAAAACACCACTTCTATGCTGATGACACCCAACTTCTAGACAGTGACACACCAGACAATATACAGCGCCTCTTGACTCGCACCACTGAGTGTTACTCGGACACAAAGAACTGGATGACGTTCAACAAACTTCAGCTTAATGACGACAAGACAGAAGCTATCCTCATTGGCACCCGTCAGAAACTTTCTCAGCTGCCTCCTCTTTCTCTCCCATTATGTAACACGTCAGTCCCAATTTCTGATTCAGCTAAAAACCTTGGTGTCTGCATTGACTCTACCCTCTCCATGAACAACTTTGTTTCTCAAACTGCCAGATTTGCTACTATCACCTCCATCGTATAAGCCTGATCAGGAAATATCTGTCTGTGGAAACAACTGCAAAACTCGTTCTCTCCTTCATAATGTCTCGCATTGACTATTGCAATTCACTCCTGTCTGGTCTTCCTGCCTCCACCATTCACATCCTGCAGCGCATTCAAAACAATGCTGCACGCCTTGTACTCAAAAAGAAAAAGCTGACCACATATCTCCTCTCCTGGCACAACTTCACTGGCTCCCTGTATCAAAGCGCATACAGTACAAACTAGACACCATGTGCTACAAAAGCCTCAATAACGCAGCCCCCGATTACCTGTCAAGCCTACTTGAGATCTATGTTCCCTCACGTACCCTCCGTTCTGCCTCCGATCCTCTGACTTTTCGCTTTCCACGCACTAAGCTCAATACCTATGGTCCACGAGCCTTCTCTGTTTCTGGTCCACTTTCCTGGAACAAACTTCCTCTCTCTGTCCGTCAGCAACCTACTTTTGTCTCCTTCAAGTCCGCTCTCAAAACTCACCTTTTCTCCTCTGCATAAAATCCTGACCTCACTCAATCCCCTCTGCAGCCTGTCTCCACTCGGAGGGGAATCACATTGTAATATATAATTGTATATAATATGCTCTAATTAATTAATAATAATTAATAATAATAATTACAATATTTATATAGCGCAAAATCTTGATAAAATCAAATCTAAGCGCTGAAACAGACACACACACGCACGCACGCACGCACGCACGCACGCACGCACGCACGCACACACACGCACGCACGCACGCACGCACACACACGCACGCACGCACACACACGCACGCACGCACACACACACACGCACACGGCTATAAATGGGGAGAAAGAATAAAAGCAATGGAAAATTATAGAGAGCATATTATATACAATTATATATTACAATGTGATTCCCCTCCGAGTGGAGACAGGCTGCAGAGGGGATTGAGTGAGGTCAGGATTTTATGCAGAGGAGAAAAGGTGAGTTTTGAGAGCGGACTTGAAGGAGACAAAAGTAGGTTGCTGACGGACTGAAAGAGGAAGTTTGTTCCAGGAGAGCGGACCAGAAACAGAGAAGGCTCGTGGACCATAGGTATTGAGCTTAGTGCGTGGAAAGCGAAAAGTCAGATGATCGGAGGCAGAACGGAGGGTACGTGAGGGAAGATAGATCTCAAGTAGGCTTGACAGGTAATCGGGGGCTGCGTTATTGAGGCTTTTGTAGCACATGGTGTCTAGTTTGTACTGTATGCGCTTTGATACAGGGAGCCAGTGAAGTTGTGCCAGGAGAGGAGATATGTGGTCAGCTTTTTTCTTTTTGAGTACAAGGCGTGCAGCATTGTTTTGAATGCACTGTAGGATGTGAATGGTGGAGGCAGGAAGACTGGACAGGAGTGAATTGCAATAGTCAATGCGAGACATTATGAAGGAGAGAACGAGTTTTGCAGTTGTTTCCACAGAGAGATACTTCCTGATCAGGCTTATACGATGGAGGTGATAGTAGCAAGATCTGGCAGTTTGAGAAACAAAGTTGTTCATGGAGAGGGTAGAGTCAATGCAGACACCAAGGTTTTTAGCTGAATCAGAAATTGGGACTGATGTGTTACATAATGGGAGAGAAAGAGGAGGCAGCTGAGAAAGTTTCTGACGGGTGCCAATGAGGATAGCTTCTGTCTTGTCATCATTTAGCTGAAGTTTGTTGTATGTCATCCAATTTTTAATGTCCGAGTAACACTCAGTGGTGCGAGTCAAGAGGCGCTGTATATTGTCAGGTGAGTCACTGTCATGAAGTTGGGTGTCATCAGCATAGAAGTGGTGTTTTATAGAGTGGGAGTTGATGATGGTAGACAGGGGGGAGGTGTAAAGAGTGAAAAGAACAGACAGGGCCAAGGACAGATCCTTGTGGAATACCACAGGTCAGATATGCAGGTTGAGAGTAAGTGCCATTGATGAGAACAGTTTGTTTTCTGTTTGATAGATATGAAGTGAACCAGGAGAGAGCAATGTCAGAGATGCCAAAAGTATGATGAAGTCTAGAAAGGAGAATACCATGATGAATGGTATCAAAGGCTGCAGACAGATCAAGGAGTGTGAGGAGAGAAACTTTGCCAGTATCAGTTGCAAGGAGGAGATTATTGAGAATGTGTAGCAAGGCAGTTTCAGTGCTATGGCACTGGCGGTAGGCTGACTGGAAAGGATTGAGGAGATTGTTGGCAGACAGGTGAGAGTTCAGTTGGTTGAGGACAACTTTTTCAAGCAGTTTTGACAAGAAAGAGAGATTAGAGATAGGCCGGTAATTTTTCAGTTCATTTGGGTCTAAATTGTATTTCTTGAGGAGAGGGTGAACAATAGCAGACTGTGTAGTTTTCCATTGCTTTTATTCTTTCTCCCCATTTTAGCCGTGTGCGTGTGCGTGCGTGCGTGCGTGTGTGTGTGTGTGTGTGTGTGTGTGTGTGTGTGTGTGTGTGTGTGTGTGTGCGCGCGCGCGCGCGAGTGCGTGCGTGTGTGTCTGTTTTAGCGCTTAGATTTGATTTTGTCAAGATTTTGCGCTATACAAAATAAAGTATTATTATTATTATTATTAAAGCTAGAAGTGAACGAAAATGATTTATAACTGTTTACTATCCATATTGATACTGTCTAAAATACAAAACTCTGGCTGGAAACTATTCTTTGCTGCCATCAACTATTTCAACAGAATGACAAACATTATAACTGCTTTAAATTTTCTTTCAGAACTACTATCAAAATTTCAGTAGTGTATTTCCAATAATAAAGAGCAGCATTTTGATTGACATTGATCGATCTGAAACGGACGAAAATGTTCATCAAATCTACGGTGTAAAACAAAAGTTTTCTTAACACGAAATACGAACACAAGTGGAAAGAGCCTCAAATCTGTGACTATGCGAGTTGATGATTGTGACGAAAGAAAGGCAGAGAGAATGAAAGCAAGAAAAAAAAAAAAGAAACGAAGACAAAATAAAAGACAGAAAGAAAGAAAAAAATAAAAAAAATAAAAAGAAAGAAAGAAAGAAAGGAACTGTCTTAATCATGTGTGCATGTTTCGCTTCTTCTTGCCTCTTACAAAGTGCTGGGAAACCAGGAGGAGGAGGATCATGTTCATCAAATCATCAATAATCACTAAACGTCTTTCTTTTCCTTCCCATTCGTCTATTTTGGGAAACACTCTCCATCAGTTTTACGTTTTTCAACTCCTTGTATCTTGTCTGCCATTGCCCGTAACACCGAATCCACTTACTTCTGTGATATTGTTCCATATTCTCTATAAATTGTTCTAATAGTTCCAGTTTCTGTAAAAAAAAAACTTGAAACCCAATAACCTGGTACCCTGGTAAACCCGCTAACCTAGTACCCTGGAGATCTCATGACCACCTGACCTAGGGGCAGGAGCAATCCAAATCCTTTGGGGCATGAGATGACTTGGTGACCTGGTGCCCTGGTAGACCCGCTAACCTATAACACTGGTGACCTCCTGACCTAGGAATAGGAGCAATGCTAATCCTTGAGGCATGAGATAACGAGAGTAATACTACTTTTCTGTAAAGTGCAAAGCAGTTGAGGGACTTGCTTCGGGGGATGTTGCACTATGTAAATCTTTCACCATTATAATCATAGAAGGAAACAAAAGTAAGACAGTGAGAAAATGGACGAAAAGTGAATCCAGTAAATGAAAAAAAAAAAAAAATGGTGTGGATCAAGGGATAGAAAAGGCATTTCATTTTAAGCTCTAATACTTTAATTGTTGGATTGTGCACATTCACAGCAATGTGTATTGTGGTAACTGCTGCATTACTTGTTACTATACTTCAATTGTTGGACTGTGTTCATTCATAACAATGTGTTTTGTGGTAACTGCTGCATTACTTGTTACTATACTTCAATTGTTGGACTGTGTTCATTCATAACAATGTGTGTTGTGGTAACTGCTGCATTACTTGTTACTATACTTCAATTGTTGGACTGTGTTCATTCATAACAATGTGTGTTGTGGTAACTGCTGCATTACTTGTTACTATACTTGAATTGTTGGACTGTGTTCATTCATAACAATGTGTGTTGTGGTAACAGCTGCATTACTTGTTATCATATTTCAATCGTTGGATTGTATTCATTCATAAGTATTGTGGTAAGCACTCCATTACTTGTTGTCAACCTGATATTTTGAATGGAAACCTATGACATCCCTTCGCTGATTTTACGTGGGCCGTGATGTCGATATCTGGTATTTCTCGTTCATTTTAATTCAAATTTAAAACCCCACCTCTTCTCCCAACAATGAATTCTACAACTACCTCTTTGTCTCAGTTTGTGTACTTTTAAAAATATTGCAAGGCAATCTGCGTCGATTGTATGTGTATGCCTGGTGCGGGAGTACGCTTTGATATGAATTGTCAAGATTTGGCGCCGTTTAATCACTGTAACTATTCTTTTTATCACTCTATCCCATACCATCATCATTATCATGACGTTGGGGATCATGACCCTCCATGTGAGTCTATCCCTTGTCGCTACAAATACATCTCCCACCCTCTCCGTCCTGAGCCCATACCGCAGTATTAAAGACTGTCCTATTTGCTGCCCATGTTTATGTTTCCATTATTCTGGGTGATGTCAGCTTTATGTTTCATGGGTCCCTGTTCCCTTACCCCACATCCCATTCCCCATATACCCAGGCGTTGAAAGCGCACAGGATTTTCCACAGGCTGAAGGGTTTTGCTAGCTGATCGCTTACAAATTTGGGTGGAACAGAAATGAAGTGGTCCAGGTGCGATGAATTCCTTTTGAACAAACCCCAAACTTTATCGACAGCAATTTGTTCTCATAAACAGTAGTATTGTTTCATGCTGTATTGTATGACATTGTATAGTATAGCATGAGTATCGTGTCGTACTTTATCTTATTGTGTCGTATTATGTTGTGGATAGTGACTTTCACTATATAGTGTCAGTTTATCCGTTTGCCAAGCACTTGCTCGGGTACACAATTCATATACATGCAGGCTGCAATATGACCGGGCAACAGACCGCTTGAACAGACATTGGGAAAGGGATTGTAACTTGTAGGTGTTTCTGCCACACCAGAACTTTGTTACAAAAAATATATAAGAAGGGCAGCCACTCTCTTGGCTAAGAAGAAGTAATAATAATGTCATATCGTATCGTATCGTGTCGTATTATATAACATCGTATAATATCATCTCCTTTTGTTTTGCATTGTATCGTAATCGTATCGTATCGTATCGTATCGTATCGTATCGTAACCTTTTTTCTATTGTCATCACCTCCTCAGGTTATTACTTTCGAAGTCTACCCGCAAAAACATTTTCACGGACGAAGTGAGCACTGCTGGACTGGGAGAGCTACAGCCGGAGCAGTTCCACAGTTTCAGGGCTGCAGACTCTAGTTGAAGTCAACATGGAGACACGTCAGAAGGTTCTGATAGGGATGGGTCTGGTGACAGGGTGTCTGGGTATGGGTATTGCTGGCTCCATCTACTCCTTCAACACCTACATCAACGCCATCAAGAAGTCCTTCAACTACACACAGACTGAGAGTGAGTCGTTTCTTTTGTATTATCCAACTACGTTTATACTGCTTTCAGTTTCAGTTTCAGTTTCTCAAAATGACGTTTCAGCGCTCGGAACGAATTCCATATGCACTAACGTCACAGGTGATACGTGTATGATGACCGTGGCACATGCCTTAAGCCTGTACATAAACCCATGAGCTGGCCAGGTCCTGAGGCCCTACCTGGACTAGGTTTTACTAGTCTATAATATTATTGGTATTTTATCAGCCTACGACTGGAATAATCTTGGTTACACGTAAATGACATGTGTATGTGTATCTTACCTTCAAAGAAGGAACATACATGTACGAGCTCGTATAAGTAAATAAATAATTGATTTAAGGTCTGAATCACAACACAACTAGCTATTCTGTATAAAATCGTCTGATTGCATTAATATACTGCGTTAATGTGTTACCGGACTGTGTATCCAACTGTGTTTATACCGTATTTAACTATTATCAAATATGTTTATACTGCATTAATGTACATATCCAACTATGTATCCAACTGACTGTGTTTATACCATATTGAACTATTATCTAACTGTCACGGGAGGTATTTTGGGTTTATCATCTGTCACGGGATGGGATTTTGGGTGATGTTCTGAATGTGGGGGATGTTTATGTGGAATTACCTTTCTATATAGAGATCACACACAATAACGAGGAAGGAGAAAGACGAGTAGAAATGCATTAAGCACACTAGCAATAACATTGAAAAGCAGTCCACACATAGCATTACAAGTCAACATAGTTTCTTTAATTAAGCATGTTCATCTTAAAGCATAATCATTCATCCTCTTATTCTTATTTCACCTACGTCCTAAAGCAATCCTACTTCTTTGCCTATCAGCCCTAAAACTCTGCACAGAAATAAAATATCAACATACCTTCACTACATGTTTCTAGCAAAGGCTCAGCACCTCTGCCAGGTTGAGTGGCCTGTCTCGCTCTACGACCGTCAACTCACTGACCGTTCTGTCTCTCTGCGTCCGTATTCTCCGTCTGTATTATTTTCCCTTTTCATGTATAGAGTGTGGATCAGAACACACTGGGGCTCTGACCCCACCTGTCTTAAGATGACTTTCGAGAATGTTCTTTTACTTGTGAATGCATGAAAGAGGGGTTGACGTGGACAAACACAGGCCAGAACCTGTCCACCGAGACAATGGACCGCTCCTGTTCACTGGGGCGATCCTCGTAAACTTCCCAACAGAGCGGCATGTACACCTGGCTCTATCGTTTAATTGTCTCGTTTACAGTCTAACATGAGTGTGATTGGCTGTACTGCTAGATGTTGGTTATTCCTAAGCCATCAGTTGAGAGGCTGGTTGTCTGGCTTGCCAGACATTATCCACTTCATGTTTCAGACTGAAGAACAGGTATGGGCCTGTTTCTACCTGAGGGGTCTCTGTGATAATATGCCCCCTCCCCCTTTAAAAATGTCCTCATTTTTTTTATTTGTGCCTTTCAGAGGAAGGTGAACATAAATTGAATTACATGTAAGAATTTGTCTCAGGATTTGTTCTTGTACACAAATGACAGGTGATAGGAAGATTTGGGAATGGGGAATTTTTACCATCTTCAATTATTGCAAAGGTGAATGAATCTGAACACACTTGTGCATGCTTCCTGAGGCACTGTAGAAGTTGAGATGGGCAGCTGAGTTCTAGAGAAGATAACTGTCTTTGGAAGGCAGAAGTGTGCCTGCGTATTCATGGCAAAAGTCATTCTCACGCATGTACATATGTTCTGGTGCACTACGGAAACAGTCTCACCGGTAACTATGCTCTGCTGCACTACGACAAGAGGGTCACGCACATGTGAATAACAAGTTATGGTTGCACAGCAAAGTTCATGTCCGTTTGACATATGCAGGAGAACGTCAAAAGAAATATGGAGGAGAAAGGTGAACTGGTGTGTCAGCAGGCATTCAGGTTGAAGACAACGAAGAAATGCAGACTGCCTGGTGACCGTAGAGATGAAGGTAGTGATACTATGTGGCGAAGACCATGTCGAGAGTCAACCCATCATAATTATACTGTCTGTGGCACCCTCTGTAACATGCAATAGTGAGGAACCTGTGTGCGGATGATGTTTCTGAAACTGATGTAGCTGAGCAGACAGGTGGCACAGTGAAGATCTAAGTCAGTGCAGGGGATAATATAATAATATATTTTATTTAATAATAATATATTTTATTTATATAGCGCAACATCTTGATAAAATCAAATCTAAGCGCTGAGCGTATACATGCATACATACCTACATACATATGAGCGTATACATGCATACATACATGCATACATACTTACATACATAAATCTAAGCTGAGCGTATACATGCATACATACATACATATATACATAAATCTAAGCGTATACATACATACATACATACATACATACATACATACATACATACATACATACATACATACATACATACATACATACATACATACATACATACGTACGCACATGCATACATAATAATTACAATATTTATATAGCGCAAAATCTCGACAAAATCAAATCAAAGCGCCGAAAAGACACACACGCACACACGCACGCACGCACACACACGCACGCACAAAACACACACACACACACACACACACACACACACACAACACACACACACACACACACACACACGCATGGCCACAAATGGGGAGAAAGAATAAAAGCAATAAAAGCAAGAATAAAACCAATGGAAAACCACAGCGAGCACATCATATACAATTATATATTAAAACAAAGTGATTCCCCTCCGAGCGGAGACAGGCTGCAGAGGGGGGTTGAGTGAGGTTAGGATTTTATGCAGAGGAGAAAAGGTGAGTTTTGAGAGCGGACTTGAAGGAGACAAAAGTAGGTTGCTGACGGACTGAAAGAGGAAGTTTGTTCCAGGAGAGTGGACCAGAAACAGAGAAGGCTCGTGGACCATAGGTATTGAGCTTAGTGCGTGGAAAGCGAAAAGTCAGAGGATCGGAGGCAGAGCGGAGGGTACGTGAGGGAACATAGATCTCAAGTAGGCTTGACAGGTAATCGGGGGCTGCGTTATTGAGGCTTTTGTAGCACATGGTGTCTAGTTTGTACTGTATGCGCTTTGATACAGGGAGCCAGTGAAGTTGTGCCAGGAGAGGAGATATGTGGTCAGCTTTTTTCTTTTTGAGTACAAGGCGTACAGCATTGTTTTGAATGCGCTGTAGGATGTGAATGGTGGAGGCAGGAAGACCAGACAGGAGTGAATTGCAATAGTCAATGCGAGACATTATGAAGGAGAGAATGAGTTTTGCAGTTGTTTCGACAGAGAGATACTTCCTGATCAGGCTTATACGATGGAGATGATAGTAGCAAGATCTGGCAGTTTGAGAAATAAAGTTGTTCATGGAGAGGGTAGAGTCAATGCAGACACCAAGGTTTTTAGCTGAATCAGAAATTGGGACTGATGTGTTACATAATGGGAGAGAAAGAGGAGCCAGTGGGAAAGTTTCTGACGGGTGCCAATGAGGATAGCTTCTGTCTTGTCGTCATTAAGCTGAAGTCTATTGTGTGTCATCCAGTTCTTAATGTCCGAGTAACACTCAGTGGTGCGAGTCAACAGGCGTTGTATATTATCAGGTGAGTCACTGTCTTGAAGTTGGGTGTCATCAGCATAGAAGTGGTATCTTATAGAGTGGGAGTTGATGATGGTGGACAGGGGAGAGGTATAAAGAGTGAAAAGAACAGGGCCAAGGACAGATCCTTGTGGAACACCACAGGTCAGGTATGCAGGTTGAGAGAAAGTGCCATTGATGAGAACAGTTTGTTTTCTGTTTGATAAATACGAAGTGAAAAAGGAGAGAGCAATGTCAGAGATGCCAAAAGTATGATGAAGTCTAGAAAGGAGAATAACATGGTCAATGGTATCGAAGGCTGCAGACAGATCAAGGAGTGTGAGGAGAGAGACTTTGCCAGTATCAGTTGCAAGGAGGAGATTGTTGAGAATGTGTAGTAGGGCAGTTTCAGTGCTATGGCACTGGCGGTAGGCTGACTGGAAAGGATTGAGGAGATTGTTGGCAGACAGGTGAGAGTTCAGCTGGTTGAGGACGACCTTTTCAAGCAGTTTTGACAAGAAAGAGAGATTAGAGATAGGCCGGTAATTTTTCAGTTCATTTGGATCTAAATTGTATTTCTTGAGGGGAGGGTGAACAATAGCAGACTTGAAAGAATCTGGGACAGTTCCAGTTTGGAGAGAAGTGTTGATGATGTCAGTGATGAATGGGAGGAGAGTAGGGAGACAGTCGGAGTAGAGAGAACCTGGGGATGGCTCAGAAACGAGTGCTTAGATGGTTTGACAGTTCCTTGGAACTGAGACCAGTAGTGAAGCACATTTATGAAGCACTGGTGTAATAGTGTGGAACATCTCTTGTATGCATGCACCATGGTTCGTGATTCATGGGGTTTGATAGAGTTTTATCAAGAAAAGAACAATCGCTTGTCACCCATGTCAAGAATAAGTAGGCTAATGAATACGTGCGAAAGAGAAACATTATTGAAGGATGAATGAGATTGAATACAATACCAGACATTATTACCCTATATTCTAAAATAAGGATTGGAACGTATATACGAAGGCAAGGTATGAAAAATGCAAAATAATAGTACAAAACATGACTCCAGAAAA
Organism: Monoplex corrugatus; assembly: GCA_030674185.1. Classification (NCBI taxonomy): domain Eukaryota; kingdom Metazoa; phylum Mollusca; class Gastropoda; order Littorinimorpha; family Ranellidae; genus Monoplex; species Monoplex corrugatus. The sequence continues at coordinate 22,754,092 of JAPXFY010000017.1, read as the reverse complement.
TTGTTGATAGAGAAACGTAATGTATACATGGAGAAATGCTGTTCGGAAACACACTACAAATATGGAGAAATGCAAATTAAAAACGCGATTCAGATATGAAGAAATCTCTGCTCTGCTCTACACTGTACACGAAAACCATGAAGACAAGTTAAGATCGCTGCCAGGAAGCGAATGGGATTCATCAAAGAAAAATGTCACTTGAAATGTCATCAAAGCACTAGTACACATTATTAGAGTCCCAGGAGTAAGCAAGATTGAAGACGACAGTGTATTTGTAGCACATGGAGTCCAATGCTGATATATGTTTGCTGCAAAAGTTCGTAGGCGATTTATCAAGGTCGTCTCACATGACGTACACAAAGTAAATGACCTGTAGCACTTGAATACACATGTTCGAAGCAAGCTGAAAAAGTACACAAAATAACATAAGATGGCGTGTTTCCTTGATACGGGAGAGGGTATAAGAAGGCTTGCAAACTTGTAACAGAGCTCAGTTGAGGTTTCATCATACCAATTTTTTTATGGCACATAATTACTTTAGAGCAAACGAATGACAATGAGATGAAACATGTAGGTCTCTTGGAAAAAAAACCTGAATCACTTGAATTATGTTATTATTGTTAGTACGGTTAGTATGATCATGTGAAAAAAATACTGAGAGACATGTGGCCACGACACAACAGATATGAGAATTCTGTTCAAAGAATGAAACAAACATGTATTGACGAGGAAGTGCATATAGTAACTTTCAAGATGTCAGTGAAGTGACGAAAACGTGAAAAACAGGTAGAGGACGATAACAACGAGCATGCAATCAAGGAAACAAGGAGACAGAGGAGAACAGGGACTGCATGATGCAATATGATACAACGAGACACGTATGAAGTCAAGGAAGGAAATGATATGGTGTGATGTCACATACAAGGTAATATCAAATGATACAACAGCATACAAGATGATACCAGATGATATAAAATAATGTAACTGATATACGATGATAACGTATGATATATGAAGTGATATCAGAGGATTCGAGGACGACATATGGTATACAATGATATAACCCGGGGTTGCATGAACATAAATGAGTAGAAGAGTAACGTGGTGAACATCTACTGAACAGAGGTATAATTGATGCTGACGAACGTGTAATGAACGCAGGATTGGAGAGCGTGGATGAACGCAGGGTACGCAGTATGCAGATGAACGCATATGAGCATGATAATGAAATTATGCAAAGGAATGGGAAAGTGTATGCACAAAATAAATGAGCTGCACAGCGCGAGCAATCATTCTGAGGACGGTGTCGCTATAGTAACGACTATGTAACGTAACGAATAAAGACGAACGCAAGGAGGGTAGATACGGGTAGCAGGGCACTGGTCCTTGCAACGGATTTCCATTGCGATAATACTCAGAAGAATATGGAAACGTTGAACATACTATGTAACATTTGATTAAATATCGGACTATTTAATCACGAATGACTGATGGTCCTGATTTAAAGGCGACAAGAACGACGGACCAGTGAACTGACTGATAACCGTCACACCACCGAATATTAACATTTGGAGTCAGACTGTGATGGTTCCTGTATTGTGAAGAATATTTGCCTGCAACAAAACAAACACGTTAGTACCACAACATACACAACACAAATAAGAAGGTATGTCCGTAGACAGTGGTATTGCTAATATCATGCTCCGACTACAGATTGAATCACTGTTATTGAGCACAAGAAAAGAAGAAGTTTTGCATACTTATGGTGTCATTTCCTCAGTAGTGATCATTCACGTCACTGTAATACTTTTATCAGTCTTTGATTATGTGTGCCATATCATGTGAATTGAAAAATTCTCTGATCAAAGGATCGACACATATGCACTATATGGCCCTCAAGCACGGCACCTTGTGACGAGTGTCAATACACACACCGAAAACAATAAAAAAAAACAACAACAACGTCGGACAATACCAAGGGCGGCACCACTGTGCGTTTAAGTCCCTATGGTGGTGTGCCATGGAGTATGAAGCAAAACGTAGTACGAACAGTAGTAACTGGCACCGGACATAATAAGTAACTGGTAAAAGCAGTAGAAGTAAGAAGTAATGCATGTTGATAAAGTATTCTTCGTCATCCACTGAAAGAAGGAGACTTCATATTGCATCGTAACGTTTATCAAAACGAGGCATCAATGGATGATATGATCCATGCAATGTACTAAGTATGGGTTAGTACTTAACCTTGAAAATCGAGAGCTTGCCAGCGGCAACTAAAGAAACACATACGTATTGAAACGTACACAACAAGACGAAAACGCAGATCATAAGTAATATGCAACACTCATTATCAAGACAAGTATCTAAAAGGTACTGTAACAATCCTAAGAAGACTGTTGGTCATTATAGGAAGATATAGCGGACACACTGAACTGGTTCGTAATTTCTAGACACAAGGGAAGCACAGTTTTGCATCAAATGTCAGTTCCTCAGTGACGACTGAGCAATGTGGCATCTAACATACTTTAACCGGGCTACATGTGCATCATGTGAATTGATGAATCCTCTGTGGAATAGATATGCACTGTTGGGTCCTCAAGCACGGCATCCAGTAATAAATGTCTCACAATACACACCATGAAGCAGAAATAGGGTTCCAGCCCTATGACGTATGTCCAACAATGCGCACCATCAAGTAGGAATGGAGGAAGATCAGGGCCACTAGTATCTGGCCATCTGACGTATGTAATGTACAACTCACCATTGGAGTAGACGTAGGGTTCCAGCCCTGTGACATATGTCGTACAATTGTGCCATCACGTAGAAATGAAGTAAGATCAGAGCCATCCGTATTTGGCCGTCTGACGTATATACAAAACTCACCGCTGGAGTAGAAGTAGGGTTCCAGCCCTCTGACATATGTCGTAGTAAACACATCATGAAGTAAAAGACGAGGCAATACTCAGAGCTGCCAGCGCTTGACTCTTCATCGTTTTGCCACGTAGTACGAAGCACAAATGTAGCATGAGCGGTAAGTTAGATGCTAGTATGTGGCACTGATGCAATGAGAACCATATTTGAAAAACCAGTGTAAGTGCGAAGCAATGTGTCATTATGTATCAATAAGCACACTGAGGCAAGAAAATCACATATCAGTTAAAGGGCATATGAAGTGGGATATATATAACTAAACAACATGACCAACAGAGTACAAATCATGTAGGGGTCGGCAATTGAAACTGAACAGTAAGAGATTGCGAGCAGTAAGTCTGTGCATGAACTAATGGACTTAAAAAAAGATGCATACGTATGACTTGGGAGAATGAAAAGTAAAGCAATTCACACCAGCACAGGTGTCGACCTGTTGTTATCTAAGTGTATCGCTCACACTGGTGGTTTCCAGTGTCAGTGATAACTGACTAACAATTGAATGCCTTCACTCCAAAATTCCCTACACGTTTGTCTACCACAACGACCAGCCGTAGAGATGACACAACAATTAATTACGAACTGAACAACAGGAAGATATACATGGATTGACGACACGACGAACCTGACATTGTAGATCGGAAGTCAAAAAGAACCATGAAGGATCAATTGCATAGCAACCAAAATGTATTAACGGTTCCGAGTAATCAAATGACGTGTGCACAAGACAAACTAGGCAGGCAAATGGTTGAACATACACATAATCAGAAGTATCAGGACCACAATGCGTTCAGTTAAAATACAGAACTGTAAGACAAAACATGGACAATAAACAAGAATACAACGTCGCTGTGTACGGGGAGAAGTAACGATTGTTTAAAATACTGGACATTTGAAAATTGCTGCGCGTTCTGTGTTACATTGACTTGAAGAAACGTGAGAGCGATAACAAAGAGATGGTAGAGGGCTTTATGAAGTTAGGCCTAGGAATGGCTCAGTAATAGCCGTGTCATGCATGGCCAAGAAACAACGAATTTCTCTCAGTATGACTGAATCTGTAGCACACTCAAAAAAACACCAAAATCACCCAAACAAGAAGACAAACCACTACCACACGCATGAAACAGACGAAGGAATACGACAAGGAAAAAAAATTCGTGTAACCTATCACCGAATGTTAAGATATACCCGTACCAAAAAACGTTTTCAAAACTGTTAACAGACACAGGAGCCAGCTTGACATCAAAGAAAGAATGAGACTGGTACCATCATAGTCAATGATAGAACATCACGGCCCAACAACCATCTGTAACTTGTCTCAACAGTGTACCCAGTCCTAAAAGCTTTAATCAGCTAATAAAATGGAATCAAGACTGAGGCCATACGTTTACTGAATTGCCAATCTATGTTGCCACACACGTGTACCTTTGTCATTAGCATGCAGACAAACGCCTTCAGCGAAGCGTGATGAACGAAAAGTTTACCTGATTACACACTGCTGAATGTTTTACACCCTAACCAAGGTTCTTCATGACTGGATAACTGTGTCAGTAGGCCATATGTGGCTCTATCAATACTTGAAATTGACTTTGAATGCGTTACACTTTACAACACTTTACAAGCAAATAGGCTACACAAGCTAGAAACAAAGTCTTCATATACGTGGAGGTAGCAAAGAATAGAACACTTGTTTGTTTGTACGAAATGTTGTCTATTTCTCTGAAGTTCTCACTTTTCTCGTTGTGTGAAAATCTTTTTCGTTATTTCTGTCAACGTCTATGTTGTTTGATTTTTTTTATTTTTGAAACTATTCATGCCAGCGAGTAGGTGAGGGAGATCGCCTGCATCTGCACCATGTATCGTGGGAGGTATTTTGGGTGATGTTCTGGAATGTGGGGATGTTTATGTGGAATTACCTTTCTATATACAGATCACACACAACAACGAGGAAGGAGAGAGACGAGTAGAAATGCATTAAGCACACTAGTAATAACTTTGAAAAGCAGTCCACACATAGCATTACAAGTCAATATAGTTTCTTTAATTAAGCATGTTCATCTTAAAGCATAATCATTCATCCTCATATTACCTGCACATTGTGTGTTAACTACCAGAACAACGTACACACATCACAGAAAAACTGCCAGGAACAAAACAAAACAAACAAACAAAAACAAACAAACAAACAAACAAACAAACAAACTAACAAACTACACAAAAATTAAATATAAGATATAATGGTTTGATGCAGATTTTGCAACAACATTGTAGCGTGTAGTCAGTTCGCCTAACAGTTTGAGTTCTCCGTGCTCCATTGAAAATGATTATGTGTCGGCCGCTGTGAATTGAGCTGTCTTTTGCAGAATAGCAGTACAAAACATCGCTTCATAATAATATCATGCAATAGGAATAAGACATACATTAAAGTCACCGGAAATGACTGTGTTAAGAATATTTTCGTTCACTCTCACAAATAAACCACAAACTTCAAAATGAAATGTTATTTACAAGGCAGCCTCCTAATCCCTCCACAAAGTATTCCTCTCTATTATCATCTGTAGTTTCAGTTTAGGTGTACATGCACACATGCTGGGTACTTCTTTTGAAAGACCTAGATCTGATATCTCGGATTCAGTCTCAGCCTGGTAACTATAAAACTGGCCTGTTCGCCGTCCGTCTGAATGTTTTCATCATTCTGTTGGTGTCAGCTCAGGTTTCATAAGTCCCTTCTTCCCCAGTTCCCATAACGAGACCTTGCCAGATAACTGCTGGCAGATATGGGTGGAGCGCATATGGCATTGTCCGACTTCGATGAATTCTCTTGAACAAACTCCAACCTCCAAATCATATAACAACACTCATGCAACATCGATATATTTTCGTACTTCTGTCGGGAATTCTTGTCTTTCAACCTACTATTACTGATGATATCAGATTTTTCTTTTTTAGAATCTAAGGATCATCGCACTTGGGCAGCTTCATTTGTGCTTGCCCACCCACCCCCCATCCCCACCCCCACCTCCGTTTTTTAAAAATTTGTCCTTTTTTCTACACCACCTTAACATTCTCAGATGCTGGGACATCTTTTCTACAATGCTATGGTGATGATGACGATGGGGATCAAATCATGATTCTATAGAGTTCCATCTGGATTTGAGAGTGCGTGATAACGCTGTGCTCTACTGTCATATTACATTCGTGGCGTCAACCAGGCCCGAGAAAGACAGGCAGCTTCGATTTTGGTCAGGAGATTTGAGCAACACTCTAAACGATACACCTGTGAAGTGTGATAAAAATCGGCTGTGTTTGTCCCAGTCTTCCCAATGACCACGCAACACACTCAACGTTGGGTAGAAGCCGGTTGGGGCCGAAAAATCCCATAAGGATTGTGATTGGACTGATGGGGATTCGAACTCTCAACCTTGCTGTTGGTAGTCCGTTACGCTGACCACTACACGACGGTGACTTGTTTTAATATCAGATTTGTTGCTTCATCACATGTGCCGGTCTCGGTCTTCACGAACAACTGTAGTTAAACATCTTTGTCTGAAAGATTAGTCCAGAGTTGTGGGTAACAGACAGAGTAACAAAACAAGCCAGCAGGATCATAGTATACACATATACTCCTAATCATAATTTAAGGGCCACTTCTTCCTTCCTCTCTAATTTTAAGTTGAAATAATTGACAATGTTTAGAATTGATTCTATGTTTTATTTCATCATTTCCACACCTGTTTTGGAAAAAGAAATTAGCACAATGACCCATTAGTGAACAGCACATGCATTTAAAGGAACATCCCCCCCTTTTCAAAAAACAGAAAGTGTCAGATTTGGCCAATCTGTTTTCAATATCGCGTGTGTCCGCCCCGAGCCTGGATGCATGCTTCACAGCGCCGATGCATCGACCCCACAAGGGTACGGAGTGTGTCCTGAGGGATGGCCGCCCACTCGATCTGCAGGATGTCGACCAGCCTGGCCAGGGTGCCCGGTGGGGGGTGGTTGTCCCTGATGCGCCTCCCGAGCACATCTCAGAGGTGTTCAATTGGGTTCAGGTCAGGTGAGCACGCTGGCCAGGCCATACGGACGACTTCATGCTGCTCCAGGAAGTCGGTCACAAGGCGTGCTCGATGCGCAGGTGCATTGTCGTCCTGGAAGATGGCGCCTTGACCAAGGTCCACAAGCGCAGGCAGTGCCACGGCCGCCAGAACCTCGTCCCGGTACCGGACCCCGTTCAGGATGCCGTCAATGGGGAGCAGGGGGGTCCGGGTACCACGGCTCATGCCACCCCACACCATCACCGACCCGCCGCCGTACCGGTTATGCTCTTGGACAGTGGCGTCAGCGAACCTCTCCCCTTGACGTCGCCACACCCGAGCCCGGCCATCGTTAAAGGTCAGGGTGAACCTGGACTCATCCGAAAACAAGACCCGGGCCCACTGTTGCCTTGTCCAGGTCACGTGCTCCCTGGCCCAGGTCATGCGGCGCACTCTGTTGACCGGTGACAGCACGGGTCGGACGGCCGGTCTCCGTGACCTCAAGTTTGCCTCATGTAGCCGTCTTCTCACCGTGCTGCAGCTGATGTTAGCACCTGTTGCGTCCCTCAGCTGACCCCTCAAGGTCACCGCAGTGGATGCCCTTTCCCTCAGGACGGAGAGGGCAAGGTAGCGGTCTTGTTGTCTTGTCGTTACTCTGGGTCGACCCGTGTGACGCCTTTCCTGGACTGCTCCAGTCTCATTGAAGCGCTCCAGCAGTCTCTGGATTGTGGAATGGGACACTTCAAGTCGTCTAGCAACTTCCCGCTGCGCTAGGCCTTCATCAAGCAGAGCGAGGGCTCTCCCCCGCTGCTCATCCGTCATCCGTCGTCTTGCAAGCATGGTTAAAACGAACCAAGAACGGGTCCTTTTTATCCTCGTCTGCGGGCAACTTTGGATGGAGTAGTGTTCAAAAAGGGCTTGCCTTGCACGTGCAAAGCGAATTTTGTCGCTACCTTGCCTGCGTCGTCAGAGAGACCCTGCTGAAGATTCGACAATTTCGTGTGGAAATTGTCTTCCTTGGGCCGCCCATTGCAAATCGGCAAATCCCCAAACACGTGCCAAAAGGAAACTGCAATGTTGTCTGAGCTCTTATCCATTCAGTTACGGCAACGAATTGGAGAAAAGAGTAAGAGAAAATAGGTTATTTCTCCTTTCAAAAATTGACTCAAAAACGTTCCTGGCCCTTAAATAATGACGTGTAGTATATATTGTTATAGTTATCTGAATTACGTAAAAGGCAATCGGAGGCATGTGCATGTACACATACATACATGCACGCGCGCGCGAGCACACACACACACACACACATACACTCATACACACACTAATACACATTCACACACACACAGACACACACACACACACACACACACTCACACAGAAACATTCCCACTCACACCATCACCTTCATGAATACAAAGAGAGAGAGTGTGAGAGAGAGAGAGAGAGAGACAGACAGACAGACAGACAGATACACGCACACGCACAGGCATGCACTCACTGGCGTTAACCATTCCGTCCAACTTATCGCACAGGGGATTAAGAAAACATACCTGAATACAAATTTAAACATAATTAAGGACACCAAGACACATAAAAACGGGCCTAAGTTACGTAAAATTGCTTCCGCATATCTCACATCCCTAGAGCCAAAATTTCACTAATACACTTGCCCAACTATCAATCCTGAGAGAAAGTACGTAAGACTTTATCGACACATACAGGTGAATGGACCAGCAAGGCAGAAATTGATTGGAAGAAATGACAGAAAGCAAAGAAGGAGGAAAGAAACAAAGAGTGACAGAAAAGAGGAAATTTCTGGCACACAACTTCCATAAGGTAGGGATACTATTTATACTGAAAGAGCCCTCGGCATCCCCAGGGGGTGAGGTGGGGGTGGGGGAACTTGGTAGGTAGCAAACGAGATATGTGTGTATATATCTATAACATACGATGTGCTCTTGATATTTGTTTTAAATTGTTCGACTCTGAAAGGATGTTTCATACTTTGTTGTGAAATTTTTTTTTTCGTTGTTCATTGTTGTCATTTTATTTTTCGATGCGAGTATCTGATGTTGTGCAACTTGTGATTTCGAAGGGCAAAACCCTCTTTGCAAGGGTCCAAAATAAATAGATGGATAAATGAAAAAACAAACAAACATAGAAACAAACAAACAACAACAACAACAAAAACAAAGATTTTTCATTTGCCTGTCCATCTCACCAGTTATCGTTCTTTCTTTTGACCCACTTGTGGTCTGTCCCTCCACTGTCATCTGTCCATCTGCCCAGTTATTCGTCTGTGTGTCCGTCTGGTCATTTCTTTCGTTTATCCAAAATTTAATGCTTTTTCTGCTGTCAGCAGCGTAGCAGATGGTTGCCATGGCGATTTTGGCATCTGTCTGTTCGTGCAGCTGACCATCCATTCATCGATGTACCCGTCTATCCATCCATATATACACCCATTTATTTATCAACCGGTCCGTCCAGCCATCTAAAGTTCGCCCATCAATCCATTCATGTTTTCACCCATCCATTTATTTAATCAGTCCGCCCATCCATCTAACATAATCCTCAGTGCCTTGCATGTAATTAAGCCAATTGCTATCCTAATGATAATATAATAACAACAAAGGCAATAATGATGTTATTATTATCATTATTATTATCATTATTATCGTCGTCGTCGTCATCATCATCATCATCATCACCATCACCACCGTGATGATGATGATGATATGATAATAGTAAATAATAATAATAATAATACTAATGAAAATGATGACGATAATAATAACAACAATACCCCTATCCATCCATCCATCCATCCATCCATCCATCCATCCATCCATCCATCCATCCATCCATCCATCCATCCATCCATCCATCCATCCATCCAGACTATGTGCCCTGTGTGTTGTCATTTCCAGTGGAGGTGATGGCAGCAATGAGTAACTTTGGCATCTCCATGGGCTTTCCTGCCGGCCTCTTGTGTGAGCGGATGGGCGGGCGAGTGACGTCACTGGTGGCCCTGCTGTTGACGGGAGGCGCCTACTTTCTGGCCTTCTCTACCACCTTCTCCAAGTCCTTCTACAGCCAGGACGACGGGGCAGGCCTTCAGGACTTCTACTTCTTCTTGGGAGGTAGAAACAATCTGCTCTGTGTGTGTGTGTGTGTGTGTGTGTGTGTGTGTGTGTGTGTGTGTGTGTGTGTGTGTGTGTGTGTGTGTGTGTGTGTATGTGTGTGTGTGTGTGTGTGTGTGTGTGTGTGTGTGTGTGTGTGTGTGTGTGTGTGTGTGTGTGTGTGTGTGTGTGAAAAAGAGAGAGAGAGAAAGAGATTGTGTGTTTGTATATTGCTTGAGAGAGAGAGAGGAGGGAAGAGGGTAAATGATATCCCCTATAATTCGATGAAAAAGAAAAAAGAACAAACAGGTATTACAGAGAAGTAACTGGCTAATGCATAGAAACAGCAGTTTAACCCTCTGACTCCCGCACTCTGTCCACCAGCATCTTGCATCGTCAACCATGCTAGCAAAACAAAATCTTAACCCTTTGACTCTTTCAACTTGTCCACCAGCTTCCTGCAGGAAGCAGGTGGATAGGCTGAGGAAGTCAAAGGGTTTTGTTTTTGCAATTGGTGGACAGGGTGCGGGACTCAAATGGTTAAACAATGATTATTGTAATAAAAGACAAACCAAAACTTTTGTCCAATGCTCGATGGGGAACAAATTATACATTATACAAGTAGACCTCCGTACGTACCTCCAACCAGAAGAAGAGGGCGTGGCCTGTTCTTCTCTTACATATACACAAATTAACCTTTTCACTCCCTCACCCTATTCACCATTTTTCCTGCACGATCATCTATGACAGCAAAGCAAAAACTTCGCCATTTCACTCCCTTCGCCCAAAGCGAGGAAATGGAAAGGTTTATTTTTTTCAGTTCTTGGGTAAGGTGAGGGAGCAAAAGGGCAGCCACGAAGATTCTCCACACCTGTCTCTTCTGAAGCAGCCCCTGTGTAGTACCCCAGGTGTGTGATTTCAGGGTTTTGAGGTCTCAGTCTACAGTTGGTCGCCAGGTGTGCTTGGGTCTTCTTCTCTTGCGTCGCCTTAAGGCGTCCAGTGAAGGGCAGTCTGGGTGGTGTTGTCCTGCTCTATTCGGATTAGGTGTCCAGTCCATCTTCATCGTCTTTTGGTGGTGATGTCCATATATGGTGTCCAGTCCATCTTCATCGTCTTTTGGTGGTGGTGGTGATGTCCATATATGGTGTCCAGTCCATCTCCATCGTCTTTTGGTGGTGGTGGTGATGTCCATATATGGTGTCCAGTCCATCTTCATCGTCTTTTGGTGGTAGTTGTGATGTCCATATATGGTGTCCATTCCATGGTGTCCAGCCCATCCGAGTATCAAACAAGAGCGAAGAGTACGTGAAGAATAGGCATGGAACAACATATTGATAACAAGAACGAGAACAAGAACAAGAACAACAACAAGAACAACAAGAACAACAACAACAATGATGATGATAATAATAATAATGATAATAAAAATAATTATAATGATTCTGATGATGATGATGATAATAATAATAATAACTTAATAATGATAATGATACTACTACTACTACTACTGATAATAATAAAAATCATAATAATATAATAACAATAGTATACAATAATAATGACAACAAGAAGAAGTTTGTCAGTGAGTGTGTGTGCGTGTATGCGTGTGTGTGTGTGTGTCCACATGTGTGTGCGTGTGTGTGTGTGCGTGCGTGTGCGTGTGCGTGTGTGTGTGTGTGTGCGCGCTCGCCCTCGCCCTCGCTCGCGGTTATTTAAAGTGCTATGATAATGAGAATCTGGCTTGGTAGTAATTATGTAGAATTCCATTTTGAAACTGAGATCACGTAACATTGCCATACTCTACGCCTCCCCTTACCTCCCCCCCCCCCCCCCAGCCCCCCTCCACCCAGCCACACCCTTGTTGATATCGTAATGAAAGGGATGTAATTTTTTCCTGAAATGAACGTGGCAGGTTTCGGGGCTATCTTCACCTACATGGCAGCCATCATGACGGTGGTGATGAACTTCTCGCTGGCTCACCGAGGCAAGGTGATCGGCATTCTGGACGCCTTCTTCAGCGGGGGTCCTGCCCTTATGACTCTTCTCTACGGCGAGTTCTTCATCCACGGGCACGTCGACGACCAGCAGAACCAGGATCTGCGGGGTTTCTATCTCACCACCGCCATCGCCTTCATCGTCATCAATATTCTTGGGGTGGTCTTCATGGGGATCTACCGTGAGCCTGATGTCATCACCTTGCAGAGATATAGGTAGAGGAATGTGTCATTTTTGTGTGTGTGTGGTTGGTTTGTTGTTGTTATTATTGTTGGTATTGTTGGTTGTTGTTTGTGGCTGTTGTTGGTTGTGTTGGTGTATTTTGTTTGTTTTTGTTGTTTGTGGTAGTTTGTTGTTTGTTGTTGTGTTAGTTGTTATATGTTATTTGTTATTGTTGTTTGTTGTTGTTGTTGTTGTTGGTGGTGGTGTCTGTTTCTTGTTGTTTTTTGTTTGCCGTTGTAGTTTGATGCGATTGTTGTTTGTTTTTGTTGTTGTTTGCTCGTTGTTGTTAGGTCGGTCAATTAGAGTACCTGCTGACAGCACAGAGGTCGTGGATTTGACTCGATGGATGGCCACAGGTGTGTTGTCCCAAAGACTTTGCCAAAGTGTGTAGTTATGCACAGGTATAAGATTTATGCCATGACCATTTTGAATCTTCTTTACATTGCATCTGTGACGTCAGTGTGTATGGAATTTATTCTGAGTGCGGAGACTTCTTTTTTGAGAAATGTTGTTTGTTGTATTTGTTCGTTGTTTGTTTTTATGAGGAAACAGACATTAGAGCACCTACTGGTCACAACAGGAAAGCTGGAGGGAAAGAGAGCACCAGGTATACCCAGGGAGAAATATTGGACAGACTTGCAGGGTGGCTGAGGACAGAGACGGTGGGAGATGTACTTGCAGCAGCAAGGGACAGATTCGTATGGAGGGCCATCATCGCCAACGCCATGCGGCAGGGCCCATGATGATGATGATGAATTGCACAGTATACCTTGATACTTTGCTTTTACAACTCATATGTGTTGTCAATACCTCCGTACGGTTGTTAGACATGGTATCTGAAATCGATCCATAAAAGGAAACTGGACTCATTTGGCGTGAGATGCCTACACATGATCCTTGGCGCCCGCTGGAACGACTTAGTTTCCAAAGAACAACTTAAACAGCACTCAGGACAGCCCTCTGTGACATCCACAATCTGCAGACGACGCTTGAACTGCGTGGGCCATGCATCCAGATTTAACCTCAGTCAAAACCCTCCAACCAGGATTCACACAAGGCATCTCCGTAGATAACGTGCACGAACGCATTGAAATGTGTGCTTGATTTTCTTTTCCTTTTTCCCCAATTGAAGTATTGTGTATGCTTTGAAACGGTTATAGCCCTGATGTGGCTCCACGCAGTCGGCGGGGCTTTAAACAAAATAACAATAAAATAACAGTAAGACTCCAAGAGGGTATAGGGGAAACGGAAGGCTAACGATG